>CM033406.1:22882982-24134291 GCA_019426215.1 Buddleja alternifolia
AAGGAAATTTAATTCAAAGTAGTTGAGTTAATATATTAATTAATTAGATTAATTAATTAAGACTTTTATTTATTCAAGTATTGGATAAATAAATTAGTTAAGTTGATAAGATCAATTTAATTAAGCTTAAGTCAAGAAAGCATTTATTTAATTGGAAGTGACTTTTAATTAATCTAGTATGGTGGATTAATTATTAAAAGACTATTTTATTAAGCCTTGGTCGAAAATTTGGTGGAGGAAAATAATTAAAGAGTTTAATTAATTTTCTTCTAGAAGGAAATAAGATTTCTTGGAGAGAAAGGAAACTAATTAAAATAGAAGAGTTCTATTTAGAAATTAATTAGTCTTCTATTTTTACATGGAAAAGGATTAATGTATAAGAGTTCTACATGGAAAAGAATTGCAAGAACCTAGTCCTATATATAGGACATGTAGAGAACGAAAAAAAAAGATGACTTTTGAAGCCGAAATTTTTGTTCCTCTTGCATAGAAAAATCGTTTCTTTTTCCTCTCTCTCATATAGTGTTCTTGAGTTCTTGATTATTCATCAAGATCTTGAATTCAAGAATTCTTCCAAAATACTTAGAGAAGTAATTTTTGCTTTCACCTTAATCCCATACACTATTCCTTAGAGTTAGAATAAACGTTTATAGATCAACCTAGCTAAAGATTATAAACGAGTGGGTATCCGGGGTGTGGATCAACTTTAGAGGAGAAACACTTGGGTCTCTGAAGTGAATCAAGAATCCGATCAAAGACGTTTTTGGTGGAGGAATTCGAAATCTACATCAAAGGGAAAAACGAAGGAGTTGATTCAAGGAACGAGAAGCAAGCTAGGGAGCTTACGTTAAGGAAGAAGAAACTCTTCGATTTTTACGAAAAATCGAATAAGGTAAGATCTTCTTCATTTAGGTTTTAAATAACAAATCAAAGATGCGCAAGCCTATGATACGTGATAAGCCCGTAGGATTAATAAACTTGCATGTTTAAATCCTAGAAACTAAAATTTTAATTTTTCGCTGTGCTTAGTCGGGCTATAATTTGGGGGTGTGACTCCCCCCAAGGTTTTGTTGTATTTTATATATGATGATTCGATAACATCAAAAGAGCATCGGCACAATGGTTAAGATTGTGGTAATTGTAGCTAGCAGTGACATTCAATTCTGTTTGGTGATATCCTACATTTATTCTCATTTTTTCTTCTTAAGAAAAAAATCTCCCAATTTATGTTGTTCGACTCTTCTAATACATTTATAATAATATCAATTTAAATAGTGTTCGAATAATTTATATAGAACGGTTTAATGATTTTTTTCAAAAGTATCATGTAAATAGTATTCTTACAAATTTCAAGTAGCTTTAATCTAAAAAAATAGTGGTACGTATGTATCATAATTTTTTGGTTCCCTTTTACAAAATGTACATCAAGCTAATACAAAATTATGAAAAGAAAAACAAAAGGTAACTTGCTTAATTATTTATATGTTTCATTGAATACTAAAATAAGATTAATAAATTATTCTACAAATTGGTTTATCATTTACTTGCACTATTCATTAAGAAAAATTACTTGCACTCAATGAGGTATTATATAAAATTTTGAATAAATTTCATTATTGATAAATCTTTTATCAAATAAGGTTTATAATTAACTTGTATGTTGTAAAAAAAGTCTTTCACTTGAATGGTATATTTCTGTATAGAACTCAAAATAACATAATTATTTAACAAAAGTAAATTGTAGCTAAAAGTTTTGTTATCTTAATTTATTCATTAAAATAAAAATCGGTTATATTTTATGTTGTAATAATTATCCAGGCATTCTAACCTGTAAAGACATATCGCCCCCCCTGAAGTATCAATTTATGGTTATATTATTTCTGGACTAAACAGAAAGTTTCAAAAATGTATGGGTCAAATTTTGTAATCTAAAAGGTTGGGGATTAAATTGTAATTTTTGAAAAAAGTTTAAAGAAAAGAAATATAATATGGACATTAATTTTTCTATCAGCATAAATGAATATACTCAATTTAATTCTTCAATAGAGTTAAAGAAAATGAAATAAATAATTAACAAAATAAATGTTAATTATTTACATTAAAAAAAAAAAGGAGAAGATGTCAATGACTTTAGAACCTAGGCAATCTTACTTGATTGAGTTTGATTCCAACCACCTTTAAATTTTGGTTGAAACTAAATGCGAAATATTTAGAAAGTTATAAAACTAGATATGAGAATCTCGTAAAAAAAGTGACCAAACATATAATGGGCAAATTTGTGAGACTAAAACCACAATTTACCCATGATTTGATCAAATGTAGTCTCACTTTCTTTCAAAACTTTTTATTTTTGAAAAATTAACTTGCATCCATGTAAAATTTTGGAAAACAATTTTCATATAGAACGTCAATCCATACGTTGTCGAAGATGCCCTTAATTAATGTCATCCTGCGTATGGAAGGGTTATATGTATTTTGTCCCCGACTCAATTATACAATGTACATTATTCACCCCCTTAAACCAATAAGTGTAATCTATTGGGTAGAATTGTTCTTACCCTATATAACTAATTGTAGAACGTTCTCAGTGTATTTTGAGCAATTTTTTGCCCCCAATTAAAATTCAAGTTCAACTTCTTAAGTTCTTTTTTAACTAGAAAATGCCCTTTTTAATTAAAATGTACAACAATTAATTAAATTATCAAAACATAAAAGTAATTATAATAAATATACAATTTAAAGATTAAATGTGACAATCTTATTTTATTTGATGTGTGTGTATATATATATATGTGAATGTTGGATTCTTTTGGATGAAAATGAATATATCCATTTAACTTAGATTTAGATATATTCCTTTTTAGGAAGATAAACAAATATATATTTCATCAGAAAGTGTGCAAATTTTGTTTTTATTGTATCTTTGAATATGACGAAAAATAGAATTATTTATAGGGTAATGATATTGGCACTCCATGTTACTATAGGAGCCCCATCTTTAATTTTTAACTTAAAATATGACAAGAATGCCCATAAATCTTAAAATCCATTAATTATATTTTTCATGATTTAAATAAGAGCAAAACGTTATCAAATTGTAGATGTTTTCTTTACTACTTCATATTAAGTTAGTCCATTAAAAATATAGAACAATGTTCATACAATAAAAATATATAGTATGTTATATTTGAAGAAAATTATTATAATATAAACCAAGAAAAAACTAAATTCAACTTGAATTCTCTTCACTTTGATTGCATATCAGCACCTAACAATCAACTTTAAATTTTTATTCCTTTAATAAAATACACCTGCAACAATTACATATAAAAAAATGCTTGAATAAGCATTGCTTCTATTAAATTAAAAATTATATATTGATATAAGTAGTTAGTATATTGTAACATGCATTAATGCATATAAATATAAAAAGTATATAAGTATTTCATATTTGAGTACACAGAAAAGTAAAAGAAAATTATTCTCCTTTTGTGATTTAATGTTCCACCTGTACAGTTTTATGCTTGAGTAAAAGCGGATATTTTATACCATTATGCAGTTCATGAACATATTATTTAAACAAAGAGAAAATGTTATATTAATTCATAAAAAAGGTATATGGGGAGAAAAAAAGATGTATGAGGTCAAAAATTTAATTTATTATGAAAATATATATTCTTTTTTTAAATTCTTAGGATTTTATTTGTAAATGAGTATTGTAGTCACTTTTTTGGAGAGAGAAAAAATAAAAATGCAGTGCTAATAACAATTTCCTTATTTATATTTAAACTAAATATTAGAAACAACTTAGATAGTTAAACAATGTTAAAGTAGTAAGAGATATTCATGTTCATCGTTCTTGTGTATTTATTATACTAAGTTGTACTTTACTTTTTAAATTTTGCATTATGTAAAGAGTTTAATGATTATGATAGTGTGCAAAACAACCTCATTTACCAAAAAAAAAAAAAAAAAAAAAACAAAGGTACTCAAAATATATTAGGTACGACATCTATCTATATACCAGTGGAAAAATACACCGCACTAACGCGCGGTGGATGCTGCCCGGATCAAATAGGGCGAGTGTTCATTTTGTTGGCCCAATGTGAAGATTAATTATTAAATTAAATTCTAAAACTTTCTATAAAATTTGCATAATACAGAAAAGAGAAACAGGTGTTTACAGTGAAACACTCACATTACATCTGAAGAGAAGAAGGGTTTGAACAACTTTTCAGAACCCATATCGAACCCATCGAACAATTCGCATTACTACTACATCATTTCCCAACAAGTGATTTGTAATAAGCAAAAACAAAATCTATGAGACCCACATAGCAAAAAATGCACAAAACTCAAATCTTTTTCAGTCCCACCAGTATATTATCCCCAATTCACCAAAAAAACCACATATACCGTCATAAATAGTAGATTAAAAGGTACAGGTATACCTTTTTAGCGTAAACCAAAAAGAGCTGGTAGTTGATGAGGTTGAAGCTCTGGTCATGCCTTTGCCTCTTTCTTTGTTTCCAAAGCCACAACTGTAGTGTTGAATTCAAAGAATAAACTAGATTCATTTCTAGAATAATCTAAGTATTTAATTTAATACATGAATTAAGTTGGTAGATACATTGGTACATGTATTGATCTTTTGAGTTTATGCATGTACAATAAATGGTGGAAAACTAGAATTTAATAAGTGGTACATGTATGTGGGTAGATACATGTTTGAGTTTGCCTACAAATAGGCACAAGTTGTAGTCATTTTGTAAGTAAGTTGAAAAAGAAAATCAAGTTGAAATAAAAGTAAAATCAACTTTCCTCCACTCCTCTTCAAAGTGATTTTGAGAGTTTGAGTGTTTGAGTATAAAATTGTCTTCCAATTTCTAACAAACTGGTATCAAGAGCCATTTTTGTTTAAAAGCAATTAAGCTTGGAGAGAAAATGTCGAACGGCACCCCATTTCAAGTTCCACCACTTACAAAAGAAAATTATTAGAATTGGTGCATTCGCATGAAGGCGTTGCTTGGAGCCTATGATGTTTGGAAGCCCGTGGAAGCCAGTGTTGAAGTGGGAGATGTGAATGTTTTGAAGAATGATCAAAAGGCTGTCACACTCATCCATCAAAGTTTGGATGACAAGATGTTCGAGAAAGTGGCAAATGCAACCACTTCCAAGCAAGCTTGGGAAATTCTCCAAGCCTCTTTTAAAGGAGTCGATAAAGTAAAGAAAGTTCGTCTCCAAACACTAAGAGGAGAATTTGAGCCTCTGCATATGAAGGAATCCGAATCAATCTCGGATTATATTACAAGAGTTTTGGCCATTGTTAATCAAATGAAGAGATATGGAGATGACATAAAAGATGATCGTGTAGTCGGAAAAATACTACCATCATTAGATTCAAAGTTTAACTATGTCGTCGTTGCCATTGCAGAGTCCAAGGATTTGGACACCATGACCGTTGATGAGCTCACCAGTTCCTTACAAGCGCATGAGGAACGGCTTAAGAAGTCAAAGCCCGAGTCGGAGGAGCAAGCTTTACAAGCAAAACTTTCTTTGAAAGAGAAGGAAGAAAGAATTAACACGTTCCAAAGAGGCCGAGGACGTGGATGAGGTCGTGGAAGAGGAAGAGGCGGCTATACACAATCAAACAAAGAAGAGAAGAGCCAAAACTTTAATGAAGGAAGAGGCCATGACCGAGGTAGAGGAGGAAATTGGAAGCACAATTCAAAAAAACATGACAAATCAAATGTAGAATGTTATAATTGTCATAATCTTGGTCATTTGCCTGAGAAGGCAAAAACGATGTGGAGGAGAAGAATGTTTTGGCGGAGAGCAGCCACGAAGAAAGAGATCCCACTATGCTTCTAGCATGCAAAAGTCCTGAGCATGAAGATAAGAACCAACGGTACCTTGATTCTGGCGCAAGCAGCCATATTTGTGGAAAGAGGAATATTTTCATGGAGCTTGATGAAATTGGTGGAAATATCACATTTGGAGATTCATCTCAAGTCCAAGTCAAAGGGAAAGGTATAATTTTGATACGTTTGAAGGATAGAAGCCATCAATTCATTTCCAATGTCTTCTACGTGCCGGAAATGAAAAGCAACATTTTGAGTTTGGGACAACTCTTGGAGAAAAATTATGTTATTCATTTGAAAAATAAAAGTTTGATAATGAGAAATGAAAGTGTTCTCTTGTTGGCAAAGGTCCCAATGACGAGGAATAGAATGTTTATGCTTAACATTCAAAGTGATGTTCCGAGATGTTTGCAAGCTTGTGTCAAAGATTCATCTTGGCTTTGGCACATGAGGTTTGGCCATTTGAATTTTGATGGTCTCAAGGAGATGAAGAAAAAAAGGATGGTGAAAGGATTTCCAAACATTGACCATCCAAATCAACTATGAGAAGGATGTCTTTTTGGAAAACAAGCGAGAAGGAGTTTTCCAAAAGAATCATTGACAAGAGCCCAACACCCTTTGGAGTTGATCCACTCGAATGTGTGTGGACAATCAAGCCATCATCACTTGGAAAAACTTGGGTGTATGTTTTGAGAGAAAAGTCGGAGGTGTTCGAAACTTTCAAGAAGTTCAAAATCATGGTGAAAAAGCAAAGTGGCTACCAAATCAAAGATTTGCGGTCCGATAGAGGTGGAGAATTCAAATCAAATGAATTCAAGGCATTTGTTGAAAAGAATGGGATTCGTCGTCCCATAACGGTACCAAGATCGCGACAACAAAATGGCGTAGCCGAGAGAAAAAACCAGACCATTCTCAACATGGCAAAGAGTATATTAAAGAGCAAGAATATGCCGAAAGAATTTTGGGTAGAAACGGTTGCTTGTACGGTCTACTTGACCAACCGGAGCCACACTAAAAGCGTAAATGGAAAAACAGCACAAAAAGCGTGGAATGGATTCAAGCTAAGTGTTAATCACTTGCGTGTTTTTGGAAGTCTTGCTTATGCACATGTCGCTGATGAGAAGAGGACAAAGCTAGATGATAAAAGTGAAAAAAAATGTCTTCATTGGCTATGATGAAAGTTCTAAAAGCTGTAAGTTGTACAATCCGAGCAATGGAAAGATTGTTATTAGTAGAGACGTTGAGTTTGATGAACAAAGCTCGTGGGATTGGAGTGTTTCAAAAGAGGAGTACACTTTCAATTCATTGTTTGATAAAGATGAAGAGATGGTGCCACCAACTACTCCACCTACAACACCAGCGCCACAAAACTCACCCGTTGGAGAATAAAGTTCCGGGTCCGAAGAACAAAAAGTCTTCGTGAGTTATATGAAGCGACTGAAGAGGTACCTCAAAATCTAAGTGATTTGACTCATTTTTGTCTTTATGTGGATTGTGAGCCCATAGGATTTGAAGATGCCGCTCGAAATAAGGAATGGAGGGACGCTATGGATGAAGAAATTAAAGCGATAAGAAAAAATGATACTTGGAAGTTGGAAACATTGCCTAAAGGCAAAGCGCCATTGGAGTCAAATGGGTGCACAAGAAAAAAACAAAATTTTAAAGGCGAGGTAGAAAGGTACAAAGCTAGATTAGTCGCTAAAGGGTACAAACAAAAACCAGGAATTGACTACAGTGAGGTATTTGCACCTGTTGCTCGCTTAGAAACTATTCGTTTGATATGGCCTTGGCAGCTCAAAATCAATGGAAAATTCACCAAATGGATGTGAAGTCGGCTTTCTTGAATGGTTATTTGGAAGAGGAAATTTATATTGATCAACCTTTGGGCTATGAGGTTGAAGGCTAAGAAGAAAAAGTGTTGAAATTGAAGAAAGCGCTTTATGGATTGAAGCAAGGGCCGCGTGCTTGGAATAGTAGAATCAACAACTATTTCTAAGAAAATGGATTTTCAAAATGTCCACATGAACATGCACTTTATGTTAAAGTGAACAATGATGATATTTTATTTGTTTGTTTGTATGGGGATGATTTAATTTTGACAGGAAATAATCCAAAAATATTTGAAGAATTCAAACGAGCTATGACGAAAGAATTTGAGATGACGGACATTGGTCTTATGTCCTACTATCTTGGAATTCAAGTCAAGCAAGGAGAAGATGGCATTTTTGTCTCTCAAGGGGGATATGCCAAAGAAATTCTCAAGAAATTTGAGACGGAGAATTGCAAGTTGTTGGGAATGTGCCCTCGATGCCAACGAGGAGTTAGAATACAAGGTACAAGTTAATATTATGCAACCTCTAATTAATATGAAAGCAACAATATATTGTTCATATAATTCTTGATGACATCTATAAAGTTTTAAATGAACAACTAGTCCATGTGTGTCAAGGCAAACCTTCGCATTCCTTAAGGAGATGGGCACTGGAAGAGTTTGGTACTTGATCACTTAAATAGTTCGCAAGTCAAAAAATTTTAATTGGGCATTGAGATTCGTATAGACTTGTATGACACATACTCTGACAAAGGAGTGCCAGTCGAACACTATAGGATAATGGGAGTTTGTGTCATAGATACATTGATGGGATTAGTGTATTCGGACACGAGTCATAGTAATCCAATCACATGAGTTTTTACTCAGTGACTGTCAATGATTGGATTACTGATTATAAAGGTATGCGTAAGCCTTAGACCTGAGGAGATACGGTCACAGTGTGCTTGTGACGTTGGATTCTGTCACTAGAGTAGTTAGACCCAAATCACCCGTAGAAAGGTGGGGTCAACCTCGAAATGCGTTCCAATGGGCAAGTAGCATGTAAGGTGATTACCAAGTAGGAGTTCACTGCCTCGAAAGTAAACGAGAAGTATCCTATGGGATCATAAGTAAATGAGATTGAAAGTCTCTGGCCAGAGCTGATGAACTAACTCATGTTTAGTAATCTCATATTACTATGATTCTTAAGCATAGTATCGAGTCCTGTGAGTTTGACATATTCCATGACTCTCACTCGATCGGGATACGTCAGTGAAGGGCTTATACTCATACGGTATTTATAATCTAGAGGTTCGTAATGACATAGTCGTTTCGTACTCGATTGGGCTACTATGTGGGGCCACGGTATTGGCTAGGTGTCACCCACATCCTTTGGTATCCTCCCATTGCCAATTGAGACGAACCTAAAGAGTCGCGCTATAAAGAAATAGACGGGGAAATCAAGTTTTGTATTTGGAAGGTGTTTTGGTAATTTGTCCTTTGGAAGGACGAATTAATTAATTGGACAAATTAATTTATTTGGTTGTTTAATTGGATTAAACAATGGTGAATTAAATTAATTAGTTTGAATATTTATTTAACTAGGTTAATTAAATATTTAAACTATAATACTAGTTAATTAATTAATTAATTAACAAGAATATTGATTTAATCGATATATATTTAATTGGATTAAATGTTAATTGATTAAATTAATTGGACTAAGTTGATTGGGTCAACATAGCCCAATTATTGTCCAAAAGCCGTTTTGGGCGTGTACTGATGGGCTTCGTTGGAGGATTTATTTAATCCTCCAACACAAGCCAGAGAACATAGTTGAAACACTATTTTTCAGTAAAGAGAAATCATCACGTGAAATTCCTCACCAGAAATACTAGACAGAGAAATCTTTTTCTTCCCTCTCTCTCTCCTAGCCGCCTCGGAGATTTTTTGGAATCAATTCCGCCGCGTGATGATCTAGAGACGGCACAATTGAACCGTTGGAGAAGATTGAAGATTCGCGAAGATCAAAGTTGAATACGCGAAAAGATAAGTTTTTCGTATTCATCTTTTTCATGATTAAAATCGACGAAAGTCACGAATTGATCTAGGCTTGGGAATCCGAATCTATTTTTCGTTTCCGCTGCGCATCCTTAACAAGATTCCCAACAGTGGTATCAGAGCCAAATTTGTTGGCTTCGTTGATTTATTTGCGTGTTCTTCGTGTTTATTTGATATCGTGTTGAATGCGTAAATTATTGATTAAGAATCAATATGTTAAGATCAAAAATCTTTTATTTTGGAATTTAAAGATTGGATCAAAATTCCGAATTTATTAAATCTGAAAACTATGTGATTTTGAATTAATTTTTTTCGACTGGTACTGATTCGCGAATCTAGAATTTTGATTCTGAAATTGAATGTTCTTGAATCGATTTTTCATGTTTTGGAAATCTAAAAAATTAAGAGTCGAATCACGTTTTTGGGGCTGTTTTATGAATTCTTGTTTTAATGAAATTTTGGAAAATTGTAAAATTTTTGGAATTGTTCAAGGTTTCATAAATGTGAAAAATTGGGCTTGAAATTTATGAAAATTGGAATTGGAAAAACTGATTTTATGAAATTCTGGAAAAAAAAAAATTCAATTTTCTACAAATCGAATTTTTTGTTTGTGAATTTCTGCAATTTTGAATTTTTGGGATTAATGAATTTCTAAAAATTGAATCTGGAATCGAGTATGACCTGCTGGAATCGATTGAACAAGTATAATGGCGTGCCTGGCGGCGCTGGGCGGCGATAAACGTGCTGCCATGCCCCGATGTCGATGACTCTTGGAGTGCCGTCGTGCGCCGCCACGGACGAACAGGAAAACAGCCGCTATGCATCGTTGTGTGAAGCACCAAAGAAAGTCGTCGGAAGCTTCGCCATGCGCCCCTTAGATTGGCGGAGGTTTTCCCGGAGAAAGAGACCCCTGAATCGCCGCCGCTATCGCTGCAAAATTCGCCGGAGAAGACGGCTTAACAGCGAATCGCCGCCGCTATCATTGCAAAATTCGCCGTAGAAGATGGCTTAACAACGAATTTTTTCGGCTTCTAACGCTGGTAACAAAGGCTGCTTCCATTGTCGGAGAAAATGGTGGTTATTGCCGGAGATATGATGGAAAAAGGTAGGAGCGTTGGGCGCCGAAGCCATTACCGTCGAATCTCTGACAGCGGCCACGGAACGTTGTTGGCAGCGCTGATGGCGTGACTTAGGGAAGAAGAAGGGCTATGTTGGGCTTTCGGGCTAGGGTTGTTTTGTATGTGTTGGGCTTGGTCCAATGCTAAATTAATTAATAGGTTGGTGGGCTTAGCCCAATCGAATTAATTAATCAAAAGCCCAAGCTAATTTTATTAATTAAAAGGAAGTTGGGCTTGGCCACTCGAATTAATTAAATAAATTGCCCATCCTATTTTTAATTAAGAAGTGTTGGACTTGGCCCAATACGAATTAATTAATAATTGGCCCAACATGAATTAATTCAATTAGGTATTGGGGTTGGACCCAATTGCAATTGAATTATTAATTGAGTAAAACCCAAACCCAATTTTAAGTAATTGGGTCAATCTTCTTTAAGCCTTCTTTGTAAATTAAATTTAATTTAATTATTGTTAAATTGGATTTAATAAAAATTAAATTATATTTCATTTACATAAATTTAAGTTTTAATTTATTAAACGAAATTAAATTGGATTTAGTTTTGTTGATATTTTGAATCTATTTTATTTGCCCATCAAAGTTAAATGAGATTTAATTTTGTAATTGATTAAGTGGGACTTAGTCAATGATTTGTAAGCCCATAGAAATTAAATAGGACTTAATTTCACATTGATTGAAATTGAGTAGGACTTAATTTCATTAAAATTAAAATTGATTTAATCATTTCCATTGAAATTAAGTGTGACTTGATATCACACTGATTGAAATTAATTTAATTTTTTTTTAGAAATTTAGTGGGCCTTAATTTCACTAAGATTGAAATTGATTTAATCATTTTCATGGAAATTACGTGAGACTCGTTTTCACAATGATTGAAATTGGTTTAATCTTTTTCATAAAATTAAGTAGGACTTAATTCCACTTAGATTAAATTTGATTTAATCCTCCCATTGAAATTAAGTAAGTATTAATTTCAAATAGATTTAATATTATTTTGATTAAATTGGTATTAATCTTCCAATGAAAATTGATATGGATTTAATTCCATGAAGAATAAAATGGATTTAATCATAATATCAAAATTAAATTAAATTTAGTTTTGTTATGAACAAAATTAGATTTAATTGATTATGATATAGATTTTTCGATCACATAAAATTAAATTGGATTTAATTTAACTTCGATTAAATGGGATTTAGTCTTAATGACAAAATTAGGGATTTAATTTTGTAATAATCAAATTGGATTTGATTAACAAAATAAATTAAATTTATTTTTATGCTCTTATTGCATGTGTGCTTTTATGGTTAAATGCTTGTTATATGTGATGATATGCACATTCATGAACTTGGATTTATGTTTTTTTTATGCATGCTTAAAATATATATGTTGATTAGTCCATTGGCTTGGGCCGATCTAGATAGTCCATGAAAATGTGTAATAATAGAATTGCTAGGTTTTTCTACGGTTTATATGCATGTTAGCATGTTAGGAGTTAATATGCTTTGTGAGACCTTGTTTAAATATTTAAAATTCTCCCAATTAAAATAATACTGAGTTAGTAAAGGATGTGGGACATCCTCTCCCTCCACTAAGCTTTCTAAAATTAGAATTATTATAAATGTGTAATGCTTCCCAGTTATGGGGGTAATGCATTTTGAAATAATTTGAAATTTTGTTAAGTGCATGGAATGCCTTAATCGAAGCATATTTCACCCCAGAAACTTGTTCGGTTGCAAGGTGAAATTCAAATGTTAGATTAGAGGAGTTAGTGGGAATGAACTCGGGTAGTTCACGAGCTTAGAAACCTATTCGGTTGCGGTTTGGTGAACTATGGGGAAAGGTATTGAATCATTTATTGGATAAATTGGTGTACGACACCATTTTGAATAATCAGTGGGCCAGAAATCGGTTAGGTTGCAACCCATTGAATTATTTGAAGAACTCAATACTCACTACGAAATCTATCCAACGAGATTTTCGAAAATTACAGTGGGAGTGCAATATTTTGAAAAATGTAGTGGGAGCCAAGTAAAATTAAAGTCCTAGTTTTACTTGTGTACAATATAAACATCCTAATTAGATCTTGTTTATTTTCTGCGTTTATTATATCTCTCTTGAAAATTAACCCGTTTAAAATTATGCTCGAAAATTTTGTCTGAACTGGCCTAACCAAATCAACAGACTTAGAAACTTGAGAAAGATCCTCAATTCAGAGTCGTTGATTTGTATGCTTGAAGCAAGCATTACTCAAGTCTGAGGATGAGACGATGAGTAAGGCTTAAATATGAGGCGTACTCGACATGGAACCATGTGTTTCTGAAATAACTGTTCTATGACCGGATTTCTCAACTTTTTGTATTCTACATTCTAGAACTAGTGCTCATGATTGAAGAATTGGAAAGAAGTACAAAAGCTGGAGAAACAAGAGGTGACCAATATTAGAACCAGGCATGGTGTCGGGTGTATCCAAATATAGTCCACCTCTGTTCTTTTATAATTCTGAACACGTTTGGATGATTGATTAGTTTTATCAAGTGGCATTAAGAAAGTTATCATTTTTTGAGTTGGTCAAAAAATGGTACTTCTTTAAGTTTGGTAATAACTTTCATGACATTTATTTTGGAAATAAGTGTGGGAACAATACATCCTTACTAAAATTGTTAACACGATTTGAAAGTTTGGAATTAGTATACTGTGAACACATAAACTAGAGAACGTAGTATGCTAGAAATAAACTAGAAGAATTGTTTGGCACCTAAGATTAGGTCATGCCTTACGAGCATAAGATTCCATAGTTAGGAGAAATGTGGGTGTACAAGCCCATTGGGATTGGATCCCTATGCAAACTTAAAAATCTTATCTCATAGGCAAGATGACCAAATCTCCCTTCACAGGGAACATATTAAAGAGCCACTCAAGTTTTAAAGTTTGTGCGTGCTGACGTCTATGGTTGAATATATGGTATCATATTAAGACGCTATAATTAGATTGTAAGGTCAAGGATATGATTTCCTAATTTGACCTGTTCCTAAAAGAACGTAACATAACTTCACAGTTTATACTTCCAGCGACTCTACAAATGAATAGGGTAGTAGTATGTAAGAACGAGACATCGTTGGACACGACTCATTCTATGCTAAGCTACATAGAATTACCCAATTCATAATGAGTCACGTGTTACTCATAGGTTCATCTTGAATAAATGTTCCTCCAAATTCATTCCTAAGGCACCATATCAGATGTGGCGCCAGTGGAAGCCTGATCTTAAACACATGATGATATGGGAATTCCCAACCTACGTAGAAAAGATAAAGGTAAAGAATCTGGAGGCTTGGTCCTTAAAAGGACGTTTTGTTAGTTATCCCAAAGATTCAGTGGGAGAACTCTTTCTACCTACATGATGATCAAGGGATCATTATGGCCTTAGAGGTCTGTTTGCTCGAAGATAAGATCGTTCGAGAAATTGGAGAATGTGGAAAGATTATTCTAAAAGAATAAAATAAAACATCTTAGGACACTACTATTCAAGGAACCAAACCAAGCCCATTAAAACACAACCACCAACGATTGATATGGAAGAGTCTCTCAGCTGCTTGAGAAAAGTGGTTGTCTGCTACAAAGAAAGCATAGGATGAATGATGTAACAGAGGAGAACCAAGGATACAATCCCTCTACCATGACAAATCGATGGTGGATATGAACTCTACGAGAAGGTATCAAGGTTATGAAAGTGAAGATGGATTAGATGAATTTGAATCAATCCTAGACTCTAGTAGATCGCCCCAAGAGTTTTGAACTCATCAGAGGCGAGTACATCTACAAAAGAAAGATTGATTCAAATGGCAAGGCCAGACTGATGGCAAAAGGGACATTGACTATGAGGAAGCCCCTTTGCCACAACTAAAATCAAATCCATTAGAATCTTACTTTCGATAACAACACATCAATATTAAAAAAATCTAGCACATGGATGTGAAGACTCGTTCATACATAGATTCCTCTAGAAGGACATCCATTTCGAATAGCCCAAGGGTTTCACATTTGAGGTAGATTATCATAAGGTCTACATGCTGTATGAATCCAATTATGGATTTAAGCGGACATCTCGTAGTTAGAATCTTCACTTTGATGACATAATTTAGAATTATGATATCATCTAAACGAAGAGAGACCATTTGTGTGCAATAAGGTTAGTGGGAGCGAGATTTCATTTTATGAGAAATGATGTGGACTCATTGACTATGTCAAGACATAAACATCGAGCATGTTCTCCATGAAAGACTTGGGAGAAGCCATCTTTATCCTTACAATTTTATCTATGAAAATAAGGCGAATAGGATAATGGGCCCTTCCCAAACCCTTTGCTTAGAATAAATCCTAAAGCAATTTAGGAAGAAGATCTGAGAAAGGGCTCTTGCCTAGAGAGGAAGAGCAATAGGTAGACATAATATATATCAAGTACTTGAGAAGAACTTAGGATATATTCTTTATCTATGCCTATGGAGAACTGATAGTGGAAGTTTTATACTTAATCGGACCTTGTGTTTGACAAAGGAGATTAAAATTCCACTTTGGGTTAATATTCACCCTCAATTGTGGAGTAATAACTTGGAAAGTTTCCAAGTAAAATACTCTACTACTGAGAATGAATATGAAATGCCCTGGAGTCTTGGAGGTTGTCGAAGGAAACTGTTTGGATCTGAAGTTTATGGTAGAACCTCTATTGGTCCCTAGCGCAGAGCTTGCATTGTCACTTTACTGTGATGAAATGAAGTTCATGCGCAGAAAGGAACCTAGGTCTCACAAATCCAGACAAATGGTGAGAGATATAACATCTCTTGAGAGATCGTTGGAAAGGGCAATACAGCCTTGTAGAAAATAAGCTCAGCCGATTAAACGGCTGACCCACTCACTGGGTATTGTCACAGGCGGTGCTAGAGCGACATCTTTAGAAGATGGGTATTTAATACCATAGCGATTGACATTGAGTGCAAGTGGGAGATTGTTAAGAATGTGCCCTCGATGCCAACAAGGAGTTAGAATACAAGGCAGAAGTTTATATTGTGCAACCTCTAATTAAAATGAAGGCAACAATATGTTGTTCATATAATTCTTGATGGCACCTATAAAGTTTTAAATGAACAACTAGTCCATGTGTGTCAAGGTAAACCTTTGCATTCCTTAAGGAGATGGGCACTGGAAGGGTTTGGTACTTGATCACTTAAATAGTTCGCAAGTCAGAAAATTTCAATTGGGCATTGAGATTCGTATAGACTTGTATGAACATACTCTGACAAAGGAGTGCCAGTCGAGCACTATGGGATAGTGGGAGTTTGTGTCATAGATACATTGATGGGATTAGTGTATTCGAACACGGCTCGTAGTAATCCGATCACATGGGTTTTTACTCAGTGATTATAAAGGTATGTGTGAGCCTTAGACCTGAGGAGTTACGGTCACAGTGTGCTTGTGACGTTGGATTCTGTCACTAGAGTAGTTAGACCCAAATCACCCGTTGAAAGGAAGGGTCAACCTCGAAATGCGTTCCAATGGGCAAGTAGCATGTGAGGTGATTACCAAGAAGGAATTCACTGTCTCGAAAGTAAACGAGAAGTATCCTATGCGATAATAGGTAAATGAGATTGAAAGTCTCTGGCCAGAGCTGATGAACTAACTCGTATTTAGTAATCTCATATTACTATGATTCTTAATCATAGTATCGAGTCCTGTGAGTTTGACATATTCCATGACTCTCACTCGATCGAGATACGTCAGTGAATGACTTATACTCATACGGTATTCATAATCTAGAGGTTCGTAATGACATAGTCATTTCGTACTCGATTGGGCTACGATGTGGGGTCACGGTACTGGCTAGGTGTCACCCACATCCTTTGGTATCCTCCCATTGCTAATTGAGACAAACCTAGAGAGTCGCGCTATAAAGGAATAGATGGAGAAATCAAGTCTTGTATTTGGAAGGTGTTTTGGTAATTTATCCTTTGGAAGGACGAATTAATTAATTGGACAGATTAATTTAATTGGATTAAACAATGGTGAATTAAATTAATTAGTTTGAATATTTAATTGACTAGGTTAATTAAATATTTAAACTATAATATTAGTTAATTAATTAATTAATTAATTAACAAGAATATTGATTTAATCGATATATATTTAATTGGATTAAATGTTAATTGATTAAATTAATTGGGCTATGTTGAGTAAGTTGACTGGGTCAACATAGCCCAATCATTGTCCAAAAGCCATTTTGGGCGTGTACTGATAGACTTCGTTGGAGGATTTATTTAATCCTTCAACACAAGCCAGAGAATATAGTTGAAACACTATTTTTTAGTAAAGAGAAATCATTACGTGAAATTCCTCCACCAGAATACTAGATAGAGAAATATTTTTCTTCCCTCTCTCTCGCTTAGCCGCCCCGGAGATTGGAGATGGAGATTTCCCGGAGTCACCGCGTGATGATCTAGAGACTGTACAATTGAACCGTTGGAGAAGATTGAAGATTCGCGAAGATCAAAGTTGAATATGCGAAAAGGTAAGTTTTTCGTATTCATCTTTTTCATGATTAAAATCGACAAAAGCCAAGAATTGATCTTGGTTTGGGAATCCGGATCTGTTTTTCTTTTCCGCTGCGCATGCCTAACAGGATTCCCAACACAAGTCCGTAAGCACCCCCGTCGAATGTGGAGTCAAGATGAGTAAAGATGAAGATGGAGAAAAGATCAACCCCACATTCTTCAAAAGTCTCGTTGAAAGCTTGAGATACTTAACTTGTACAAGGCCAAATATTCTTTTTAGCGTTGGACTTGTTAGTCGCTACATGGAAGCGCCTACTATGTCTCGTTTGAAGGTGGCGAAAAGAATACTTCGGTACATCAAAGGTACAATTAATTATGGAATTTTATATTCATCTACTCAAGACTTCAAGCTTGTTGGTTATTGTGATAATGATTGGGCTGGTGATGTTAATGATCGAAAGAGTACTACCGGGTTTGTGTTCATTATGGGAGATTCCGCTTTTACATGAAATTCTAAAAAGCAACCTATTGTGACATTATCGACTTATGAAGCCGAGTATGTGGCAGCAACTTCTTGTGTTGTCAAGCGATTTGGCTAAGAAGTTTGTTGAGGGAACTTCACCAACCACAAAAAGAATCAACGAAGATTTACGTTGATAATAGGTCCGCACTTGCATTAGCAAAGAACCCCGTATTTCATGAAAGAAGCAAGCACATTGATATAAGATATCACTTTATTAGAGAGTGTATATCAAAGATGGAAGTGGAGCTCGAGTTTGTGAAATCGCAAGATCAAATTGCGGATATTTTTACCAAGCCTTTGAAGTTCGAGACTTTCCAAAAAATGAGGATGCTTCTTGGAGTCATGAATCAAGTTTAAGAGGGGGTGTTGAATTCAAAGAATAAAATAGATTCATTTCTAGAATAATCTAAGTATTTAATTTAGTGCATGAATTAAGTTGGTAGATACATTGGTACATGTATTGGTCTTTTGAGTTTATGCACGTACAGTAAATGGTGGAAGACTAGAATTGAATAAGTGGTACATGTATGTGGGTAGATACATGTTTGAGTTTGCCTATAAATAGGCACAAGTTGTAGTCATTTTGTAAGTAAGTTGAAAAAAGAAAATCAAGTTGAAATAAAAGTAAAATCAACTTTCCTCCACTCCTTTTCAAAGTGAGTTTGAGAGTTTGAGTGTTTGAGTATAAAATTGTCTTCCAATTTCTAACATGCAGATGCAGATTTCGGGCACAAAATATCATACAACTCGTTTAAGTGTAGCAATCATCATGGATATCAGTGGGTTAAAAAGTAGCTAGTTCATAGGGAGAGCTGAAGTTCTTTGGAACTGTATTTAACTCCACAATGCGAGGTTCTTGTACAAATCAACAAATTAAAGCAAATAAAATGTGTATTTGTTGATTATCTCATGGCTGTAATTGTGATAATTACTTCATATGAACAAGAATAGCGTAAGATAATTAATATTTTACACGATCAACGGATCAAGCAACATAATCCATTTATCTACTTCGTTTCTCACATCTAAAGAGAGAAAATATATGATATGTGTTATACAATACATTCTAGTACAAATAAACAAATTAAAGCAAATAAAATGCATGTGTGTCGAGTCGACTATCTCATTCTCATGCTTATGATTCTGATAATTACTTTATAAGCACAAAAATAGCGTAAGATGCTTAATGATTTACATCGATCAAGCAACATAATATTTTACCAGATTGTTGATTAAAAGATAAGATAAAATTGCTGATTGTATCGAGGATTCAACTTAAAGCAAACACTTGAGAAAAGAAAATTAAATAAAGAAAAAGGGCCTAAATCGGTGTACGTAATCGTAATCGAAATGAAAATTTACCTCTTTGGAGGGTGGATCTGGGGTTTGGTTCCGTAGATGAGCATTTAATATCAAATGATTGAAAAATCAAATCAGTCCTGTGAAACTTACAGCAAAAATTTTTAGACCAAGAAAGAAATAATGTTAAAAATTTTCCAGCAATCTTTTTATATCCTCCCTGAAGTTAAAGACCAAGAAGTATCAAAATCAAAAATTTCCAGCAATTTTAGAATTGATATAAAAAGAAAGAAATAATGTTAAACCCCAGTCACCAATCATAAACAACAGCGTCTAAGGTGATGTCCAGAATGGATTAGGTGTAAAATTTATGGAGATTTGACAGAAAAATTGAGAGAATAGTTGATTTCTTAATTACGATTTTTCTATTTTCTTCAAAAGCCTTAAGATTTAAGAAGAGTTCACCTGAGATTGCAACGGAAAAATCTCCCTCCGAGAGCTTTTTCCTTGTGTGTTGAGCAATGGAGCAAAATGTCCCTATAGTTTTATAACACAATTTACATCAACTGAAAAATAAAATATACTCTTCATGTACTATTTTTATTTTTAACTTTATAATCTCATATTTCACTTTGTTAAAATATTCATTTTATCTTTTTGTTGCATTCTTTCGATCTATTTACTTAATATTATACATACGTAGTTAATTATTACATGTTTAATAATTAAATAAATAATTATTATTTAAATATTGGTTTGGAAGCCTGTACGTGAGCAAAAATATTTGGGATTGAGCTCTAATGAGCAGGTTTGGCCTAAAATTTTTTGATTGTCAATTCCAATTGCTTTATTTTATTTTGATAATATTACCGTGTACTGCTGCTTTATTTCTAGTTTTTTTTTATATTTAAGTTTATTCTACGTCAATATTGACAATTTATAATATAATACTAAGTAAATAGGTAGAAGAAACGCAACAAAAAGAAAGAATGAAAGTGTTAACATAGTAAAATATTGGATTATAGACTTAAAAAGGAAGAATAATACTTAATGTAAATTGTGTTACAAACTATAACGACATTTTTGGTCAATTGCTCAATACAAAAAGAAGATTGGAGTACCATTGTCAAATTTAAGAGTACAAATATCAATTCTCTCTCTCTCTCTCTCTCTCTCTCTCTCTCTATATATATATATATATATCTATATATATCATGACAGGGCAATTTGGAACAAATATGTAGTGCAAAGGTGTTACACTATTAACTTAGGGGGTAAATAATACACATTATATAGTTGAGGTGGCCAAAGTGAATTCAACCCTTTTAATTTTATATCAGAATTTTATACCAAAAATTGATAGTTATCTTTACTAAATATCCAAAATAAATGTCAAACACCAACTTTAGGGGAAGCCACGCAAATACTCCTATACATATTTATTAGGTAAAATGCATATTACCCCCCTTTATTATGGAAAAAGGGCAGATTGCCCCTATGTCATAAAAATAGGTTGATTATCCCCTTTCGTTTTCAACAATGAGGCAAAACAGACCCAATTTCACTAAAATGCCAAAAATGCCTTTATGCATACAACAATAAATTCTTACAAAATCACACAACTTTATTTATTATTCGTATTGATTTAAAATAATAGTTATTGAATAAATATAAGTAGTGATTTAATAGTGATTTAAAATCACACAACTTTATTTATCATATATAAAGTGTTCTAACATATATAAAACGTACCCAAAAGGAAAATATCATTTTATGTACATATTCTTTGATTATAAATGTTATAACATATATCATAAAATACGATAAAATATTATACAAACATTATGATGTTCAATATACTTATGGTATATAATAGGTACTTGAAGTTTTATGTTTTTCAATATATACAAGTCATATATGATTAAAAAAATCAAAATTTAAAGTTTGCATATTATTTTATTTCAATGTTTTACATTATTTTGAGTAAAATAATGAAAATATTAACAAAGCAATTTATTTTTTCATATTTTTAAACAAAAGTACTATAAATCAAAATTATTTATATTCTATTATGTGTATATAACTATATTTTCTTTACAATTTTTAAAACTAAAAGGGAAAATAAATGAAGATATATTTCATATTAAATATATCAATGTTATATTTGTTTTTTTTTTATTAAATGCCACCCAACATTTATGGTAAAAAAAATATTTTGAATTAAATTCTTGTTGGCTTATCCACAAGAAAATTTTTGGATTTTATTCCCGTACGTTTTGTTTTAGATAATTGATTACATACATCAATTAAATATGTATATGAATCATCAATCAATATATAGAACTAATACTAATTTACAAAAGATAACCACTATCAATATAGTAGAGAAAAGCCCACACGCTGCTGGTGGAAGTTAAAACTAAGATTTCTAATATTTTGGGGACGTTAATTTCGTTAGTAGGGCTATGCTTCATCTGCAGATTTTATTGCCGTTCGTTAATTATCAAATAAAACAAGAAATTAAGAGAGTAAATTAGAGAAGTAAACACAAAATTTTATGTATGTGGTTCACTTCATGTCTAGGGTCACAAAATAAACAACGGGTGTTAAATAAAACAATTTTACAATATTAAAAAAGAGATAAAATAGTAAAACTATTTTGGATTTTATGATAAATCTAAGTGGCCCGCCCCCCAAAATGCTTATTCAGATAGACATTTCGCCGTCTCGTGCATATTGCTATTCCTTTTATTTTATGTGAAATTTGACCTCGTAATTTTTTGGTTTTTTCTTTAACCAAGATTTGAACCTCTTTTTAATGCATGAATCATTGATTTTATCAAATAAAATAATATATTGTGATCATTCAAACATCATTTTAAATTACTCTTCGAGTATATATAAATGACCAAGAAATAAAACTAAGTTCGTGGGAAAAAAAAATCCTAAATCTACCCCTCAACATGAACCTCTACTCCTTAATTCCTTTTTCTTTTGTCGGAATTTTCAAAACTTTATCATTTAGTATGGATAAATATGACTTACTAGAGAAAAAAAGTTTAGGACAAGATGCATTTTTCAATTTTGATTGCAGTCAGTAGTGTCTAGGGAGGAGTGATTGTTGACTCCAAAACAGTCATTAAAGATCTTTCCATAGTAAAAATAATAATCTAAAGCTGCTTTCAGGTTAGATCATAATCATCGAACAATTTCGGGCTTTCTCTCTAAAAAATTCGGGCTCTTTCAGTTTGTTGGGATCCTCTTTTTTTTTTTTTACCCCGGGATTGCACTTCCTTGGTGTGCATGATTGAATCTGATAATGGTCAGCCGCCTCCGGCTGACAAGGCGGCGGAAAGGAACAACAAAAACTCAAAAGAAGGTATGAATCTGTTTTAAATATTTTCAATTTTCTTGCAATTAAGAAAATGTCAGTTTTCATATTAACATATAATAAAATGATGCATATATAATTGATACACCAAACTTGGGTCCTGGGTCGTTGTCGCACACAAATCCATCGGTGTAGTCGATTTTCCTCGCCAAAACTCCCAGGTCAATCATTAATACAAGGCTAGTGATTAGTGAAAGTGAATGCGAGTCCAGCCTTCATCAATTACAAATTATGCTCTGGTATTAGGTTCGAAGAATCCGCGTGTTTCTAAGTAGATCAAATAGGGTCGACCTGTAACCTTAAGTGTGACCCGAGATCAGGAACATCTATTAACTACACGTGGTGTGATCTTAGGGCCCCAACTGTCACCATCATATCCGTACGATACAACATCTATAAATATCACCTCAAAATAAGTAACAAGGGTTCACAATCTGATTTTCTACTATAAACTTGAGAGTTAGTTCCCTATATACAAATTTGGGCTCTTCGTACGCAAATACGACTATCCAACTGGAAGCGTATCTCATACTTGAACTACGATAGACTTGATCCTCAAGTGGGTACGTAGGTAGCTTAGTATCATCTAAGTGCAGTCTATAATCTAACTTTCATCTCGTCTAGTTGTACGACTTGACCCAGACTGAGATAGGAAGGATCCCCCCGGATATGACCTAAATCAATAATATAATTTTAAAGCATAAGAAAGTAAGACGGCTGGCCTGTAGGAGTCATGCCACTTGACGATGTTCTAAGATCGTGATAGCCTCCCCTCGTGCGGCTCATCACCACCCCAAGATAAAACCCAAGAATGCCACACTGGTGTTCTCTTTGTGAGCACTGTGAACAAAACCTTATCATAGTTGCACAATAGTATATAGAAAATATGAAAATGCAAGATGATGTATGCTTGTGTTGTGTTTTCTAACTAGACCTAGGACCTATTTATAGTGTAGGATGCAAGATGTAACTTCTAAATTAAAAGCACAAAATTAATTCAATGTGGGTGTTATGGTCAAAGAATGTTACAAAGTTTTAAATAAAATAAAGATGATTTTGATGTTTTAAAACTTCAAATTGTAACAGAATCGAAAACTCCTTCATCATCTGAGAACGTCATTGATATGGATACGAATATGGAGAACAATGATACTCCAAATCGGAATGAATCAAGTAATGCATGGCAATCTGGAAAACTGCACAATTCTTGGACTCAAACTTCAACCGTTAAGAAATATTATATGGGTGAAGGTGAAACTGACGAATGGGATCAGAAGATCATATCGGAAATTAAGAACAAAGGAACAGCCTCTATGAAACATAATCTCGCTATACCGGTTCCGGAGGTCTTTGTCTCGGTAGAGGAATGGCTGGAGTTTTACAGACCATATCGACGTGCGTTGCTGGTCAAGGTATTAGGACTGAAAGTGGGATTCGCAAATTTATGACAACGCATTATGGCACATTCAAGACTTAGACCCGGTAGATGTGGGTAATGACTATTATCTTATTCGATTCACCACGAAAAAAGATTACTTGAGGGTGCTTCAATGTGGGCCTTGGACGGTGATGGGGCATTATCTGAGTATTCAAAAATGGAAACCCGATTTTCAACTGGCAAAAGCTCACATACAATCAACTTTGAATTCCTGAAAGTCCCATTGAATTATTCAACTATAAGATTCTTTCAAGGATGGGATCTGCTATTGGCCGGGTGGTGAAGGTTGATAAACACACAGAACATTCCTTATGTGGGCATTTCGCTCAGTTGTGTATTGAGATTGATTTTGCGAAACCCTTAATTCCATTTATCCTCCTTAACGGCCGGCTCCAATCAATGAAGTCTGAGGGATTACACTTAATTTGTTTTGAATGTGGCTCGTATGGCCACCGGAAGGAAACTTGTGGAAAAAACTCGAAGTCAAACAACACGCCGGAACATCAATCTACTTTCGAGTAGGGATGTCGAGAAGAGGGAAACCATATGGACACAAGAAACACCACGGAGTGTCACGCCCAGGAGACAACCACATACGGGCCATGGATGATGGCCCGTACAAGAGCCCAAAAATATTCAACAAATATGAACGTTAGCGGGGATCATACAAATAAGGAAAGTAATATTTTCAATATGGAAAAAAAATGATTCAGCTCACTCTACCTTCTCACCATCACGGCAATAACGAAGGAAAATCCAAATCTTTACCCACCAAGAAATGGCAACCAAAAATTAATAAAACACATGAATCTCAAGAAGGATCCAGGTTTAGCATTCTGGATGATGACCCAATTCAAGAAGAGGCCCAGCTTTTGTTTAATATGGGATCGGCCCAGCAGGTTCCAAGTGATCCAATAGAGTTAGGGACAACTCGACCCAAGAGATCTAACAAAAAGGCTGAGATAAGTAAAAATAATATAAATCCCACCAGTCGAGTGTCCCATAGTGGACCAGAAGCCCGTGTTTGGCACAATACAGTGGATGAAGAAAAATCGGTGTTGGACTCGGACTAGGTAATTAACAAGCCCAACTACCAGGTTAGCTAAAGGTAATACTTACCCAATTATTAATTCAAGAGGGCCTACCCCAATTGGACCCAAGGATAATTTCTCTTTCCCCTTGAATTCGGCCCAACATATTACATAAAATACACAACCTGATGCACAAATAATAAATATTGTTGACCCATCTGTTAATTTGGATAAACCCTGACACGCTAAAAGCTAACGTGCTATGATAGCAAGTGCACTAGTCGTGTGTAGTAATAAATGGACGGTAAGTCCGGATTGTCGAACCACAAGGACTTGAATTCTAGTTTAAGATTTGTAATGAAGTGAATAAACAAAGTAAGAATAAATTCAAATAAAATTTGTAAAGAACAAGAACAAAGATGAGCAAGTGATTTAAAACCAATTATAAAGGGAGACTAAGGCACATGCTAGGTTCAAATTGATCAAATATACTTATAAAGGTTTTTGTTGAAGGATTACACTTATATTGTTATGGTGAAAACTCCTAAGGTAGAGAATAACCGATGTCTCGCGTATAAACTCCTATACTTAGATCGTGATTTCCCAAATATCCCTATCCGGAAATCTAACCACTAAACATGCATTAATGTACTAGAGTTCACTCGATTTGAATCGAACGACTTCACCCGGGAATCTTTACCTATGTCTAGGGCAATTCCTCATTAGTTGCGGGTCATGATGTGAATTTCTTGCACCCTAAGTCAATTTTCTCCCGAAATATTAACCTAGGCATAAGATTCTAACATATAGTGATCAAGTATATGCAAGATAGACAAAAACACAATTCACATCACATAACAATATAAGAACAACCTCAACAATCATCTATTGTAAGCATATATCACAATTTGGCCTTACATGGCCCTAGTCTTATGAATTTAGTTCATAATTGAAAGCATAAAAGACATAAGAGGAATATTCATAGACATAAATGAAATGAAAAGCTCTTAAAAACTCCCTAAATGGTGAATGATGATGGATCTTGAAGTTGAGCCTTCAATCCCCAAGCTCTTTTCCTTCCTCTAGTTTTCCCCTCCAAGAGTGATGAAGAATGATGATGAATGGTGGAGAAATCAGATTAGGGGCTGCCCCCCTCTCCTCCAAGAATCTGAAATTGATAGTGAATGATGAAGAGTATGGGTTCCCCCTCCTTTTATAGCCAAAATTCCACTAAAGTATGCATTAAGAATTCCCATTAAAGTTCCCCAATGAGAATTCCACCTAAGGTGATGCTTAAAGTTTGGCTTTTAAGATTCCAACCAGCTAAAAAATGCTGAACTTTCGGCCATTAAGAATTCCACCAAGCATAACCATGTGAAAACTTCAACAAAACACATGCATGCTGCCATTTTCTTGCTTTCCAGCGCAGTCTTAGTATTTTCCTCATAAACTTCTCCACAGATCTCCAAATTGGATGATTCAAGTCCCCATGTTCAGATAACACATAGATCTACAACTTTCCAGAAGGACATTTTGTCCAATTCGGTCTCTAAATATACCTAAATTACGTTTCAACATGGAGGTTGTTTCTGATTTGGCGCCCATAAAGTAAATTTACCAAGAAACACACTTATGACAACCCCTCAACACATGTGCTGAATTATGGCCAAAAGTGATTCTTACCCATCATATAAGGCTGGAATTTAGGCTGAAAAAGGAGTAACATTCGGACTATCCATGCCTAGGCATGACTAGGAGGGCGTTGGGGCGTATCCTGGCACATGTACTTCTCTGTTCGGCGCAGCAATCGTATTTCCTTCACAATTATCTCTATAGACCTCCGATTTGGATGTTTCAAGTTCCCATTTGAAGCTAAGACATACATCTAAAACTTTGTAGAAGGAAACTTTGTCTAAGTCGGTCTCGAAATGTACGGAATTATCGCTCGAATGTGGTAGGAGATATATAAACCGCCTCGGTGTTGAAAAACATGCTTGAACTTGTTTTGTACATCGTTTTTCTTCCCTTTTCTTCATGTATTCTCATTTATTACCTGTATTCACTTAACACACCTATTAAATGCAAATGTGACATGATTTAAGCAATAAGTGAATCCAAATCATAAGAATTACGGTCTTAAAAACACGTAAAAACACCTCTTATCAACACCCCCAAACTTATCAATTGCTCGACCTCGAGCAATAAGAGCTATAAGGCAAGACCAACATCATTCAATGGGAGAAAACAAAACAACTAACTAACTCACTTTCGTGGAGTAAACGATTGCACTTAGCGGGTGCAACAAGCCTTTAAACCTTTGAGTTACCTCAAAGGACGAGTTATAGTCTCGTGAGGGTTTGCATAAGATATACCCACAAAATCTAGCAAATTTTCAATCCCAACCGAATCAACACATCTCAATATGATCAACAAGAATGAATGGCATAAAATCAACCTTTTAAAGTTACAAATATATATATACATATCAACTACTTTTGCTCATGTGACACCAATACTTGAAATGACTCCCTAGGGTATAGTGAAAAATAAATCTAGGGTATTATAGTCGAGAGGCATCCTTACCAAATTTTGGACATTAATCCCATATCTATCAACTTTTGATCAAACACAAGGCACAAGAATTATAGAAAATCTCATAGCCATTTAAATTTCATTATCTCAAATATTCAACATTCAATTCATATGGAATTTCCATTAAACTTCATTAAGGCTAGATCATGTGCAATGTTTTATTCCATTAGGCTTTCTATGACACCCATGTAACAAGTTTTAGACCAATGACTCCCAAACTAGATAGTTTTAGGGCATTAAGTGTAGAGACACTCCTAAGGATTTAATCACTTGAGTATCAAAGGCCACGAAATAAAACTAGATCTTTTAAACAATTCACTTCTTTTGGCTTGAGCATAGCTCAAATTAGCATAATAGTACAGTATATAGGCATGAAACTTCTCACCTCCGGTACGTATTAGCCTGACCACTTTTGGTCATACCAAAATTCAACCTTTTCAATTCATTGTTAGCATATAAAATTACTACTCAACTTATAACCTTATGAGAAATCTAAGTTAATATTTCTGGGAATAATTCCTTAAGTGTCTCAAGATGGTTATCCTCTCAACTCCTCTACCTTCGATTTAAGTGCATTGTGAATCATCTAAAGAATCAATTCTAGTCTAAGGTCTCCACGAGCAATTTCAAAGATATATATATTCCATTAAATTCAGATTATTTCAAGAATTCATGTCATTTTTTCAAGTGAATCAATTTCAATGCATCAATTGGAAGGACTAAAAATTTTTCATGCTTGATTTTCTCAACAAAGAAGCATATAAACATGATATCAAACAAACTTTCCCCAAATTCAAGTTAAAAATTAGGATTGCATTTTCAATATTCAAAATAGATACTCTTCTACCCCCAAACTTAAATCCAACATTGTCCCCAATGTTGTTACAACAGGCATACACAAAGATAAAAGAACACTTACAACCAAGGATATTGAAGAACATCCTTAAGCTTCCAATGCATCCTTACAAAGTTTCTCCTCTTATCGAGTAAAATAAGAATCTCTAAAGGTGGGGTCCAAATGTGCATCATATCTAACACTTCAACTTTTTAAACCATCAAGCATAAGAAAAACATACATGCCCAAAGTGCATGCTTGAACACAATAAAAAGAAACAAACTAAACAAAACAAAAACGAAAGCAAAAAGAAAAGAAAACTTACAAACTTGGGTTGCCTCCCAAGAAGCGCTAGTTTAGAGTCGGTAGCTCGACTTGAGATAAAGAATCGCTAAAGATCCTGGAGGGGAATGGTCACTTTATCCCTCGACCCGTCAATCCCAATGTAATGCTTTAATCTTTGGGCGTTTGTCATGAAGGTTCGTCCATTATCCGTTATAAGTTCAATGGCACCAGAAGCATACACACGAGATACAACAAATGGTCCCGACCATTTTGACTTGAGCTTCCCGGGAAAAAGTCGAAGGCGAGAATTGTATAGTAAAACCTTGTCTCCTTCATGAAATTCTCGGGGAATAATACGCTTATCATGCCATGTTTTCGTTCTCTCCTTGTAAAGCTTGGCGTTCTCATACGCTTGATGGCGCCATTCCTCAAGTTCGTGTAATTGGAGTAATCGCTTGGTACCTACGAGTTGAGAATCAAAATTTAGAAATTTAATAGCCCAAAAAGCGCGATGTTCGAGCTCAACCGGTAAATGACATGCTTTTCCAAAGACAAGGCGATATGGGGACATGCCAATCGGAGTTTTAAACGCGGTTCTATATGCCCACAAGGCGTCATCTAGTTTAAGGGACCAATCTTTTCTAGATGCGTTAACCGTTTTTTCAAGAATGCGTTTAATCTCCCGATTCGACACCTCCACTTGACCACTCGTTTGAGGATGATATGGGGTTGAGATTTTATGCCGTACCCCGTACTTGTTCAGTAAGTGCTCGAATTGTTTGTTACAAAAATGGGTGCCCCCGTCACTAACGATTGCTCTAGGAGTTCCAAAACGAGTGAAAATCCTTTTTTAAAAAATCGAGTAACCACCCGAGCATCATTAGTTGGTAAAGCCTCAGCTTCGACCCATTTGGAGACATAGTCGACCGCAACAAGAATATACTTATTGGAACAAGAACTAGGGAAGGGTCCCATAAAATCAATACCCCATACATCAAATAGTTCACATTCAAGCATGTTATTCAATGGCATTTCGTGTCTTTTAGAGATGTTACCTGTTCGTTGACACCTATCACAAGATTGAACATACAAGAATGCATCTTTAGAAAGAGTAGGCCAAAAGAAACCTGATTGAAGCACTTTAGCCACTGTTTTAGAGGGTCCAAAGTGACCACCTACCGACATATCATGACAATGGGCGAGAATTGATGCTATTTCCTCCTCGGGGATACATCGTCGAATGAGGCCATCTGCACAAATCTTAAATAGATATGGTTCGTCCCACAAATATCGCTTCACATCAAATAAGAATTTCTTCTTTTGATGATAAGTGATATCCGGAGGAAGAACTCCCGTGACAAGATAATTTGCATAATTGGCATACCAAGGAGCATCATTATGAAGTATAGCATACAATTGCTCATCGGGAAACTCCTCACAAATAGGTTTATCAAACACGCACTCAGGCTTAGGAATCTCTATCCTAGACAAGTGGTCGGCAACAACATTTTCTACTCCTTTCTTATCCTTAATTTCTATGTCAAATTCTTGAAGAAGTAAAATCCACCTAATGAGTCTAGGTTTGGCATCCTTTTTGGCAAGCAAGTATTTTAATGCGGAGTGATCAGTGTACACAATTACTTTATTCAAAATGAGATAAGCATGGAACTTGTCAAATGCAAATACTATGGCTAGTAATTCTTTTTCCGTGGTTGCGTAATTCATTTGTGCATCATTTAAAGTCTTACTAGCATAGTAGATGGTTCGAAATACCTTATCCTTCCTTTGGCCAAGGACCGCACCCACCGCGGTATCACTAGCATCACACATCAATTCGAAGGGCAAACTCCAATCGGGAGGTGCCATGATGGGAGCAGATATCAATAGCTCCTTAAGAGTTATGAAGGCCTGTAAACAAAGGGAATCAAAATTGAATGGTGCATCTTTGACAAGCAAGTTAGATAACGGCTTTGCAATTTTGGAAAATTTTTTTGATAAATCGCCTATAGAAGCCGGCATGACCAAGAAAGCTCCTCACGGCTTTCACCGATGTAGGTGGAGGAAGCTTTTCTATTACCTCAATCTTGGCTTGGTCCACTTCAATCCCTTTTTGGGAGATTTTGTGACCTAGCACAATCCCTTCCCGGACCATAAAATGACATTTTTCCCAATTCAAAACAAGATTTGTTTCCTCACAGCGTTTTAGAACACGGTCCAAATGATCAAGACATGTGTTAAATGAGGTTCCAAAAACAGAAAAATCATCCATAAAAATCTCAAGGAATTCTTCAACCATGTCATGAAAGATCGCCATCATACATCGTTGAAATGTGGCCGGGGCATTGCATAATCCAAACGGCATCCGCCTATAAGCAAACGTGCCATAGGGACAAGTGAAAGTTGTTTTCTCTTGGTCCTCGGGGGCTATGGCAATTTGGTTATAGCCGGAATACCCATCTAGAAAACAATAAAAATCATGTCCAGCTAACCTTTCAAGCATTTGGTCAATGAATGGGAGGGGGAAATGGTCCTTACGAGTGGCATCATTTAACTTGCGATAATCTATACACACACGCCACCCGGTAAGCATTCGAGTAGGGATTAATTCATTGTTCGCATTTTCTATCACAGTTATTCCGCCCTTCTTGGGTACTACTTGAGTCGGGCTTACCCATGCACTATCAGAGATAGGATAGATTATACCTGCATCGAGTAGTTTTATAACCTCTTTCTTTACCACCTCTTGTATTTGTGGATTTGACCGTCTTTGTGGTTGGCGTGTAGGTTTTGCGGACTCCTCCATGAGTATTTTGTGCATGCACACCGCTGGACTTATGCCTTTTATATCCGCAATTTTCCACCCGAAGGCCTTTTTGTTGGCCTTCAATACTCTCATGAGTCGCTCCTCCTGTTCTCCTGTCAAAGAAGATGAGACAATTAAAGGTAGAGTCTCATTATCATTTAAAAATACATATTTCAAATGTAATGGTAATGGTTTAAGCTCAAGGATAGGGGCCTCTTCGATAGAAGGGCGAGGAGGAGCCAAGAGTGATCTTTCTAATTTTTTAGCTCCAATGACGTGGTAAAGAGGTGGCTTCTCTACGCTAAACATGGTTTCCAATTGTTCTTCACTCGCTGAATCGACATCCATAGATTTGGAAAGACATGTCTCCAATGGGTCGTCTACCATTTGTGCCTGAAAAGTCTCATCAATCAACATATCAAATACATCGATGCGTAAACATGAGTCAGGATCACATGGGTGTTTAAGCACTTTAAAAACATCAAAGGTGACCTTTTCATCTCCCACATTTAAGGTTAGCTTACCATTGGCAATATCGATTACCGCCTTACCAGTGGCTAGGAATGGTCTTCCTAGGATCAGGGGTACCTCAACATCTTCCTCCATATCAAGAACCACAAAGTCAACCGGGAAATAGAATTTGTCGACTTGAACGATTACATCTTCGATTATTCCCCGTGGTCTCTTGATTGATCTATCGGCAAGTTGGAGGCTCATTGAAGTCGGCTTTGGGTTACCAAGGCCCAACTTTTTGAAAAGAGAGTACGGGAGGAGGTTGATGCTAGCTCCCGAGTCACACAAAACTTTTTCGAAGGATAATGGCCCAATCGTGCAAGGAATAGTGAGACTCCCAGGGTCTTCAAGTTTCATTGGTAATTTATTAAGCAATACGGCGGAGCATTCCTCGGTTAGGCACACCGTTTCGTTTTCCTCCCACTTTTGTTTGTTGGATAAAATATCCTTGAAAAATTTCACGTAATTTGGCATTTGTAAAATTGCGTCTATAAAAGGAATATTAATTCTAACCTCACGAAGAATTGCTAAGATTCGAAGGAAACTTGGATCCATCTCCTTTTTTTTCTTTCTATGTGCATTAGGAAATGGCAGACGGACCTCGATGGGAGGATGCGTTGGAGTTGAAGAGCCCGCTGTGGAGGGTTCAGGAGGTGGCGCCTGGGCGCGACAATTGGCGCCAAGGCGCTGGGTCTCGGGCGCCTGAGCGTGATCATCGGGACGCTCGGGCGCACAATTGCGAAGCATTCGTTCACTGTGGATTGATTCCGGTGCCTGGGCGTTCTCATCGAGGCGCTCGGGCGCGGAAATGCGAACAACATCATTGACTACCTGTTTGCCACATCTTAAGGTGATGGCGTGGCATTGCTCCTTCGGGTTTTTTTCTATGTCACTTGGTAAAGTTCCCGGGGCTCTCTCACTGATCGCCTTTGCCATTTGACCCATTTGTGTCTTTAAATCCTTCATGTCCATCATTATATCCTTCATCATAGTACGGAGTTCGTTGATTGCTGAATCCGATTTCTTTATTTGTTCATCGAGACGCTCTTCGGTTGTAAGAGGTCTTATTTGCCTTTGTATGTGAGGATTACCTTGCCTTTGAGCTTGGTTATTGTTGAATGGGGGCCTTGGTGCTTGATAGACGCCGGGATGGGCATTTTGTGCCGGATTGGGCCTCCTTGGAAAATTTTCGGGCACATGGAAGTTCAATTGAGGTCGATTGGCATTTCCAACATAGTTTACATTGCCAACCATTGTTTCCAAAGCAACTTCTTCGCCCAACTCTTGAACACAAGCAATCTTTTTAGTGGGTGTGATTTCTTCATCATCGGGATAGAGTTCATCTTCCCGGGCTAATTGCTCAATCTTGTCCCACACACTTTGGCAATCGAGCCCAAGGAGATCACCACCGGCGCCGGCATTGAGCCTATTTCGGATGCGCGAACGGACTCCATCATGGAATCGTAATACTTGCTCGCTCAATCTTAGGTTGTGATCCGGACATTTTCGGAGCATGTTTTTATATCTAGCCCATGCCTCGGCTAAGGACTCATGATTCCCCTGCTTAAACTCCTTAATGTTGCTCCTTAGCTCATTGATTTTGGAGGGTGGAAAGAATTTGCTCAAAAAGGCATCGACCAATTGTCCCCATGTTGTGATGGATTGGGGTGGTAGAGATTTGTACCACATGGTCGCCCTTTCCTTTAATGAGAAGTGGAAGACTCTTAGACGAATTGCATCGAGATCCCGTGGATGAAATTGGGTAGTCATGAGAGTATCGTCTAAAGTCTCCAAATGCTCATGAGGTGATTCATGGGGCTCTCCATAGAAGGGTTCGCTTTGCACCATGCTAAAGATGTGTGACGGAATGTGATAATTTGGTGCAAAGAAATTTGGAAAGACTACGGGCCCCGGTATAGTGTGGACCCTTGGAGGTAGACTTTCTCGGACCGATGGAAGTCTTTGAGGAGGTGCCGGTTGCATAGCTTGGAATAGATTTTGCAACCATTCCCTGTTTTTGGGAGATTTATGTCGGGAAAATTCCCATTTGGATTTAGATTGTCGGCCATTTCTCGAGCGCGTCTACTAGATCGAAGAACACGCTCTATCTCCGGCTCAAAATTGTATAGAGGCTCGTTAGAAGAGCGGGTCATGCACCACAAATTACACCTAACAATTAAACACAAAAAACAAAATTAGAATAATAAAATAAAAGAAAGGTTAGAAATAAACGAAGAACTAAGAATTAGGAAAATTTAAACGAAAAATCAAAAACTAAAATGAACAAGTCCCCGGCAACGGCGCCAAAAACTTGACACGCTAAAAGCTAACGTGCTATGATAGCAAGTGCACTAGTCGTGTGTAGTAATAAATGGACGGTAAGTCCGGATTGTCGAACCACAAGGACTTGAATTCTAGTTTAAGATTTGTAATGAAGTGAATAAACAAAGTAAGAATAAATTCAAATAAAATTTGTAAAGAACAAGAACAAAGATGAGCAAGTGATTTAAAACCAATTATAAAGGGAGACTAAGGCACATGCTAGGTTCAAATTGATCAAATATACTTATAAAGGTTCTTGTTGAAGGATTACACTTATATTGTTATGGTGAAAACTCCTAAGGTAGAGAATAACCGATGTCTCGCGTATAAACTCCTATACTTAGATCGTGATTTCCCAAATATCCCTATCCGGAAATCTAACCACTAAACATGCATTAATGTACTAGAGTTCACTCGATTTGAATCGAACGACTTCACCCGGGAATCTTTACCTATGTCTAGGGCAATTCCTCATTAGTTGCGGGTCATGATGTGAATTTCTTGCACCCTAAGTCAATTTTCTCCCGAAATATTAACCTAGGCATAAGATTCTAACATATAGTGATCAAGTATATGCAAGATAGACAAAAACACAATTCACATCACATAACAATATAAGAACAACCTCAACAATCATCTATTGTAAGCATATATCACAATTTGGCCTTACATGGCCCTAGTCTTACGAATTTAGTTCATAATTGAAAGCATAAAAGACATAAGAGGAATATTCATAGACATAAATGAAATGAAAAGCTCTTAAAAACTCCCTAAATGGTGAATGATGATGGATCTTGAAGTTGAGCCTTCAATCCCCAAGCTCTTTTCCTTCCTCTAGTTTTCCCCTCCAAGAGTGATGAAGAATGATGATGAATGGTGGAGAAATCAGATTAGGGGCTGCCCCCCTCTCCTCCAAGAATCTGAAATTGATAGTGAATGATGAAGAGTATGGGTTCCCCCTCCTTTTATAGCCAAAATTCCACTAAAGTATGCATTAAGAATTCCCATTAAAGTTCCCCAATGAGAATTCCACCTAAGGTGATGCTTAAAGTTTGGCTTTTAAGATTCCAACCAGCTAAAAAATGCTGAACTTTCGGCCATTAAGAATTCCACCAAGCATAACCATGTGAAAACTTCAACAAAACACATGCATGCTGCCATTTTCTTGCTTTCCAGCGCAGTCTTAGTATTTTCCTCATAAACTTCTCCACAGATCTCCAAATTGGATGATTCAAGTCCCCATGTTCAGATAACACATAGATATACAACTTTCCAGAAGGACATTTTGTCCAATTCGGTCTCTAAGTATACCTAAATTACGTTTCAACATGGAGGTTGTTTCTGATTTGGCGCCCATAAAGTAAATCTACCAAGAAACACACTTATGACAACCCCTCAACACATGTGCTGAATTATGGCCAAAAGTGATTCTTACCCATCATATAAGGCTGGAATTTAGGCTGAAAAAGGAGTAACATTCGGACTATCCATGCCTAGGCATGACTAGGAGGGCGCTGGGGCGTATCCTGGCACATGTACTTCTCTGTTCGGCGCAGCAATCGTATTTCCTTCACAATTATCTCTATAGACCTTCAATTTGGATGTTTCAAGTTCCCATTTGAAGCTAAGACATACATCTAAAACGTTTTAGAAGGAAACTTTGTCTAAGTCGGTCTCGAAATGTACGGAATTATCGCTCGAATGTGGTAGGAGATGTATAAACCGCCTCGGTGTTGAAAAACATGCTTGAACTTGTTTTGTACATCGTTTTTCTTCCCTTTTCTTCATGTATTCTCATTTATTACCTGTATTCACTTAACACAGCTATTAAATGCAAATGTGACATGATTTAAGCAATAAGTGAATCCAAATCATAAGAATTACGGTCTTAAAAACACGTAAAAATACCTCTTATCAAACCCCCTCCCCCCTCCTTGATTTTTAAAGCCGGTTCAAAGGATCCATTTAATTCATGTCAAATTGAACCAGGTCCAACTAACGGATCTTACTCAGAGGGGTTAAGTCAACCCGACTTGGAATATACCGATATTGTAGATGACTATATTCCTTCGGATAAAGGTCCTAAGGCGCATATGGATTTTGAACTCATGGATAATCCGACGTTTGATGTTAAGGGGGGTGCTCACCCCCCTAGGTATGATCCTCTTTGTCCACGTTACTCCTCCCATTTTATATTTTTTTTAATGAATTTAATATTTTGGAATTGTAGGGGAGCTAGAAAACCGAAACTCCTTAACAGTCTTTTGGATATTATCCACACCAATGATCCAACCATCCTTGTTCTAATGGAAACCTGGGTTCAGAGTGATCGTGCAAATATTATGAGGTATTTGGCTCTTTTGGAAATCTAAATATTTTTGGCTCTTTTGGAAATCTAATGAGGTGGAGCTAGAATTTATTGAAGCCAATGACCAGAGCATGACGGTTATTGTCAGAAAACCCAGTATTTCAAATTGGATTTTGACGGCTATTTATGCTAGTGCGCAGATGGAAACTCGGGACCACCTTTGGGATTACATCAAACCGTTAGCTTGTGTTATTAGAGGACCGTGGCTTCTAGCCGGAGATATGAATGTTGTAACTTCGGGGAAGGAAAAATCAGGGGATGCTCCGGTTAACTTTAGCAAGTGTCGCAAGTTTATAGAGTGTATCGAGGATTGCGGATTCATTGACCTAGGGTTTGTTGGAACCCCGTTTACTTGGGCCAAAGGGGGTAACTCGGTCCTCCAAGAACGTCTGGACAGAGCTATTTGTAACTCGGATTGGAGAATTACTTATCCTTCAGCGGTGTTTTGTCACTTAACGCGTACCGCTTCGGATCACGCACCTCTCTTTCTCACTCTGACTGGGGATCACCATAACCATAAAACTCCTACCCGGTCTCGTATTCAAGCTGCTTGGTTTATAGACTCTTGCTTTTGATATTTTGTGGCAACTCAATGGCCGAATTCTAGTAACACTGACATAGTGGAACGGATTACGGATATTAGAGCACAGGCGAGTAAGTAGAACCAGGAAGACTTTGGCAATGTTTTCAAACATAAAAGGGAATTGATGGCTAGAATAGGGGGCATTCAACGTGCCCAAGCTCGTAATTTCAACAAATATTTGCAGAAACTTGAAAAGAATCTTTTAACTCAATATTATGAGACTTTACGGCAAGAGAAAATTTTGTGGAAACAAAAATCTTGGATTCGTTGGCTTGAAACCGAGGATATGAATACTCATTTTTTTTACCTTGCAGCTGCCAATACTAATAGTCGTACCAAAATTAGTAGCCTTGTGCAAGATGATGGTACTTGGATTACTGATGAGTCGGAGCTTAAGGATATGGCAGTCAATTTTTATCAAAACCTTTATGGTTCGGGCGATCCCGTGTCTCTTTACAAGCCGCCTGCGAATTTTCCTAAGTCGACGGACCATCATATCTCGGCTCTCCTTTTGCCAGTTACTAAAGAAGAAGTCAAAAGTGTTTTGTGGGAAATGCATCCAACCAAATCGCCAGGGCTAGACGGACTTCAACCTATCTTCTTTCAGAAATGTTGGAGCACTATAGGGGACGACATCACTAACACGGTTAGTGATGCTCTCTACTCAGGTATAATTGATCCTCGTCTAAACGAATCTCTTATCACTTTAATTCCTAAAGACAAGAATTCAACACATCTCTCGAAGTTTCGCCCAATCAGCCTTAGCAATGTACTCCTCAAAATTATTACCAAGATGCTAGCTAATAGACTTCGTTATATGCTTGATAATCTTATTCCTCAAACTCAGAGTAGTTTTATCCGTGGTCGTCAGACTATTGATAATGTGATTATTACTCAAGAGGTTGTCCATAATATGAGACGTATTAAAGGGAAAAAAAGAAGGGGTTTTTCATTTCTAAAATTGATTTTGAGAAAGCATACGATAGGGTTGATTGGACATTCCTAGAAAATGTGTAGATGGAGATGTGGTTCTTTGTCAATTGGATTAACCTTATTTTGATTTGCACCACTACAGCTAGACTCTCCTTCCTTTGGAATGGAGAAGCTACAGAGTGGTTCAACCCAAAACGAGGCCTTCGACAGGGAGACCCGCTCTCCCCTTACTTGTTTGTGTTTTGTGTGGAAAAATTAGGATCTCTTATCAGCGAGGCGGTTCAGAATAAGCCTTGGAATCCGATTCCTACTTCTCGATTAGGCCCTCGTGTATCCCATTTGATGTTTGCCGATGACTTCATTTTGTTTGGCGAGGCGTCTGACTCCCAGATTGATATCATTACCCGCATCCTTGAGGCCTACTGCAGGATGTCGGGTCAACTTGTGAATTTGAATAAATCCATGATGTTCTTTTCTCAAAATGTTTTGGGGTCCAGGGCTCGAACTCTTAGTCATTTGGCGAAACTTCAACTTACTCGTGACCTGGGATGTTATCTTGGAGCTCCATTGCATCATTCCCGTGTTCGGCTCAGTGATTATAATTTTCTTGTGGATAGAGTTAAGAAAAAGTTGAATAGATGGAAAAAGAAACATCTAGCAATAGCAGGCCGGACTACTCTTATCAAATCGGTTACCTCGACTATTCCCTCGTATTATATGCAAACGTCTCTAATTCCGATGGGCATATGCTATCAAATAGATAGAGCTAACAGGTGATTTTTTTAGGGAGGCTCGGACTTGATTCGTAAAATTCACCTTCTATCTTGGGATAAGATTTGCCAACGTAAGATTCACGTAGGGCTTGGTATTCACACAAATTTTCAAGTCTGCAATTTGAAAAGACAAGAAAAGATAATATAGACAAATAAATAAATCAATTTAAAGAAAATTACAATATCGTGAGAATAAATCTCCTAACGAAGACTAATCCCCTGATTCTTCGCTCCAAACACGATTCAAGGGCTGAAAAGCTTGTTCTTGAACCTAGAGCGTATTTCTCCTTGGATTTGTTGAAGAAGAAATGAACACCCTGATGATTTGATTGTTGTTGAAGATGTAGTTCCTCCTCGGATTTGTTGAAGAAGAGACAAACACCTTGATGATTTGATTAACTTTGAAGATGGTGAACTTTCGCGGTTGATGAAGAACACTTCGACTTGGCTAAGAGAAGACTTCAACTCTCTAGCTTGTAGACTTGTGTGTATGTATGTATATATGAATCCCCTTGACCCCCTATTTATAGATGTTTGAGCAGGAGAGTGTCAGAATTTTGGACTTCTCTGATATATCTCTTGAAAATCTTTTAAGTGAAATAATATCAAATTTATATAGATTTGGTTGACACATATTTAAATGTGTCACATGTCACCATCCGATTAGTCACTGATTTGTTGGACTACGAAACTTGATTTGATTGGATGAGACACCTCCACTTGACACATGGCAACCTTTGATTTGCTATAAAATATACATTAAATTATCAATTAAAATTATTAATTTATTTATGGACTTAAATTTGGCAAAATCCATAAAATAAAATAATAATTTTAAATTAATAATTAATGTCATATTTTACACATGTCATCTTCTAATTTGACGAAAATTAATTCGTCTACAAATGCCCCCACTTCAAGGCACAGCGAAGAACGTGCTAAATAGTCACGAGAGAGATGGTGCTTGAAGTACTTGAATTTTTGTATAATCTTCCATTTGAATTTCATGAAACGGTATTTGGGGTTTTAAGAAATAAAAAACCAAAATCATTCATGCTTTTATTAGCAATTGGGCTTTCTCCCAATTCACAAAATTAGTTAGCCCTCATTTTGGTGTAGAAGAGGCCCTAAGTCTTTTAAGAATTTAAGCCCCTGAACTTGTAATGGGACCGTAACATTGTTGAGTGGCTTGCTACAATCTTATCTACTCCAAGTAAGAAAGAAGCCCAATAGGATTTATTCACTTAAAGTTTGGGAATTCAATTTCAAGTGGTCCACATCACTTAAGGTATACCCAACAACATAGGATTCCCACCTACTTTTCTTCTTCCCATTAGAACCCACCGTCAGGCAGCAACATTTTCTTATTTATCAGCTTTCATAGCAACTCTAGAATTCTAACAAAACTTGAAACTTGGGTTTACGAAATCCAGGGTTTGGTTTCAGAGCCGATGACTTAGGCTCCGTATGGTTATGTTTTCTGAGTTAGGTTATGTTTTCTGAATTAAATTTTGAGTTTTTTTTTTTTAAAAGTATATTATAGAAATTCATGTAAAAATATTGACTTTTATTATTTGCTTGGATGTGTTTTTAGAAAATAGTTGGAAGTGGTGTTTAATGTGACATAAAATTTAATTTTATTGGGATTTGATATATGAAGTGATGGAATTAATTATGAATATGTGTGTATACATATATATATATATATATATATGAATGATTTGATATAAAGTATGTGTGTATATCTATATACATATATATTTAGTTATTATAAAATATGATAAAGTAAGAAAGATAATTAGTTGAAAAGTGGGATGATATAATTAATGATGAAAAATTGTGAATTAATTGAAAAGGTGAAATGATTGGTTGTTGTATGAAAGAATGTGTAATAAAATTTAAAATTTGAGTATTTTTTGTAAAATTTACCTAAAAGTGTACACTTTCATTTTCTGGTGATTCAAAAAATGAAAATGCAATTCTGAAAACAAAACCTTCTGCAGCCTTAGAATTTTATCAAACAAATAATCCTATTGGCCGTTGAAGGATTGTGTTTTAGCAAATCTTCAACTGAAATTACGAATTATATCGGAACTAAAACTCTTCCAACCGAAAAATTTATAAACTATCGGTCCAATCATAGCATCGAAGGAAACATGCTGATCTTGAAAGATTTTATATCGCAGATTCCGGAATTAGCTGCAAAGTGAAGAGCCAATGTAAACTCTTTCTTCTAATATAATTGGACGGCGGAACCAAGTCGAAGATATTTTCGAATTTTGCTTCTGGCTGAAAAGCTTGTTCTTGAACCTAGAGCGTATTTCTCCTTGGATTTGTTGAATAAGAAATGAACACCCTGGTGATTTGATTGTTGTTGAAGATGTAGTTCCTCCTCGGATTTGTTGAAAAAGAGACAAACACCTTGATGATTTGATTAACTTTGAAGATGGTGAACCTTCGTGGTTGATGAACAACACTTTGACTTTGCTAAGAGAAGATTTCAATTCTCTAGCCTGTAGACTTATGTGTATATATGTATATATGAATCCCCTTGACCCCCTATTTATAGATGTTTAACTAGGAGAGTCTTAGAATTTTGGGCTTCTCTGATATATCTCTTGAAAATCTTTTAAAAGAAATAATATCAAATTTATATAGATTTGGTTGACACATATTTAAATGTGCCACGTGTCACCATCCGATTAGTCACTGATTTGTTGGACTATGAAACTTGATTTGATTGGATGAGACACCTCCACTTGACACATGGCAACCTTTGATTTGCTATAAAATATACATTAAATTATTAATTAAAAATAGTAATTTATTTATGGACTTAAATTTGGCAAAATCCATAAAATAAAATAATAATTTTAAATTAATAATTAATGTCATATTTTACACATGTCATCTTCTAATTGGACGAAAATTAATTCGTCTACACACACATGTGAAGGATACTGGGGGTAAGTAAAACCGCGGGGCTGAGCCATGTAAACAGTCTCAATAAGATCATCGTGAAGAAAAGCATTCTTCACATCAAGCTGTCTGATAACCAACTGACGAGAGACTGCAATGGAGAGAACAGTGCGAATAGTAGTCGGCTTAACCACAGGGCTGAAGGTCTCACCAAAGTCAATACCAGCCTGTTGCTTAAACCCCTGAGCAACCAAGCGGGTCTTATACCGCTCAATAGATCCATCAGACCGTAACTTCACCTTGTACACCCATTTGGAACCAACTAGATTTTGCGAAGGATGTGGTGGCACCAAAGTCTATGTGTCATTTTCTTGAAGAGCATTAAACTCATCAGCCATGGCGGCACGCCAAAGGGGATCCTTGGCTGCCTGTGTATAGCATGTCGGCTCGAGAGGCGGGGAAACAGCAAACAAGGAGGGAAGAACACGAGTCTTACGCGTACCATCACGTAAGCGGGTGACCATAGGATGACGAGTAGACGGAGGCGAGACACTGGGTGAGGACTCAGGAGAGGAAGAGACCGAAGATGAGGTAGCGGTAAGACACGGGACAATCGAGGACTCAACAGCAGCTGGGGAAGGAGACGGAGAGTGGACTGGACTGGAGGGACATGAAGGACTCTGAGGAGAGGGAGGCGATGGAGATGACACTGGGATAGGTGATGTGGAAGACACGGTGGTGGTGGCAACAGGAAGGTCGGTGGGACCGAGATAAGGCGGATGAGGAAGAGAGACCGAAAAAGATCCAGAAACGGACTGGTGGGTATCAGGGGCGGAAGCGGAAGGTAAAGTAGGATAAGGAAATAAGTCTTCATTAAAGACAACGTGACGGCTAATATGAATAACACCAGAAGCGGGATCGAAGCACCGGTAACCCTTGTAATCTAGGGCATAACCTTAGAAGATACACGAGGCAGAGCGAGGATCGAGCTTATGAGCAGAACGATGACCAAGATGTGCGAAACACGCACAACCAAAAGTCCAAAATGAGGAATAATCGGGTGAACGACCGAAAAGAACCTCAAAAGGAGACTTGTGGCAAAGTGTTGGGGTGGGGAGACGGTTTATAAGAAATATAGCAGTATACAGAGCGTCGACCCAAAAAGAGGGAGGGAGATGAGCAGTAAGAAGTAAAATACGAAGTAACTCAGAGATATAACGATGCTTACGTTTCGACACACCATTTTGCTGCGGGGTGTAAGGGCATGACAAACGAAACTGAATACCAGAAGCAACAAAAAGGGTACGAAACTTGGCATTATCAAACTCATGACCCCCATCACTTTGAAACATTTTGATTTTAGTTGTAAAAAGATTTTCAATTAAGTTTTTAAAATTACAAAAGCGAGTATAGACTTTAGATTTAGCACGCATGGGGTAGCACCAAGTAAAACGCGTAAAATCATCAATAAAAATACCATAATACTTAAAACCAGTAGGGGAGATAACAGGGGAAGTCTATACATCTGAGTGAATTAAATAAAAAGGCATAGAGCTACACTTGTCAATAGGCTGAAAAGGTAACTTGTGTGACTGACCCAACTGACAACTTTGACAAAAAGAGACGAAACAATCCTTAGACTGTAAACTACCACTACGAGACAACTGCTGAAAAATAGAAATACTGGGGTGATCTAGACGGCGATACCAAATATCACCAGAAACGGCTCGGGCAACAAAAGCACCAGGACGGGAGGACACCAAATTAGGAGAGACCGGGTACAGACCACTATTGGAAGGGGACTCCAGAAGAATCTTACTTGTTGCTTTGTCCTTAACACAGAAATCAGTGGAAGAAAACTCAATTAAACAATCATTATCTTGACATAATTTTCTAACAGATAGGAGATTATGAGACAAACTAGGGACATGCATCACATTGGATAAAGTAAGAGGACGACTAGATGTATGTAAAGTAGAGGAGCCGACATGCTTAATAGACAGTAGTGCACCATTACCAATTAAAATCTTATTTGTACCAGTATAGGGAGTAAGGTTAGAAAGTTTACCGTCATCTGGAGTCATATGAGCAGAGGCACCACTATCAGGATACCAGGCTATGTCAGAGGTGTCAGCAATGGACAGGGCTGAAAATGACAATGGAAGTTCCTCAGAAACATATGCGTGATTAAACCGCTGGGGGCATGAAATACAAGAGTGACCCGGAATACCACAAAGCTAACATGTCTGACTAGGAGTAGGTATCGGAAGAAGACCAGGACCCGAAGAGTGCTGAAATCCAGAAGACCCAGATGGCCTTGTAAAACCAGAGTGCCCAGAGTGTCGACGATGGGGCTGCTGAGACTGAGTCTGAAAAGAGTACTGATAAGACTGGTGAGGGGAGAAGGACAAACCACGACCATTACGCCCCTTCCCATGACCAGAACCAAAACTGTGGCCACGTGAGCCACCACGACCTTTACCACCAGAATGGTTAGAGTTCGATGAGTGAGAGGGAGCGATAAATACAGGAGATATAGAGGAAGGAGAGTCGATTTAGCAAAGGCGTTGCTCAAATTGAAGGAGCTGTGCCCGAAGATCATCGAATGTTATGAGAGAAGGATATAGGGAGACAGCGGTGACGAAGGCTTAATACTCAAAAGGGAGCCCATTGAGGGCTTGAATAACGAGATCACAAGAAGAGATAGGATAATTTACTGCACCAAGGTTATCACAAATATTTTTCAACTTGCTGAGGTAGGCGTCACAAGATAGATTTCCCTTTTTGATATTAGAGAATTCACTTTTATACTCTAATTGTTTGGAAAGAGATTGTTGAACAAAGCGACACTCAAGACGGCTTGCAGAACTTCCTGAGTGAATGTAGCATACATCCATGATCTTATACTACGATCAGTGCGAAACCAGGAAGTGTATGTCGGGTTATTAACGAGTTGACCCAGCGAATTTAGAGTATGAGGAGAGGGACATGGTAAAGAAACATCAATGTAGCCTAAAAGATCGTGGCTACCAAGAAGTGTTTCGAATTGATATTTCCATAAAAGATAATTGTCAGAATTGAGTTTTGTGGTCATAAGTTGAGGATTTGGAAGAGTAGACGATGGTTGTGAAGGTGAGGAAACGTGAGGTGGTAGTGAGGAGGAAGATAAGAGAGTAGGGGCGGGCTGATTTTGGGAAAATAGGAATTCTTGAGGGTTGTTTTGAAAACAAGAACTAATAGGAGGGCTGATTTGGAAAGTTTGGTTTATGTGGGGGCTATTTGTTAATAGAGGGATTGGGTGGGGGCTATTTCAAACATTAGATATTTGTGGTGGGTTAATAATTGAAATGGGGGCAGCAGAAGTAGGGGTGTAAGATGAGCCGAGCGCAGCCTCGATTAAAGCTCGGCTCGAGCTCGAGATGTCTCGAGCTCAAGCCGAGCTTTGCGAGCTCGAGCTTATTGATGAGCCGAGCTCGAGCTTCCATTTAGGTGTTCATAAGCTCGTGAGCCGGCTCACGAGCTTTTACTAATATTTACATATATATATATTTGTGTTTTACTTATTATATTCAAAATTATACATTATTTTTAATGAAAAATAATACTGAATAAACACTTCACCTACTAAGTGTTAATTGCCAACTTTCATTTGTGCTATATTTATACTAATAGTAATAATTAAGAAATCACGAAATAATTAATAAATTTAAAAAAATTATAAAAGTACTTTTTCATCTAAATTTTTCATTCATAATTATAATATTTCATCCAATCCAACTATTCACATTGTTCATCTATCATATTTTCATAATGAAGTTTATACTAATGCGCATATTTTGCAAAGAATTAATTTAACTTGAAGACAACTCAATATATGCATATCAAAATTTATGTAACCACGTTACATAAGCAAGATTTTTATCTGCTTCTTTTTTTTGGAACTACTGAATAACTACTCAAGTTGTGAAATTTAAGACTTGTCAAATTATACAAAATTCCAATTTTGTTACGAGAATTAAGCAAAAAAGGGAAAATAAATATAAGATAGAACCCTAAAACCTAAACCCTAAACTTAGAATTAGAACGTTATATAGAAATACAAAGACCCAAAATTAAAACTTTTCATTTACATGATATTTTTTTTTTAGGAATATAATAAAACATGTAAAAATTTTAAATTGAAGTTACATCAGATGATTGATTACAATAAACCACTCTTCCATTAACAAGACGTATGAGATAATGAGAATGATCCAAGTATAACTTCACCAATGGGAATATGAAGTTATGAACTATGAAGTGAAGGCCATTATTATTCACGCTAAAAAAGATATAACAATCTTCAATTGACATATGTGAACAAAAATAAATTATAATTTTATTACAAAAACAAAGAGATTTATATTTTGAAAGATCCACAGCTTATAATTTATCTAAATCACATTTTGGGAAAGAATAACATAATTATCTAAAAGTAGAAAAAATAAATAAGTAATAGGAATTAAAATCTTGGTAGAAAACAAAAAAGATCCACAAATTTTCTAAGAGAAAAAAAAGATTCATATTTCTATACACAGGTGACTCTTGAACTCCTTTACGAAAATACGAAAAGTCAACCTTTTTTGGGTAAATCAAACGTCCTCAATTTTTCAGAAGTAAAATTTATCTAGACTTGAAGAAAAAAGAAAACCTTTGAACTTTCTTCTCCAAGTTGTCTTCCTCGCTGCCGAGTGCTTACTGTTGTCTGTCGTCGTTGCGTAAGTTTTTCCGACCAACCCGTATCAAGGTACACACTAGATTATATACATACATTTTTTGAAAGTGTAGTCATTGATTTTACTATAATTTAATTGGGAAAGATAGAGGAATATATATATGTATATATCTATATATATATTGATGATCATAGTCAAATTTATTGATGATCAGAATAGTTTCATTATGATGTTCTCACCCTGCTGGAGTCTGAAAGAGAGGTCCGAAGGTTGCGTTGAGGGTTCTTGTTATGTCTGTCTTTGCTTTAGTTGTTGGGGTTAATACAAGTAATTTGATGTGAATTTAGTGATTTGTTACTTTTGGTGATTGTATTAGGAGGAATGAATTCGAGCATGGACCTATTTTGTTTATCAATAGACATTGATATTCTGTGTTAAATATATATATATATATGTAAATATGCACTGTTTTTCTTGTTTAAAGCTTGAAATATAAGTTCTAAGTTGGTTTTTTCACTAAAGACATGTCCAATTATGCAAATGAGTATTAAATTATAAGTTCTTAGTTTAAATTACAAGATTTAGTTTTATTATTGGGGGGAATGTAATTTGTTGATGTCTATTGGGGGGACAATGTACACCTTTACATTGTCCGGATTGCTACTGTTGCTTGGATCCATTTTAGTTTGTCTTTTGGGTCCTCGAATTATTTGTAAGTAAAGGTGTACTTGAAAATATTCATTTATCTAACAAAGGGTATGCCATCATCTTGTTGATTTGAACTTGTTCTTTTAATATTGTCAATTTCATGTTTGTATCAAGCCTCCTCTAGTAAAACTTAGTGTTATGTTGTCATCATACCAATTCTACTAAGTTTTAGATTTACCAACCGTGTATAGTTTGATTAGTCTTTGTGTCATTTATTGTTTTTTAACTATGAATTGATGCTAATGCTTTTATGTTTAACAACTTGCAAACACTTATGTGATGGTTCGGCTTTTGTTGGCGGTAGAGAAATATTCACTTTGAAGATATTTCTAATCGTTTCATTATCAGTATTCAGTAGTCATTGATTGTGTTTACTTACTAATTACGAACTTATTGTTTCACTTTGAAGGATTTCTTATGTTTACTTAAATGTTATTGAAAACGAGGATATTGTTGGTGATGTTTGATGGATATATAACTCTGTCATTTGTTTTGCAATGATATTTGTTTTTTTGGAAATATTTTATTTATTTTGTGATAGATGAATTCAGCATCTATGACTATGTTCAGAAACCCTTTAATTATTGAGACGTGTCAATCTATAATTTTAGTCGTGAGTACAAATCTATTATAAAGTAAATACTTCCGTAGACGTTGTTTGATACAAAATCGCAACAAACTATTTGAGCTTGCAAATGAGCTAAAATTTCGAGCTTGGCTCAAACTCGAACGAGCAAACGATTCGAGCTTGAGCTCGAGCTCGAGCTCGAATGAGCTAACGAGCCGAGCTCAAGCTTTGCTTGTTTATCTCGAGCTCGAGCTCTAAAAAATGGGCTCGCTGAGCTCGACCTCGAGCTCAAATTATTTGAGATGAGCTCGAGCTCGAGCCTGTAAATTTTACAAGGCTCGGCTCGTTTACAGCCCTAAGCAGAACAAGGTGAAATGGGTTTTGAAGAAATGGATTTTCGCCACCAAAGGAAGATTGTGCATCGGTGACATAGGAAAGTGGATCGCCGGTGACGGCGCTATTAGAACCAGCGATGGCAGCGGGTAAAGGTCCGGCGACGGCATATTGTAGTGGCTGATTTTTGTTGCATTGGATTGAAGGTAAGTGAGCAACAGATTGTTGTTGTAGACCTTGGGAACAAAGAATAAGGGCACCGGCGGTGGGATCCGGAGATACGGCGGCGGTGGCGTTAGAGATGGTAGCTGCGAGTGGGGGATGGCTGGAAAGTAATGAAGCTATCTCTTTGGGAGAGAAATTGAGAGAGATGAGATGTTGAAGTAAATTTATTGTTGTGGGGAGAGACGAGTTTGACGTCATGTTTGCCGGCAAGGGAACATCGCCAATGGTGACTATCGTTGCCAGAGATGAATGGGGAAATGGCGATAGCAAATTAGCAGAAGAGAAAGAGAGGATAGACGCAGCGTGGGGAGAAAAAGAAGAGGGTTCGAGAGTAGAGGAAGTTTGGACCGTGGTGACAATGGCGGTGGTGGTGGCGCCGGGTAGGGAGGAGGGGATGGCAGCAGATATAGATGCCGTGAGGGCAGTAGAAGTAGCCACATGCTCGATTTGCCTGGTGACTGATACCATGATAGAGTTCTTAGGATAGTAATGTAAAAGAGAATTCTGTGTATTTCTGAATAATTGTGAATGATACAGTATACACATATATATAAACTGATATAAGACCTTATCTATATAGATTTGAGTCTATCTAAATCTAATTAGAATATCATTCTCTATCTAACAAAATATATACAATATTTAACTGTATATAGAAGAATATACACTAACAGCATGAAAACCTTGGTAAGAAGTGGAATGAACTTTCTGTTTTGAATGATGATACTAAAAATGAGTTGGTCAGATTTGACCTTAATGCTCATAAGCACCTTGATGATATCATCTACTGGAGCCTCACTAACAAAGGCATGTACTCATGTAAGAGTGCTTATGATGCACTCACGGACACTACAATCAATGGCATGCGCATTGAGACAGATAATTGGAAACGGATATGGCGTTTTCGGGTTACTCATCGGCGAAATTTTTTCCTTTGACTACTCCGACATAACCGTGTTCTTACGAATCTTGCTCTTATAAATCGGGGCATTCGGACGAGGTCGGATTGCAATTTTTGTGGCCACCATTCCGAGTTGACTTTACACGCTGTCTCGAAGATCAATTATCCATAATATCAGACATATCTAGACTCGTATTTACTATTGTTTCAGGGATAATTGATCTTATCTCTACTGATTTGAATGATTCAAAGAAGATGAATCTTATCTCTACTGATTTGAATGATTCCAAGAAGTTTAATCTTGATATTTTATTTGCTGACTAATCTTTATATTTACTAGTCTCAAGTGTCACAAATATCTTTTCGATAGAGAGTTGAATGAAACATGGATTCATTAAGCTTATTAACATTTCAAGAAATTTGCATTACAAGTTTAATCTTTCAAAATATAAATCAACTTAAAAACTGCTAAACCGCACCGAACCGTGCAAAACCACACTAGCGATTTTAAATCTCAAAACTCCAATTTGAAATTATCATTTGATAAAATCACATTTGGCAATTCGATTTGTAAATAGGTAGAAAAATATCGAAATCGAACCGCGACCAGCCCACTAGGTAAGTCTCTATACTAACATCCTGGCTGACCTGCTATTTGGCCAATCATATGAAAAAACCAAACTAATTTAACTAAAACTCGGACCTAACAGAAGAAATTTCGATTCAAGCTCAAGGCCATAATGAACCCCAAATGTCCTCTGTTGGACAACAATTTCCACTAATGCCTTACATCATGAAAATGATATAAACCCGATGAGCATGATCGAGTCGGCTTGGAGTTAATTATAACCTTTTTTTTACGAATATCTTAATGATCTAGGTTTGGATCTAAGTCTAGATATTATCCATTTATTGATAGGCATAAACAAAAACAAAAACAAGACAGAGAAATGACAAATGAATAAAAACACCAAAACGAAATAAAATGCAATGTCACCATTTTGTTTAGGGACAAATACCTCCATTCAAACGGAGCTTGGAGACTCAATTTTTTTAAAAGAGTCAAATAAAATTTAAAATTTATTATACATGTACAACCGTAAATAGGCTTAGAACCAGACTCATCGTAATTATATTGACCTAAAAATTAAAATCAGCCTATCCAAGAATTTTCCACCACCAAATGTGAATTGTTTCGTTTTGGTGTAAGATGAAAAAGGAGAAGGGAAAATAGAAGCTATTGCAGGTTCATTTAGGCCATGGCCTTGATCATTAAAGCCATGAAGTTACAAAAGACAGGTAACTTTATACCAGTTCAATGAATTGAGCTAATATATATGTCTCTATCTATTTGATACAAACACATTAAGCTTATTCAGAATAGATTTTTCCCACTGAGCGACTCAAAAAAATTCCCAAGAAGCCGAGTCAACCCCGTGAACTCACTTCAAATCTCCAATCCTTCCCACCCCCCATAACTCGCCGTAACTCATCAATCCCAACCTCCGAGCACGTCACTATCAACCTATCCACGACCCTCCCGTCACGCGCCACCACATTCCTCACGCTCCACCACCTACATCCCCCGCCGGCCACCAATTCGCATGCCACCACCACCTCCATTTCCCACGTACTCGTACTATACACGTACACAACATCCCCCGCTACCCTAACATGTATACCACAATTCCCAAAACTCTCACTCCTCAAACTCTCAACAAATTCCAAAGGCATTTCCCCAATCTCCTCACACCCAAAATCATCCCCCACAATTCCCCAAACTTTCACTCTCTCTACATTTTCGTAATTTCTACACACACCGACCAAAATAAGTCCATTATTATTAGTGCATCCAATATTGTAACTCGTGACGACGTCGTCTCCACTCGGATTCATAACAAAAGGTCTCGACCAGGATTTTGCGACTGGGTCAAGCCAGTGAGTCACGCCCGATTCTTTGTGAGTCACTATTAGTTTCTCCGATGTGGTGGCGATCGACAGCCAAATCGATGCCGCTGAGTCTCTCAAACTCATCGGCATCGAGTCGCACGTATGCCAGACACGCGCATTCAGATCGTAAATCTCCACCGCCAACGGATCGTCTTCGAAGTCGCACCCGCCACCGGCGACTACGACGGAATCGCCGACTCTCGCGACGATCGGATCGTTGCGCCACACCATCGGAGCCTCCACGTGGTGCCAGTCGAAATTGAGAGGATCGAAGGAGAAGGAGAATTGCGAGGGGGAGAGCATGTAGAGGAAATTGGAGTGAGAGGATTTGAGAGCGGAGATGTACTTGATCGACGGCTGAGATACCTTGATCCAGACGTCGGAGCGTGGATCGTAGGCGTGGGTAGCGGTGGCGTAGGGGTGGCGCGTGGCTTGAGTGTGGAGGATCAGCCATGGCTTCAGCTTGTTGTGGTGGCGGAGGGAGGACGAAACGGCGTCGGACCATGGCTTCGACACGTGCATGGCGGCGACCAGGTCGACGAGCGGCACGTGCGAGAGGACGGTCTCCAATACGTCGCCGTTTATTTCCAGTTCGTCTTCCATTGCCATTTTTGAAAGTGTTAAGAGTGTAATTTGTTAACGAAATTTGTTTGCAAGTGTATTAGGCTATTATTTATTATTATTATTAGTGTGTAGTGGAGAGTGCATTTTTGTAGGCAGATGTATTTTGCTATTTATAATTGTGAGATGATGTCTTGTGGGTGGCGGGACTAATTTAAAATTGGGTAATTGCATTTACACCCTCTCACGTATTGTATAATGACTAAGACACCCTCACGTTTGGTAAATTATCAACACACCCCTGTCAGGGGTGAAATTGTAATATATTTATATTGACATGGGGTGAAATTGTAATATGACATGTGGTGAGATTGTAATATTCTATTAGTGATATGGGAGATTATGATAATTTACTCTCACTCTGTTTGAGCAAAGAAATTGGTCGGGAAAAAAGCAAAGAAATTGGTCGGGAAAAAAACAAAGAAATTACTATGAAACCATTTTCTTTTCCCCACAATTTTTCGGTGAGGAAAGGGTATTGGTTTAAATTAATATTAGATTTTCTTACCTATTTTCTTTTCCTTTCATTTTCTCTAGTAACCAAATAATGAAAATTGATTTCCCTTGTGTTTTTCTTTTCTTCTCCTACCAATTTCTTTAAACCAAACAGAATGTAAAAATGAAAAGGGATTTTGATAATTACACAATAAGTGGATGTTAATGTAGTTAGCTCTTAGAAATTTGTACGTGTGTGTATGAAGGAAAATAAAGACCCAAAAGAGTAAAAAGAAGTTGATATATCGACAAATGATATATATTCAAAGAATGAATTTGTATTTGAAGACGGTGTATATAAAAATTAAGCGAAAATTTTGTAATTATGCTTGCAACCCAAAATAAGAAATCCAAAAGGCCTAAATTTGATGGTGTTGAGTTATCAAACTTTGTATTTGATAATAAGAATATGAATCTTGCAAAGTAAGTAGAGCTCTTTATTCTATGTGTGTAATATAGATAGGTGGCGAACTGTGGACAATTTATAATATTTGATCCATAATTTATATTAGTTTGTAAGACATACTTGATACTTGTGCATAAAATTAATTTTGATAAAAATAATTTTAAAGACGAGAAAAAAAATTAAAAAGAAAAAAAACTTTTTTATATCAGGTGTTATTGATCATGTGATTATTTTTAAGTCACCTCATCAAAATTATTGAGTTGTTATTATGTCAGTCACATTGTGAATTGCAACTAATGCATAAAATAAAATTGCTACAGCTTCGCCAAAATTATTTAACACTTCAAAGCAATTTCTATAAGTTGTTCTTCAATTCTATAATAATATAGATATCGTATGTGTTGATCAAATTAAACTGGATTATTTGTCGAATAAAGTTCACAAAAAAGGCATTCTAGTGATACCAAAACTGCGATTTGTCCATGTCTTGATTGGTCGTACTTCACATCAAATTATAAATATTAAGATGCAGAAATAAAGGCTATGTTTGGCCATATTTTGTAGATGGATTTTCATATTTTGGATCACCAAAAAATAAAAATCCACACTCAAACTCATTTTTTTCCAAAAAGTACTTATTCTCATTTTCTACTACACATTTTTCTATATAAATATTCATCATCAAACATTTTCAATCATATCACGCTATCTCTAATCATTAATTACTTTAATTTATACTCAATATCAAATTATTTCATCTCTTACTTTATATCTAACTGATCAATCATTCCCTACATTAAATCCAAATAAAATATCATTCTTATCACATTAATACTACTTCCAACTAGTTTTAAAAAATACATGTAAACATACTACAAAATTTAACATTCTCGCAAGAATATCTATAATTTTCATTCCCATAACAAAATTCTAAAAACAACCTTGAAAATATGGCCAAAACATAGCCGAAGGGAATGGACACATAACAAAAGACTGTCATATGTAAAACGTAGGTCGCTAATCTTATTTAACTAGTGGTAAGAACTAAATTAAGACAAAAGCTACAAAGATGCCAAAATTGCAATGTTTCAATTTAATGGAAGAGTTGAACTTAACAAAATGATAATATTCGACATAATTTCAATATTAGGTCATGAAATTTAAATTTTTATATATTAGTAAAAAAGAAAAGCTCAAAATTGGTGATAAAAAATTCTAGAACTTATGGTCATTGAATATCAATTAGATTTAATAAAAGTATGAACTTAAAATTCTTAACTTCAAAATACTTAGGCATGAATGCAAGCTAAACGAAATTAGCAAGTGCATACCAGTAAGCAAAATGATTGAATGAAAAGTTAGTAGATTCGATATTTAAGATTGGGACTAACACGCAACTTCTATTCAATATTACATGTCACTCACACATAAATTCTTCTCAAAAATTGGGTCAAAAATGTTGATTAAGGGAGCATATTAGTTTGACCGTTACATTTTGGAAGGAAATTTTAGTTGAGATTAAATGCGAAATATTTTGAAAGTTATGGAATTAGATGTGAGAAGTTCGTAATAAATGTGGCCAAAATTGTAATGGAGCAAAGTTGTGAGACTAAAAACACAGTTTACCCATCATGATTTGATCAAATGCAGTCTCACTTTCTTTTAAACTTTTTATTTTTGAAAAATTAACTTGCATATAAAATTTTTGAAAACAATTTGCATATAGAACATTATTCTGTACGTTGTCGAAGATGTCCTTAATTAATGTCATCATCCATATGGAAGGGTTATATATGCATTTTGCCCCCGGCTAAATTATACTATGTACATCCTTAAACTAATAAGTGTAACACTTACTCCTTAGACTAATCTATTGGGTAGAATTGTTCTTGTACACTATATAAATAAGCGTAGTACGTTCTCAGTGTATTTTGAACAATTTTTGGCCCCAAATTAAAATTCAAGTTCAACTTCTTAAATTATTTATTAACTAGAAAATATCCTTTTTAATTAATATGTACAAAAATTAAATAAATTATCAAAACTTACAAGTAATTATAATAAATATACAACATAGATTAAATGTGACAATCTTATTTTATTTGATGTATATATATATATGAATGTTGGATTTTTTTGGATGAAAATGAATATATCCATTAAACTTAGATTTAGATATATCCCCTTTTTAGGAAGAAAGCAAATATATATTTGATATTTCATCAGAAAGTGTCCAAATTTTGTTTTTATCGTATCTTTGTATACGACAAAAATAGAATTATTTATTAGAGTAATGATATTGGCACTCCCACTAGTTCCTACAGGAGCTCCACTTTTAATTTTCAAATTAAAATATGATAAGAATGCGCATAAATGTTAAAATACATTAATTATAATTTTTCAATATTTAAATAAGACCGATATGTTATCAAATTGTAGATATTTTCTTTACTACTTTATATCAAAGTTAGTTCATTAAAAATATAGAACAACATTCATACAATAAAAATATATAGTATGCTATATTTGAAGAGCACTGTTATAATATAAACCAAGAAAAAACTAAATTCAACTTGAATCTTCTTCACTTTGACTACATATTAGCACCTAACAATCAACTTCAAATCTTTCTTCCTTTAACAATATACACCTTCAACAATTACACATAAAGAAATGCTCAAATAAGCATTGCTCTATTAAATTAAAAAATATATATTGATAGAAATAGTTAGTACATTGTAACATGCATTGATGCGTTTAAATAGACAAAGTATATAAGTATTTCATATTGGAGTACACAAAAAAGTAAAAGAAAAATATTCTCCTTTGGTGATTTAATGTTCATTTTGTACAGTTTTATGCTTGAAGTAAATTGTATATTTTATACCATTATGTAGTTCATGAACATATTATTTAGACAAAGAGAAAATCTATATTAATTCATATAAAATATATATGTTGGGAAAAAAAGATATATGAAGTCAAATATTTAATTTATTATGAAAATATATGTGCTTTTTGTAAATTCTTAGGCTTTTATTTGTAAATAGTTATTGTAGTCATTTTTTTTCTTTTTTGAGGGGTAGTCATTTTCTTAAAGAGAGAGAAATAAAGGTGGAGCTTAGTAATTTGTGGAGCTCTCTAGGGGCGTGTAGTCAATTTTCCCGCGCAAATGATATTTTCTGTCCAATTTTGAATTTTTCAACAAAATTGGTACTCAAATTGCCAAATTTCTCGTCAGAGTGTACTAAAATTACCAATTGAACCCTTTTTTGTATGAAAAAACGTACACGACCCTTTGATATACCAAAAATGCAATTTCCCTCTTTACTAAATATCCAAACGACATGAGCAATAAATGTCAAACACCAACTTTAGGGGAAGCCACGCAAATAATCCTATACATATTTATTGTGTAAAAAAATATTACCCCTTTAATTATGGAAAAAGTGCAGATTGCCTCCTATATTATAAAAATAGGTTGATTATCCCCTTTTGTTTTAAAAAAATGAAGCAAAACACACCCAACTTCATTAAAATGCCAAAATGCCCTTTTGCATACAACAATAAATTCTTACAAAATCACTCAACTTTATTTTATCATTCGTATTGATTTAAATTAATAGTTATTAAATAAATATAAGTAGCATATATATTTACTAATATATCAATTGTTCTAACATATATAAAATGTCCAAAAAAGAAAATATCGTTTTATGTACATATTCTTTAATTATAAATGTTATAACTTATATCATAAAATACGATAAAATATTATACAAGCATTATGATGTTCAATATACTTATGGTGTATAATGGGTACTCGAAATTTTCTATTTTTCAATATTTGCATGTCATATATGATAAAAAAAATTAAAATTTAAAGTTTGCATATTATTTTACCTCAATGTTTTACATTATTTTGATTAAAACAATGAAAATATTAACAAAGAAATTTATTTCACATATTTTTAAATAAAATTATTTATGTTCTATTATGTGTATAACTATATATTTTTTTTACAATTTTTAAAACTAAAAAGGAAAAATAAATGAAGGTATATCTCATATTAAATATATTAATGTTATATTTGTCTTTTTTGATTGAAGAAAAGAGCTTGAGTGTTATTTGCCTCTTTTTTAATAACACAAGAGGATAATTACCATCTTTTTTTTACAATACGCGGGGCAATAGCGTCTTCTTAAGAAAACAAGGGGCTATTATGACTTTTACCCCATGTTTATTTTTTTATTAAAGTAATAACTAATAGATGACTATCCTGATGGAGCAAAAGTGCAAAACCAATTTATAGAACTTTTGAAAAAATCTACACTGGATCAAGTCCAATAATCCTAGTGTCTATCTCTCACACAATAAGGTGTATTCTATGCGGTCCTATCACACAATTGTGCGAAAGAAATAAACACACAATATACAGTCGAATTATTGAATTCGATCTGTCATAAAATTACCCTAAACTGATTAGGGTTATATATATGACATCTCCCAACCCAATAGTCCCCACAGATAATTACATGGCTAAATTAATAGAATGAAAAAAAATCTGTGATACATTGCTTGAATAGCAAATTTGCAGCCAGCTATTTTTTTTTAATTTTTTTTTTTGGGTAACAGCCAGCTATTTCAATATCATGTCAGATTTTTTGTTTTTGTAAGTAAATCCTGTAGGATTCGAATTGGCTTTGTCGTTCAGTCGTTGTGTTTCTTTCTAAATGAGCGGCTAAGAAACTGATGGGGCCGAATTATTGGATAAGGTAAAAATAAATGACACCCAACATTTATGGCGACAAAAATCTTGTGAATTGATGTCTTGTAGCCCGTAGGTTTAATTATCCACAAGAGATTTTCTGGATATTATTCTATGTGTATATGATTTATCAATTAACATATAGAATTAATATTAATTTATAATAATCAACAACTACCAATAAAATAGAGAAAAATTTTGCATTGATGGAAGTAAAATTCAAGACCTTTAATATTTTGGAGCTTCAGTTTCGCCAGTACGATTAGGCCTCATTTGCAAATTATATCATCGCACTCTTCATTAGATAAAGCAAGAAATTAAGAGAGTAAATTAGAGAAATAAACACCAAATTTTATATATGTGGTTCACTTATATCTCATTATGTCTAGGGTCGCATAATAAACAATGGGTGTTAAGTAAAACAATTTTACAATATTAAAAAAGAGAGCAAAAATATTTTGGATGGTGTAATAATCTTAATCCCGGATAGGTCTATGGCGTAATTTAATGCTAATTCAGATATAAATTTTGCTGTCTCGTGCATTGCTATTCCTTTTATTTTATGTGAGATTTGACCTCTTATCTTTTCTTTAATCAAAAGATTTGAACCTCATTTTTATGCAAGAATCATCGATTTTGTCAAATAAAATAATATATTTCGCGATTTTTCAAAAATCATTTTAGATTACTCTTCGAGTATATGTACGTGACCACGAAATAAAACCAAGTTCGTGGACAAAATCCTAAAGCTACCTCTCAACAGTCTAAGGTTTATCATAAAAGTATGGATAAAAATGACTTTCTAGCTAGAGAAAAAATTTTGGGTGAAGATGCATTTTTCAATTTTGACAGCGGTCAGTAGCGTCTAGAGAGGAGTGATTGTTGACTCCAAAATTAAAGATCTTTACATAGTAGATAATAATAATCTTATTTAAATTTCACAGTAAATCTTTGATTAAGCAAATGAAGACTATTGGCCCACTTTAACGCCTTTGAATGCTCTCATTTTACCAACATCATTATGTCAGAAATTTGAAAGAGAGAACAAAATAATTAACTTAATGAAGATTGATTGATCAACGCTGCATTGGATTTTTTTATTTAAAATAATATTTCATCTCGTATTATATTTCATAACATACGTATAAATTAAATAAGCGTCGCTCGCTCGCATATTTAAGAAGAAGATAATTATATGCGTAACACACGTAAACAATGATAATGAAATAAAACACTATTTCGAACAGATTATACGAATTCGATGAACACCAATTAACTAATTAAGAAGTAAAAGTCAAGTCAGAATCTAAATATAGGAGTCACCTCCACTCCGCACTCATTGTTATCATTAGTATCAGGGATGAATTTAGAGGGGGGCCCGGGACTTCAAATTTTTGCCGGAGGATAGGTATAGTTTTATGATATGGCCCATCCATTATATAAACTTTTAGGCAATGTTTGGTTATATTTGCATACTGATCCAAAATTTTCAACAAACTATGTTTGGTTCACAAAATATTTGGTAAAAAGTACATTACTTTTTTGGTAAAAAAACATAATAATTATTTTCCATCTTTTTACACTTACTTTGTCCCTACACTCCTCTCTATGTGCTCTCTCTCTCTCTCTCTCTCTTCTCTCTCCTCCTTAACAGATAAAAGTTTCATGATTTGACTGCTACAGTAATTTTTGTTCCCTCTGGAAACAAAACCAAACATTATCTCACCAAAAAAACATCCAAAAACCAACTCCCAAAATAAAATCAAACACAATCTCATCAAACGCGCACGTTTCCCCATAAATTTCTCACCAATAATTCTCACCAAAATACCATCGCAAAACATAATCAAACATAGTTTTAGTTTTCGCTGCTATATCTACAACTTCTCTAGCATAGTAGGCAAGTGGCTGCTGCTTAGCTCAAATTTGGGCAACTTTCAGAGTGGACGGGGTTCGAGTCCCCGTCATCCCTTCTTCTATTTTCTCTTTTTTATCCAAATACTTGTTTTCCAACTAAAAAGGCAACTAACATCAAGCTTAGCTATTTATTTCCCCCTCTTAATTGCCTTTTGAGCTGAAAGTAAGTTTGAATGGTGAGTCAACAATTCCATTTTCTTTTCTTTTTTGAATTTCTTTTCTATACTTATTACAATTAATTTTATTATGATCAAAATGCAAACATTTCCGTAAAAATTATAAAAAAGCATTAATGATAAGAAAAAAATACAAGACATTAACAAATCTATAAACATGAAAAAGTTAATCATCATTCAATTATTTAGAGTTTATCCACAACAGAATATGCATAAAATGATTAAATTAATATTAATAGTAGTTACTTAAAATAGTATCACTATGATAGTGTTAAGATTTTGCTATCGCATAAAGTGATTATTATTGATAATAGTTGTTATTTTTATATTCTTTTAAAATTTGTCATTATAATATTGTTAAAATTGATATATCTTTTTTTCAATCTAATGTTATTTTCTTTATTTAATTAATTGCTCATTGATTTGTGATTCTCAAAATATTATTTTTTCAACTAATTGCTTGTATCTATGAATACAATAGACAATGTCATTTACTCCAAATAACATTAGACACAAAATTGGCACCATCTATTATAGATAAATTTTATAACATGAAAAAACGTCATGTACAGTACAACTTCGACAAACTTTTTCAAGAAGTGTTTCTATTATAAATTTTATTGAAAGCTATTTTTCTTCACTTGATAATTTTTATATTACTTATGTATTAAAACTAAAATAAATCTGAATATCTACACAAATATATTGTAAAAGAATTATCACTTTAACGGAAACCCAACCCCTCAACACCTCAATCCTGAATCCGTCCCTGATTAATATATTACATAATATAAAAATGTTATTGGGTATTATTGTTACATGGGCCTGATAGATGTTCATGGTTTTTTTTTTCTTAAGGAAAATGGTCATTTTATATTATTCAATAAAAAATTTACAACGTCAAGAACAAGACAACTTAAACTGTTTATAATGATGTAGTTAAGAACAATTGAATCACGAAATGTCAAGTTCATTCATGATAACAAATTTTAAGAAATAACAAAGTAGCACAAGAAAATTCATGTGCAAAACACCACACGCTTATTTAAGAGAGACGAAACTCTCATTCGAAAGAGAAAATAAACTCTCATTTGAGAGAAAATAATCTACTAAACTTAAAAACTATATAAAATCTAATGTATCACCCATCTGTTAGATTAGAGAAAACCCCGTCAAGAACTTGTATTACCGAGTAACATATTTATATAGATACATGTACTTGGTAAATAAGAAACTCTAACTATAAACAAGGAAAAAATAAATATATGGAAATATAAGATAAGGAAAGATCCTATACTAATCTAAAAGATATATTCTAACACTCCCCCATAGTCAAAACAGGAGTTTCTCGAACACTGAGACTGGACTGAAAATCCAAGAGGAGCCGGGACGGTACTCCTTTAGAGAATGTTTTTTAACAACATCTTTTATTTTCTTTGCTTCTTAGTTGATGGAAATAATCTTCAATGGCTCTTGATTATTAAAAAAAGGAACCCTATATATACAAAACCCGACTATAGAGCTAGGCTAAACCAAAAATTATACCTTGCACACAAATTTGAAAGAAAATATTGGCTATTTTTTTATGTTAGCAACAATCAAAAGAACACTATATTTACTTATACGAGTGGAAAAAGAATTTTTAAAATTCAGGAAAAAAAATAGGAGTTGAACAACTCGCAATTCAACACCATGAAAGTGGATAAGAATTAGGGATGTAGAAATAATAAAAAAGAGAGAAAGAGAGAGAGAAAGAGAAAAGAAAGAAAGATTTGTTGGCAGAAGTTGCTCTACACGAAGAGTGGTGGGCTGCCATTATTGTGTGTGGGAAGGAGAGCAGAAAAAAAAATTAGGGAGCCGGACGGGGACGATGACGGTAGAGGCTGGCGGTAACGAAAGATCATGAGGGTTGAGAGAAGAAACCCTTTAGCTCGATATCATGTTAGATAAGAGAAAACCCCATAGAGAACTTGTATTACTGAATAACATATTTATAGAAATACATGTACCTGGTAAACAAGAAACCCTAACTATAAACAAGAAAAAAATAAATATAAGGAAATATAATATAAGAAAAGATCATATGTTAATCTAGAAGATATATTCTAACACCGTCTTCATCTCGCCAGATCCGTCTTTGTCTCATTAGATCCATCTTCGTCTCGTCAGATTTGGAGGTGGCAACAGAGGTTATGGAGGCGACTCCTTCACCAAGCCATCGTCAGCGGATAAGAAGAGAAGAAAAAGATGGATAGAAGTTTTGAGAGAGAGAGTCACGACAACATAAATTACAATTAATGATCACGGATTTGTAACTTTAGTTTAACTAGTTTTTAACCTGTTTATTGCACAGAACAATGATTTTTTCGAAATTAAAATACTATCTTTTAAATTTAAAATAAAAATTATAACAAAAATAATAAAACTAACAACAAATAGATAATTAAAAAGCGAAATTATAAATATATATCATCTTAAGAATAACATATGCAAATAGAAGGTTCGCTCGAAAAACTCAAAATATTAAGCTAAATTTGTGTCTAAGTGACTCAAACTTAAAATCATAAAATATCGAGTAATATCGATAGTTTAGAAATGATATGTAATAGACCAACAAGGCCCATCACAGTTGGTAGATAATTGAGTTCCTTAAGCATGTTATCCAGGGTTCGATCTCTGGCCGTGTGTATGTAAAAGGCTTTGTTGGGAGAGGCAAAACCCACTTCGGTGATCTCTACACCTCGAAAGAATTAGTCTCTGGCGTCCGGCTGGGGGAAACCCTTGGTATAAACCAAAAAACAAAAAATGATATGTAATAGGTCTTCAAAATTAAATAATGTCAATTTAATTGATAAGGAACAATCAAAGCTGTGATATAAACCAAAAAAAAATAAAATGATATGTAATAGGTCCTCAAAATTAAATAATGTCAATTTAATTGATAAGGAACAATCAAAGCTGTGATATATATATATATATATAGTAATTAATTCCCAGAATAAATATTTATATCAGAAAATCTAATGAATATTATAGAATCCAAAAAGTACTTTTAAGAAGAATTCATCCATCAACTTTTATTTTAACAGATATTTTTATTTGCAGATTAAATTACAATTTAAAATTCTTCAATTATAAATTAATGAGTCTGGGTTCTTTATTAGTATTTTTTTTAGTTTTTCAAATTGATATATAATAATTAATGATTTTAAGTTTTAAATTAACTGCTGAAATTTTATATATGATTGAAAAATTATTTTATAACTTAATAACAATTTTTATTGTTTGAAAGCCACCAAAATTCAGAAAACATTCAATATTAATTAAATCATAATCATAATTGGTATAATTTGAAATTTGTTCAAATAAATAATATGTAAAATCCAATATTATAATCAATTCTTAGTTTAATTAATTAAGGGTAATATAGTTAAAAAAATAATTAAATCTATGGTATTAGTGTAAAGTTTAATAATTGAGGTTCTGGATAAAATTGATTAAAATAATCTTTTGGATTAAATTTAAAGATTCGTATGATAGAATTTCTACTAAATTCGGACGAAAACTATTTTAGTAGAAAGGCAGACGACAAAACTCATAAATAGAGAGATGCCAAATTAGTTGAATATTTTTTTGTTAGATTGAAATAATATAATTTTCCCATAAAAAATTGAGAATATAGAATTGTACAAAATAGAAAAAATAAATAAATTGAACCACGACAATAAATAAAAAGTTTCTGAAATATCTTCACCATAAATGTATAAGCTCTTTTGTTTTTTTTTTGTTTTTTTAAGGACATGAAGTAATACAACAACAGTTCTCAATAGATAATAAATATCGAAAAATAAAACCATGGACGAACTTCTAGTTCTGGCCTCTAGAGAGAGACTTGGGGGGGGGGGGGGGGGGGGACCAAAAATAAAATTATGAAAATTTAGAAATACAAAAATCTAAAATGAAAGAAAATTCAACCAACTGATGAAATGCTCGTAAGAAAATATGTGTAGAAGACTAAAAGAATCTATTTATGTTGAAATCATGTCCAGAGTTTTATGAAAACTCATTAAAAAAGGGGCGACTTATCTGGATTACCCTGTATAGGGATAAATGCAGATACCCCATCGGTTATGGGGTGATGTGCACTTTGCCCCCTCACTTATTGAAATGTGCACTTTACCCCCTCACTTATCATAAAATGTGCACTTCACCTGCTCGGGCAGTTCGGGTACTTCACTTATCATAAAAATTGGACTATTGCCCCTGGACTTTTGTGTTTTTGTAGCACTTTGCCCCCTGACTTATGTGTTTTTGTAGCACTTTGCTCCTTGATTTATGTGTTTTGTAGCACTTTGTCCCTGCCCGAGCTGTCCGAGGGAGTGAAGTGCACATTTTATGATAAGTGAGGGGGTAAAGCGCACATTTCAATAAGTGGGGGGGGGGGGGGCAAAGTGCACATCACCCCATAATTGAGGGAGGTGTCTGCTATTATCCCTTTATATTATGAGATTGGATTGCTTTCATTTCGAAAGAAAAAAATAGGCTGAAATGTAATTAACGTAATCTAGAAAAAAAGAAGTTATTATGATATTATATATACCATATAATACGGTATAAATAATGCGTGTGCATATATATATATATATTGATAATTTGTTGCTCTGTGTGTATACTCACTACTGTATAGAATATAATCATGTAAAGCCATATATAAATCAAGTAAGATTTTCAAATTGATATGTAGTATTGATTTTAATTCCTAAATTAACTATTGAAATTTTATATATGATTGAAAAATTGGTTTGTAGTAATTTTCTATTGTTTGAAAGACACCAATATATTCAGAAAACAAATAAAAATTAATTAAAATCGCAATCATAATTGATACACTTTATAATTTTTTTAAATATTTTTTTTGTAAAATCCAGTATCACAATTCTTAATTTGAGTAATTAAGGGTCATATAGTTAAAAAATAATTATATCTTAAGGTATTAGTGTAAATGTTATTCATTGAGGTTTTGGATAAAATTGATTAATATATTCTTTTGGACTAAAATTGTTTTGATGAACTTTTTAGCTCTAAAAATTTAAAGACTCGTAAAAGTTTCATATAAGTGAATATTATGTGGCACTAGATTAGGACGAAAAATATTTAACAAGATATTTTAGTAGGAAGGCAGATGACAAAACTCATACATAGAGAGATGCCTCATTAATAGAATGATTTATTGGGAGACTGACATAAAATAATTTTCCCATAAAAATTTGAGAATATAGAGTAATACAAAATAAAAATAAAAAATTGAACCACAATACTATATTAAAAAAAATCAATTAATTAGAATTTAGACACAGAAAGTTTATGAGACATTACGCTTTTCTTTTTAGAGGACGTGATAAAGGAAAATAATAAGAGTTCTCAATAGATTAAAATAAATAAAAACATGGAGGAATTTTATAACGGGAAAAGAATGCAAGTATGCAACCGTGACTTCTACTTATAGAAAAGACTTCAAGGGAAAATAAAATAAAATAAGGAGACTTATGAAAATTTCGGAATACGACAATATAAAGAAAAAGAAAATTCAATCAAGTAATGAAATGCTGATAACTAAGAAGGAGAAATTCAAAAGTCGTAAAAATGTAAAAAAAAAAATTAGTCTCTCTCTTTAAACTCTAACCTTCTTTTTTCTTTCACCGACAATGGCTTAGTGAAACAATCGTCTCCTTCACCACTGTTACCACCACCATCACCGGCGGGTTGGGTTGGGTTGGTGGCACCCTTCTTCAAGTTGTGCATCACATCTTCAAATCTGACGAGAAGGATATGGATCTAACGAGACAGAGACAGATCTGACGAGATGGAGACGGGTGATACATAAGTTTTTATATAGCGTTTTGGATATTTTGTTTAGTATTTTATTTTTTCTCTCTTGTATGAGAGTTTGATTTCTCTCTCGAATGAGAGTTTCGTCTCTCTTTGAATAGGAGTTGAACAAGGATTTTCTTGGGCTCGTTTGTTAGTTCTTAAGATTTATTATCTTGAAGAATCTCGATATTTGGTGCTTTAATTGTTCTTTACTACATCGTTAGATACAATCTCAGTTGTATTGTTCTTGACGTTGTAAATTTTTTATTGGATGAAATAAAATATCATTTTCACAATAGAGTCGATTTATGTGACCACAAAGAGAAGTCTTTGGTGCCTTCACTGAAATCATATCCAGAGTTTTATTTGAATATCAATTTGTTGAATCACAGGAGATTTCAAAACATGTGCAGAAGTTATATAGAAGAAAATCGATTGGTCAAAGAAAAAATTTCAGGTGTCTTTATTAAAAGTATGTTCAAAATTTTATGAGAATATCAATATGTTGAAACATTGAAAAAATGGGGGTCCAAAGAACTCATAAAGAAAAAGGGGGGTTGGATTGTTTTCATCTCGTCAGAAGAAAAATAGACTGAAACGTTGTTCACGTAATCTAGAAAAAAACTAAAAGTATTATGATATTATGTATATTATACTATACCAAAAACGTGTCTACAATCTACATATGTGTATATAATTTGTTCTGCAATGTTTACTTGTTTCTGTATATTCATATATAAATTAATATGCATAGACATTACGAAAAGCAAATAATAATAAGAAATTATTTTGGTAAGTTAAGAAGAAAATAAAATAATTACTACAACTAAATTTTTGACATATTTATTTCGACATACTTGACATTTATAGTTTGAAAGACACATTTTTATGTGGACATGTTAGTTTAACAAAGATTTAAAATAGAGAAAAACGATCACTTTATTTCGTTGATCAATAAATTGTTTACAACCTTAAGAACAATACAACTTAATATGCTTCTAACGATGTAATAATAACAATTGAAGCACCGAATATCAAGTTTTTTCAAGATAACAAATCTTAAAAACTAACAAACAAACACTACAACAAAAGGTAATATTTGTGACAAAATTTGAAGTGACAAGGTTAAAATTGTCACTAGATGTGCATAATGAGTGACAATAATTTTTGCTTTGTCACAATAAGAATTTTTAGTAACAAGAGTTTCTTTAAAGTTGTCACTTTTGACAATTAGTGACACATGTATAGTGACAATTTAGTGACAATACAAATAGAGTGACAACTATAATTGTTGTCACTAAGTTGTCACAAAAGGTGTATTACTAATTGTTTATAGTGACAACAATTTCCTTATCATTAATTATCAAGAGTGACAACTTTTATACAAATTTTGTCACTATTAAACATATGGAACATATTTTAGTGACAAGACAAAAGTTTTTGTCACTAAAAATTGATAATTAGTGACAACTTTGACATTGTCACTTCACATTTTTGTCACCAATGTCATATTTTTTTGTAGTGAAATAGAAGAAAACTATTTTGCCAAAAACCACACTTTTATTCAAGAGAGACGAATTCTCATTGGAGAGAGCAAACAAACTCTCATACGTGAGAGAAAACAAAATACTAAACAAAATATTCAAAAAGCTATATTAAATCTAATGTATCGTCTGTCTTTATGTCGTTAGATCCATCTCCTTTTATCAGATTTCAAGTTGTGATACACAGCTTTAAAGAGAGTGCTCAACATAACCTGCCGATAATAATAATGATATCTATAGTGATTGAGGCGATTGATTCACCAAATCATTGTAAACGGAGAAGAAGAGGAGGGAGGGAGAAGAAGAGGAGGGAGGGAGGGGCTACTTTTCTGATTTGACTTTAAGAGATGATTAATAAGATGATGATTAGGGTGGAGGGTGGGGGGTTGTTCTATGCTGGTCTCGGCACAGCTCAACCGTTGGATCCCCCAACAGGGGGGGGTCAAAATCCCATTTAACCCCCCCATGTGGGGAGATCCAACGGCCCTCGCTGGGCCGAGACCATTGGTCTCGGCCCAGCATAGAATTTTCCGAGGGTGGGAGGGAGAGGCGACTTTTCTGATTGACTTTAAGAGATGATTAAATCAAATCAAAACTACTAACTGAGACAAATTTATTATGGAACAGTTGCCTATATGTGCATAATAGTGAAATAATAAGTTCCGCTCATATTCCCCATTAAAAGGTGAAACCCAATTATAAGATAAATATCTATAGAATCAATTAACTATATTTTAGTTATTCATTTGAACTAAGACCTTTTTAAACTTTTAAAAATAACAAAACAATTTAAAATATATGAAATTTCATTGACTAACCTTAATTACAACACATAGTAAACAAAGCAAAAGAATAACACAAAACTACTACTGGGACAAATTTATTATGGAACGTTGCCTATATGTGCATAATAGTGAAATAATAAGTTAATTTCTCTCATATTCCCCATTAAAAGGTGAAACCCAATTATAAGATAAAAATCTATAGAATCAATTAACTATATTTTAGTTATTCATTTGAACTAAGACCTTTTTAAACTTTTAAAAATAACAAAACCACTTAAAATATATGAAATTTCATTGACTAACCTTAATTACAACACATAGTAAACAAAGCAAAAGAATAACACGAAAACATTATAATTGGTCTTTTAATTAAAATAAAATCCAAACTTTTGATATAGAGCGAAAATTTTGTATTACGGAATATCGAAGAGAGAATTACCTCTCCCAATCCATCTAAGATAGATTGCATGCATGATTAGAATTCTGAAATTTGTTCAATTTTTGCTTTAACCAATTCATATATCTTATCCAATGTAGAAGCAACTCCCACATCATCTTCAATGCTTTTTTTCTCCATTGTGCAACTTAATATTAAAGTAGGTTTTAAGGTAGAAATTGGGACGAGAAGAGAAGGATTTGGTGGCTTGCTGTTACGTTGCTGTTACGTTAGGATTGAGGAAGGAAACATGAAAAAATTAACTTGGGAATTAAGGGGCATATTAGTCTTATAAATTTATAGCTATCGTTTTTTCTATTAAAAGATGAATATTTTTATCATTTTCTTAGAAAGAGAGATCAAAGTGGAGATTTTATAGTAATTTGTGGAGCCCTAATATCGTCCTCTTAGAATAGGTTGATGATATTCATTTTAAATATTATAATATGAAATGATTTCCTTTTGCAATTTTTGCAACACTTCTTATTTTCTGTAAGTAAAAAGACGAGGAAGGTTGTAATAATTTGAGTTCTCAATAGATAAAGAATAAAAAACAAAGACATGGTGGAATTTTATAACTAGTTCTAGAAGAAAAAGACTTCAAGCCAAAAAGAAATAAATATAGAGTTATGAAAAGTTAGGACAACGAAAAATTTTAAGAAAAGAAAATTCAATCAATTGATGAGCACTCATAACTAAGAAAAATCCAAAACATTTGTAGAAGTTATATAGAAGAAAAAAATATTCAAATTATGTGACCACAAGAGAAGTCTCAGGTGTCTTTCTAAGAGCATGTCCAAGGTTTTATGAGAATATCAATCTGTTGAATCAGTGAAAGAGTGGGGCCGTAAAGGAGAACTCGTTAGAAACAGAGGGACTTATCTGGATTACATGCGTACTATGAGATTTGATTGTTTTATTTTGTAAGGAAAAAAATAAATTGAAAGTTGTGATCTAGAAAAAAATAAAATTATTATGATATTATATATATATATGCCATTTTATAATGTATAAATAACGTATGTGTTACTACTTTTTATAAGAAGGAACGCCCAAAATCTACAATAATCTTTTCGTCGTCCTCTATTTTCTTTTTGATTTTTATTTATTTTGCTGGCCCAATGAAACTATGTTGTATTGGGTGTTTTATGCTTGCAACGTCGTCGTTTGGGGTGCGTCTGTGGTGTGGAATTGTCAGGGTTCACATTATCGTTGTTCTCTATTTTATTTTTATTTATTTGATATATTGGTGGGCATGCACCTCTATTTTAATTTTGCTTTTTATATGGACAAACCAAATGACGTTGTTTCGAGTGTTTTATGCTTGCAGTGTCGCCATTTTGGATGTGACTATGGTGTGGGATTGCCAGGGTCCACATTAGATAATTTTGTCATCCTTTGTTTATTTTTATTTTATTTATTATATTGGTGGGCATGCGAACGAAACGACGTGCTATTGTTGTTTAGAGTTTGCAATGCTGTTGTATGTGGGGTGTATGGTTATAGATTTAATTATGTATATTTGTGGGGACTATATTTCATATATGGCAACAAAACGACACCATTTTGATGTGGGTTATACTACTGTAGTGCGTTTTGGATTTATTGATTCTTATTGGGCCCTATTTTGCCTCTTCGTTGATGTGATGGGTTGTTAAATATGTGTCGTTAATGTGCCATCAATAGGGTTTTTCCATGTAGATTTTTTCATCTAGTTCACCATTTGAAAAAATAATTTTAAGATTATCTTGATGTATCTCGAGCTCATATGATGCCACAATTGCAATGAGTATCTAATGATCGTTATCCTCATTACTTCTTCAATTTGTCTGTACCCCTACGCTACCAATCAAACCTAGGGGTGTAAACAAGCCGAGTCGAGCAGAATGAGATGTTGTCCAAACTTATAAATACAATCGAGCTTCAAAGTTTGTGTTTGAGCTTGTTTGATTATTAATCGAGTTGAGCTCAAACGAGCTTTAATCGAGCCGAACACGAGCCGAGCTCAAACGAGCTTTAATCGAGCCAAACACGAGTCAAGCTCAAGTAACTTGATTTTTTTGTACATGTTTTTATTATTCTTTACTAATTGAGTCAAGCTCGAGCCGAACTTTAAAACTTATCAAACACAGAAAGTTGTTCAAGTTTGGTTCGATAAGTTAACTAACCGAACTCAAACGAGCCTTTAGAGATCGAGTATTGAGTAGTTTGGTTCATTTTCCACCCCTAATCAGACCTTATATATCTTTTGAAAATTTATTGCAATCAATGGTTTTTTACCTTGTAGGAGAACTAGTAATTTTTGGTATGATTTAGCATTATTGATTTGATTTCACTATTGATGGCTTCTTCCCAGAAAAGAGCATTTAGACTGAACATTGTTTATTTGGTTGTTTGAGTTCATTTTCTAACACATAATTGTTTATTTGGTTGTTTGGGTTCATTCTCTAACACATAAGTCAGAAAGTTCGGGTGAAAATATTTAGCTATTTTGACCCTCTTACAACGTATAGGTTATTCATGGGTACTATTTTGAAATAAATAAGTTTTCTTATTAGAATTTACTTTTTTCCTTTCTTTGCAATGATAAATTTTCTAAGAGAATGCAACATTATTGTACATACATTGGGAATTTTATGTTGCTTATTTATGATGCACATATACTCCTAAAAATGATACCGTGCAGTATTGTGTTCGGGCCATTTATTTTTGAAGTTTCCAAAAATAAAAATAATTTTTTTTTGATACCGTATCCAACACTAGTATTACTGTATCGCCTCTGTTTTTCGGTATTAGTTGCGATTCTTTTATATTTTGTGATCTACTTACTGATTTTCTGCTCGATGAGATGTCAGATCCGCCTGTCTTTGGTATCTTTTTGTTTAAAGATGCTAGTGTTTTTGTATCGATCCGCTTCTTTATCGGTGTTTGTTGCATTCATTTTCCTTTTGTAGTCTCTTTACTGTATCCCTGACTTTTTACTTTCTATTGCAGGACATTCTGAAATTTTGGACATATTTCTTAGATCTATTTGGTATGATGTCAAATTTGTTATTGTTATGATCTTTCTTCACCACAATCCATGCTTCCGCCTCTATTTTTTGCTTTGCGTTTTTTTGTCTCTGTTTTTTCTGTGTGTTTTTAAAAAAAACAAAAAACACAGTGGTAACTAGTGGCTTGATCCCTTTCTCCTTTTACTGCTTCCGTACCTGCTGGAGGTCGATCTGTGGTTATCGACCCTTTTCGTTGTTGGTATATTATATTTTTTGCGAGATCAGTTTTGTGTTTCTATCTGTATTATGGTTGACACATCATCCATGCACACGACTAGCACTGGTGATATCTCTGCTAATTAATGTTGTTTCGATGTTAGACTTAAACTACCATCTCTATTTGCACCCATCTGATTCTATGAATACTTCTCTAATTTCTATTCAATTGGATGGATGCTCTAATTTTTCAGTATGGCAACGTGTTATGTCTATTGCTTTAATGGGTAAAAACAAACTTAGATTTGTTCAAGGGATTGTTCCCTATCCTACAGATGTTGTGATGGTCAATCAATGGGATAGATGTAATTAGGGATGGCAAAATGGTTTTGGACCCATGGGTCCAACCCAACCCAACCCAATGGGTTGGGTTGGGTCCTAGGATTTTTTGTTTGGGTAGAGTTGGGTTGGGTTCTATTGGGTTCACTAAAAGTTTGGGTCCAACTTGGGTCCACTCTGGATCCAACATGGGCACTAGATGAGTCCTAAATGGGTTCAAGTTGGGTTCAACTTGTAATTTTTTTTAAATTTTTTTATAAATAATTCTAATATCTATAATAAAATCTTAAAATAATTATTATAAAATAAAAGCAAAAAAGATATAAATAATACCCACCATATATATATATACACACACACGCTAAATACTAGAAAGAGAAAATAACAAAAGTTTGAAAACAAAAGAAAGTCTACCAAAATCCAAATACATACATCTATATCTTATTATTATTATTATTATTATTATTATTGTTATTATTATTATTATTATATATATACACACACACACACTCTAAATACTAGAAAGAGAAAATAACTAAAAGCTGAAGACAAAAGAAAAAGAGATAGAGATCCCCAATCTCCTGTCCGCGTACCACAGCCGCAACCCGCGCTGACCGCCACCGTACAAGTTATGGTTTTGGTATGTCATGTTAGGGTGCACGATGTGAAATATTGGTAATTTTTTCATAAATTTGCGTGTTGTTGCTGTTATTCATATATTTACGATTTTTTTTTTAATAGAAAGGATCGATGACTAATGCAGATACTCAACTGCAAGCAGAAATTAAGGAGCTGTTGAAGGAAGCCAGTTCTTTGTCACAGTGAGTGTGATTTTGCTTATATATATAAAAAAAATTGTGTTATCATGCATCTATGTGCAAATTTGAAGTACTTGATTATGAAAAGTGGCTAAAAAATGATGACTTTTATTTTAAGGGAAAATTACACTGGGTACCCTTGAGGTATTGCCTAATTACGGTTTACACCCCCTAGTTTAAAATATTACATCTTACATCCTGTAGTTTTATATATTGATGTAAGGTTGTACGGATTAGTATAATTATGAGTGTTATTTGTTATGCATGGTAAACATTATGAGTGTATATGTTAGGATTAGTATAATTATGGTGTTATTTGTTAGGTTTAGAACTTCTTGAACTTACTGAATTTTTTGCATTTGTGTTTCTATTTGGTGTAATATGAGCATTTATGGTGTAATATGAGGATTAACTAAGAAAACTTATTAATCCATGAACATTAGAGGATTTTGCCCAACCTTACATCAATATATTAAACTACAGGATGTTAAATATAATATTTTGAACTAGGGGGTGTAAACCGTAATTAGGCAATACCTCAAGGGTACCCAGTGTAATTTGCCTTTATTTTAATGTACCTTTGCGTGTTAAACAATAGGAAATGAGAAGTTTTTTAGTTTCGACGTGAAGACTTCTTTAGTTTTCGTGTGATCAGGTGAAAATTTTGATTAATCAACCTGAATAATATGGATAAGATATTTGGTGATGTATATCTGTTGCATATATACTGTCTTTCTGGCTTCTGCTTATGCAACAAATTGCAGAGTTATTTGATGTGGAGAGTGAGTCTTTATTTTTTTTACCTTTGGCAGGAGAAATTGGTTTGATAAGTTTTAGAAATTGGCTTTAATTTTGAGATGGAGCATAACAATGAAGTCACCTATTCGATTGCATCGAGGGGTGCTAAAAAAAGTATTTCGTATGTTTGGAAAATATTCGAAAAAATTAATGAGAATGGGAAAGAAAAAGCCAAATGTGGAAAATGTGGGGCAAATTTATGTTGGTGGTTCGTCTGGGACAACAAATTTAAAACGTCATATCAGGGGTATGTGTGTTTCGTGATCGAAGTGGTGTTGAGTTTCCAAATGATGAATTTGACCTAAGTGTTTTTAGGAAAAAAGTAGCTAAAACACTGATTAAACATAATTATCCCTTTAGATTTGTCGAACATGAAGGAGTTAGAGAAGTTTTTCTTATTTGAATCCTAGTGTTGAGCACATATTACGGAACACCGCAAAGGGGGATGTTTTAAAAGTATACGAGGCTAAGAAAGAAAAACTCAAAACAATCTTAGCATCTGTTAGTAGTAGAATATGCTTGACATCAGATTTATGGTCTTCAATTGTATCGAATGGATATATGACCATTACTGCGCACTATGTTGACGACAATCAGGTTTTACAGAAAAAAATGTTGATTTTTCGACATCTCCTCCCTCCACATGATGGCCAAAGTATAGGTGAGAAATTGGTTGATTTCTTACAAGAATGGGGGATTGAGAGGAAAGTTTTCACCATAACTTTGGATAATGCGAGGTATAACGATGGTGTGGTTAATTTATTAAGAGACCATCTCTCATTGACGAACTCATTGTTGTGTGATGGAGAATTTCTCCATGTAAGATGTGGAGCTCATATCTTAAATTTAATCATACAAGCTAGTTTAAAAATCATTGACATTTGTGTTGAGAAAATTCAAGATAGCGTGAAGTATGTGAGAGGGTCAGAAGCGAGAATGATGAAATTTGTTGAGTGTGTGAAGCAATTGGGTCTTAAAACAAGCAAGAGGTTAAATCAGGACATGCCCATTAGGTGGAACTCGACCTATTTGATGCTCGATAGTTCAATCTTGTATTCACGTGCATTTTGTCAAGTAAAGATTGTTGATTCCAATTATAAATGGTGTTCGTCACCTGAAGAGTGGGGTCGAGTGGAAAAAATCACAAAGTTTTTGAGACGTTTCATGAGATGACCAAGCTTTTTTCTGGAAATCAATACCCGACTGCAAATCTCTATTTTTGTAACGTTTAGCGTGTACAAATGCTCATACAAAAGGAGATGACAAGCACTGATCTTGGCATAAGTATAATGGCAAGAGAAATGAAGCCAAAATTTGACAAGTATTGGGAATCATAGTGTTGTATTGACATTTGCGATCATTCTTGACCCCCGATATAAGCTTTCCTTTGTCAAGTTTTGTTATTGGAAGCTTGATCCTCTCACGGCGACTGAGAAAATTAGTCTTTTACGAGAACAAATGCAGTTTTTGTTTGAGGAGTATTTCCATGCATCTCTTTCAATGCATGAACGGTCTTTGATTGTTAGTTCAACTACGGGGTTTGATGATGGCATGGAAGAGGTTTTCGACATGAGTAGTCTTTTGTTATGAACTTTATCTTTATTCTTTTAATTTTATGTAAAAATCTTTACGAGTTACACTTCTCGCAGGAGTTTGGTACTTATTTAAGTTAGAATTCAGATGCTAGAAACCAATCACAATCGGAATTGTATTTAAATGAGCCTACACTTGAAATAAGACAATTTGCAGATCTTGATGTGCTTGATTATTGGAAAGGAAATGGTGCCAGATATCCCGAGCTTGCATTGATGGCTCGTGATATTTTGAGTATTCCAATCACCACAGTGGCCTCGGAATCTGCATTTAGCCATGGTAGTCGAATTATTGGGAAATTTCATAGTTCAATTCTACCAAAAAATACAGAAGCAATTTTGTGCAGTTGTAATTGGCTTGAAGGTCTAGTTAACTTTCCATTTTTATACACAATTTTCTCATTCTCATTTGTGAAATATCAGTTGCTACAGGTTAACTTATGTTATTGATATAATTATTTTATCGTTTCATATTGCAGCTTATAATTCTGAAATTGAAGAAGAAGAACTCTCAACAGACATTGAGACGTTGGTTTCCAAACTTGGCAATTACTTCCATTCAAAGGTAAATACTTCACATTTATTAACTATTAGCTTTTAAAGATTAAAAAAAATACAGACTCTATTTAATACTTCAAGCGAATTTTCATTGATTCACGTTTCATGCAGGTAATTGAAGACGTGTATTCACTACTACTGAAGATATTCACTCTAGGAGGAAGACTATTAATGCCATGGATATGGTATTGTGGTTTATGCTCTCAAGAGGCAGGGGGTTAGTTTTTGGTTTTTTCGGTTGGTTTGATGTTTTAATATTTCATGGCTGATAAGGTGGTATTACAGATTCTTGAAAATGTCCATCTACTATTTTACCCTCATATTATTTAGATGAATGTGCTAAAGTGTGTTTCTTTTCCCCTCATATCTAGCAGTCACATAATTGCCATTTAATTCTATTGTTATTCTCTTTGTTACTTGGTTTTGCATCTTGTGGTTTGCTTTACACACACACACACACACACACATATATATATATATAACAATCTCGGCCTAATGCAACAATTTGAACAACATGAGCAAAAAAGGTTTGACCATTGATCATTTAATTAATATTTGCTCAGATTCTGGCTGGGTGATAGAGTAGTATCAATAGGACAACATGAACCATAAAACTAAGATGTTTTCTATCAATTTCACCATAAAGTTATAATGTGTAGTGTGTGTAAAATGTGTGATGGGTGTGTAAAATGTGTGATGTAGGTGTGAAAATGCGTGTAGTGCGTGTTTAACATGTGTAGTGTGTGAAAAGGTGTGTAGTGTGTGTAAAATGTGTGATGGGTGTGTGAAAATATGTGTAGTGTGTGTAAAATGTGTGTAAAGTATGTGTAGTGTGTATGAAAAGGTGTGTAGTGTGTGACATGGTGTGTAGTGTGTGTAAAATATGTGTAGAGTGTGTGAAAATATGTGTAGTGTTTGTAAAATATGTGTAGTGTGTAAAACATGTGTAGTGTGTGTGAAAAGGTGTGTAGTGTATGTAAAGTATGTGTAGTATGTGTGAAAATGTGTATAGTGTATGAAAATGTGTGATGGGTGTGTGAAAATATGTATAGTCTGTGTGAAAATATATGTAGTATGTGTAAAATGTGTGTAGTGTGTGTGAAAATATGTGTAGTGCATGAAAAATGTGTGGTGTGTGAAAGATGTGTGACGTGCGTGTGAAAATATGTGTGGTGTGTGTGAAAATATGTGTAGTGTGTGAAAAATGTGTGATGTGTGTTTGAAAATATGTGCAGTGTGAAAATGTGTATAGTGTATGCAAAAATATGTTTAGTGTGAGTGTATGAAAGTATGTGTGTGTGTAAAAATATGTGTAGTGTGTGTAAATTATGGGTAATGTGTGAAAATATATGTAGTGTGTGTGAAAATATGTGTAGTGTGTGTAAAATATGTGTAATGTGTGTGTGAAAATCTAGATGGGTCTAAGTTGGGTCCATTCTGGGTCCTAACTAGGTCCATTTTGGGACCTTATACAAGACACAGTTGGACCCAACCTAGCCCAACCCAAACCCAACCCATATTAGACCCATGAACTTGGACCTATCATGGACCCAACCCAGTTGGAGCCAACCCAAACCCGACCCGACTCACCCATTTACCACCCCTAGATGTAATGTTGTTGTTTTGTCATGGATTTTAAATTGTGTGGTCAGACTTAAAATCAACTTATGATAAAATTGATGGATTTGCATGTTCTGTAAGTATCAAGATATTTCCAAAGCTATTCAAGGGTCTGATTTTGTGGTTACATATTATTCCAAACTTAAACTTTTATGGGATAAATATGTTGATTTACTTACAAACCGTAAGTGCAAATGTGGTGCATCCATAGAATTTAATAAACATGATCAAAATTCGAAACTTATGCAATTCTTAATGGGTTTAAATGACTCATACATGCATGTTAGAAGCAACATCTTAATGAAAGATCCCTTGCCTACTGTCATGCAGTCCTTTAATATTGTTTCTCAAGAGGAAACACACAAGACAAACTCCACCACTGCTAATAAGCTTGCCTCTGCCTCCTTTATGGGCAAAGGATATGGCAAATCTGCAGTTCGGAACTTGGAGTTGGTTTGTACTCACTGTCATGTAAATGGCCATACTGTTGATCAATGCTATCAATTAATTGTTTGCCTTGGAAAATTAAAAAAGAAAAAAATTCTCATTGGAACAAGAATTCTAATACTACTTCTCTACAAAAATCAGTTTTAGAAAGTCATGGCACTACTCACAGGAAAATACTTGTATAGACCGGGCTTTGGGCCCCACCCTTGCATCCTGTGGCTAGGAAAAAAACACATCATATGTTTTTTAATTAAAAAATAAGTAATGTGTGATGTATCTTTTTCTCAGCCGCATGGTGCATGAGTGGGGCCTAAGACTTGGTGTATACAAGTGTTTTTCCTACTCACACTCTTTCATCTAATTAGTATAATCAAATTCTGAAATTGTTAAATCAACCTAAAGATTTTGAAGAAAACAAATCCAATATGGCAGGTTTGTGCCTGGATTTCTATTTTTCTTCTGTTTGTCATAATTGATGGGTTGTTGGTTCTGGAGCTCCTGATCATATGGTGTCTAGTATATAACATGTATGATGTTGTTCCTGTTCATAATAATATGTCTATAAAATTGCCAAATGGATCCTCTGTTGTTGTAAATTTTATTGGCAATCTTGATCTTCTTCCGGGTAACGAATGTTTTGGTCATACCTAAATTCAAGTTCAACTTGCTATCTGTTTCAAAATTGACACAAGAAAGCAACTGTTCTGTGAATTTTTTTAAAACCAATTGAACTTTTCCGGAATCTTCCAATGGAAAAAACTTGAAAATTTGTGATCAAACTGGTATATTTCCACAAAACTACAGGTTTTCCTCTTAATATTAGTAATTGTAGATGTAAAAGTTCTACAAATACTTTTCATCTTTGGTCCAAAAGGTTCGGACATCCAACGAATGTTGTCCTTAAATTTTGAAAAACTCTTTAAATTTTCAATATACTTTTGATTTCGAACCTTGTGACACTTGCCATAAAGCTAAACAAACTAGAGAAACGTTTCCTTTAAGTGATCATAAAACTATAACTGTTTTTGATCTTGTGCATTTAGATTTGTGGGGTCCTTATCGTGTTGTGAACCACAATGGTCATAAATACTTTTTTATTATTGTTGATGACTAATCTCGTGCTATTTGGGTTTGTTTACTTCCCAATAAATCTGAAACTTCTTCCTTGATTGTTGATTTCTGTAAAATGTTTAAGACTCAATTAAAAATCTATGAAGGTTTTCGTAGTGATAATGGTACTGAATTTGTCAACAATTTTTTAAACTAATCTTTTAAACAAGAAGGTATTTTTCATCAAACTATGTGTGTTGATACTCCCCAACAAAACAGGGTAGCTGAACGAAAATATAGACATTTATTAAATGTGGCTCGTTCTTTTCTTTTTTCAAAGTGGTTGTCCGATTAAGTTTTGGTCTGAATGTATATTAACTGCTGCCTATCTTATAAATAGGACCTCCAGTTCTGTTTTACATGGTTTGACACCTTTTGAGAAACTTTAATTTTTACCTTGTTTTTAGTCATTTACGTGCCTTTGGATATCTTTGTTATGCAACTGTGATTGGCAATCATGATAGATTTATTTCTCATGGTATTAAATGTGTGTTTTTGGGGTATTGAGATAACAAAAAAGCATGCAAATTACTGGACATAGATAATGATTGTCTTATCATTTCTCGGGATGTTAAATTTTACGAATCTGTTTTTCCTTTTCAGTTGGAGGGAATGGTTGAATAGGTTTCCGGGGAGGTAAACAATTTGACATTTTTTAATTCCTGTTTGTATGATGATACTAATGGAAAAATGGTCGATGGTGACATTGTTTGTAGCCATGAGGTAGATGATGTTAGTTGCGCGCATACCATACATGAAAGTGGTCTAGATAGCCTGCAATTGACGTATCCTCTTGATTCAGATTATGAGACTGATCCGTCCCCCTTTCCCACTTCGACTGATTTTTCTAATGATCAGCCTCCTGCCTTGCGAAAAATAGGGAGGGTTTCTAAACTTCCCTTGTATTTACATGATTTCGATGTTGATTTACATTCCTCAAATTTGTCTGGTTTATAGCCTTTGTCTAATTTTGTCTCCTATAAGAACGTTAGTCGGACTTATAAATGTTTTCTTTCTTCCATGTCCAAAGTCACAGGACCTACTAAATTTTCTGAGGCTTATAAAGATGAGCGTTAGAAAAAGGCAATGGATTTAGAGATGGCTGCCTTACAAGAAAACAAAACTTGGATTTTGATTAGTTTACCTAAAGATAGGAAATCTATTGGTTGTCATTGGGTGTATAAAATAAAATACAAGTCTAATAGAGAAATAGAGCGATTTAAGGCTAGATTTGTGGCTAAGGGTTATATCTAGAAAGAAGGTATAGATTATCACGGGACTTTCTCACCGGTAGTTAAAATGGTGACTGTTAGATTCCTTATCTCTATTGCTGTGAATGATAGTTGGGCTTTAATTCAAATGGACGTGAATAACACATTTTTGCATGGCGACTTAAAAGAGGAAGTTATTATGAGCTTACCTAAAGGCTATCTTTCTCCCACTGATAATCGGGTTTGCAAGCTTAAAAAGTCTTTATATGGCTTAAAACAGGCACCTCGCCAATGGAATGAAAAATTTATGTTAGCTCTTTTAGATAATGGTATTTATCAATGTAAACATGATTATTCGTTGTTTGTTAAACGTTCTAGTTATTTTTTTATTGCCTTACTTATATATGTTGACGATATTGTCATAACCAATAATTCGGATTTTGAAATTGAAAAATTTAAGACTTATTTGAGATTTAAATTTCATATTAAAGACCTTGTTGAGGTTGCCCTATCCTCCAACGGGTTGCGCTTGAATCAACATAAGTATACTCTCGACTTAATTAGTGAATTTGGTTTTGTAGGTGCTAAGCCTATTGATGTGCCTACGAAACAAAATTTAAAGTTTACTATTGAAGAAAGTGAAAAAGATAATTTTGTCTAATATTTCTGTTTATCAAAAACTTATTGGTAAGTTGATTTATTTGACCATGACTAGTCTGGATTTATCTTTTTCTGTTCATAGTTTAAATCAGTTCATGCATAGTCCTAAATAGTCTCATTTAACTTCTGCGTTAAGAGTTTTGAGATATCTAAAGAAGTCAGCTAGTAAAGGTGTTTTTTGTCCCCATCTAAATCATGTCGTAAGATTTTTGCCTTTTGTGATTCGGGCTGGGCTGCTTCCGCGTTGACTCAAAGATCTGTGATTGGGTTTTGTGTTTTCTTAGGAGACTCTTTGATCACTTGGAAAAGTAAAAAACAGTCCACAATTTCAAGGTCATTGGTTGAAGCTGAGTATAGAGCTACGACCATAACTTGCTGTGAATTGGTTTGGATCTTGGGCATTTTTTCTGATTTAGATAGATTTTAATAATTTGAAACCTGTTAGTCTTTTTTGCGATAATAAAGCAACCATATATATCTCTACTAATCCTGTTTTACTTGAGCGTACTAAGCATGTGGAGATTGATTGTCATATTTTAAAAAAAAAAAAAAAAATTCAAGACGAAGGGGGATACTTTAAATATCTAACCCGACAAATTCGGGATGATAGTCATACTTTTGAGGCATAAAGGCTCTATGTAACTCCATAAAGGAGGAAAAAGTCGCAACTTGTGGCAACCTGAATTCGAACCTAAGACCTGTCACATAAAGCGGGAGGTGGATACCATTAGACCAACATGTATTGAGTTGATTGTCATATTGTTAGGGATCTTGTTTAAGAGAGTATTATTGAACCAAGATGTGTTGGACCTGAAGATCAAATTGTAGATCCGTTTATGAAGGCCTTAACGAAGGCTCAGCACTCTTACTTGGAGAACAAGCTTGGACTTCTTGACATTAACGGCCCAACAGCTTGAAGTGGGGTGTTAGAAGACGGTTTATTATTGGGCCTTTAGCCTATTATAATTATTGTAGCCCATCTACTTGTGGATCTTTTACTGATAGCCCATAAGGGTTTTAATATATAAGTGTGTCTAGTGTTGGTAATTACTTTTCACTCTAAAAAAATTCCAGCAGCTATTTTCTTTGTAATTTTCTCTCCACAAGAGCATAACTCTCACCTGCCATCTTTAATAAAAAAAATTCTAGTTTTGCTCTCCTTTGTATCTTCTTCGTACTATTCAATAATATTATGAATATTTATAGATACACGTATCCTCAACGTATCATATTTTTATGCATATGCACATTTGGGTTATATCTTGACATGTTTAGGCTTAGTACTTATATTTTCGTCAAACTTCCCACACTTTCAAGTATTTATAGGAAACTTATCCTCTTTACAGTTCATACGGAGTCAATGAGTTTCACTCCTGCTTGTTTGAAATCTTGTTAATGTATTATATTTTTGAAAATTGGTTTACAAACTATATTGGTAGCCTAAATTTGACTAATTTTGTAATTGAATTCCATATGTTGATGAAATTTCTTTGGGTAAGACTAATCAACTTAATGATAAACTTAGCGTATTCAACTACTCAAATCCGATTTAGAATGAATAAATTGCCTTAAAGGTGAACACAACAATTTCAGCCAAAATTTTGCCTTGGGATGCACTCTGTCAATGAAAAGCTAATTGAAGGGTGCGTTGTGCCAGTTTATCAATTTCAGGGTGCATTATGCCAAAACACTCTAATTCAAGGGTGCATATTGCCTCTCATAACATTAGATGAACATTTTATTATCATTATTTGTTCTCATTTAAGTATTTTGCTCATGTAATTGCCAAATCATAAACCACAAATCCAATAGTACTAACGAATAAAAAAGTAGACAAATAAAATACTTTCATCTTGAAAACTTGGATTGATGATCTGCAAGGCTAGATGCATTCTTGAGACCCCTTATTGTCAAAAAAATAAAAATTGAACTCCTTGGAAATATTGGGTACAAAATGAGATTAGAACATAATTGAAAACAATCAGAAAATAAGGAGTTTGTAAATCAGCATTTGCAACATCATGCAGCAGCACTGATACACTCAATAGCCTGTTTGCAAATGCCAGTCATAGTTGCCTCAGGTCCATACACCTATACCACAAAAACCACAACAATAAGCTTTATTTGTTGAAATTTGGAGCACAGACTTGGACGGCTGAGATGTGTTGGGACTCGCTCGTCTCGACTCTGGCGTAGAATTACTCGTAATTATGTATTGAAAATTATTATACCTCAATAGGGAGGCCGATTTCTTCTGCAAGAGATCTCATTCTAGCAAGACCCTTTTGGTAATTTGGACCGCCTCTTCTGACGTACAAATGCATTCTCGCGGCCTTAAGCTTCGCCTCCTGTTACCGAAGCAGCCAATAATTTTTTTTAAAAATCAAGATTTTGATGAAAAAGTTATATTTTGGAACACTTAAGCTGTGAAGTTTTTTGGGTACCTTTTCTTTTAGAGCCCGAATAATGCCACCGAATGTGGCTGCAACATCGGTGAAGTTAGCTATTCCACCACCAATTACAAGGGCTCTCTTCTTGTCATCAGGTTCTGCCGTTGCACACTGAAAATAATTCATTAGTGCATGGGACGATTACACAAATGTTTGTGTAATTACAATAACATGGCTTAGTGATGTTTTTGTTACAGATTCCCCCCATCCGACAAATTCCGGTCCGAAAAAGCTAATGTTAGTATAATTACATAAACAGTACATATATTTTTTGTTCACACCATAGTTGTGGCCCGCCCATGTTATTCTCCCTGACTATATTTGTCAATGATGAGCTATGTTATATTAAAATTCACGCAGCAACAACTAATGAAGATAAATGAAAAAGTCGAGAATGAATTTTTGGAATAAGAGAAAGATGAGCCAAAAATCAATCCTTACATCAATAACAACTCTGGCATACTGCAAGACCTCCTCTTCATTGGGAGCGCCACTGTATTCAGCATAGTTCCCGAGCTCAGAAGCATAGCCGAGATCACCAACCTATAGTCATGCATTAACAACCATGTGAGGCTAAATTACCAAAAAAGTTCAAAAAATATTTAATTTGTTTATGGTGGTATTCGAAGTGCATGAAAATATCAAGTCGAGGAACACACGGTATCAGCATAGATGACACTTGCACCTCCTCCAGCAACCATAGTCCAAATTCGTCCTTTGGGGTTCAAGACGGTGAATTTCAGAGACGCACTCGTCTGCAGATGTCAATGAAATAAAAATAAATAATCTTTGAAGTGGATTTTAAAATAGAGAGCCCCTTCTAGTCTGATTTATTAGATGAAGGGACAATATTTTTCATGTCAAGAGTGGAATTTGTCATAGATGAGTACCTTTTCATCAAGTCCGTGAATAAAGCTTTCGGTAGGGCTCATAACTCTTCCAAATGGCATTGGGAATTCAATATTTCCCCATCTGCAAAATCAAGGTGATATAAGAAACTACATAATAGTAAATATATGAGTCTAGTTTTACATATTACATCATGAGATGGCTACTTTGCAAAAATCAATCACTAAAAATGGAAATCAACCACAAGAAAATGGAAAAGAAATGCGTATTACTTTTTGAAGTTCTTAAAAGTAGCAGTATCATCGAGCTCGCCTCTCATATCCAAAGGATAAGGCTTTCCATCAACCAAGGTGAAAGGGTTCATCTCAAGAAAAGTGAAGTCCAAATCTAAGGCAAAACAACTCTTGGTTATTGCCAAAATTGAGAGAACATTAACTACCTTAAAACACCTGTAGAAGTCAATTTTTTTATCAAGGTCTTACACATACCTATAAATAAAGTATAGATAACTTTGATGAACTCCTCAATCACAGTTTTAATCTGTATCAAGACAAAGAATTTTGAATAAGTACGGCACTTTTATTCAAATAAATTTCATACGTGCAGAAATTCAAATAAAAATTGCACTATTTTGGTTACTAATAAATATACCTCCAAGGGAAGGGTCGCCACAAGTGGAGCACATAGCTCTGATGCAAAGGATGTACCGGTTGGCAGAAAGATAGTCTTCACCTGGATAAAGTAAAAACATAACACGGCTTTAGTTAAAATTTACGAGGAACTTATAAACCAAATACAGAAAAAGGCGAGCAAGATGCCTTTTTTTTTTAACCTGAAATATATAAAAAAATTTACAAAAAATAAAGAAATGCTCAAGATACCTTATCCCAGTTCTCTTCAATTTCAATTCCTCCACATTCAGAAAAGCTAATACTACAACCAAGCCTCTCAGAGACGATGTTTAAGTAAAATTCCTCATTATGTGGAACAAATGGTTCAACAATGAATGTTGTGATAGGCCCTTTGCATCCTCCCATCTCCACCTTTAAATATTTCAGCAGAAATTTCTTTTAGTAAAATCACTATCTTAGTTATAGGTATGTAAATATATTTGTAGTGTGACAGTATAATGGTCGAAATAACACAAGAAACACTATATATAGTATTATATATCAAATACCTCTTTGCCAAGACGCTCTTTCACGAAAGCAGCAACCCCAGCCAAATCAAGGTTCAAAGCAACGAGACCACTTTTCCCACGCTTCCCGAATAACATATCTGGTTTGACAACAAGTTTTGTTGACGAGAGCCATGGCTCCTTGTCCACCAGCTCATTGAAATCAGTAGACTCGGTGACCTAAAACCATCGTGAGCAAATATTTGATTTCTGAATTATGATAACATCTTTAGTAATGCAAGTTGACAAAGTTTTAAGAATTTTGGTAAACGAAACAAATTAGATTCTAGAGAATAATCATTTTTTTTTCACTATTCTTTTCATGTGATACGATTTTCTTTCGAGTTAAAGAAGACAAAGGCAGGCATGTGGTCTTTAAGTTTTTAGACTTTGCTAGAAAACCTATATTTATCAATACAACCAATGTTTTAAATGTGTTTATCCTAAAAGCTTTACCTCACTTATTCGATTTTTGCTTTGTACAATAAAATATTAAACGAAAACCATGTATCAGACAAGTAATATTGTGGAATTTCATTTGATTTTTTCTAGGTAGCTCAGATAAATAAGCTGTCTAAAATCCACCTACTTTGAGTAGCAAGGCAAAAGGAGATGGTAAACAATTTACTTCGTACCAAGAAATTAACCAATTTTTCACCAAATCGTTTCTTCTTCAACAACAACTTCCGGGTCAATTTTAGGATCTCACAGGACTCAATTTTAACCGTTCATGTGATGAAGCCATACAACCCACCGTGCACAATAATTGTGATTATATTCAGTTTTAAACATTAACAACAGAAAAAAAGTCACTAAACTCCCTAAGAATCACTCGTAACTTCCCCATAACCAGGGACGGAGCCAAAGGAGGGCTAGTAGGGGCACCCGACCCCCTAAACTTTGAGAAAATTATATTTTTGCCCTCTAAACTTTTGAAATATGAAATTTAGCCCCCAAAATCATAAATATATCAAGTTTTGACCTTTGTTTTTTATTTTTTTCCGCCCCGAACCCCAAATCCTGGTTCCGTCCATACCCAGAACATCAAATACTTGAAAACATGCTGAATGGGTAACCACTAATTATAAAACTAATAAACAATAATTACAAAACTAATTCTATTTCTTGAAGAAGCTAAATAAACAGAATGAATAGTCTACAAATCATAATAAAACCAATTCAAATCTAATATAATATGAACAAAAAAAAATTAAAAAATTAAAACTCACTTGAGCAGATTTAATTTCCAATTCAGACCCAGAAATCCTCTTGAAATGCTCTTTCAACAATCTCTTGGAATCATACTCTCTGATCTTCTTCCTCGCCATTTCTTCTCTTCAACCTAATTTTTTCAAATTCATAAAAAAACAATTAAAATGAGCCCAGACCCAAATTTCTAGATCAGATTCTAACACTCCCAAAAAGGAATAAATTCAAGATCTAAAAAATCAACCCCAATATCAAAGTTTAAAAATATATCATATCACTTAATATACATACATATATATATATATATATATATTATGACTGAAAATGTATATGGAAAGAGAGTTAAAAATGTTTACTGTTGAACAAACACACGGAGGAGGCTGCAAGAATTTTCTTGTTCAAAGTGAAGCTGAAATATTGGAATTTGGCCACCTGAATTTATAGTTGGAGAGGTTGATGAACGTTGGATAAAATAATAATAAGAATAATAAAATTAATTATTACTATACTTTAGCGGGGAAATTGTGAAGAGAAATGGACCATGATGAAGCACAACATTCCTACCAAACATTGTCCACGTGGATTTAAAGTATTGAACCAACCAAATTGGTAAAAATTGGGATGCTAATAAATTGGTATGCTTCAAAAAGAGGAACTTCAGTTCCACACTTTTATTTTAAATAAATAAATTGTATGGTCCAAAAAGGGGAACTTCAGTTCCCCACTTTGATAGGTCAGCATTTAGAATTTTATTTTGAAAAAAATATTATTATTATTATTTGTGTGAAATTTGATTTATATATGTCAATTCATATCAACTAGTTAACGCAAACTCAATGCGTATGCATAAATAAAATCTGATAAATGAATTTAAAATTGAAATTAAAAGGCAAAAGAAGAGGAAAAATAGACAAAGAAACATATAACTACAAACTTGCCTTATCAAGTTTTAAACTATATGATTATTATTAAGTTACCTCATCAAAATTACTGAAATGTCACTATAACAATTGCATGGTGTATCCTCACCAGATTCATAAAATAAATATACTTTTGTCTTGCTAAAATCGTTTAACAATGCAAAGACAGTTTCTTGAGGTCCCTTTCCAATCCATAATAATAATATAGATAATTGAAATGAGTGTACACCCAAAAAAATAGATACAATACGATATGAGATGATATGATGTATGTATCGCGATACTGGTGTATGATTGTAAGTAGAAGAATGGATTGACACGATTCAGCTTGAACATATGATTGTGTATTAGATCGTATAGATACATGCTAATATGTAATAAAACTTTTATTCAAAAGATATGGGAAGAATAAATATATATCAAATCATTGTCATAAAAGATGTTGCCTATTTTTATTTTTATATTAAAAGTAATTAATGTATTTATTGCTCAACTTGTAGTTGGGGATTATTGCACTAATCTTCACTATACATCATTATTTAATATCCAAAAGTGTACGATACAATAGATCATAAAGACATTAGTCTAGTAATTAATTGGGCTTTATAGTTATAAAAGATCATAAATATAGAAAGAAAAAAAGATGAATCTGGTTATGATTTTATTCGTTTTTGCATTAAGGGCTTGAAGGTTTTGTTGTAATTAATAGGAACTTATTTATTGCATTCCTAATGCTATTCACATAATTTAAGTTCATTTTCATGTTGACAAATAATAACTTGTTTGGTTGGGAATCACTAAAATCGAGTTAGGAGATGCATAAGAAAATAAACTCTTCAATCAGTCAAAATTCATGGCCGTATTCCTCTATAATAAGGAAGGTGTCAAAGTAGAATTTCAAGTAACAAATTTATTTTTTAAACCATGTGCTATATTAATAAGAATTTTTGAATAATCCATTACATGTATCAATTACATCATAAATATGAATCATCAATCAACATATAACACTAATATTATTTTACAATAGCTAATAATTACTAATAAAGTAGAAAAAAACCCACACGTTTTCAATGTGAGTAAAACTCAAGACCTCTAATATGTTGAGACATCAGTTTCACCAATAGAGCTAGATTTCATCTGATCTGTAATAGTAAGAGTTAAATCTACTTTAATCACCAATTGGGTTTCATATCATTTTGATTAGCTACTAAATTATACACACACATATATATATATATATATGTGTGTAACTAATTTGGAATTCAAATTATTTGTTTGGTCTCCCAAACCCCACAATCGACATGTTTAGAATATGTTTGAAAAGTGTGTGCTATGATCCATCATCCTTGATAGCATAATTGATATTGTTGGCTCTAAAATGCCAAGCGAAGAGAAAAAGTTGACTTTAATCAAAGGAAAAACTGTATCTAATAGTCAATAGTGTGGTGCCTCTGCTACATTAATTTGCCTAACTTTTTCTTGGGAAAATTGCATATAACCCCTCTATGTTATCATTTTTTTGCTGAAAATCCCTTTATATTAATTTTTTTGCGTGGTGCCCCTTGTGATCATATAAATTATGCACGAAACCCCCCATGCCGTTCCAATTTGACGGAGAGTGGCTTGTACGCGCGGGGTCTGCGAATTTTGGTCCATTTTGGCATTTTTGACCATAAATACCATATCAAATTGACTATTATGCCCTTATAATGTTTAGTACATAACATTTTAACCTTCTTTCCCTCTAATTTAAATAAAAAAACAAAACAAAAAATTAGTTTGGATAAAATCTATGGGGTATGATATAAGATATGGGTTACCAAAACCCAATCTATAACTTTTAGTATTATTAGTTTGTTATTATTTTCTTTTTTTTCCCTTTTCCTTTATTCTTTTTTTTTTCTTCCTTTTTCTTTTTCCTTATTTCCATTGATCCCTTCTTCTTCCCCCTCAAAAGTCCAACACCTCTGCTACCTAACTAGTCCGGAAGGTTTAACTTTTTTTTTTTTTTTTATCTGTTGCTGTTTTTTTGATTTTTTTCCTAATTAGTTTCCTAATTTATTTAATTTTTTGATTTTATTTTTTTTATAATTTTCGCCAATATTTTCTGAATTTTTTTGATTTTTTTTTCAAAGTTTTGAGTCTTTTTGTTGATTTTAGAAGATGTTTCGAAAATTTTCTGCAATTTTTATTGTTATGATTTTTTCATTTTATATTTTTCAAATATTTTCAATATTTTAATGATTCTTTTTTGATTTAAAAAAAAACCAGGAATAGGAAATAGAAAAAAGAAAACATATTTCTGATATTTATCCTCCATCTTCATACTATTTTATTTTTTTTTATTTTTCTGACTATTTCTGTACAAAATTATTTTTCTAATTTTTTTTTTTTTAATTTTTGGAAAAGAAATATGAACTTTTAAGTAAGAAAATATGACTGGAACTAAGATCAAAAGAAAATTAATGAAACTGTAAAGGAAAAAGGATATTACTAAATTCAATTGTGTTGGGGGTATAGGGGTGAAAAGTGCATTTAACCCTAAATCAAACCTTACATAACAGTCATTTCAACCCAAAAGTTGACGGCGTTAGGATTTTTAATGGCAGATTAACGACAGGGGGAGAGTGTGCATGATTTAGGCTGACACAAGGGGGTTTCGTGCAAAAAAATTAACATAAGGGGGTTTTCAGCAAAAAAACAATAACACTGGGGGGTTATATGCAATTTTCCCATTTTTCTTCTTTGAAAAATACTTTTAGTCCGAACGTCTCAACACTAATCTTTAAACACATTATCACATGTGAACATTAAGAACATTGCGAACATTTTCAATAAATTTTTTATATGAACAAAAGCTCGAAAAATACTTTTAGTCCGAACGTCTCAACACTAATCTCTAAACACACTATCACGTGTGAACATTAAGAACATTGCGAACATTTTCAATAAATTTTCTATATGAACAAAGGCTCGAATTTAAGTGACCAATATCTTTTTTGCTCAATCCAACCACCATTGGTAATTTATTGGTCTATCATTGACTTCAATTTTCTACTTCTTCGCATTCTAATTAGTAGTGGGTATGCTCCTTTCCCACTATAAGTTTTCCAGACAGGACAAGAAAAAAAAAACATACTCCCAATAAATCAATAAGCATATGTTTTTTATGTTAGGTCAAATCCAATTAATTCCATAAAAAGGGTACAATAATAAGAAAGGCTAGGATCGTACGATCAAGTTTTTTCTCAATTTGTTAATAATTTTTGTTTTCCCTTTCAGTAAATATATTTTCTTTCTTGGAAGAGCCAAAAATGGAACAAAGTAAGAAGTTTTCCTGTCATAAAAACAAAATAATCGATGTAAAAAGTTATACTCTCTCCATTCTAAAAAGGATGTCTACTAACCACTATTCTACTTTTATTTGTCCCAAAAAGATTGTCTCTGACTTTAAAAAGAAAGTGTTTATTGGTTAAGTGTTTATTATGCCCTTAAATTTATATTTATATTTTAGTTTTAATTCCTTTTATATATATAAACTCATTAATTTAATTTTGGTAATAGAAAAAAAAAAGTCTTAAATTGCAGTATCCTGCTACGACAAGTATTTTAGTTTCTTAAAACCATTTCTAATCATAAATGAATTTGGCAATCTTTTTTTAAGTTAATTATATATACTCTCCCAATTTACTCTATATATCCATGTATATTGTGCTTTAATTTAGGAGTAGTTGATATGTATGGAAATCCATTTAGGAAATCTAATATATAAACAATAAATATTTTATTTATTTGCAAAGGGTGTAATTTGGGAAGAGATGGTTAAATAATAGACTTTTTTTAATTCCTACAAAAAGTCAAAGTGGACATCTTTTTAGGGACGGAGGGAATATATTATTTATGAGTATTCCTGATTAATATATGGGCACGTTTGGTAGCAATGATATGATATGAAATGATAGGACTAAAAAGTGGATAAACGTATCAAGATGATTATATTATCCATCATATCAAGATTTTGGTATGTTGGACCAAAATACGTGATAAATATATCTTGAAAAAAAATACATGATAAATATGTCTTGATTCTTATCCACTATTCGGTATATATGATATGATGGGAATCTTGCGCATTTTCTCAAAATACCCCTTCTTTATGTTGGGTAATCTTTAACAATTATTCAACTAAATTTTGTTTCAAATATTAATTAATTAATCTCTAAATTAGTTTTTCCATTAAAAATAATAAACATTAGTTTACTCAAAATAGTCATTATTTATCCTTAATTAGTTAACTCATAAAAATATTAAAAATATTTTAATAATATTATTTTTGTAAAATAGTAGTTAGCAGTGGTATTTTGCTGGTTTTGAATCAAATTGTATTAATCAAGTAGTTAGTAGTGAAGTCCTTATCAGTTTTATGTGCAATCCTATTGGAGATAGTTAGTAGGATAAAATCTTAGATTCAAAGCTTACTTGTTATTTTGTTTCAATATTTTTTCTATTTGATTAAAATAATAAAAATGTTGACAAATAAGTTCTTTTATTTCACATCTAACATTGAATATAATTTTATTTGTTTTGCATTTTATTTTGTATATTACATATAAAAAAAAAGGATTGAGAAAAAAAAAACCTTATAAGTATATAAAAAGTACTTTTGGTTTTTTTATTATAAATTTATGAATTTCATCTCAACTTTACAGATGAAGGATTATATAAATTTGAAGGAATATTTGAATTTTTAATCTTTCTTTTCGGTGGTATCTGGAAAAAAAACTTGATAATATTTTTTGTCAGTGAAGTTAAATAATTGTTAAAAGTGGTAGATGTAATTTCACACCTGTAAAAATTATCCCTTTACATGGGATAAATAAATCCTACCCCTCTCAGTGGGACTTCTTAATACCAAAACAATGGATAATATACTGGGTTTATGGTGTATCATGGGCTTTGATCGTGGCTACTGAACATTGAATTACATATGATAATTAATCATATCACTCCTATTCCAAGCTACCGAATACGCCTATGAGTATTATTTATGTAACAAGTTATATATAGTCAGAGTAATATTGTTTAGGTAAAAAGTTGTAAGAATAACTTTTATGCGCGAAATCCACACTTGTATAGATAATCTTACCATGTTAGAATTAGTGATAATAATAATCATAATACTATATAGTTGTCATGACCAATCTTGCTTCGCGTACGATTGCATGCTTTTTGTCAAAACAAATCATATATCAATTAGCTACATTCAAAAATTTGGAAAAGTATTATGGCTAGTAAGGTTTCGATTCGGAAAGGGCTGCTTTATTCCATATCTACTCAAAGTTGTACTCGAACGTGGGAAGATACATGGACTCCGACAATCCCAGATTTTACTCCTCCTTCCAATCACCTAACGGAGGAATTGAAAGCTTAAACATATTTGGTGCGCTATTTTGTGGACGCCTCTACTTTTGAACGGAATTTAAACCGACTTCATGTTGTTTTCCAGCCTGACATTGTCAATGAGATTTTAAAAATTCGCATTCCAACCCGTGTGGAACCCCGGAGGATCCTTTGGGCCCCTTCCAAAAATGGAATTTTTTCAGTTTCTAGTTCTTATCAGCTCGATCATCATGAGCGTTTCGTGGCAAATAGTCGGGGAGAGGGAAAATTCTGGAATCGGTTTTGGAAAATCAAAATACATGATCGGCTTAATTCTTTCTTTGGAGGATTCTGATACAGGCACTACCAACTGGAAATCGGCTTCACAATATTCTTTCTCACATTATTCCGGTATGTTTCTTCTGCCAGGCAGAGTTTGAATCTGATGAGCATACCTTTCTTCGCTGCCCGAGATCTCGTAATGCCTGGTGGAACTCTAAATGGGGTTTGAGAATGGATCATTTCGAGGGTTACAGTATGTTTGAGTTCATTGATTTTGTGATGGATAGGAAGAATCCAATGTTTATTTCCTTTGAAGTTCATCTGGAGTTTCTACAGTTTACTGCATGCCTTTTGAACCATATTTGGTTAAATCGTAATAGCCTTTTGCATGGAGAACAAATTGAATCTGTGGAATCTCTTATCAACCACACTCGAGCCACAGCTGATGATCATTACCAGGCTCAACGGAGTAAACTGACAAATCTGGGGAACAGTCCACCTGGTACGACTTTTCTTCCAAGTGAGTTTGGCCTTAGAGTTAATGTTGATGCTGCGTTTAAAGAGGGATCTTGCTGCGTTAGCATGGTTGTTTGGAATGAGGAAAATGGTTTGTTGTTTGCTGCTTCGCGGAGTTACTCAGCAATTGATTCTAAGGAGGCAGAACTCTTGGCTATTCGCTTTGCATGTTCTTGGCTGGAAAACGCGCCTTTTTCCTCTATTATTTTTTAAAGTGATTGCTTGGGAGCGGTTGAGGAAGTAAATAACAATGGGGAGATCTCTTATTGGATATATGAAAATCTTGTGCTGGATATTAAATCCTTTTTTGGCTACAAACCTGGTTGGAGTCTTTATTTCATTAGAAGAGAATTAAATGTTGTTGCCCACAATATGTGTCAATGGGGCTTTTGTAGGAAATAGGAGGGACCTATTCCTCTGGACCTCCTAAATGAGGATATTTTGTGTGATGAAGTGCATATACTTCTAAATTCTATTTCTCTCTTCTCGGATTTATATAATTGAAACTTTGCAGATCAAAAAAAAAAACCGAGTCTTGACCAACGGGGGTTGGTCCGAGTGGTAAGCAGCTCGTTTCCGCTTAAGCAAGATTTTGGGTTCGAGACCTTGTGAATACAGAAAACCTCCGCTGGGAGACTCACCCACCACTGCCAGATGTGCGACCCTGGTCAGATCCGAATGTAGTCGAGGCAAAGCTACGATGAACCGGGTGGACAACCAAAAATAAATAAATAAATCGAGTCTTGAGATGTTAAGGACAAAAAGGTCGGTGGAACAAGTTAAAAGACTATTTCGCCACAGATGCACCGCAACAACGCAAAAACGATATTTTAGAAACTCTAACTATTATCCCCTGGACATCTGTCACTATTTTTTCGAAAGAGTAATGAATGATACATTTTACGATATTATTCATAAAGATACCTCCATACTAGAGAATCGATCCCGGCACTTCCAATGGTGAACTTCCTATATAAACAAAGAAAATTACCATAAAATAGATGCACATTATGCTAAAACGCCATTGAAGATACTTGAAAGTTCTTACAAAGTTGTCTAGTTTTAGATCTTTGTATAATAATATCTCCTCTAAGTTAAAGAGATACATAATGGTAATCCTCTAATATTGCTTAATTCGCTCAAAACGAATCCACCAAAACAAAGAATACTTATTCATGTGCTTTGGTTTATGTGGCAAGCACGGAATGAAGCTATTTTTAATAAAAAAACATCATTGAGAAAATAATTCCATTTGAAAACAAGAAAACTTCTATTAAACACCGTTCCTAATTAAAACACCAAATAATCCCTCTCACCAACTAGATCATCCACTTATTGATTGGTTTATACTAAATATTGATGGATCGTCTTGTGAAAATCCAGGAAGAACAAGCATTGGCGGAATTATTCCAATCCATAATGGTGAAATTTTCGGAGCATTTGGCCCGCAGCTACACTAACAATATAGCAGAAATATGGGTTCTACGAGATGACATATTGTTGGTTGCTAAAATACAAATTAAATATTCCATTATACAAACTGAGTCTTCTCTTCTTGTTCAATGTTTCAACAAGAGAGTTCTTTTTCGCAGTCGTTTACGAATGTTCATCATCGACTGTCGAAAGATCTTGACTAAATTTAGCCGAAACCATTTAGTTTTTTGATATAAGGAACTCAACACTATAATAGATACCCTAGCCAAATATGCCTCTAGCAATCCTTTTGTACATATATAATATGATGATTATCCAAACTTTTGGACCAAGATCAGCAAAATCATGTATATAGACTAACTACTCCTCCTTGTACTTTTTGCTGGCATATGAAATGCAATCTGGTTTTTATGTTAAAAAGAAGAGTGATTGAACATGTAACGATCCCACATCGGGAAATAGAGGCAAAAGGAAATAATTTATAAAGAGAACTTTAGGATTTAAGTGTAGCAATAAATATTCATTTTGGGTCGTGGTTTGAATGCCCAACTCAAGGTTACGTTCAATAGGTTCGATGAGACTTCTCCCGTCCAACGGGCTAGTGGTCCCGAGGCAGGACAAATGGTATCAGAGCTGTTCGTCAGCCCAAATTTTGGGAGCTAAGTGCTACACAGAGCAAAGTACTACACGTAGCGGGAGCCACCTTTTGAGGTTGAGGCTGTGGCAACTAAGTGCGACACGGGGCAAAGTGCTACATGTTGCCGGAGCCACCTCTGGAGGCTGCGGCGCAAAGTGCTACGTACGTGTGAGCCACCTCTTGAGCCTGTGGGAGCCACCTCTAGAGTCCCAAAACTTGGTGACAGATCCAAGATAGAGTCACGCCGCGATGAGTACGTCACTTCTCGAGGGGGAGGGGTGATTGTAACGAACCCACATCGGGAATAGAGGAAAAAATAGAATAATTTATAAATAGAACCTTATGATTTAAGTGTAACAATGAATGTTCATTTTGGGTCGTGGTTTGGATACCCAACTCAAGGTTACGCTCAAGGGTTCAATGGGACTTCTCTTGTCCAACAGCTCGTGGGCCTGGGGCATAACAAATGATATCAGAGTCGTTCACCAGCCAAAATTTTGAGAGTTAAGTGCTACACGGGGCAAAGTACTACACGTTGCGGGAGCTACCTCTTGAAACTGGGGTGCAAAGTGCTACGTGTGTGGGAACGGAGCCACCGTTAGAGTCCCGACACCTGGTGATGGATCCTGGACAGAGTCACATCGCGACGAGGACGTCGCTCCTCGAAGGGGGGGTGATTATAACGATCCCACATCGGGAAATAGAGAAAAAATGGAATAATTTATAAAGAAAACCCTATGATTCAAGTGTAACAATGGATAGCCATTTTGGACCGTGGTTTGAATGCCCAACTCAAGTTTACGCTTAGTAGGTTCGATGAGACTTTTTTGGTCTAATGGGCTCGTGGGCTCGGGGTGTTACAGAACAACATCAGTTTCCTCTCTAACACTCTTTACTAATTTTTAATCACATAACTACAACGGTATCAATTTTACGGATTGGATTCGGTAATAAAATGGATAACTGGAAATAAATAAAAAATAATGAATCCTAAAATGACTCAAGGATTTAACATGGTTCAACTACACCTACCTATATCTATTGCCATGATAGACTTATTATCAATCTTTTTAGATCTTTGTGGTCAAGTGAGACATATTACAATGTACAAAATCTTTTATATAGAGATGAATACTTATGCACAAGAATGAAAAAAACTAGTCATATACTAGCAAAACTAGCCCAAAACCACATAGGAAACCAAATACTCTCACTGAATCTGCACAACAATGTCAATGTGCAAGCAACTTGATGATCATTCTGTCAACCCGACGCTATGAAGCCACTCTTCCAACAATTCCTGTTACTTTGGATATTTTTTCCCTCTTGACCTCTTGTCAATCTTTTGTATCAGGCTACACAATCCACTAATCTCCCACTTACATAGTGGTCACAAACTTGGTAGCACTCTTGTCTCTACTCTTTCCTAGGCATCTTCCTTTTACTGGGCAATCTGAGGCAACGCCATCCTCAGCTTTTGACCGATAAGTAACGTAGTCAACTCGTGTGCACGACATCTTTAAACCAAAGAGTTTCTTCAATTGCATTCATGGACACGCACACATGTCTACCTGAAATCTCCATTGAATGAGCAATATCTCGTTTGTTAGCCATGTACTTGTTTGTCTCTAATGACATTCACTTGTCAAAATCTTCAGTAGAGTCCAACTTTTCTGGTTTCTATTATGTATAAAATTTTCATCTTATTACCTTGCACCACATATGTACTTCCCTTAGTTATTTTCTTGATCAACCTTGAAATATCGTGTGTATCTATGTCTACCTAACTCATGGATATTTGGCTTCTCTTAAGGTTTGAACCATCCTCACAACCAACCAACTTTGGCTCTACGAATTTGCTTTTCTAGCACTGCCCCCGTGCCACCCTGCCCTCTTGTGTTGTTGCTTTGCGTACTCGGCACTTACTCTATAATACTAGGGCCTCTGACATCGCGGTTTTGCGATTCTGCCCTCTAGAATCGTGGTTTTGTCCCTGTGATTTCTGTCACATGGACTCTGACGCTTTAAATATGCCCTTTCGGCACTGCAGTTCTGCTAGAATTTTTGTCAATGGTAAATGAATACTCCTCTGACCTAGTGATCTAACTAATCCCATTCATATTGTATCAACTTGTATTCGGTTCCCTTCACAACTATTCATGTTCTCTCTTCTAATATAGATAATTTTCTATATGCATATGCGAGGATATGAGGTCTACGCCATCAAACTTGTCAGTTTTGATTTTTCCTTCATATGAAGCAATTGGTCATTCTATTAAGAAATCTCGTTAATCTCTTATCCCTACCACCGATCAAACAAATCCTACATATTTATAAATTTATGGTTCTGGTACCAATTGTTGGAACAATTGTGGCGAAGGAAGAAAAATATTGTGAACATAAAACAAACACACCAAGTGGCACGAAGATACACCGTGGTTCGATCAAAATTGCCTACTTCCACGACCACGCTAAATCTAACATTATTATGTTAGAATTTATCCCGGTTGGTGGACTTCTATTAATTGGATTTTTGCTTTTATAAAATACGGGCTATAAATACGGTAATGAGACATAACTTGGAGGGCCTATTTTTATGGACCCACTATTTAAGGCTTTTCCTAAACAGATTTGGATGACAGTTGGTGTAGGCCCAATCTTAGAATCCTTTTATGGGAGGGTTTTTAAGATACTATATATATCTGGCTAGGTCCCCTCTCCACTCTACACTTTTGAGATTTGTCGTTCCCATTAACGCTGTCAACTATCTGAGAGAGAAGGAGAGGAAGAACTAGCCAAAGGTTGATTCAAGAAATCGCCTGGTCGCACTCTTATTCATTACCATGGCTCAAACAGGTATGTAATTCTACTTAATAACTGTTGTTCTAATATCCATAGTGTATGATCTGGGTTTATTAAATATTCTTATAATTTGTAGCATCCTAGTTGTTTTATATACTAAAAGAAGAACTATTTCTCAAAACAAACTTGCAAGTTGAAAAACAATTGGGAAAAGTTATTAAGATAGTTAGGTCTGACCGAGGTGGTGAGTATTATGGTAAATATGGTGAAACTGGGCAACATATGAGACCATTTGCCAAATACTTACAAGAAACCAGAATTGTTGCCCAATATACCATGCCTGGTAGTCCTGAGCAAAATGGTTTAAGAAAGAAATAAAATGTTATCATTGTAAGAAGCCGGGCCATAAGAGGTTTGAGTGCACTGATTTTCAAACTTGGTTAGAGAAGAAGAAAAAAGAAGGTAATCCTTTAGCCCTAGTATTTTTTGAGTCTAATTTAGTTAATGCTCCTATTAATTCTTGGTGGCTTGATAGTGGGGCAAATGTTCATGTTGCGATTTCATTGCAGGGGTTTTTAAACAAAAGGAAGCCAAGTGATGTTGAATCTAAAATCGGGGTAGCAATTGAAGCCTTAGCAGAAGTAGAATTCGTAGGAACCGTTATTTTAAACTTAGAGTCAGGTTTTAGACTTATTTTGAAGAATGTTCTTTATGTTCCGACTTTCACTCGTAATTTAATTTCCATTTCTATTTTGGATAATTTAGGTTATGACATTTCCTTTGGTAAAAGCAAGTTCAATCTAATTTTTAATTCTAAAATTGTTGGTTTTGGTGTTTTGTCTAATGGCTTATATAAATTGTCCTTAGCTTCCAGTCAAATTTATTCTTCTTTTAATGTTGAAAATGTTATGTCTAAAAGGCCCTTAATTAAAGATAACTCTTCCATGTTGTGGCATAAACGTCTTGGTCATATTTCTAAAGAAAGAGTAGAAAGACTAATAAAACTAGATATTCTTCCCCCTCTTGACTTTGAAGACATGGAGACATGTATTGACTGTATTAGGGGTAAATTAACCAAGTGTAAGAAAAAGGGTGCAACTCGTAGTTCTGACCTCTTGGAGATAATTCACACGGATATCTCTGGCCCATATATTTCTACTTTGTGTGGCAATAAATATTTTATCACTTTTATTGATGATTTTTCCCGATATAGTTATATTTATTTGATTAAAGAAAAATCTGAATCTCTAGATAAATTTAAGATTTTCAAAACTGAAGTTGAAAAACAATTGGGAAAAGTTATTAAGATAGTTAGGTCTGACCGAGGTGGTGAGTATTATGGTAAATATGGTGAAACTGGGCAACATATGGGACCATTTGCCAAATACTTACAAGAAACCGGAATTGTTGCCCAATATACCATGCCTGGTAGTCCTGAGCAAAATGGTGTGGCCGAAAGGCGAAATCGCACCCTTACTGAAATGATGAGGAGTATGATGAGTCGGCGTGAGTTACCCAACTCTCTTTGGGGTGAAGCCATAAAAACTGCAATGTACATTCTTAACCGTGTTCCTACCAAATCTGTTCCTAAAACACCTTTCGAATTGTGGGTTGGTAGGAAGCCTAGCTTGAACCATTTTCGTGTGTGGGGATGTCCAGCTGAGATTAGAATTTATAATCCTCTAGAGAAAAAGACAGACCCTAGATCTACCCGCGGTTACTTCATTGGGTATCCAGATCATTCTAAAGGATACAAATTCTTTTGTCCTTCACGTGGAACCCGAGTAGTTGAGTCTCAGACAGCAAAATTCTTGGAATATGATGTTCCTGATAGAAGTGAATTTTCTCATCCCATTCTTGCTATTGATCAGACTGAAACCATTTCTTTTCCTTTACCCTCTACGAATGAAATAGAGGATCCTATTGAACTAGTGGAGGCACCGAGAACTAATGTTGAAATTGTTAATAATGATCCACCACCTCAACATCCCATTCCACAAGTACCTCAGAGGCGTTCCACTAGAGAGAAACGTCCTGCTATTCCTAATGACTTTTTAGTGTATCTTTTGGAAAATGATTATGATGTTAGCCATGTTGTGGATCCTATTACCTACATTGATGCAATGTCTTGTGCTCAGTCAGACATGTGGCTTAACGCCATGAAGGATGAGATTCACTCAATGAATAGGAACAATGTGTGGAAGATAGTTGATCTACCTCATGGTTGTAAAACTATAGGTTGTAAATGGGTGTTTAAGACAAAGAAAGATTCCAAGTGAAAAGTTGAGAGGTTTAAAGCTAGGCTTGTAGCTAAGGGTTTTACTCAGAGAGCTAGGATTGATTATAGTGATACTTTCTCTCCTGTTTCCTCCAAAGATTCTTTTAGGATTATTATGAGTTTAGTAGCTCATTTTGATCTAGAACTCCATCAGATGGATGTTAGGACGACTTTTCTAAATGGTGATCTTGACGAGGAGGTTTATATGACTCAACCTGAGGGTTTTGTTGAAGATGGGAAAGAACACCTTGTGTGTAAGCTGAAGAAATCAATTTATGGCCTTAAACAAGCTTCTCGTCAGTGGTACTTGAAGTTTGATAAGGTTGTGACTTCGTTGGGTTTTGAGGAGAATAAGGTAGATCATTGCATTTATCTAAGGACTAGTGGGAGTAAATTTATATACCTTGTGCTCTACGTTGTTGATATCTTACTTGCCAGTAGTGATTTGGGTTTGCTCCATGAGACCAAACAAATGTTATGTCATAGTTTTGATATGAAAGATCTTGGTGAAGCATCATTTGTACTAGGGATTGAAATTCACCGTAATAGACCACGAGGTTTGCTAGGACTTTCTCAGGTAAGCTATATTGATCGTGTTCTCTCTAGATTCAATATGCAAAATTGTAAGTCTGGAGATGTGCCAGTTGTAAAGGGTGATAAGCTTAGCCTAACACATTCTCCAAAAAACGAACTTGAGCAAGAGTCCATGAAAAATATTCCATATTCAAGTGCTGTGGGGAGTTTGATGTATGCACAAGTTTGCACGAGACCTGATATAGCATTTGCAGTTGGTGTTCTTGGGCGTTATCTTTCCAATCCAGGACATGAGCATTGGGTAGCAGTTAAGAAAGTATTGAGATATTTGAAACGAACTAGAAATTTTATGCTGGTATATAAGAAAGTTGATAATCTTGAGGTTACAGGGTACTCCGATTCGGACTTTGCTGGTTGTCCGGATGATCTTCGGTCTACTTCAGGCTATGTGTTCATGATGGCTGGAGGGGCCATTTCTTGGAAAAGTGTTAAACAAACACTTACTGCTTCATCTACCATGCAAGCTGAGTTTGTTGCCTGTTATGGGGCTGCCACACATGCTGTGTGGTTGAAGAACTTTATTTCAGGGCTTTTGATTGTTGATTCCATCTCGAAGCCACTAAGAATTTATTGTGATAACAATGCTGCTGTGTTCTTTTCGAAGAATAATAAATCTTCTAGTGCATCTAAACACATGGAAATAAAATATCTTGCTGTTAGAGATTTGGTCAAAAATAGTACTGTTCTAATAGAGTATATCGATACTAATTCTATGCTTGCTGATCCTTTGACCAAGGGGCTGAGACCTATTATCTTTAAAGGACATGTACAACATATGGGTGTAATGGAGTCTTTTGATGTATTAGGTTAATTGAGACATATTTCTTTTATTTTTATTTTTATTTTTATTACATCATTGGACCCTTATTTATTGGGCATTTAGTTTTATCTATTGATTATTTGCTCATATTTATGTTGTATCTTGATTATGCATATTGTCTTAAGATTCATTGTTGATCTTAAGGGTTGGGTGTGTCACATAAATGACACCATATTGTATTTGAACAATATTGACTTCGTATGGAGTCGTTAATTTTCTTAGGATTTCATATTGTTATAGAAATCCATATCTTAAAAGAAAATTATAAAAATTTTCTTGGGGTTTCATATTGTTGTAGAAACTCGTAGCTTACAAGAAAATATTGGATTTTCTTGGGGTCTCATATTTCTGGAAACCTAATTCTTATAAGAAAATCAAAGGGCTGACAATGAAATAGCATATTTGGGTCATATTTGATGCTATTTCTTGCTACACCACCAAGTCTGAATCCATGTCGGTAAAGTTGATGGTATTTGTGACCATGGAAGGTCTTGTATCAAATAAGGATGCAATCACAGCCATGATCCAATATCAGTGATTTCACTGGACCGGATTGTATTGAATGTTTTGTCTCATCGCTGTGTTGTTTTCTATGTGGCCACAATTAAAACTTTGTAATTTAGCCCGAGAGTCGTTTTCAAAATTTTCTTAAAAACTATAAAACTACAATTAATATTTGTCCAAGTGGGAAAATGTTAGAATTTATCCCGGTTGGTGGACTTCTATTAATTGGATTTTTGCTTTTATAAAATACGGGTTAAATAAATCTGATAATGAGACATAACTTGGAGGGCCTATTTTTATGGACCCACTATTTAAGGTTTTTCCTAAACAGATTTGGATGACAGTTGGTGTAGGCCCAATCTTAGAATCCATATTTTATGAGAGGGTTTCTAAGATACTATATATATCTGGCTAGGTCCACTCTCTACTCTACACTTTTGAGATTTGTCGTTCCCATTAACGTTGTCAACTATCTGAGAGAGAAGGAGAGGAAGAACTAGCCAAAGGTTGATTCAAGAAATCGCCTGGTCGCACTCTTATTCATTACCATGGCTCAAACAGGTATGTAATTCTACTTAATAACTGTTGTTCTAATATCCATAGTGTATGATCTGGGTTTATTAAATATTCTTACATATTATTCTTTAGTTATGTAGTGGTACATGTCACAATGTCCATGCCCATATAAAGAGAGTTTAAAACACTGGACACAAGGAATTATGAACCTAGTCAAACACTTAATAATCTGGCCAAAACCCATAAGAAAACAAATTCTGTATCACGCTGTTTGCAAACTAAGTCAATTGTCTTTTGTGCCCCCACAATTAATGCTCATTAAGACATTATTTAATCAGTTCCACGGTTAATTATGCATTCTCCGAAAATGCCGTGCACATTTCCACGGGGAGTCGGGACTACATGGGCCAAAATCACTTTCAGATTTGCCTTTCTTTTTTATATATATATATTTTGTGTTTAACATGGTCCAAAAAACTTATACTGAATGCAATTTTCTCTTTTACCTTATCTTCCATTTTTTTAAAGTTATACTCTATAATATCAAAAGGAAAAATATCCTCCATATAAATCTTATGCAGATAGTAAAATGCATTTAAAATATTGAAGTAAGTTACTCATTTGCTATGCACAATTTATGTTTTGTTTAAGTTGAATAGATTAAATCAGTAAAAATATTTTCTAATAAAATATGAAATAAAAAGTGACTATTATAATTCTTACCAATTATTATGGGCTTCAAACAATCAATGATATAAATTAAAGATAATTGTATACAAGAATTATTTCAATCTGAGCCCTAAAATTAGAATACCATAATATTACTTGTCAATAAACTTTCTCTTGTCCAAGACCTATTGGTCTAGTGGTATCCACTTCCCAATTTATGTGAAAAGTCTTTTTTTCGAATCTAGCCTACTACATGTGGTGGCTCTCCCCTTTTTCATGGAGCTACATAGAGTTTCAAGATTATAACGATCAACTCGGATTTATCGGGCTAGATATGTAGAGTATCTCATTCTTCTCGAATTAAAAAAAAAAAAAAACTTTCTCTTAATACAATATCATTATTTAATTTTTCAATGAAAATCTAATTTGTTAATTCTAACCAAATTTCTAAAAACAAAAGATATGATGTTACGTGTAAGTAAATTTCTTTTATTACCAAAAAAAACAAATGGTGAGAAATCCATAAAAAATTGAAAATAAAGCAAGAATAAAATCGTGTGTATAAATGTAAGAGAGTTGTAAGAGTGGTGGGGCCCACTCTCTCTTTTTTTTAATAAAAGAGAGGGGGTGATTGATGATAACTTTCTATTTTTAATAAGAGAGAGAATAATGATGAGGTGTAATTATTTGATAATGGAGGACAAAAATGGCATTTGAAAGAATTTGCTCTGGCAAGAGGATACTTGCTCTGGATCTATCATTAGCCGTATTAAATGTGTCAATTTTATCAAGGTATTGCTAGTAAGTTAAATTTATAAACATATATTATCGTGTATTTAATACTATAAAGAAAACAAGTTTAGAATTGAAACTGAAGTGAATATGGTGAGTTTTGAATTAAAAAAAATTGGTAATATATGATTCTTTATCCAATATGTTATGATGAGTACCAATCGGTACTTTTACTACTAGGTGAGAAAGATGCAAACTACATTTAAAATTTCATTACTGTGTTGATGAATTCATACAAAAATAAATGTATAAAGTATCTATAATATTAATATATTATTAATATTTAAGACAAAAATCTCAAAAGAATGGATAACTATATTTAACCAGGAATTAACAAAAAATTAGTATAACTACAGTCAATAATATAATAGGAAAGAAATGGATAATTAGATTTGAATTAGGGTACAGGTTAATTTGATATGATTACAATTAATAATATAATAGGAGTTTTTTTATTTTTTTGTAACTAATTAACCCAGTTTAAAATAGTGTAGTTGAATTTTATACTTGGTTTAACATATGAAAAAACAATGAATATATTTAAAAATTGATACCATTCTTAATAGGTGAGATTATAGTTGGCCTATATAAATTAGCTATTTTATATTAAGTTTGATGTTTCAATATTTCAACTTCATGCTTTCAAAAGTTCTAATATTACATTCGAAATCTCAATATTTTAACTACAAAACTTTTAAGGGGGTAAACTTCGAACATATCTATGTTTTCTTAATTGGAGGCGGCCAAGTGCGTGTTTTTCCAATTTGTAGGGCAAAGTTACATGAATTATACAGTTTAGATGGGAAAAAATAAATTTACCCTAAAAATAATTGTTTCATCATATGGTAAATCAAGTATAAAATTCAACTTTAAATTGCGCTAGTTAAATGAATTACCTACATTATTGAGTTCAAGCATATTTCGAAGATTCAATGTAATAATATTTTTCCCAAATAAACGAAAAAGACGGGGGTAAAACGGGAAAACAACTTATGCCCTCTCACCTAGAAGGCGCAAAGTGCATATTTGTATAGTTTGAGGGGTCAAAGTGAGACCAACCACATACTTGAGGGGGTAAAATGACTCTAAATGTACAATAATAACTTCCTAAAATACAATGACGTCGATCCGACGTCGTTTGCAATGACCACTTATCCAATATATATGTTCCAATTTCCCCTAAAAATTGGATTTTACAAAGTTAGGGTTTTTAAATCGAAGAAGATATGGATAAAGAAAAGATGGAGGAATTGAAGATCCAATTTCAGCAGTTGTTGAACGAAGCGCAAGAATTTGTTCACAAAATCCCGCCTACGCAGCTTTACGCCGCGATTGGAGTTGTTGTATTCACCATTTTCTTCTTCTTAATCAGTAAGTCTGCTTCAAAAACACTTAATTTCATATCAGTTCAGCGAAAAATTTGGGTTCTGCAAAGTTTATATTAACCTACATTTGTTACGCTGATGCTTTGCTGTCTTGTGATTTTGTATGTTGCTTAAATGGAAAGTAATTTCGATGTTCTTTGGTTATAAAATTTGGTATCGATTCTTTTAGAACTTTGCGATTTTATGTAGTTCTTGGCAAGGTTAAGTTGTAGAATTTACCCGATGCTTGTTAGCCTAGTGGTATCCGTCCTGGATTCAATTCCATGCTGTCACAAATTATGACTTCTAACGTCTTACAGGTCTGGGTCTGTGTGGCCTGGGTTTTTCGGGTTAGGGTATCCTTTCGTCTAGAATTTTTAAAAAATGAAGTTGTAGAATTTTGTTCAACAATGTAGATAGTGAACTGTGCTTTTTTGATCTAAAATATTAGTGTTTTTTTTTATTAATCTAATTTTGCTTGTCGTCATGGTTTTGATTTTGGCCTTAAATAATTGATGTCCAGATGTTTCAACTTAGATTTTATCCCGTTGGTTGCTTACATTTCAAGTAAATCACTTGGTCTCAGAGTTGCATTTTGTGCCATAAGACACTTTATTGACAATTGGAATTGCAGAATGTAGAGATGTATATTATGTGTATCACAGTGAGTGTAGAGTTTGAGGCTTCATCTTTATAACTCTGCACCCATCTTTCTCTATTCTCAACTTTTGTCCCTTTACGCTGCAGTGACTTTTGATGATTATGTCCTGTTACTTTGCAGTTCGTCTTTTCAAGCGTAGATCATCTAATACAATTTTACTAACTGGGCTTAGTGGAAGTGGCAAAACGGTTCTTTTCTACCAGGTATGCATCAAAAATAGTTTAAAGTGAGAAATTTGGATAATTTGGATTAAGTCTTGCCACAATTTTATAGGTTTTTATTTGACTAATTAATATTTAATTTGTTTACTTGTCTAGCTTCGAGATGGCTCTTCCCATCAGGGTACTGTCACATCAATGGAACCAAATGAAGGAGTTTTCATACTAAACTCTGAGACGAGCAAGGTAATGCACTTTATATCTGGAACATGTATACACACTATTCAAGCTGGTTTATTTTATTGGTATGTTAATGTTCGGCCATACATTCATTCTTCCTAATATTATCAGAAATAACATGGGACTATATTATGGTGTTATACACGACTCAAGCATTTTAATCATATTACTTTTCCTGTAGCAATTAGGGTGAAAAATTTGGTCTGTTTAAACTACTATTTGGTTACTTGCAGAAGGGCAAAATAAAGCCTGTTCATATTGTTGATGTTCCTGGCCATTCACGACTTCGACCTAAGCTAGATGAGTTCCTGCCTCAAGCAGCCGGCATAGTTTTTGTGGTGGATGCTGTGGAGTTTCTACCAAATGTCCGTGCTGCTTCTGAGTACGTAATGTTTTTTTATTTTAAGTCTAAACATGCACATAGATGCACATGAGACTCGATGATTGAACAATGAATCTTAAACAACTCATGTTTTTTTCCTTTTTCTGCTAAAGGTATCTCTATGATATTTTGACCAAGGCAAGTGTTGTCAAGAAAAAGATTCCATTACTGATCTTGTGCAACAAGGTGGATAAAGTTACGGCACATACAAAGGATTTCATCAGAAGACAGCTGGAGAAGGAAATGTGAGATAATTTATACTTAATTGGCTTCTAGTCATCAATGCGTATTGCATATTTACTGCATTTTTCAATGATTAGTTTTAAGCTTCTAACAGTCATACATTGCTAAATGTACAAAATGGATTAAACCTTACATTTTTTAATGAGAATATTCAATGTGTTGAAGTAGGTTAGTCAAACTACCCAAATATGAAATGACAAATGAAACCAAAATTTGAATTTCAGGCAATGTAATCGATACAATTGGAACAGGATCAATGAGTGTATGACAATAGAAAGATGTCTAGGATCAATATATTAATATATTACATACATATTTCTGGAGAAACTTGATTAATTTTGTAACCTGGAAAAAAAGGAGTAGAAATGATATAAAGTTTAAAATGAATTTTGCCTTTTAAAATGAAAACAAGATCCTGTTCACTTTTCTCACTTGAGCATTGGATATGAGAGAGAAATGACAAAATTTGGAAATTTTATCATATTAAGTGCATTGGAATTAGGAAGTAATAGTTCTTATATCCTATTTAAGAAATAAAAAAGCAGAAGATTGAAAGTTAGAATCACTTAATGGAAAATGTGGAAAAACCTTGTGAGACAGAATGGAATGAGGATAAAGGAAGTTGTTGATGAAGAACAAAACTAATGAAGACTGGCACTAGATGATATGAATCTTCGAATTATTTAATGAGAAAGGGCTATCACGGCTAACAGAATAAGTAATTAAGTCTTAGAATAATTACAATGGTTTATCGGTGGAGGAAGAGCAGCTTAGATCTCCTTAGAAAATTCGACGTGTATTAATCATCTGGAATTCTGTGACGTCTATGGTCTTCAATTTTAACATGATCATTGGATTGATAAATATGGGTTTATTTAGTAGAAGAATTCCAATGTCTTGTAGCAGTGAAGAAAACCTCTTCTTTCTGACAGTTTATAGCTGTATATGAGGCTCAAGAACTTGTAACAGTCACTTGAAAAGTAGGAAGGAGTTGTTAAGTTGCATTTCACATATTTCTTTTGAATTGAGATACAAACTTAGGTTGCAGCCGTTGTCTACTTTTAAGGGTATCACGAACGGATACTAAACTTTCCATGTCTCAACTTTCATACTTCATTTGGAATATCGGACATGTAATATTGGGATGGAGAGTGTATGTTTCAGAATCAATGTTCAAGGCATATTGCTAACAAATAGGGCTGTCAATCAAGCCGAGCGAGCCGAGCTTGCATAGGCTCACGCTCGGCTTGATACTAAACGAGCTTTTGTGTCTAAGGCTTGGGCCCGGATTGACGAGCTTCAAGCCGAGCCCGAGCCGGCTTGAATTTAGAATATCAATACTTTATCTTTTTAGTACAATTGATAAAATAAATCTACCAAATAAAGAAAGTATAAAACAATTTTAAAACACTTTAAAATCATTAATATCATACTATAATCGTACTAAAAATCCTTAAACTTGGTTTCTTCAAATCAAAAACATTAAAGTATTTTTCTATATTATTTTGCTACTTGAGAACATTTAGAATTAAAATACGGTTGATTTATTTTCGTCCAATTTAACTTCCATATTATCCTTATAACTATGAATTTTTGTTTATAATATATAAGTGATATTAAGTTTTACATGTTAGTATATTATTTTAAATATATGCATATATATTATATTATATATATATAATTTATTTATACGAGCCCGAGCCCAATTCAAGTTGAGCCTGCCTCTGCTCACGCTCGGCTTGAATATAAATTCAAGCCCTAACCTTCGGCTCAAGCTTGAAAATATTCAAGCCGAGCTTTCGAGCTTCGAGCCGGTTTGAGCTCATTGACAGTCCTACTAACAAACTTAGCTAGTGGTTGCAGAAGTCGAAGTTGTGATATACAATTTGTCAATGAGTAAAAAACGTGAGGATTTGAATAACAATAATTTGCATAGAAATATTTGGAACACTTCCTCAAAACACTATCGTTATGGGTCCTATTGCTTTGTAACTTAATAATTGGGCATGAGATTGAAGAACATTCATACACAGACTAAACTAATGCAGAAATAAGGCAGACATTTAATTATTATCAAGTTCATGGAAGCGACATCATCGGATCCTAGTTTGGAAAATGTGGAAAAGCTACATTGGAAATTCTGTACGAGAACTTCGCAAAATGTGGACAATAAAGAATGATAGTGGTGGAATTAGTCTTTTCTGCTGGTGCTTAAACTACAGGAAATATATGAAAGAAAATGAAAACTGAAGGCGGAATTCTCCGTTTTCTGGTTAAAGCCTGAAGCAGCTCAGCTTCCTCATCATTCCCTGTAACGTGTATGATTCTCCAAGAACATGCAAGATAAAGATCATGTGTGTTTCTTATTTACAGTTGATGCTTGAAGATGTATAATGTTGGAATACATAGCTGAAGTAGAAAGTGAAGTGAAGTCTCGTGGAAAATCATGAGGAATTACTGTAATGGTCATTTAGTTAAATATGTATGTGGCGTGCCCTTTAGCAAAAGTTTAAGATAATTAGAGAATAGGTACAACTTGAATATTTTATCAGCTCGAGTATTTGTCATGAGGAGATGATCTTTTAATAGGATTTAATTACTTTGGATTGTAGTTTTGGGGTTCTGAGTTAGCATAGCTCCGACGACGGAGGACTAAGAGGTTTCGATCAATTGACGATCTATACAGTGTTACCCGCCCAATACCCAACAAACGAGGTAAGAAATCAATTAACTGATCAAAATGCCCTAATCAATTTCAAATTTCATCGATCGAAGAGCTAGAAATTGGGACTCTTTGTATTTACTAGTACCAATTATGTTTGAACAAAATATGCATTGAAATGAATGTCAGAATAGATGCTTGGATAAAGATTCATAACAGATTATGTAGTACTTATGTTTAGAAGACTTGAAGGACCGCCGACGTAACAGAAAAATTGTTGATTTGTAAAGTGTGAAATTAAAATAAATCACTTCTCCATTCTAGAAAAGTTTTATGTTGATTCTTTTACAATTTACATCTTCCAAACGTTGAATGCTGGTATTTTTCTCTCCGTTATTGATAAAGTTGGGGAACATCACAGTTTTCCATCTTCATTTCTAATGGAATTTGTAAACTTCCTCTATGTTGTATTTCTAATTGACACGTTGGTTATCTTTTTCCACCCAGCGACAAGCTCCGCACATCAAGAACAGCACTATCTTCAGCAGACATTGCTAATGAATATACACTGGGGGTGCCTGGAGAAGCCTTTGTATTTTCTCAGTGCCACAACAAAGTTACGGTTGCGGAAGCATCTGGCTTAACCAGTGACATCTCTCAGTTAGAGCAGTTTATCAGAGAATACGTAAAAGCTTAGTAGGATATGCTCAGAGTTGGGACTAAATACCAGTTTTACCCAATGCCTCGCCCTACTGGCAATGGAAAGTCAGTTGTTTGTGCAAGAGAAATGAAATGGAAATAGGAAGTTCAAGAGGCCTTTACTCCGACGAATGTTAAGACTCGAAACTTAGATAAATTAGAATGTTTGCGGTTATTGTGTGGCAGATGGTGTTGAATTTCCTTTTTGCTTTTATTTTTTGTGTATTAATCATTGATTTTCATTTGAGATATAGGATATTGTGATGCTTGATTGGTTATGAAAGTTCTTGGCTTGAAGTTTGGTTTTCTTATTTCCCAGTCGATGAAATTTGCAGCAAATCCGTGATTGTATTAGGATGGTTATTGGAGAACAGCCGAAGTACCAAAGTCAAGATCTTTTAGAGAACAAATTTCTGTTTTCTAGGGTGCTTAACCTCGGCCCTCGTTAGTTCCTTTGGGCGAATGGAGCCGATTCATAATACATTGTCGGGTGCAGGATTTCTTCGATTGATTCTATGGTGGATGGGGAAAAATGATCTGATCCATCATACATCATTGGATACAGGAGTACGATGGTAAAGAATAACTCAATTACCCTAATCTAATTGTGTATGGTGGACCACCTCCGTCTCCGTTAGTTCAGGTTCGGTCCACCATAGAATCACCCGTTCCTTCCCTCTATCCCTAGCTTAGCTAAAGGGCAGGTTGCACATTTAATCCCTTCTCTTTGTAAGTTCAGGTCCGGTCCACCATAGAATCACCCATTCCTTCCCTCTATCCCTAGCTTAGCTAAAGGGCAGGTTGCACATTTAATCCCTTCCACTGGTCGGAATTGGATAATGCGAAAGCTTCGTTTCTCTTGCATTGCATTACCCTGTGCCCTATGGGCGTCTAAATACTTGATTTTCATATTGTCTTGGGTGGTAATGAACCTAGGAGCAGGTTATGAGTTTGAGCTAAACATAGATAGTGATGCTTGTCCTTAATGCAGAAATGTCGATACTCTTTATCGATCCCAAATGAGGCAGCACATGATTTATGCATAGAGAAAATAGAGTATGTCCTGAAGAAGGTAGCTCCAAACTGAATAGATGGGGTTTCATTCGGGACTTACGAAGTGAATGCTAAAATTTCATAATTAAATCAATATCAATTTCAAACAGTTAAGAATACTAATTTCTGTTAACAACTAATTTCTCAATGATGCATTTCGTGCCACCAATAAATCTCTTATTTGTGGATACCCAATTTCTGCCCCAAAGTTACCATATGCCCCTCTACCGAATTTCGCTAGAAATCCACAGGATCTACCGGCTGCTAAACGTGTTGAAGATATAGAGGTTAAGTCGTTATCTTGACAAATAACACTGCTTTATCCTGAATATGAGAGTAAATATCCCAAAACACGGAAAAAGCAGCAGCCCAACAGCCAAATACCTGCAAAAATTTAGTTAGGCATCAGATTAAGTTGACGACAATAAAGTTTAAAAAATGCCAAACAGAAAACATATTATAGATTTTTTAAGTATAAAGACATTGGCCTGAAGATCGGAAATCACCAACTCTAACTTATATAGCAAAGTGAAAGGGAAAAATGATATACTGCATACCATAAGGGAGCATATGGAGATGACAAATCTAGAAAAGCATAAGGCCACCTGTTGCAATATGGGATTTCTCACGGTAAATGTCGAATTATATTGCTTTTCATTTTAAAGTATTATTGGTTATAATGTGGGGGAGAAAAGGAAAAGGATATACCTTATTGATACACAAGCATGGATGATCCACTGGAAAATGACGAATACACACGTCCACAGTGCAAAATATGCTATTCGAAAGAAGGGGAATCGCTGAAACGAGAGCATAATTCCATTTTAATTATAATATTTGATAGAGAAGTAGTGTCAGTCATTAAGGGAGTACCAGGGAATTTAAAACTGCATCACCAAGGAGGAAGACTGCATTGACAGAATGCATACAAACAACCAGCTGTAGAAAGTTAATATGGTGTCAATTCAATAAACGAAATAAGGCAAACAAGTTGGACATAATTGTCAAATATATATACATATACATATACATATATATATATATGTTTGGAAAGCACCTCAAGGGACATTTAGAGAGGAAAAATGTTATTCCCTTCATGTTGGATTCTTACTATTATGCTAGAAACAAAAGAAAAATCAAATGATATAGAATTCACAATGTTATACTTACAAAACTTAATCTGTAATCTTTGGCAGTGAAAAACGGGTATAATATGAACCAAAAGACAGAATCGGTGAGCACCACAGACCCAGCACACATCTACATAAAAGTTAAAAGAAAAGAGGTAAAAGAGACGGGTAAATCAAACAATCAAAGAATATAAAACCCAACTACATGCAGGTTCATTAAGCCATAATCAAATTTGACTAGTAATAATACATGTGTAATAATGTCAAGAATATAACTGCTGAAAAATATTTTACCTGAAAAAGTATTTGCAACGTATATCCCGATACTGATGCAGCAGGTCTGCAGTTAGGTTCATCATAATGATCCAAGTTTCCGGTCACAATGGTTGTATCTTCATTCTCCCCAAGTGTAAGTGGTACATATGAGCCATGCTCTGCATCTGTACAAACGTTAGAATCTCTTTCTGGTTCCACATCGTAGCAGTAACGCAGACATCCATGAATCGAGAGTAAAGACCCAAGCTACAAAATCCAACCGAACCCCGTAAAATATCTGATTTTGCTATAAGAACATAAAGACACACTTAAGCTGAAAAGATCACATAAATGACATCTTTTATTAGTAAAATGGTAAAAGTTTGAAAAGGAGCTCGACGTAGGAAGTTCACATAAATGATCAACATACCCCGAAATAAATGGTGACCAAAGTAAAGGTCCACCTGTTTGACAAGAAAAGAGTTAGAGAAAAATAAAATACAATCAGAAATATCACATAATTACAGATTATCTGGATAACTTTTGCAAGTGCAACGAAATCCCAAATCTAGTCATGCTTATGCAAAAAAATGAAAAAGTAAAAATAGGAGGCTTTTTCCCGTATTAGCTGATAGTCTGGCAAAAGGAGTTATATAACCATATTGCAATTAAAAATTATAGAAGCTACGAACAATGAGTAAGTTATTGGGAGGGGAAAAAATAGCATTAATTCTTCCAAAGGTGCCTATAAACACTAAAAGCAAAGATCATAATCCAAGTCAATAAACGAGTAGAACACAAGCTAAGAGAAAAAAAAAACATAATACAACTAAAAACTGCTGAAATCAGGCTTCATCAAAGAGAATTTTCAGAAAATAAATAGAGAAACAAAATGTACAGGCCTTACTGAGTATAAAAATAAAATATGCCACCACCACGGATGATAATATCTGCAAGAAGCAACGCAAGAAGCGCACTGAAAGCAACTATTCTATAAGACAGAAGCCAAATGGGATGAATCCATTTCCAACATGTTTCCCAAGGTTCATTCTTATACAAACACCCCGCTGCCTCCTCCTCATTTCCATTTGGTTTATTTCTGGATTTGTTACGCCCTTCATATCTCCATATTAAAAGCGCTGCAATCACTATACCTACTAACACCCATATGGCACAGAGTAAGAACCTCCAGTTTAACCAATAACTTGGGTCCGTCGAGTCGGCTGTCATCACGGGTATGGTTAAACAGTCCTGTTAAGAATTTTAATATCATTTCCTACTCTTCAAACTATTAATTATTCCAATGTATTCGAACCAAGTGATCAGTTTCATCCAATCCGAAAAGGTTAATATAACTTAGTAGTCCAGCACCAGCAGGACAAACATCGAGATGGAATTGGACAAACTAATGAGTTATAAATTATAATCAATCATGGAAGTTCTTCATGTTACTACTTTAACCATAAAAAGACAGTATCATCAACAAAATGAAACCAAAAGCATGATCAGATTATACAACAAAATAATTATGCCAATGCTTACTCTGTCAGTGTCAGAAGCGAGCCGGGCTGGTGGTGGCAGCCGCCCCCCTCTACTTCTGAAAAAATATTTTTTTGGCCCACAAGTTTTTTATTTTTGAAATTTTGCCTCCCATCACCAAAAAATATCAAGCTTTCCCCCCATTTTTTCGCGTGATATAAAATCCGGACTCCGTCCCTGGTCAGTGTGTCAAACTGAAATGGCATGTACGCCCGTATACATATTGAAGTAAAACTAAATAGAAAATAAAATAAAAGATTCGTCACAATCTTTGAATTTTTCAGGAAAATAAATAATTGAATAAGGGCCTAAACTCTACTTCATAGAAACAAGGAGGGACTTCTTATATGAGCTTACATACATATTTCTGAGTATATTTTCATACAAATTTAATATAGGCAAAGATTTAGGGACGGAGCAAAAATTGAGTGGTGAGATTTGTACCTCGATGTTCTTAGAATCAATGTTTCATGAGACCTTCTTAGGATGTTTTCCAGTAAATTCAGAAGAGAAGAAGGAACAAGATTATGGCCGATAGTCTTGAATCTTGATCGATGTTCTTAGTTATGCGAGAGAGAGAGAGAGAGAGAGAGAGGCAAAATGACGATTAACTTCAATTTTGACGACTAGGAAAATTTCATTGGATTGGACCCAATGTTCTGAAAATCGGACCGGACAGTGAATCGGAAAAGTGATCGGGTCACGGGTTACCGGTTCAACCGTCGGGTCAACCGGGGTCGAACCGGTGATGTCATAATTATGCAATAAATAATAATTAATATACTATTAAATATATAAAATATGAAAATATGAAAAAAAATGTATTTTCTATATATATATGAAAATATGAAAAAAATAATTGTATTTCCTATATTTTGGGGGGCCAATTGCATATTTTTAGATTTTAAAGGGTCAATTTCAGATTTTTAGAAATTAAAGGGTTGAATTGCATTATTTTTAAAATTGTCCGGTTCAACCGGTTATGACCGGTTCTGACCGGTTGAACCGCGGGTCTGACCGGTTCTGGCCGGGTTTGACCGGTTTTGAGCTCCGAACGTTTTTTTGGCATAACCGGACCGGCCTAGTGACCGGTTCCGATTTTTACCGGTTCGACCGGCCGGTCTGGGCCGGGTTTCATAACCTTGATTGGACCATTACTATTAATTATTTCGATAAAGGTCGTAATCCATTGGCAAAATTTCATTTTCGCTCCCATAAGTTTGGGTTATGGACAAATCAGGTTCGTTATCTTTTTCAAAAATACATTTAGTCACATAAGTTAACAAATCCAACACATTAAGAGGGTGTTTGGCTAAGCTTATCCAAAATATCTTATAAACTCTTACATTTTATAAAATATTTTAAGAGCTTATAAGATGTAACATCTTATAAAATGATTAAAAAAAAGGTGGGGGTGGATTACTTTTTTAAAAACAGCTTATAAGATTCAAACATCTTATTTTTTAGTTTTATAAACTGTTTTTTTTTTAAATTTACCAAACAAATTTATAGAGCTTATAAGCTCTAAAACATCTTATAAGATATTTAGAGGAGCTTATAAGTTTAGCCAAACACCCTCTAAGTCTTTTATGTATATGTATTATGTATGAGTAAACACATTTAACACGGCACCTATTGGAGAGAAAAAAAAATTAATTTTAGTCCTAAATCCACGCAATGGTATACTCCCTTACCAAACTGAGTCACATGTTCCTCACAAAATTATGAACTCTTAAAAAAAAAAAAAAGACTAATTTAAAAAGTTTAAGTCAACAAAGGGTATCTCTTTAAACCTTAATTTTCTTTTTTCTTCTATTTTCATCCGTTGGAGATGGCTTGGTGAAGTAGTCGTCTACTTCACCACTGTTACCACCATCGTCGGCGGGTTGGGTTGGAGCATCCTTCTTCAAGTTATACATCACATCTTCAAATCTGATGAAACGGATATGGATATAAAGAAATAGAGACAGATCTGACGAGATGAAGACGAGTGATTCTTAAGTTTTTAATTTTATATAGCGCTTTAGATATTTTGTTTAGTATTTTATTTTCTCTCTCGTATGAGAGTTTGTTTTCTCTTTCGAATGAGAATTTCATCTCTCCTTGAATAGGAATTGCACAAGAATTTTCTTGTGTTCGTTTGTGAGTTTTTAAGATTTGTTATCTTCAAAAACTTGATAGTTGGTGTTTCAGATGTTCTTACTACATCGTTTGAGTTGATATGAATTGTATTGTTCCAAACGTTGTGAACTTTCGATTGAATGATATATAAGATCGATTTTTTTAAAAAAAAAAAAAAAAGGACAAAAAATGTCAATTGGCGTTCACCAAATCTAATAAACCTAATTTCTGTTTTCCAAATCAATAATTCAACGATTGCTCACCAAATCCTTCATCTATAATTTCCATTTTTTATCTCCCGAAGCATTTCAATCTGAAATTGAAATCCCTGTCGTTTTGCTTGAAATTCCCAAATCAAACGTGACTTGGTGCAAATGACTCCCCATTTTTATGGTTGTAAAAATATTACGTTGAATTAGAACTTTTAATATAGTAGTTTTATAACATGGTGCATTAAATTTAAATATTAATGATTTTTTTCGTTAATTATCAATCAAATTAATGAAAAGTTCAAGTCTATTTTCTTATATTTTGTTTGAAATACAAAGGAGGTTATAGAAATTCTGGTTAGAATATGAAGGTTAGTCTTGGAATTTAACTAGAATTTATATTTTTCAGAATCTATTATGAAAAGTTGAATCCTAAAACACATTCAAATTTTTGTAAAACCAATTCTATTTATATTAAATCTTTCATAATCTATTGTCCAACAGTTAGGCTTAACTCACCTTAAATGTGTTGATTTTGATAATTTACAGGATTAATTTGTTTTTTTTAATGAAACAGTTACATCATTACATTGAATATCAAATCAACAATCGTAATCAGTAAATTCTTATTACAAACTAATAACAATGAGTTATAAACTAGAAATAAAGAACTACTATCTAAGTAGAGAAATAACTCACACATCTGATGAGATTGAACCCATAATCTCTAAATTATGGAGCCTTAATCTTACCACTAAGCTAAGACATCACAACATTTATAGGACTAAATGTGCTTTTAAAAAAGATAATGAATGTACTTTATCAAGACCCTTAGAACATCTTCAATATGCACCAAAATGGTGCAAAATGCACCATTTTGGTGCAACACAGGCGTTCCAAGGAGCGCCCCAAATTCCACTCGATTTTGGTGCGGGTTGATATTTTTTAATTTTTTTTGCTAAAATATAGTCCCTATGTTTATAATTAGTTACAATTAGATGCGGCGAAGTAGTCGCCACAGCCAGGCCTACTTTTGCACAGATGTAGTCTCTTTCTACTTTTGCGCAAATTTTAATCCTTTTCTTCCCATTTCCACCGGTTTCAACATCTTTTTAATATGACTCCAGTATACCCCAACACCAACAAAATTAACCTTGATCGCTACCTTCTACTTTTGGCTTTTCAACATGGATATCATATTGTTAGGAAATTTCATGTTAAATGTTTTGATGATGACAAAATAGAATTCAATGTCAGACCCCAAAAATACAATGTAAGTTTCCGTTTTTCATAGAATGATGTATAAGCGTTTGAAAGTTGTAATTCATTATAGGCTTGTAATTTTTATCTTTGTAGAATTTAGACTAAGTCTTAGCGACTGAATCGCTAGTAGAATTCTAGGTGAGTCTATTAGAGAAGAAGTTGAAAACCAGTGTCTGAAGTCAACCGGAGATAAAAAATTTCTTCTTAGCATCTGTCAAACGCTAAAAGATCTCATTTCAGGATTTATGGATCAGTGCTCAAAATCCCTCAAGCGACTTATGTCAGATTCACCTGAAATAAATCCTCAAGTCATGAAGGACTTAAATGCAATCATTCAACGGACATTTATTTCCAACGGGAATTAAATTCAAAATGCATTAAATGTCTGATAAGAGCATTAAATGTGATAAGGCAATGTGACTTGTGGATAAGCCACCTTTTGACCAGACTGTCAGGAAAATTCAGAATTTCAGCTGCTCCCGTCCAATCGGCTTCAGCGGATTTTCAGGAATGTCAGAGAAAAGGTATACTCACGCGCCCCGTGAGAGGCACGCTCCTACATGTGTCCAACGGACAGATCCCAAGAAATTGCCTATAAATACCTTACCCCAGCAAACTCTAAAAACATATAAGATACGTACGAAAAAAAGAAGAGAAACTATTGCCAAAAATCTTACACACATTTTCTGAGAAAAAGCTTAGAAACTCCATAGCCAAATCTTTCAAGCTTTTTATCTACATTCCAACAGTAAAAAATATCTCAAACATCTTTCAGAGAAGAAACTCAAATTTCAACTGAGATATTCCAAGTTGTTTGATCTTTTCAAAAACAAACAAAACCTTAGTGACAAACCTCAACCTTTCATCTGAGTGAGAAAAGTTGATTGAACCCTTTCAGGCAGTATTTCTGAGTGAGAGAAGCTTGAAGAAGACGATCTTCATTGGTGCTGAAATCTATGTGATCAAGGAGCCTAAGATCATTTTCACCCTTTTACTATTGTGTAGAAGATTATGTGTGACTCTTCGAAAATTATTCTAGTAAATTCCTCCAAGTGAAAAAGGAGAAGAAGGACGTAGTTGAGATTACACCACCCAGTGAACCTTATATATCTTGTGTCATTTATTTTATTTGTCTTATTATTATTTTTTATTACATCATTTATCTTTGAAAGAGACAAGTTAAAGTGCAAAGTGATTAAGTTGACTAAAAGAACGCTAAAACTCATTTCTGTTGTGCTAACCCTGATTAAGCGATCTAAGCGTTGCCATACTTTGGTAAACTGCTAAAATCACTAAGTCTGAGTTAACTTTTCTGAAGCGTCTGACCCAAGCGCTCAGTCATCCAAAACGTTCAAACCTTTAAAGTGATACGAAATTTTTGAAGTCGAAAAAGACTTCAGGGTCTATTCAACCCCCTCCTTCTAGACTCTTTCGTATGCCACTTGGAACCACCACATATAATTTCACAATGATTACAAAATATACCAGCTAATATAGTTAATAGTAACACTATTATTACTTAGATAAATTTAAAATTTTCAAATTTTGTTTCGACGTAAAACTTAGATTAAAAAAAAATAGAAATTGTATATCTCAATGAAACATTGTCGAATTATTTTGGATTAATCTTCTGAATTCGACTCACTAAATGACATTTCTCCAATTTCTTTTTAAAGGTACTCGAATTACGATTTTTTTCGTAATGCTGAATATTTCCCGAATTCAAAATTTGTTAAGGGCACTATAAAAAAGAGTCAATGTGAATATGAGCTGAGGTAAAAGTTATTGGTAAAATTGAATGTGAAAAAATGGATATGCAATTGGAATCGAGGTGAGCGAAAATACTTTGTCCTTAACACAATATTGCCCTGCTATAGCCTTGTTATTGGTGGTACGGGTTGGTGCGATTGTGTCCCAAGATACAACGATTCTTCTCGGGATAGAACCATTTCTTGTTTTGAGACCCACGAACGAACCCTATTTTGAACTCTCAATACCAAGAATGATTCAACTCTCGACTTTTTATTCCCGAAATAACGAAAGTCGAGAGAATGAACAAAAGATGAAAAGGAATCGTTAATTTGCTCTTAGAAAGAAAAGATCATCCGAGGGGGTTTATAAAGGTGTTAGAATCAAGAGGGGCCATAAATGTCATTAAATTCAATTTAATGACTCAGATGTAATGATCTTGACGGTTTTGACAGTCATAAATACGACCAATCACATGTTTGTTAAAAATACAGCCCGTACAATCGTGGCCATCGATCGTAATGGATAGTATCTTTAACTCCTCATTGTTTTACACGTTGGATCAGAAGAAATTCACGGTAAACCCACAGATTTCAAACAACAACTTCAACATTTAATTTCTCATTTGTCCGAATTCGAATTAGAGAAATTTGAAATGCACAAGTGTTGTTTGAATTTGTTACCGAAAATACGTCACACGTACTTTACTTACGTCCGATTTCCAACAATCCCCCATATGAATGAAATTAACAGATGTAGACACATTGAGAGTTCAGGTGAAAGACTATAGCATCAGAAGAGGTAGTTTTTGACTTTGAACCTTTCTTAGTGAAATATCATTAGATTTACTAGGCTGCCTAATGAACGCGATGTCTTGAACTGTTCAACCGTTCGTGTAAACCAAGACAATGATATTCACACCATAGTCTCTCGAACAAATTTCGTTCTCACTGTTGAGTCCATTTTGGCTATGACACCCCATCTTGAACTCATAAATGTTTATATTTTACTCAATGTTGAGGTGGCTTACACCTCACACTTACATAGGTGACTTCCTATTTAAGAGTATCCTGTCATACTCCACTTCATTTAGACAGTATAGGAATTATTAAAAACCCGTTTTAACCTTTGCTTCAACTTGCAGGTTGCACTTCTTTATCCTAGGCAATGGGTTTAGAGTTTATTAAACTCTTAAGTGTCTCACTGAATTTTCACAACTTAGTTGTTCCATTGAACCAAGATCTTGAGATCTTCAGTCAACATGCTTGGGTTACCGCTGTTATAGTATTTATAGAATGGATTGTGATCTTTCCTCATTTCATACGGAGTCTCACTCTTACTTTCTAAAATGCAGTTTCCAACATTAGATGAAATTTGCAACAAATCCATGACTGTATTAGGATGGTTCTTCGAGAACAGCCGAAGTATGAAAGTCGAGATCTTTTAGAGAACATATTCATGTTTTGCCGAGTGCTCACAATTCAACCTTGGCCCTCTCTAGTTCCTTCGGGAAAATGGAGCCGATTCATAATACATTGTCGGATGCAGGATTTTTTCGACTGATTCTATGGTGGATTGGGACCAATGGATCTGATTCATCATACATCATTGCATGCAGGAGTATGATGGTTAAAAAGACCCCAATCACCCTAATGTAATGGTGTATGGTGGACCAGCTTCGTTAGTCCAAGTCCAGTCCACCATAGAATCACCCAATTCCTTCCCTCTAACCCTAGCTTAGCTGAAGGGCAGGTATCAACTTTAATCCCTTCCACTGGTCGGAATTGGAGGACGCGAGAGCTTCGTTTCTCTTGCATTGCATTACCCTTTGCCCTATGGGCGTCTAAATACTTGATTTTCATATTGTCTTGGGTGGTAATAAACCTAGGAGTAGGTTATGAGTTTTAGCTAAACCTAGATAGTGTCGCTTGTCCTTAATGCAGAAATGTCGATACTCTATTATCGATTCCAAATGAGGCGGCACATGATTTATGCATATAGAGAAAATCTATGATGCATGAACACTCTGAAAAATTATCCCGTGCAGTGTCGGACACGCTGTGTCCGTGTCCAGCTATTGAGAGAAAGAAAAAAAATACACATGGGCAATCATGTCAGAACCGTGTCTGTGTACTAATTTTTTAAGAATTAGCGTGTCCCGTGTCAGTGTCGTGTCGTGTCTGTGTCCGTGCATCACAGGAGAAAATAGAGTATGTCCTGAAGAAGGTAGCTCCAAACTGAATAGATGGGTTTCATTTGGGACTTACGAAGTGAATGCTAAAATTTCATAATTAAATCAATGATCAAGTTCAAACAGTTAAGAATACTAATTTATGTTAACAACTAATATATCAATGATGCATTTCGTGCCACCAATAAATCTCTTATTCGTGGATACCCAATTTCTGCCCCAAAGTTACCATATGGCCCTTTACCGAATTTTGCTAGAAACCCACAGCATCTACCGGCTGCTAAACGTGTTGAAGATATAGAGGTTAAGTCGTTATCTTGACAAATAACACTGCTTTATCCTGAATATGAGAGTAAATACCTGCAAAAATTTGGTTAGGCATCAGATTAAGTTGACGACAATAAAGTTTAAAAGATGCCAAACAGAAAACATATTCTAGATTTCTTTAGTGTAAAGATATTGGCCTGAAGATCGGAAATCACCAACTCTAACTTATATAGCAAAGTGAAAGGGAAAAATGATATACTGCATATGGAGATGACAAATCTAGAAAAGCATGAGGCCACCTGTTGCAATAAGGGATTTCTCACTGTAAATGTCGAATTATATTGTTTTTCATTTTAAAGTATTATTGGTAATAATGTGGGGGAGAAAAGGAAAAGGATATACCTTATTGATACACAAGCATGGATGATCCACTGGAAAATGATGAATACACACGTCCACAGAGCAAAATATGCTATTCGAAATAAGGGGAATCGCTGGAACGAGAGCATAATTCCATTTTAATTATAATATTCGATAGAGAAGTAGTGTTAGTCATTAAGAGAGTACCAAAGAATTTAAAACTGCATCACCGAGGAGGAAGACATCATTGACAGAATGCATACAAATAACCAGCTGCAGAAAAGGCAAATAAGTTAGACATAATTGTCATATATATATATGTTTGTGAAGCACCTCAAGGGACATTTAGAGAGGAAAAATGTTATTCCCTTCATGTTGGATTATTACTATTATGCTAGAAACAATATAAAAATCAAATGATATAGAATTCACAATGTTATACTTACAAAACTTAATCTGTAATCTTCGTTAGTGAAAAACGGGTATAATATCAACCAAAAGACAGAATCGGTGAGCACCACAGACCCAGCACACATCTACATAAAAGTTAAAAGAAAAGAGGTAAAAGAGACGGGTAAATCAAACAGTCAAAGAATATAAAACCCAACTACATGCAGGTTCATTAAGCCATAATCAAATTTGACTAGTAATAATACATGTGTAATAGTGTCAAGACTATAACTGCTTAAAAATATTTTACCTGAAAAAGTATTTGCAAGGTATATCCCGATACTGATGCAGCAGGTCTGCAATTAGGTTCATCATAATGATCCAAGCTTCCAGTCACAATGGTTGTATCTTCATTCTCCCCAAGTTTAAGTGGTACATATGAGCCATGCTCTGCATCTGTGAAAACGTTAGAATCTCTTTTTAATTCCACATCGTAGTAGTAACGCAGACATCCATGAATCGAGAGCAAAGATCCAAGCTACAAAATCCAACCGAACCCTATAAAATATCTGATTTTGTAATAAGAACATAAAAAGGCACTTAAGGTGAAAAGATCATTTAACATAAATGATATAATTAAGAATTTTTTTTATTAGTAAAATGGTAAAAGTTTGAAAAAGAGATAGCGTAGGGAGTTCACAAAAATGATCAACATGCCCCAAAATAAATGGTGACAAAAGTAAAGGTCCACCTGTTTGCTAAGAAAAGAGTAAGAGAAAAATAATCTACAATCAGAAATATTTTTTTAAGTGTTGCAAAATCCCAAATCTAGACATGGTTATGAAAAGAACACATCGGAGGCTTTTCCTGTATTAGATGAATAATCTAGTACTATATGGAATTTTTTCCATAAGAAAACACTCACGCAAAAGGAGTTAAATAACCAAAGAAGACGATACCACATTGCAATGAAAAATTATAGAAGCTAAAAACAATGAGTAAACATAAGTAATCGAGAGGAAAGAAATAACGGCACTAATTCTTCTGAATGTGTCTATAAACATTAACCGCAATTTTTTTCAAGCAAAGATCATAATCTAAGTTGGCAAACGAGTAAAACATATTAAAAGTGGAAACCGCTGAAAATCAGGCTTCGTCGAAGAGCAAATTTTCAGAAAATAAATAGAGAAACAAAACCCAAAGGCCTTACTGAGTATAATAATAAAATATGCCACTACCGTGGATGATAATATCTGCAAGAAGCAACGCAAGAAGTGCACTAAAAGCAACTATTCTATAAGCAAGAAGCCAAATGGGATGAATTGATTTCGAACATGTTTCCCAAGGTTCATCCTTATACAAACACCCTGTTGCCTCTTCTTCGTTTCCATTTGGTTTATTTCTGGATTTGTTGTGCCCTTCATATCTCTACATTAAAAGTGCTGCAATCACTATACCTACTAAGACCCATATTGCAGAGTAAGAACCTCCAGTTCAACCAGTAACTTGGGGTTGTTGAGTCGGCTGTCATCATGGGCCGCAACCAGGTATGATTAAACAACCCTGTTAAGAATCTCATTGTTATTTCCTACTATTTAAACTATTAACTCTACTGTTTTAAAACCAAGTGATCAAAGCCTACTGGTATCAGCTTTCACTTTCACGTGAGAGGTACCTGACTCCTTATTTGGAGTCTATATAGGGTCTGTGTGACCATGGTTAAAAACTACGGGTTCGGATTTATGGGTCAAGGTATTCCCTTCATCTAGAATTAGGGAGAAAAAAAACCAAGTGATCAATTTCATCCTGTGGCAAAAGGGTAATGTAAAACTTAGGAGGTGTTGGAATTGGACAAATTAATGAGTTATAACCCCAACCATTGAGGTTCTTCAGCTTTACTTATTTTAGCATACAAAGACAGTATTATTATCAACAAAATGAAACCAAAAGCATGATCAGATTCTACAACAAAATGAGAATATGTATTGGAATGCTTACAATGTGAGTGTGTCAAATTCAAATAGTGAGGGTTTGACTTAATTTTTCCCCAAATTACAATTTCACAAAAATAGATTATGATTTCAACCCAATATTCATGAAGGTAGAGATTTAGCGACGTAGCAAAAATTGAGTGTTGAATTGTACTTCGATGTTCTTGGGAATGAACTTTTCATGATGATGTTGTTCTTCCCTTATGCGAATCTGAAAAAGAGAAGAAAGATGAATATAGCCAATAAGCAGAGATTGAAAACATTTAAATTTGCACGTCCAAAAACTTCAATATTTGTTATTTATTGATTTAGGAAAAATGTCATTTTTGGTCCCTTATGTTTCACGTTACAGTCATTTTAGTCCCTTATATTTAATACTTGACAAAATCATTTTGGACATTTTTTACCCTTAAATGTGAGCATGTATTGCTCACGTAAAGGGACTAAAGTGAAACTGAAATTTAAGCTTAAATATGACCAAAATAAGTGGCAAACACAAGAAACAATTGGGGTTTGAGATAGCCCAGACAATGAGAGCGCATTCTTCCGCTCACTTCTCAAAGTATATGTGGATGTGGGTGTTAGGATAGGTTAGACCCTCGGGTGATATCTAGCAGTGGAATTTTTTTAAAAAAGTTTTAAAGCATATTCACCTGAATTAAGTCTAGTATCTATGCATAATTGAAATTTAAGCAAACAAAAACGTAGGATTAAATAAAGTAATTTAGTCCAACTAAAAATTCCACCTTTGAATTCTTTGGTTGAACAGGGCGGCTCTGCTTCTTCTTCACGATTGGCGAATTTCTTGATGATCTGGGTTGGTCTCCTTAGCACTCCAAACATCGTGCCTCTAAGCGTGTATTTACACCTTGAACGTTTCCCTTGATTGTTGTTATTGTGCTAGCAACCAAGTACAATGGTTAAGGCTTATGTGTTTGGGTGGTGGAATATTTGAGAGTGTCTACTTGTGTATTAATGAACACAAAAACTAAAAAAGATTAGGATAATTTTGTTGGAAGATGAATTTTACTCTTGAAATTGTTTGTGTTGATGGTCGAATTCCACACCTATTTATAGGTGAGGAATTTGACCGCTACACCTAGTTGGGGAAAATTTGGAGTCTTCTATTCCTTATCAGTTAAGGATTAAGACTCTCTTTCATGCTCATCACTTAAGGGCAAAAATTGCAATTTTGATACAATAATGCGGCCTATACGTTTTTTTGGAATACGAATATGTGTGGCAACAATTTGGGTACATCATTGGTAAAAAATGGCAATTTCAATACATTTCGCCCTCAATTGCTGACGTGGCCGCCAAAAATACCAGAAATTGCTGATGTGGCAGCTGAAAATGTCAAAATTGGGGATTTTTCAGAATTGGAGGAAAATTGATGACGTAGCGGCCAAGTGCTCAATAAACTAATGACATGACAACTAATTGGACAAAGTTAAATTTTTCTGCTTCTAGGGAGGTTCCCATGACCTTTGGGCTAAAAATAGGCACTTCTAGGAAAAATTATATTTTTGGTACACCAAAGGTCGTGTATATTTTCTTAATACAAAAAAGGGTCCAATCGGCAATCTTGGTACACTTCAGCGAGAAATTTGACTATTTGAGTACAATTTTTGCCCAAAAAATTCAAAATTGTCCGGAAATCAGAGCCTATCTTTGATATTGCATATTTAACTGTTGTTGTGTTTTTACGTGCTTTAATTTTGCGTATTTTTGAAGCATGTTAACTATGTGTTTTATGATTTATAGCCTATAAATGTATTTTTCTAGATTTATGTGATTTATGGTGGATTTGATAAAAATCAAGTAAAAACAAGAAAACACAAAAAGTGAGGTTGTCGCTCAGACTGCGCATAGCAATCACCTATGGTGACTCGATGATGGTCATTGAGATGCCCGACGATGGTGCGGTTTGCAACTCAATTGGACGTGCGTTGGCACACGACCTGTCTGTGTGAGTCGGGCCAAAGACCCGATTGTGAAACGAGTTGGGTTAGCGAGGCACAAGTCTAATTTTGATAATTCAGGTTTTGGGCTATATTTGAATTATCGGGTGGGTCAAAAGGATGATTACCCGGATCTTATTAAATTAAGCCCAAATAAGTTTTATTAAAATTAGAAATTTCAATGACTTGATTTTGGGTTAAATTCGAGCTGACCAAAACGATGGTGACTCGAGTTTGATGAGATTGAGACCAAATAGAATTTATTAAAATTTTAAATATTTAATTAGGATTAATTAATTATTTTTCTTGGAGAATTTTAATTAATTTTTGGATTAAATTTTTTTTTCTAAAATGAGGCTTTAAATTACATTGGTATAAATTCTAGTATTTTATATATTTAATGGATTTGTTGGACTAATTATTTTAATTAAAGGTAAATATATGAAATTTAAAATTTATATGTTTAAGTCAATTAGTTTGACTAGTTAATTTTAATTAAAATATTAGATATATGAAATTTGGAATTTTATATGAGATTAATTAGTTTGACTAATTAATTTTATTACTCACCTACATAAGTGTTTTTATTTTATTGCGAGCATATACTATGTGATGGTGACACCAATCATGGACTGTGTGTTCCTTTAAAGTAGTGAAGTAAGAGTCATGGAGACGTCAAACTCATAGACTTGACTATATGCTTAAATAATAATAAATCAAGACCAAGAGCTTCCTCTTGTATCTAACAAGCAGCTCCACTGCTTCGGCCGGAGACTTATGGTCACATTTACTTATTATAGCATAGGATACTAACTCGTTCACTTATGAGAGAACGAATCCCCTCTTGGATATCAGTTAAGACTGCTACTTTCCCATCAAAGTCGCATTTTGAGGTCAGCCTTACCAACATGTAATTCAGACCTAACTACTCTAATGACAGGCCCGATGTCATAAATATATCTTCAACTTGGTACCTCAAGTCGAAGGTTCACGCATACCTATCACAACTAATCAGTTATGCTATTGACTGTCAAAGAATGTAAACCTATTCGACAAAATTGATGCAAGTCGTGTCCGAATGCACTGAACCCATCAGTGTACCTATAATATAAGCTCCCACTAACCTATAGTGTTCGACTGACACATCTCGTGTCAAAACCTATATTATACAAGTCTTGACGAGTCTTAATGCCCACTTGAGACTCTATGACTTACAAACCTATTAAGTATATAAGTATTGGACTCTTCCAGTGCCTATTTTCTTATCTCATCAAGGAATGGAAAGTCTACTCTTGCATACATTGACGTACAGTTGAATACTACTTATGAACGCCTATAAGATTTATGTATAACGTAACAACAAATGATGCCTTTTATTAATTATAAAGAGTTCACAATTACATTATAAAAGCCCTACACTAAACTATACTCTATAGCATTCGAGGGCATAATCCCAACACTAAAAACAAAGAACAACAAACTGACAAACTGCATCAGCATTATGCTAATTTCCAACCTCAACAACTATCTACTTCGCCTGAACTACAGTATTTCAAATTTGTAAAATATTGTCCTTCTTCTCCATATCATTCACAAGCTCAGAATATACACAACGCTTTCTATCGAGATGCAAGGAAATTATACTGTTATATTTGACAATCGACAATTGTGCATCAAATGGGTAACTTCCCGCAAACATGGCATAACTTTTTCTTTTTTCACAGAAAATGAAGAAATAGATTGGAAACCAAAAGTACTTACTATGTGGGCTAATGCTTAATAAATAGTACAAATATAAGAATTGATATTTGCACTCCAAAATTTAATAATGGCACTCTAATCTTCTTTTTGTATTGAGCAATGAACTGTTGTAATCAAGGTTGGAATAAACGTATTTTAAATCAGAAAAAGGCGCGGTTAACTAGTCAACCAGTCAAAGGTAAAGAATTAAAGTCAAAAGTTGTGCAAGTACTTATAAAAATGCGGCGAAGGGATAAAAGACGTATCCCCCCCCCCCACTTTTTTTCTCTCTTAGTTAATTAGGGTTTTGATTTGGATTTTAGGGTTAGTGAGTTGAGGTGGCGTTCTTAATTAAATCAGTGTTTAATTTTCAATTAGTTAAAGAAATTAGTTACATTTCAGGGAATATTGTCAGAATTTCTCCTTGATATTGCGTGAGCAGAGCAGTTCAATGGTGGGCGTTGAAACACTTATTCAAGACAAACAAGTCATGACTGAGCACTTGAAGATGCAGCTCACTAAGGTTTAATATTATATGAAACACATAGCAGACAAGAACTGTTCTGAAAGGCAATTTAGGGTCGGTGACTTGGTTTACTTGAAGCTCAAACCTTACAGACAACGCTCTATGCACAGTAGCAAAGTTTGGAAGCTCAATCCAAAATTTGCAGGTCCACTTCAAGTTCTTAAACACATTGGACAAGTTGCATATCACCTACAACTTCCAGCAACTGCAAAGATACATCATGTCTTTCATATGTCACTCCTCAAACGCAACATTGGTCACAATGACATTTCCACTTCATCTATTATGGATGAGGATGGTTGTTTTATTTTGAAACCAATTTCTATCTTAGCAAGGAGGCTTTTCAAACGCAACAATTCTGCAGCCACTCAACTTCTCATTGAATAGTCTCATCTTCTGAAATCAAAAGCTACATGGAAGGATTGGGCTAGTATTACTCATCAATTTCCAGAAGTTAAGGCTTTGGGGTCAAACCTAAAATAGGGAGGGGGTAATGTTGTAATCAAGGTTGGAAGAAACGCATTTTAAATTAAAAAAAAGGCGCTCAACCAGTCAAAGGCGGAAAATTAAAGTCAAAAGTCGTGCAATTACTTATAAAAACGAGGTGAAGGGATAAAAGATGTGTTCAATTTTTTTATCTTAGTTGATAAGGGTTTTAATTTGGGATTTTAGGGTTAGTGAGCTGACGTGGTGTTTTTAATTAAATCAGCGTTTAATCTTCAATTAGTTAAAGAAATTAGTTACATGTCAGGGAATATTGTCAGAGTTGCTTCTTGATATTGTGTGAGCAGAGTTGTATTTGATTATTATGGAAAATCTATGAAAATTATTTTGCTGCATTTTGTCTTCTTCTTCGTTGCATGTATTCCCTTTTCTGCATTTTTCTTTCAATTGCATATTCAAATTGTGTTTTTATCTTCTAACTCAGTTGATGCAAATGATCCAATTCTAAATTCAATAGATTTTGAGTTGAATCATAACATGAACCAAAATGTCCTTCTATTTTATAACACAATTTACATCAATCTAAAAAAAAAAAATACTCTCCATATATTATTCTTCCTTTTTAACTCTACTAGCAAAATGTACGTGTTTTGCACGTAAAATCTTATGATTTATAAATAATAAAACGTTAACAATACTTAAATGATTACAAGACTCCTCTATTTATACTACTCCATATTCTCATCACATGGTGGAGGTCAATTCGATCTAACGGTAGGGGTCATTCAAACCTACTATGCCTAGATGTTTCTAAGATAGTATTTGAGATATTTATAAATGAATATTTTATATATGTTCTACATACTCAAAAAAAAAAAAAGTTCCTCATACTTATATATATATATATATATATAAGATGAATGATATTGACACTCTATAAGTTACTATAGGAGTTTCAACTTCAATTTTTCTATTAAAATATGATAACAATACCCATAGAGTATAAAAATACTATAAACTTCAAAATTAAATTCTAAAACTATCTTTATGCAATCAAAACAAGTTTTTATATTATCGTCACTACATTATTACATATCAAATAATAAGTACATAGATTTGAAAATTGAACAATTTTCAGATGTATATGGAATCATATAACATAAGTCCGTCAATGAAAATTTGAGCATCATCCACAATATAACATACATAGATAGTCAACTAAAAAATAACAAAATATCGAACTTCAAATGAAAATCACCTCATTTTGATGGTATATTAGCATCAATCCATCAATTTTATGTAATTTATTATAATAGTCAGTCATGATATAGCATAAATTAATGCTTAAGTAAGTTTAATCCCTATAAAAAGTTAGACGATGATGATGATGATGATGATGATGATAATAATAATAATAATAATAGTGATGATTATGATGTTAGAAGTAGGTAATGATTTCTTAAGTTGTATACAAGAGATAAAGTATATAAATATATATCTTATATTTGAATGCCCAAAATAATAGTAATACAAGAATTATTCTTTATGCATTGCTTTTAAGTTCTTAAATTGATAGTTTTCTGCTTGCACACATTTATATGTATCATCCAATTACATATTCATAAAGCAATTATTTGAAAAAATTAAGAAATATGAAAATAATGAATTGATTATTAAAAGGCATATTTATCTTGTAGATTTTTAGCAATTGACTTCTTTTTTTAACAATGGGCACTAATGTTATTTTCCTAGAGAGAGAAAGAAAAGTGGAGCTCCTATAGTAATTTGTGGAGCTCCAATATCATTTCCCTATATATAAAAGAAAAATCTGTGATATATATATATATATATATATATATATATATAGATATAATAGATATTAAATCAGTTCTCAAAATATATTGTCACAAAAAAAGGGAGTGATATTAGCACTCCATATTTTGATAAAGGTACTCTATATTCTTTTTTATTTTAATATATTGAGAAAAATACCTGTCAATGGATCAAATATGATTCCTATGATGAATTTTAAATATTTGAAAAAACCTTTATAAGAATAGCACCATGCAAAATTTAGCACATCTCAAGTATATTTTTTCTTCGTTTCTTCTTATTCCTAATCAATGATTAATTAGTGATTCTTTCTCTCTTTTTATACTTTTTAGTAAGTCTATAATCTATAATCAAGTTAAATAATTTACAAAATGAATTTGCCATTTTAAATAGTTTTTATATCTTCTAAGATATATTCTTGTCCCCTTTTTATTTTTTGCTATTAATATAACATACTTTCTATGTTTACAATTTAACAAGAACAAAATTAAATTTAATATTGGATCATAACATAGTTCATTCCACACATCTAAAGTAACAAAATGAATAATTTATAAAAATCAATTTACCCAAATTATCCGTGTCTTATTAGTTTAATGCATTAGTTTTAGTAACATGCACTTACTCATCAAACTCAATTTCTTGTAAACCATTTAGTTCTAATAAGTTTTTAGATGAAATGTATAAGCTATAAGAGAATAATCTAAGCATATATTAAAACTCTATTTTTTCGATAAAAATTATTGTGCATTTTTAGTAACCACTATTGCATTACTATGGTAAATTATACTATAATTATATCTCATGTTCTCATTTAATATATTGGCTGGGGAGAACTATATTGAAGAGACGGTATGTGAAATTCACCATAATTTCACGTGATGTGAATTGTTTAATTTGTTCAAGTTTATTTGTATAATAAATAAACTATTGATCATTATCATTAAGAAGAAAAAATAAAAAAGAGTGATTTACAAAGAGAAAAACTATCAAAAAAGGGGGAAAATACAACTTTTAAATTTAATAAATTTTTAATCAATAATAACATATTGAGAACATTTTTGTCCATCTATGCGAATTAAAAAGTTATTGGAGTGTCATTATATGATTGTGGAGTGCCATTATCAATCCCAAAAAAAAAAGATTGTCACATGATATATATAGCCACACACACACACACACACACACACACACACATATATATATATATTATAAAACAAGAGTTCTTTTTTTTTTTTTTTATAACTTGAACAGAACAAGAGTCTAGTACGTATATATATTCAGATTATGTATATAGATATATTATATAGAGATATAATATTTTTAGATCTAATATACATACAACATTTTGAAAATAAAAATATGAGAGAGGGGGGCGGCGGGACAAGGGAGGTGGAGGGATAGGTGGCGGCAAAAGGGAGAGGCGGTGGAGAAGGGGGGAGGAAGAGTAGTGGCGGCGACAAGAGGAAGAGGGGGAGCGACAGCGGGAGGGGAGACAGACGTAACGTTGTTGGCAGGAAGGGAGAATGATAGCCCGCGAGGGGGGAGGAGGAGATGAGAAGTGATGGTGGAGTGCCGGCGGCGGCGGAGAAACTTGGAGGGTGGTTGGTATTTAAATGAAGGTATTTAGGGTTTGATAATAGAGTGTATATTGTAATAGATTGGGTTGGGCCTTAGTTGAAGATTTGGGCACGAGTTTAAGTTTAAGTTTATCTGGACCCAATATTAATATTTGGGTTTGGGTAAGACCCACCCATTGACATGCCTAGAACTGGAGATTTAAATTGCTTCATCATTTTCTTCATAGGAAGATAAATTGATTATTTTATTTTCACATGGACTTTTTTGCTACGCTCGAATATCACGGGGCGGTAGATTGCTATTAGCCCATTTATCAAAATTTACTTGTTAAATGGACGTACATTTATAAAAGTTTACTAGTTTGTTACTTATTTTGTAATAATCTTATAAAGTCCTTTTTCTTAGTAGTAATATATAATACTTTTTTGGTGAAAATATTAGAGGTACCCGAATTCAAGACGGGTCCAAAACGCACAACAATCGACTTGACCCGTCGAATCAAATATGGATACCCGTCTGGAGATGCAGCTCTTTTCTATTTTCCCGCTCGTTCATCCAATTGTCAAACAGTCATACCTAACGCTACTAGGGTTGTACCTTGTTCTCCGATTGCAATTTCTGTAAGTATCAGGTTTTTTGTTTGATCCATTATTTTTTCTCATTTTCCTTTTTCTTTTTGTTGAATTATTGATTTTTGAAGATGAAATTTCAATCTGGATAAAATTGGAATACTTCATAATGTTTCGATTTTTTGAAGAATAAAAAAAATTAGGGTTTGGCACTAAAATTAAAATTTTAGATTCCTTGAGGAAATATGTAACAATTACTAATTTTATATCACATTTTTGGATTTCTTGAAATTCTGCTGCAATCTGTGTTCCTTTAAATTTGGCAAGTGAAATTGAGCATACAAAATGATGCGCGCCCAATTTTTACGCGGTGCAAGAAACCTGTCCTGATTTAACGGCCACCCAAGTTAAATATGGCAATGTGATTGAGGATGGAATATACAAAACCTCGACCGATCGGAGCCTTTTTTGCCTGAGATGGAAATGGAAGTGAAATGTAGCTGAGGAAATGTTTGGTTCTAGTTATAAAATAGAGTGAGATGGATAGTAAGTGTATTCGGGATGATGAAGAGGAGAAACGAGAGGCAGCAGGATACAATAGGGAGAAGCCTCCGGAAGACGATTGTTGTCCAATATGCTTTGGTGATTTCAGAGTACCTTGCAAGGCTAACTGTGGCCACTGGTTTTGTGGTATAATATATCTTTCTTTCTTTTGCCGCCTTTTATATTTTTATGAACATCGAATACGTTGTAGGATTTCATTCCTTTTGTCACATAATTGGATGATTAATTTGGATTGACACAGTGTTTTTGTTGCTTTTTTGAACGACGTTTATGATTTCAGATTGTAAGAATTTTCTGTCTTTCAAGTAATTTAGTAGATAGATTTGTCTACCCTTTTACAATTGAAAGAGTAGGAAAAAAACAGAAAGATTATCATAATGTAGCTGGTTTGATCTCTTGTTTAGCAGCAAGGAGTTAGAGAATAGAGTAAAATAAGTTATTCATTTCAAAGGTAAAAGAAAATCGGAGCAAAAGTGTCGGGCAATTTACTTTGTCTGAATATAGGAGTTGGCTTTGTAGCAAAATAAAATATTCGAGTGTAAAAAAGATAATTGATGAGCTGCACATCTTTAATCTTTCTGGGATAAGTTGAGTAAAATCAACTAAAATCTACTTCTTGCCTTGATTGTAGTTGATTTTAAGGGGTTTTGGTGAATTTTAGTGCTATTTATGTTTGATTTACAATGCAGATCTGGACTCTTAGTGAAACTGTTGTATTTTATTTTTTTTGTTTACAAATAATCTTCTTGTAATTACATCAACTATATATCATTCAATACGTATTATCCCATGACCCAAATTAAATGATCACAACAACATTCTTAGCTTGGGAAAAATTCATGCTATTCAATTAAGTGCTAGCCAAGTGGGTATGAGAATTGTTGGATATGCATGTGGATCATTGCAATCTAACGGCTTATGAGCCCTTAGCTTGGCTCTCACATCTTTATATTGTCCGCTTAAATGTCCAGGAAGCTGTATTTTGCAATTATGGGAATACCGATCAAGACCCAGGCGATGCAAATGCCCCTTTTGCAGTTGTGCAATAAGTAAGTTGACACCTCAAGTATCACCGGTCAATAAGACAGACAATGAAGCTGCTGAGGTCCTTCAAAATATTCAGCACTACAATCGCTTCTATGTTAAAGGCATAGAAGGCTGTTTTCTGGTACATCGAAACTATTTTTCCAACTCATTCTTACCTTTTTCCTTCTCATTATTGTTTTTCATCGTTAAGTCTCTTATCTATTATCCTTTTTCCTTTCATTAATGTGTTTGGGGTAATTACATGCACAGCGACTCACGTATTGTATAATTATAATTAACAACTCACCTCATGTCAGGGGTGAAATTGTAATATGCTTTTATTGATAGGGGGAATTGTAATGTGACAAGGAGTGAAAATGTAATCTCCTTTTACTAACATGGGAGGTTATGGTAATTTCTTAAACATCAAGGTGTTTTCGTAATTAGTGTCTCACAAAGGATAAAAGGGGGTGTCAATGTAATTTACCCTTGTTTTTTTTACTTATCATTTCGTCTCTTATCTATAACACTTCTGTTTCTTTTTTATTTTATCTGCAGATATCCACCTTTTATCTAAGAAAGCACGGCCCCCTTCTGCATGTATACATCTGGAGTCTATTACGAGCGCTAGTCGTGGTAGTTATCAACACACCAGCTTCTATCAAGAGAGCATTTGTAGTTCTGATAATACATCCACAGAGAATTAGGATCAACTATCAACAAGTGCGCGTTATAGCAGTAAGTTCATACTATCAAAACCCTTTCAAAAGTTGTAACATTGTTACAAGAAGTGTCAAGTAAACTAGTAGTTCCTTTCACTTATATTGAAGAAGATAGAATAACTCACAAATTCCTGAATCTGTGGGTCTCTTGTTAAGAAATATTCAAGTGAAGTGGGTTAATAAAATGTGAGTTATAGATGTTTTGACGCTATGTTATAGAGGGTCGACATTTATTAAACCATTTTTACGCTAATTAGTTTACTAATGACGTTCTTATGGCAGTGTACTATGACAATTCTCTTGCACTTGTACCATGGCCTTCTTCCTCCAGGTACTTCGTCTCTTAACTTTAGGAAGACGTTTTAATCGCAGGTTGATCAGCTGCACTCTCTCTTGTTCAATATCTATTGTATCGCGATGACACACATTTATCACCACAGAAGTTTAAATTGCAATTTCAAACTGCAAGCAGGCCTATTTTTTAAGATCGACACTTATCTTAACTTTGACCATGTTAGTTGTAAGATTGCTATTGCTAACATCTTTTAATCTCAATAATCTTAATTTTTCCAAACACTTCAAACAACTATATTTAAACTTAAATCTAACATCTTATAAGATGTGACAACTTATAATTTGTTTGAAATAAGCTTAGCCAAATACCCTGCTGAACCTAGAAATTTCTACGGCTTTCAGGTAATGATTCTTTTATTAATCGTAATGCATCAAGAATAGACATGATTTCGTGTCTATTTCTCCGGTGAAATACAACTTGACGTTTATGTTGTAAACATGATAATCTCCCATCAGAAACCATGGAAAAATTGGAGAATCAGTATCTCTTAACTCAATTACAATGGGAACCACAAAATTTTTATGGATCTCCCAAATACCGAACATGAGGAATACAATACCTTGTTGCGTTTGGTTTGGAGGATTAGGAGTTAAAGGATTTCAAATGCATAACAAAAAATCGCCTCCTCTTTTTTGGATGATCCACCAATTACTTCGGATTTCAGATCATTCAGCAATTACTTGAGTTATTTTCACAATCATTATGATGGAGTTGAAATCCTCTCAATATTGAAGTTCTGAAATTCTTGACCCTAAATTGCTATCTCAAATCCAAATTCTCCAACCCAAAACGCAACTTGATGTCCTTATGATTATTCTTCATGCACTATATCTGAGAGTATAATCCTCACCTTTCCACTCTACAGATCTAAGATTACAAATCAAGAAGATGAAAGTGTGGATAGATTATGCTTCTATTATCTTGGTTATACTTCCTTACACGATAATATTGTTCAAGACATGGATACAAATATGGTGGCTTAGGTTTCGAATATGGCAAGTTAGAAGAGAAGTGGACGCTTTACGAGCACACAATGCTGCTCTGCGAGAACAAGAAGCAGCTTTACAAGCACAAGCCGATGCTTTAAGAGTACACGAAGCTGCATTAGAAGAAAATGCCTGGCTGCTGCAAAATAATGATGCCTTAAGGGCAGTTGTTGAGGCTGCCCGACAAGAACGAGATCAACGTGCTTTGCCCGATCCAGTTGAATAGTTTTTAACATCATATGTAGAAAAATATTACAATCTGTAAATGGGATATCAACACATGACATGTATATAACAAAGTTATAATGTACATGTTTTATATGCTAATGTTAACGTTGGAAATTCCATGCATATGTTTTATATAACTTAGACATTGTGCAAGTTTTATATGAAAGTTCTTGCCATTTTCTTCCTTTCTTTGTTGAAGCTATTTCACTAAGAGTTTTGTCATGCAGTTTAGGAAATGAAGATCATAAATGTACCAATCCACACATTTACTTGCTCATCAGGATTCTATGCCTGAACTCTCTGACTTTTAAATCTCACATAAAACTTGATGTTTTATATATATATATTAGATTATAAAATACAAATATGTATATCTCTGTTATGATTTGTTTTTGAACAAAATCCTTGTGAGTAATTTTTGTAATTCCATTCAATATTGTATGAAGTTGAAAATAAATGTGAAGTGACACAAAAGTACTAACTCAATAAGTTATTTTCAGATTAAACATACTTCTTATAAATTTTTTATATTTTTTTTACATCTATCTAAAATGATTGTGTAACTTTGTTTGTTAGGATTTGAAGATTTTTCATGAGAAAATTACAACAGTGTACATTAAAATGCAAAAAAAAAAAAAAAAAAGGAGAAAAAGAAATTGAACTTGGTCAAATTTAACAGTTAGATGAAAATGATGGCAAAATAATAAACTAAAATAGGAATTCAAATTTCACAGAATATGTGGGGTGAAGTATTTATGAAAATCAATTATAATTTCTATCTTTCAGGAAAGACAAAATTTTAAGATACTAGCTTTCCTTGTCCACAACCTTTTCTAGAAACTTACATATACACTCTAAAGAAGTAAAAAATTTAACCCTCTGCACTTTCACTTTCAAGAAAGAAATAGAAAATCTAAAGGCACAGGTGGGGGGAGGTTTAATATGGAGAAAAGTACACTTGAAGAAATTAGGCATCAGTTATTTATTGGTACCCCTGGACTAATAAAGTTTCCTTTTCATTTTTCCTTGTTTGGACTTTGGATTACTAACTTTGATGTACTAATCAAACATAAATAATTACATATAATTGTCTTGAATGCAAAAGGAGTTGAAAACTCAAGTCAAATGTAGTGGCATTGAGGTGTGAAAATTCCAATTTAAATTTGTCTTTTTTCACGTCAAACGATGATAATAATGTCATGTCAGCAGTCGAATTTAGCTATATTGTTGGGTCGACGTAGCATGGTCATGGATTAAAATTTCTATAACATATAGTTTAATATCTTTTGGTACATTCACAGACGCAACGTACAAGTACAAAAGATATACTTTTTTGTTCTCTATATACGCATATATTCGACCAATTTATGGCACATGTATAGCACATCTGTAAACGGAAGATGCTACAAATTAAAATGCAGATTATTATAAGTGATAAGTAGTGTATGATCGTAACAATTTTGTGTGGACTAAAAAAAAATAATACCATGCCAACAATGAAATCCAACATATATATATGGCATGATCATAACCATACCCAATAAAGGGAAGTATTTAGCATTTGGGAGACTATGTAATCAAATATATGTCTTATTTCAAAATATGTTATTGGAAATAGAGTTAATGGTTCATTATATATGCTGAAAACTATATCTATCTGTTACTATTATAAATTTCTTCTAGGAGTAGTTTATATATACTTCATATATCATTTCACTTTGCTCATGCTGTCCTCCTTAAAACTTTTCTCCCTTTTCTGAAATCTGAATCATATTTTTTCCCTTCTTCAAAATATTAAAAAAAAAATGTCGGCCTTAGACAATTTACTTGATCTCCAAGAGCAAATTTGCTATGTGCAATGTGGCTTTTGCACTACCATCTTACTTGTAATTAACCAAATCTCGATTAAATTTACGAATTTTATTAACATATTTATTTATGTTACACATGTTTACGGTATTATATTTATTTCGATCCTCGTTTCTTGTCATCGCCTGCAGGTTAGTGTTCCATGCAACAGCTTATCAATGGTGGTGACAGTGAGATGTGGTCACTGTAATAGCATTCTCTCTGTCAACATGGTGAAAGCCTGTTTAGTCCCACTTCATCTAATTTCCTCACTCAACCACCACCAACAACAAATGGTAAACTTATTTCTAATTAAATTGATTCTTTAACTATCATTATAATTATTTATTTTTTAAAGTGTGGTGAAAAACGAATCGAAATCTCACAAAATGTATACTAAATATATTTACATTCGACTTTGTGTACTTTAAGTAACAAAATTCAATACCATATACTTTTTTTGAGAAACGATAGTAATATATGTTTGCTGCTGAGGCCAAGAACAGGCTCTTGGTCTTCCACCCGATTACCCGAGCGTTTAACAAAACAAAACAAGCAAGAAATAATAAAAACGAAGCAAGAAAAGAAATACCATCAACCAACGGCCTAATGTCCGTCAAATTTTGAGTCTCCGACTGCAGAAGTCGGATCAAATAAACCCCGCTTGGTGCAATGATTTTGGTGAAAAAAAATAGAACGCTTTCCACGAAAAATTCTTCCCGTTATTTTTCCTAAACTATTTTACTATTTTGTATTTCTTTAATTTTATTTTCTTTTACCCCATCAAAATTGTTGCTACCTTTCTACTGTAGGTGCAGCCGAAATGGGAATTTTGTTCTGAAGAAATAGTTGCTGACAATAAATCAGAAAATTCATATCACCCTACAATTTGTCACTTATCAGATGGAGAAGAAGATGATGAAGATTCTTTTCAAATTAATCAAATTATCCATAAACGTATAAACTTCATTTATTAGCAATTCAATAATTATTCTTCATATACTATATATTATCCGCATTTTTCTGATTTATTTTCCAACTTTTTTTTTTTTTTTTGTAATTACAGCCCCCGAGAAGAAACAACGTGCTCCATCTGCTTATAATCACTTCATCAAGTTAGTAATATCTTTAAAAATATTATTTGAGTAAATTAATTGGCTTAAATCTTTCAGTTTATAATTACGAAAATAAATACAAAAATATCTAGGGAAGAAATCAAGAGGCTGAAAATAAAGTATCCCAAGATGACTCACAAACAAGCTTTCAGTGCTGCTGCTAAAAATGTAAGTTTTCTAGACTTAATTAACCATGTATATATACATATATATATATATATATATATATATATATGAATCCAAAGGCTTTCTAAATTAAGGAAATTTTGACTTCTTTGGCATGTAAAGTGGGCACATTGCCCACAAAGTCAGTACAAAGGAGGTGGAGAAGTTGATGGCTATGGCGAGATGGCTGTGTACCCTGAGGATGCCGATAATGAGGTAATCATTGAATATTAGGAAAATGTATATACAGACCCGAAGTGAAAGTACTAGACGATCTAGATTAGAGGTGTAATTAAGGTGAGCCGAGCCGGCTCATGAGCATGGTGAGCCGGCTCGCCTTGAGCTCAGCTCGAGCTATTTCGAGCTCGAGCTCATTTATAATTGTTCATATGCTCATGAGCAAGCTCGTGAGCTTTTATTATTATTTTTTATTAATTTTTAATATATGTCTATAAATACTCGTATTTCATAAAAATAATACTTGCAATTTTATATACAACATAGTTTAATAATATTTAAGTTTTTTTTTTATTTTGTTTAAATCGTGCAAAACAATAACAACAACAATTACAAGATTACATATTTTAGTTGATATGATATACTTTTCTATAAAATAATTTAATGAAATCATGTTTTCACGACACTCTCCTCTATTTTCTAAATACTTATTGAATATAAGATATTTGATTATTATTTATCTTAATAATACTTATTGTATATGTGAATAATGTATACTATACATTATTAACGTATTGTTATAAGCTAATTAAAAAGTAGAATTTATTTTATTTTATTTTCTAAAAAAAAATTAAATTATTTTTTACTTCAAGCTCGAGCTCGAGCTCGGCTCATCTACTTCGAGCTTGAACTCGAGCTCTAGAAAATGAGGCTCGTCGAGTTTGAGCTCGAGCTCGAGCTCAAAAAAGTATAATCGAGCTCGAGCCTGAAAATTTCATCAGGCTCGGCTCGAGCTCGGCTCGTTTACAACCCTAATCTAGATTATGCTACGTAACTATATTATGTACCTCACTAGTGATGTGACATAATGCATATAGTAAAATTTTGTGTTAGATTAATTTCGCAAAAGCATAAATTTCTTTTATTGCTTCTTCATTAGTATTACTTGTTCCATGATTTCAGATATATTATCTTTGGTTGAATAATTTGCAGCTCTTATTGTGCATTTCTTTTACAGATAATTAAGACACAACATGGCATATATGTCGTGGGCGGAATGGAAAATTAAAAAAGAAGAATTAAAAATTGTGCGCGGGACTGCGTTCCAAAGCCGCTGCTATTTCGAAAAAGGAAAATTCATCTAGAACCAATGATTTACATTATAGACGGAGCAAAACAGTCATTTTTAGGATCTTGAGTAATCGCAATCATTCATGTACTGAAATTTACATCGAATTTACCTACATGAATAAATATTTTTTTTATATTATTATTATAGGGGGGACTTGAAATTTTATACATCTTACTAATCAATTAAAAAGATAAGTTGTTAGATACAAATATTATTTTGAAACCAGAAAATTATCATGACACCATTATATATATGTTATTTCCATATAGCAATGATGACACTTTGGATCCCATAGTCTATCAATTAATAGCAAAATTTTCAACCACCATATGTCAATATTAATTGATGGGTATGTATAAAAACATAAATTTTAGAAATCAATATTTATTTTTTTTTAGCATATGTTAAGGTCAATTTTATATATGCTGCAGAAATTAAATTTTTGTGCAATGAAAACTCCCGCAGGTACATTGTTTTGGCAATAGCACTTTATATCCATGAAACAAAGAAAATGAGGCAATCTAAAACAAGCTTTTATTGAAGGGGGTCAATTTCTCGTGCAACGCAAAGTGAAGATAGCTACATTTTGGTGTTGATGCTGCTTAAGGGCTTAAGTACTGACTACTGAGTTTCTATCCTTTTCTTACTGAAGATGATAATTTGGTCCTTGGACAAGACTTCTGAGTGAGAGTATAGTAAAAAGAACTACTAAAATAAGATTTATGTACTTAGGAAGGTCAAAATAATTATTTATGTCACCTACTTATCATTCTTACATGTTTGATTGTAGAATGCCTATTGATATCACAATATCTTTCATAGTACTCACTTGATAACACAAAGTACATATTATATATATATATATAAGCATTATTGATAAAATTTCATTTTTGATCCCACTAAATACGGAGTTTAACATCTTTATAGGCCTCTACATATTTAATCCCATAATTTTAGAAACCTAGAGGATTTGGTTCAAGTCATTATATTTTGAACATAATTGACCGTCTGAGTATTATATATTATTACTTCTGCTGATTGGATTAACTAATTCATGTGAAAGACATATGAGGTGTTTCAAAGAGGATATTTTAACATTAGACTTTTTCCAGCAAATGGTGGATATATATCCATTTTTGAAGTTCTCTTGTGCCTTTCACATGAACCTTTCCCGTCAAATCAACATAACTAGCGGCCATGTGACACTCACGTGGCAAATTCATCCAAAAATTGACTATATGTGAAAATTAAAACTATGAAACTAAATGTGTAGAGCTCGGGACCAAAAATACAAATTTTCTTATTAGCATTACAATACTCGGCAAATTGTAGCCTTTACTGAATTTCATCAAACTCAAATTAATCATACGATAAGCTATACCACTTCGTTTAATTAGTGGATTAGTCCAAAAGCGTATTTGCATTCATTGGGGTCACTTGTTTTCCCAATTCTTGCATAGTATTGAGTCATCCAATGAATTAGGTAATTCCTGATTTTATAATTAATTAGCTAATTTGCATGGCACACGTTGTAGCTATGTTAGATGTACTTATTCGGCAAATATTGGCATTTTAAGGGACTCGGATGGGAATTTTAGGTGTGCTTATTCGGGAATTATTGACATAAACTCCAATAATATGGCTCAATATAATTATGGGCGGTGCGGGAAGGTCTAGAAATTAGCTTAAAAATGAACTTTAAGAAGATTATTATAGAATAATTGAAATTGATTTCGTTTACTATCTTGTAACTATAGAATGTAAGATGAACTTTGTGCTCGTTTAATGGAAGTGACAGTTGCTTTTGATAAAAAAAACCATTAAGTCATTGTAATTTGACTAATTAATTATACATATATCACAAGCTTTCATAAATAAAGAAAAAGATAGAGCAAAGAAAATTAAGAGTCGATTTAGGAGAAATACTATTTAGTAATTAACTAAAATTCTATAAGTTCCTTTAATTAATGGAACACTACAATATAATTGTTATTTAAAAAACCCTATATGAATTACTTTGTAGTACTCCCATGTATATAATATATGTGGTTGGCCATATTGCCCTGCTACCTCACATTGCTTCGCTCTAGTTTATCTCCACTGATTTCTTCTTGCAAATCTTGGTGCCCTTTGAACATATCTCTCTGCACAAAAGAAGAATATCAAATAAGTCTAGAAAGAATTTAATTAGATCCAACAATGATAAAAATAACTACGTGGGGAAAATTACAAATTTAACCCTGTAACTTTAGGGGTGGTAAAATTGGTCCCGCATCTTGTCCAATTGGCAAAATTGGTCCTGTAACTTTCAAAAAGTTGTGATTGAAGGACACTTTTCAATTGAAAACCCTAATTTAGCCAGAATTGCTACACGCGACCAATTAAAATTGGAGTTTTTTCAATTGTCCGTCAGATTTGCACGCGTGGAGTATGACATGGCTTTTTTAACACATAGGGGTTTTTCAATTGCCAGCCAGGTTTTATTATTTCTTTTCTTTCCCTAAACAAAAATTTGATTTGGCTTCTTATGTGTAAATAAATAAATAAAAAAGCCTTTCGTTACTCCACGAGTGCAAATCTGGCCAGCAATTGAAACCCCCCCCCAAATTTTAATTGGTCGCATGGCGAAATTAAAGTTTTCAATTGAAATGTCCTTAAATCACGACATTTTGAAAGTTACAGGACCAATTTGGCCAGTTACACAAGATACAAAACTAATTTTGTCACCCCCTAAAGTTATAGGACTAAATTTGCAATTTTCTCTAATTACGTGCATACAAGTCATTCTTAAAGACTTTCAGAATTTAGCTGGAGTCCGAAGAAAATGAAAGTAATATACTTAATGATCATTGACCAAATTCTCTTGAAACTGATTTAGAGAAAAAAAAAATTCTTTGAAAAACAAGAGAAAATATGAGGAAATTAAATGATAAAGAATTAATAATCAATTACTTGCGTATGGCCTTGGAGATAAAGATCGAAAGTATGATTGAAAGAAGTCCTTGTTCTCCTTCAGCAGCTCTTTCCACACTACAATTATTAAGCATCAAACTTAATTAGTATTCCATAATATTTCCACTCACACACACACACACACTCTTACATACTAATTAGAAAACTATGCAATATTAGTGAATTTTATTACTTTTATGTTGATATATATCTAAGATCAGAACAAGAACAAGGTGAAAACCTGTAAGAGTTACGATCGGTCGAATTCGAGCATGTTCCGCCAACGCCTTGATACATTGATCTCTATCCATGTGAAGCAGTAAACATCTCTCTATAAGATTTTGAACCTGCACATGTAATTTGTAAAAGATCACTTCATTAGTACATATATACCAAAAGGATGGCAATAATTAATAAAAATAATAATAATTCCTTTTTTCAAAACATATTTTGAACTTCATGGAAAATAAAAATGTGCATGAGTTTGTAAGGTAGTATAGAGTTGGAATTAAATTAATACCATCCTGATGTAGGTTTGAGGGTGGCAATGCAAACAAGGAAAAGGGTGCAACTGCTGGTCATGATGACACATATTATTATTATATATATATATATATATCCCTTTATTTCAGGTAGAAATGGACAAAAAATAAGGATTTAAGCTTAAAAAATTGAAACCCTAGAAATGAGGAAGCAAACAAATGGTAAGAAAAGTGCAGGTATAGAGAAGGAAAAAAGATATTTGAATGCCCTTCTTATAATAACAAAATGTGGCATAAATTTGTGCAGGTGTGTGTGTTGGGGGGGGGGGGGGGGGGGGATGGGGGATATGAAGTGTTATCCACAATATCCAAGTGAAGGGCCAAAAAAGCACAAGTAATCCAAACAAAGAGATTCACCTCATCTCATCACATCAAAGATAAGAAGAGCATTTGTATTGGGAAGAGATTAGTTGTGATGATGACTCTATCTTCACCCTTAGCCAAATCCCTTATAGTCCAAACAATTCTTCTAAATCATCTTTCAAGTAGCCTAATTGTGACAATTTTTGGTCATACTTTCTTCAAGTTACAAGTATCTTCTATGTTGTCTTTGGTCCCCAAATTTGGCAAACAAGTTGGCTTTTAGTTTATTGTTATGTGAATTCTTGGTACCATGTTCGGAATGCGGATTCTAGCAAGGAAAATATTAATAAAATTGATTTTCGCCTTCAAATTGTGTAATTTTGAATTTTATTTTTTAGTCTTTTACATTTTTGTTATTAATTTTTTTGAGTGACATCCAAGATACAAGCATAGGATAGTCGTTTCTTCTTGAAAAATGTTAATTGTCACTGAATAATCGTTCATTGTTTTATCATCGGCCCTTGGTATGATAAACTTACATTATTTTGATATGATCAATATTAATTACGCAAAGTCAATCAATTGTATTTATTGCACGTATTAAGAAATGACATATAACATCCTCTTGTTCTTTAGCTAATTGATTTTGAAATTTCTTAGTGGTGCTTTTCTCCCAAGTTTATGCTCCCTTATTAAAAAGAAGCGGGTTTTGGGTTTTTTACATTGATAAAAAGGTTTTATTAAGTAAAGAAAATCAAAATCGATTTTATATCGCATTAAGTTCGCGGCACCAATGAAGACCGATAAAAGATCTGATGTCCTGAAGCGGAACATTAATGAACAATCGCTTCTTACATTATGGTTACTTCATTTAAATAGTCGTTAAATTTCCCAACAAAGACAGTTAATGTTACAATTATTGTTGTTGTTATTAATATACTACTACTACTATTATTATTATTGAACGGACGGGGATGGTTATCTATTTATTAGCATTTCAATTAATCACCCTCCCCGATTCAACCACACACTGATCGACTCAACCATACACTAATCTACCGCCAACACCAGTAGCCGTTGCCAGTTCAAGGTTATGGATTCGATTCCCTCTGTTGATTTGAGGACAGTATTTGTGGGTAATCTAAAAATATTTATATAAACAATCTTTGATCCCAAAAGCATATTCTACCAAGTGGTGGGTGACCGAACCAAATCTCACCAAAACCTTTTTTCAACAAATATATACTAATCTACCTATTTGGTTCAGTCAAAGGCCGATCATCCGCATCGAAATGAATGGATATATTCACATGAAAATTCCGTATGTCCTGGCCCTAAAAACGCGATTTAGTAAAAGTTCGAGCCCGTAACCTCGGAAACATGAAGATCTCAAGTTCTTTTACTATGGCGACGCCTTAGGATTTCATCTAAGAGAGTTATGAGTGCGGGGGAAGGGAAGGTCAATGTGAATTGATTTGTTGTCTTAGAACATACAAATCAATTAAATGTAATAATTGATTTAAATGTGCATGTTTATGGGTCAAAATTAAATGTTAACACTTATTTTTCGTTCATTGAGGTACCAACTTACCTGATTTGCGTACAAAGCTGGTGGTAGGCACCACAGCCAACTAAATTCTATGCAATTGTAATCCCGGCGGCTGCACCGGCCTTAAATAGTTTAACAACCCAATGACACGTGGAGTGCACTTGCCCTCTTGTAAATTGGATAACCTTGCGCAATGAATATAATTGTCTACTTTGGCATAAACTACACAGCTTTGTCCTGAAAAGGCATTCTCGTTAGGAAGAAAGAAACTTGGGACTTATAGGACTCTCAAGTCCTTTGTCTTTTTTTTTCTTTGTTTTTTGGGTAAGACAAGTTCTTTGTCTCCATCCGATTTGAGACGATAGTTGAATATTCATCTATGATTAGGGGTGTTCATGGTTTTTCGAAACCGCACCATACCGACCGTACCGTACCGACCGTACCGAAATATTGGTTTTTTTTCTAAAATCTCTAGGTTTTGGTACGAGCCTGTGTCGTACCAGCTATTTTGGTATGGTTTTGGTTTCAAAAAATTTGTAATGGTAAAAAACCGTACCGTACCGTATATGTACTATATATAATTATTTATTTTGTTTGTATAATATATAAGTGATTCTATTGAAGGAATTTTTAGAACTTAGAGATACAAATGTACTAAAAATCAATATATTACCAAAACTTGTGTGGTGATGTATGATATTTTTAGAAATATAAAAATTAGCTCTATTAAAATTGAAAATTAGTTAAAAGAGAGACTAAAATTATTCTCTAGAGTTATTTGAAAGCTTAAACTCTAGAATTAGAATATCGATATTAAGAATTTGAGTTTGATTATGTCACTATTTGAGCCTTAAGACATAGGACGCTGTCATAGAACGCAGATAACACACTTTTTATTCCACATAAAATCTAAACTTATTATTATCAAGGTATAATTTTTAATTTCTTTTAAAAGTAATCGAAAACTGTATGTTTTCTTTCATTCTACTTCTTGCAACAATATTAGTTTTTTGCTAAAAAATTTTGATAATTTTTTGAAGTTTCAGATTATGTATTTGTGTTAATTATTATCATGATTGCTTAATTGTTGTTAAAATTTAGTTTTGTAATTGTTTTTAATTTAATTATGTAATTGATAGTAAAAATACTGTAAAATCGTACCGCACCGTACCATACCGTATACAATGGTACCGGTTTCAAAAAATCCAATTCTGGTATTAATTGTCCCAAAATCGTAATTATTGGTATGGTATAAATTTTAAAAAAATACCGCAAAAACCGGATTGTGTGCACCCCTATCTATGATGCACGGATACAGATACGGGGATACGGGTACGGGTACGGTACGATACGGATACGAGATACGACAAATTTGAAAATTATAGGGTACGATACGTTGGGGATACGCATATATATAATATTTAAAAATAAATTTGAGTCAATATATTTACTAACATAAATAAAATTGCAATACTGATACCATTTTATTGTTTATAAGTTGAAAAATCTTTGAAGGTAACCAAAAAACTTTATCATTTCCAGTGTACGAACGTTATTCCATCAGTACCAACAACTACATTCTTATCCAAAATTTTCGGTGATAAAGTATAAATGACAGATATCACGTGAGGCAAGAGAAGAAAAAACATATATTTAAGAAGTGAAACCAAAGTGGTTTTCCTCTTTTGAGTTTCTTTTATTTGTTTAACTCTTTAGCATACGATAAAAGTCATTATTATATTCCTATTTTAACATAAAAAATATTATATAATATTCAAAAAAATACTCCGCCAGATACCCAATGTGTATCAGATACTTCAAAATTTGTATGAGATACGACATTCGGAAGTATCGGATACGGTGTCCAATCTTTTTTATTTATTTTAATTATTGGATACGTCAAATAAGTATTCGATACGTATCGAACAAGTATCCGACGAGTATCGTATTTGATACGAATACGATACTGCACGGCTTTAATTTTAGAAGTATCCGTGCATCATAGATATTCATCATCAATCCCATCAGACGAGGGGTTTGAGCATGGTCTCATTCTCACAAATTACAATAACAATAACAATTACAATAACAATTACAGTCCAATTGCCTAGAGCCTAGTTTTTAACTTAGAGGGCAGGGTTCAATTCTTCCTATCTTGGATTTTTTTTTTTTTCAAACAAATTCTTTTGACTCAGTAGTAATGTTGTGTTGTTGTGGTACAGTATACGGCTCCCTCAACTTTGGGATTTGGTTGATCTTTGTATTTATTTTAAAATGTGTCCTCTTTTATATAAAGTTATTGTTTTTAGTTAATTAACAAGTCAATTACTAAAACAACTCTTAATATTATTTTTAAATTTCTTTTCTATACTTATTAAGATTAAAGTTGAAGATTATTATTCACAAAACCTATAAAATAAAAGTGATTATTGAGAAGGAAAAATATACATACATATCTACATACAATAAAAGATCGATCATCAACTACTTGTCAACCACAAGATATGAATAAGGTGACAATATTAGTATTAATATTTTTTAGTTTATGTTTTAAAGAATTAGTTGAAATTATATGATACATGTAGATATTTGAAGTTAATCCTGTCATATTTTTATTTAAACCATCTATAGTTTTAAATTCTTATTGCCTTATACTAATTATTCATCTTTTCCTAATTGACAGGCTGTTATTTAGTATATGTATTATAAGTTGATTTAAGAATGATTTATAGGATTTGAAACTACAATAAATTTATTGAAAGTTAATTTTTTTCTTTACACGTGATAATTGTTATTTTACTTATCTAATAAAGCAGATTAAAGTATACATTTATAAATATCGTCAAAAAAATCTGAATGGTAAGTAGCGCCCCCCTTTCCCCACCCACCCACCCACCCACCCCCCAAAAAAAAGAAAAAAAAAGAAAACACTCATTCCTGGATCCGTCCATGACCCATGCTCTGTCCACTTTGACCGGGTTGCACGGATTTGTCCTGAAAAGGAGCCTCCCTATTCCATAGGGAGAGGTGAGCTTGAGATTTATAAACTCCCAAGTCCCTCGTCTCCATTCAATGTGGGATGGTATTAGCCCCTCAAATGATTGGTTTGGGTAGGACATATATCCTCGTTCCCACAGACGGTACAATAATGATGCGGCATGCACTGGGCTTACCATACACTGAACGCCCTTGAACGAGGTATTACTCACTTTGGTCGGATCCACACGAGTTTGTCCTTAAAAAACACATCGCTAAAGAGAGATGAGTTTAGGGCTTATAAACCTTTCAAGTCCCTTGTCCCCATCAGATGTGGCATAGTAGTAATATACGCATCATCAACCCCCCAAACGAGGGGCTTATGCAGAGCACATAACCTCATACCCACATACGGCGTCAGAATGATTTGACATCCACTTGTCTTGTCGCACACATAATGCCCTTGAGCGAGATATTGTCTGCTTTTTCTAAAGCATTTATGGTTTATGCAACCACCATCTCGCATCTATTAAAGACGAGTGACTTGAGAGACTTATAAGTCTCAAGCTTCCCTCTCCTTTAGTGAGGCTCCTTTTAAGGACAAAATCGTGAGGGTCGAATCAAAGTGGATAATACCTCGTGTAAGGACGTACGATGTTAGACAAAGCAAGTGCCTTCCACATCAGTATATTATATATCAGTTATCAATTTTATTTTTTATGTTTTCATTTTAGCATTTTTCAAATTTAATTTCAAAAGTAAATAGTTGATTTAATTGGTTTTTTTAATGTATATTCTATTGGCAAACATTAAGTTTAACCAAGTGTCTATTCCAGCTATATTCTAATCAAATCATGGTTTACCGTCAATGTTTTAAAACTGGGACCATTTCATCGTACCAAAAAATTGACCTGGTCAAGTATTATCGGTTCGACCATTGGGTCTCAACTGTGGTTGAACCAATAGCATTATAATTATGCAATAAAAAATACTTGCTACTCAATATTGAAATTAAAAATATAAAACTATGAAATCAAAAGTATTTCCTATATTCTTAAAAACATTTATAATGTATCCTCTCTATATTCAGACACAATTTACACGAATATTATACAACAAATAATATGAATCGGTAACACTAAAGAGCAAATTGAGCACTTAAAAACTCAAAAACATGAACAACTCAATAACATATCAAACTTTACACAAAACACGTCAAGTCATAGTCACAATTTAAAATGTAAATATACAAAGCTAATAAAAAATCAAACACACTCAATCGTCTCAATTATCACGATGATTTTAAAAAAATTGCCTAGTCTCCATCATCACGATGATTTTTAAAAAATAGCTGATCTAGCTCGGATTCGAGAACACAAACTAATCAGTCCGAAAAGACTAGGATCGTATTACAAGAAGAGATAAATTGATTTAAGACTACACTCAATAATAATTAAGCTATCTACGTAACTAATTAGGATCAAGTCAACATAGTTTTATGGTTTGAGATGTTTCTAGGGTCGTACTGGACATACGATTTTGCTTTCCAATTTATATGTATACGGGAACGTACTTCTTAGTCTATAGGCTCGTTACTATAGGAGATACGAGGCTAAAACCAGAGAGTATTCTAAATATTCCAACCCCTAATAAATGTTATGAGGGGGTATTTATAGCACACACCCTGTACCAATGGTTATTGGACATCTATAGGATGCCAACAGGTGGCACCAATGGATGGTGGATAACTCGTATTTGTGGGGTCGGGTCAAGGAACGACCCGACCCGATACTGTTACTTAATGCGGACCTAGTCTAGTAAATTTGGTTTTTGGGCCTCTTTTGGGCCTAGGTTCCTTATTTAGCCCTTAATGGGCTTTATATCTTATTTTAGTATATCATTAAGTCCCCCACTTCATCAGTATGAAGAATTGATCGTATAACAACTTGAATTCGTACTGAAGAAGTAATAGACTCGTTCTTATTCCTTTTGATGGACTCGTATTTGTTAACGAGTTATAATTTGACAGATTCATTAATTCCTGCTTTTATTTTAATTATATGGGTTTATTTTTAAATATTCACTTTATCATTGATTAGGGCACGTCTTTTTAGGTGATCACCAACCGTCGTATTTCTTTTATACCTGGAGACACGTGCCGCGTGTCTCGTATTAATTGATGATAGGACGGTTACTTTTTGAATAGTAACCGTCAGTGGATATCAACCATTGGATGCGTTTTTTCTACAACTGATCTGAACAGTTGTAACCCCTAATTTACCCCTATATATATGTCCTCCCCCTCGTTTATTTTTCACTTTTTAGAGAGATAATTTTCTAGAGAGAGAATTTACAGAGAGTTTTACAAAGAAAAAATCTAAAAGAAAGATTACGATCGTTTTTGTTAAACGAGTCTCCCGATTAGTACATCGTCAATCAACTTTCCTCTTATAGCCAAGCGTCATAGGGAGACAACCTCTTCAGAAGACGAACATGTACTTACTGGTACTCGTCCATCTTCTGTCAGCCTCGTCCAAAAGCTGGAGGCTCTTCAGTTAAAAGATTACAAAGAGTATAAGGTGCCCGATCGGTGTGAAGAAGATCCACAGAACTAGCCGATTGCACCGGATTGGAGGATTTAGCCTCAGAGTTCAATCCTTGCCGGACCCTAGGGTACGAATGTGGCCCTGGAAATGTATCACAATATGATTCTTCCACGCGATAAGACCACACTTATTGAACAGTTGTATCCAGCAGTGGAGAGAATGGGTGCCTCCTATCTGATAAAGGTGATACTCGTTTTTATTTATGTCTTCTTTTATATGTTTATTTAAATACATTCTCATCGTATTTTGCGGTTGAACAACTAAAGCAGGCCTCTGCTTGTATGCACGACTTAGCCCTCAGTTGCGCTGGCCTAAAGGACGATCTGCGAGTCAAAAAATCCAAGCCTGCCAAGTACATAGCTGATACAGCATCTGAAAGGAGCTCGTTTGCCATCGTAAAGAACGAGTTGATGGAGTCGAGCTGACTGTTGACGGCAGAGAGGTCCAAGCATCGAGATGCTCTCAAAGCCTTGGAGGAAGAGATTGCTCGTTTAAGAGCTGAAAGTTCGAAGACTGAAGCTCGTGTGGAGCAGGTAACACAAGAAAAGGCTAATGCGTACGAGTTGGGCCGTATAAAGGGAAAACATGAGTTTCTCGCCTCATAAGAATATGCCGATGAGCTTGCCAACAACCGTTTTGGTGGGGCTCGTGATTTCATGCCGTCTATGATTTTTGATCGCATGCTCCTGACTAGGGCCTTATAAGATGAGAAGGATGGGTTCTTTAAATGTATCGACTATGGGAACCTTCTCAACGCTTTCAAACCTGAATTCGACATGCGTTGCCTCGAAGAATGCCACAAACGTAAATTGCTCAGATATTCTTTTTCAACTGAGGACGAGGATTTCACTCCAGTTGAGTTCGCCGAGTTCGCTGAGTTGGTATCCTGATACAAACCTCCAGTCAACCCAGCTCAATCTTCTACCCAGAGGCAAGAGGATGCTGCAAATGAACCTCGTGGTTGAGGTCGTTTTATTAGGACGAGTGTGGCAAGAATTTATTTTATAGCTAAGTGTGGCTTTCGAACAATTTACTTTTGTTTATTTTTCTTACTAATTTGGTTTTATTTTGGAGTTTTAATTCATACTTTTTATTTCTAATGCAATGAATTAATTCTGTGTTCTTATGTATCAGCCATCTTTTTCCTCATTCTTGTGTTTTCTGTCTCGAATATATAGATGAATTCATATGATGGTTGTTGTGCTACCGTGAACAATATACTCGTGTTTCGAGTGCGATTATTTTCAAGATCATTGATCTAAAATCGAAAATAATTACAACGATAGACTCGTCTTACGAGTGTGATTATATATACATTCAAGCGTAAAATCTTCTTAAATTATCAACATGCCATGGACGAGGTAGATCTTTTCCTTGAAGATCTTGCAATCTATAGGTCATCCCCTTCGTTATCTATATAATCTTATATGGAGCATCTCAATTAGCCTCCAATTTGTTTACATGTTTCGAGACCTCCACCCTTTTTAGTACTAAGTCTCCCACTTGAAAGGATCTCGTTCTCACCCTTTTATTGTATTCTCTCGTCATGGTACTCTTTGGTCTCCATATATTTGCATATGCTCGTTCTCGTACTTCATCGATAACATCTAATTCAAATTCCCGATTGCAGTGATTATTTTTCGAGTTGTAGGTCAATACTCTATGAGTCATCATACCAATCTCCGCTGTGATGACAGCTGATAGGAGTCATTTTTACGTGTTATTAAGCCCCTTTGCGTTTATGTTTTAGGTTCATTTATCGCTTGCTTTTGTAACATGTGCATTTAATTCGTGCATTAAGTGATTTCAGACCTTAAATGGATACAATCGAAGAACGGGCTTAAAAACGACGTATAAAACAAGTTTAGGCCAAGATGCTTCACACCTCCACGACCAAACAAGCAAGAAACAAGCTGGAGTTAGCCAAAATCATGTTTTAGTACCATTTCCGCACACCTGGGCGCCAAATCAGAAACAACCTCCACATTGGAACGTCATTTTGATAAATGTAGAGACCGAATTGGATGAAGTGTCCTTCTACAACGTTTTAGATCTATGTCTTATCTTTACATGGGGACTTGAATCATCGAATTCGGAGGTCTTTGGAGAAGTTTATGAATAAAACACTATACCTGCGCGGGAAAACACGAAAGTGGCAGCTCCCAATCTTAGTAGGTGGAAAACAAGAGAATGGTAGTTCACATTCTTGGTAGGAGGAAAGTAAGAGAATGGTAGGTGGAAAACAAGAGAATGGTAGTTCACATTCTCGGTAGATGGAAAGCAAGAGAATGGTAGGAGGAAAGAAAAGAGAATAGAAGCACATGTTCTTGGTAGGTGGATTTTTTAGCTATAAAAGGAGGATTGGAGGTCATCCTACAAACACACTTAAAAACACATTCCCCATTGGGGGAGCCTAAACACATCCTATCATCATCTTCATCATCCTTAGATTAATTATGAAGATTATCAAGAACCTTTGAAGGTAAAGAAATCAAGAAGCATGGAAGAGATGAAGATCGAAGTTCAACCATAAAAAATACGAGGGAGTTTCTTAGATTTAGATATGTTTTTGTCTATGAATATGAATCTTAATTTAAGTTCCTATCTTTTATCTTTTATGATGAAATAGATTTTTCGAACTAAGGCCATGTTGAGGCTAAATTATGATAATTGAGTTATAAATTGTGTTTTTCATATTAATTCTATTGTTGCTTTGTGTCTTGATCTTGTTTGAATGCATCATATGCTTAGCTACCATATGCATGATTTATTGCTTAAATTATTCGTTCGAGAGAAGGTAATTTAAGGTGCAAAGAGGATCATCACATAATCCGTAAAAAATAGGGAATTACCCCTAGAGATAGGTAGAGATTCCCGGGTGCAGTTAGCCGGATTAATCCGGGGAAATTCTAGAACTTGAATGCATGATTGTTGGTTAGATTCTCGGATAGACATATCTAGAGAACCATCAATTAATCATAGGATTATTACAGCCGAGACATCGGGTAGTAATTATTTAAGGTTTTTTTCCACCAAAGCAACATTAGTCTAATAATATGAGAACATGTTTATAATGAAAATTGATTAATTTATGCCAACACATGTGTCTTAGTTGCTCTCTTCCATAGTTATCTTGATTTCGACATCTTGTTTCTTATATCTTACTTCCATAATATTTTAGTTAATTCTTGTTTTAGTTTAAGTTCTTCAATTGCTTTAAAATCATAAACTAAAATACAAGTCCTTGAGGTTCGACAACCCGGACTTTATTGTCCACTTTATTACTACACACGATCAGTCCACTTGCTGTTTAATATACGTAAGGATTTTTCGTGTCAAGTTTTTGTATATGTGGGTAGTACTTTGTGGTTTTAATACATTCATATGATTGATCACCATGTGTTTACTATTTTTGTCATGTCATGTGTTCCTCGTTTAGCTCAAGTTTGGGGGAACTTGTATGCTATCATGTTTATATGTGTTTATGTTAAGAAAATCAAGCATGATTTTTTTTAGTCCTTCCAATTGATGCATTTAAATTGATTAACTTGTAAAAATGGCATGATTTTTTTGAAATAATTTGAATTTAAATGAACATATATATCTTTGAAATTGCTCATGGAGATCCTATACTAGGATTGATTTCTTAGATGATTCACAATGCACATAAATCGAAGGTAGAGGAGTTGAGAGGATAACCATCTTGAAACACTTAAGGAGTTTTTCCCTGAAAAATTAACTTAAATTTTTCATAAGGTTATAAGTTGAGTAGTAATTTTTTTATGCTAAACAATGAATTAAAAAGGTTGAAGTTTGGTATGACCACAAGTGGTCAGGCTAATATGTACTGGAGGTGAAAAGTTTCATGCCTATATACTGTACTATTATGCTAATTTGAGCTAAGCTCAAGCCAAAAAGAAGCGAATTGTTTAAAAGATCTAGTTTTATTTCGTGGCCTTTGACACTCGAGTGATTAAGTCCTTAGGAGTGTCTTTACACTTAATGCCCCAAAACTATCTAGTTTGGGAGTCATTGATCTAAAGCTTGTTACATGGGTGCCATAGAAAGCCTAATAGAATAAAACATTGCACATGATCTAGCCTTAATGAAGTTAATTGGAAAGTTTCATATGAATTGAAAGTTTGAATGGTTGAGATAATGAAATTTAAATGGCTATGAGATTTTCTATGATTCTTATGTTTTGTGTTTGATCAAAAATTGATAGATATGGGATTAATGTCCAAAATTTGGTAAGGATGTCTTTCGACTATAATACCTTAGATTTATTTTCACTACACCCTATGGAGTCTTTTCGAGTATTGGTGTCACATGAGCAAAAGAAGTTGATATGTATATATATTTGTGAGCTATAAAAGGATGATTTTGTGCCATTTATTCTTGTTAATTATGTTGAGATGTATTCATTTGGTTGGGATTGAAAGTTTGTTAGATTTATTGGGTATATCGTCTGCAAACCCTCACGAGACTATAACTCATCCTTTGAGGTAACTCAAAAGTTTAAGGCTTGTTGCACAGGCTAAGTGCAATCGTTTACTCCACGAAAGTGAGTTTGTTTGTTGTTTTTGTTTTCTCCTTTTGGTTGATGATGTTTTTTGTGCCCTAAACCTTTTATTGCTCGAGGTCGAGCAATTGATAAGTTTGGGGAAGTTGATAGGAGTCATTTTTACGTGTTATTAAGCCCCTTTGCGTTTATGTTTTAGGTTCATTTATCGCTTGATTTTGTCACATGTGCATTTAATTCGTGCATTAAGTGATTTCAGACCTTAAATGGATACAATCGAAGAACGGGCTGAAAAACGACGTATAAAACAAGTTTAGGTCAAGATGCTTCATACCTCCACGACCAAACAAGCAAGAAACAAGCTGGAGTTAGCTAAAATCATATTTTAGTACCATTTTCGCACATCTGGGCGCCAAATCAGAAACAACCTCCACATTGGAACATCATTTTGATAAATGTAGAGACCGAATTGGATGAAGTGTCCTTCTACAAAGTTTTCGATCGATGTCTTATCTTTACATGGGGACTTTAATCATCGAATTCGGAGGTCTTTGGAGAAGTTTATGAATAAAACACTATACCTGCGCGGGAAAACACAAAAGTGGCAGCTCCCAATCTTAGTAGGTGGAAAACAAGAGAATGGTAGTTCACATTCTTGGTAGGAGGAAAGTAAGAGAATGGTAGGTGGAAAATAAGAGAATGGTAGTTCACATTCTTGGTAGATGGAAAGCAAGAGAATGGTAGGAGGAAAGAAAAGAGAATAGAAGCACATGTTCTTGGTTGGTGAATATTTTTTGGCTATAAAAGGAGGATTGGAGGCCATCTTACAAACACACTTGAAAACACATTCCCCATTGGGAGAGCCTAAACACATCCGATCATCATCTTCATCATCCTTAGATTAGTTATGAAGATTATCAAGAACCTTTGAAGGTGAAGAAATCAAGAAGCATGGAAGAGATGAAGATCGAAGTTCAACCATAAAAAATACGAGGGAGTTTCTTAGATTTAGATTTGTTTTTGTCTATGAATATGAATCTTAATTTAAGTTCCTATCTTTTATCTTTTATGATGAAATAGATTCTTCGAACTAAGGCCATGTTGAGGCTAAATTATGATAATTGAGTTATAAATTGTGTTTTTCATATTAATTCTATTGTTGCTTTGTGTCTTGATCTTGTTTGAATGCATCATATGCTTAGCTACCATATGCATGATTTATTGTTTCGTATATCTTACTTTCATAATATTTTAGTTAATTCTTGTTTTAGTTTAAGTTCTTCGATTGCTTTAAAATCATAAACTAAAATACAAGTCCTTGAGGTTCGACAACCCGGACTTTATTCTCCACTTTATTACTACACACGACCAGTCCACTTGCTGTTTAATACACGTAAGGATTTTTCGTGTCAACAGCCTCCGATCCGTAGATGAGACAAAATGGTGTTTCCCCAGTAGATGACCTAGGGGTCGTGCGATATGCCCAAAGAATTCCCGGAAGCTCGTCTGCCCATGCTGACCTCAATCCATCGAGCCTAGTCTTCAAGTGCTGCAGTATTATCCTATTCGCAACCTCAGTTAGTCCATTTGCTTAGGAATGCCCCACAGATGTGAAATTTTGTTGAATATTCAATTCATGGCACCATGATGTGATAAATTTTTCATTGAATTTAGCTCTATTATCAGAAATCAAAATTCTAGGGATGCCAAATCTACATATGATATTTTTCCAAGTGAGTCTTATGACTATAATATAATATATCTTTTATTTGGTTTCGAGTTTATTAACCTGCATGATATTTTTCCAAATGAAATCAATGATAACCCCTTCCGTGATGCGAGCTATGGCTTCAGCTTCAATCCACTTTGTAAAGTGTTCCACTGCTACAATAATAAATTTCTTTTGATTTTTAGCCGACGAAAATGGACCTGCAAACGAGCACAAATAATTATAGAGTCAGTGATTTGTCTCGTATTAACAAACGAGGTCATTGAAGATTTCAAAATAGGTATTAACCAAGTATGTCAATGCCCCATTGATCAAATGGATACGCAATTTTTATCACTTCCATTGGTTTTCCTGGCCGATGTATTTCATTGGAATGCAACTGGCATTATTTGCATCGTTTTACAAACTTCTGTGCATCCTTCACAAGTGTCGGCCAAAAGTATCCTTGTCGTGTAATTTTTTTAGCCAAAGATCGTCCCGCAGAGTGATTTCCACAACTCTCTTCATGTATCTCTTTCAGCACATACTCTGCTTCATTTGGAGTGAGGCAATGAAGCAAGGGTCCAACATTTGATCTTTTGTACAATTCATCATTCAAGATGGTAAAATGAGCTGCCCTTCCATTTAATCGACGAGCCTCGAGTCTATCTTCTAGTAAGGTCCCTTTCATAAGGTACTCCATGATAGGTTGTTTCCAACTCGTTTTTTCCTCGAGAGACATAATCACAGCCGGAAGTTCCAACTCCGAGTGTTCGAACACGAGCAATGACACGTACAGCTCGTTAATCCAACGATTTGGTTTGCAAACTTAGATAGTGCATCCGCTCTTTGATTGTTATCTCTCGGTACTTGACACAACTCAATCTTCTCAAACTCCATCATTAGTTGTTTCGTTTTCTGCAAATATTTGACCATGGTTTTTTCTTTTGCTTCATAGGTTCCCAAGACTTGTCGTGCTACTAACTGTGAGTCAGTAAACACTTTTACATTCCTTATTTCGAGGGTCTTTGCCATTTTCAATCCTGCAATTAACGCTTCATACTCTGCCTTGTTATTCATTACATCAAAGCTCAGTTTGATTGCAAACTCCAAGCTATTCCCTTCAGGAGAGTGAAACCATACTTTAAACCCTCCTCGTCTGGTCATTGAAGACCCGTCTACATGTAAAGACCATGGAATTGTATCTGTAGATAAAATCGAGGCTACCATATCCAAATTCAGCGTCATCTCAACCAAAAAATCCGCCAGCACTTGGGCCTTCGTTGAGGTACGACTCTTATATTCAATGCTGAATTCTCCCAGCTCAATCAGCCATTTTACAAGTCTTCCTGACACATCGGGTTTAGCAAGTACCTGCTTCAGAGGTTGATCTGTTAGTACAATTATATGATCGGACTGAAAGTACGGTCTAAGTTTTCTAGCTGCAGTCATTAAAACAAGTGCCCATTTTTCAATTTCCAAATAATTTAATTCGGCCCCCTGCATCAGCTTACTGACATAATATATAGGGCAATGATCATTTTCGACTTATCGCACGGGTACAGCGCTCGGAGCAACTGTTGAAATTGCCAAGTACAGGATCAGAGGTTCCTCTAGGATCGTCTTTGTTAATAACGGTAGAGACGACATGTAAGTCTTTTATTCCTTAAATGCATTCTCACACTCGTCTGTCCATTCAAAGCGTTTCACATTTCGTAAAGTTTTGAAAAAATGTAGGCCCTCATCTGCGAAACAAGAAATAAAGCAGTTCAAACTTGCTATTCTCCCCGTTGGCCTCTGCACGTCTTTCACACTCGTTGGGGATTGCATGCTCAAAATTGCCTCCATTTTTTCAGGATTAGTTTCGATCCGTCATTGGGTTACCACGTATCCTAGAAATTTTCCACCTCGTACACCGAAAGTACACTTGTGTAGGTTTAATTTCATGCCATATTCCTTCATGATTGCAAACGACCTTCTTAAATGTTCTAGATGGTCGTCCTCGTTTGTACTTTTTACGAGCATGTCATCTACATATACTTCCATCGTTTTTCCAATTTCTTCTTCAAACATCATATTAACAAGTCTTTGGTAGGTCGCTCCTGAATTTCTTAGTCTAAAAGGCATTACATTGTAACAATAGACTCCTCTCGCTGTGATGAACGCAGTCTTATCTCTATCTTCTTTTGCCATCATTATTTGATTGAAGCCTTGATAGGCATCCATCATGCTCAATAGAGCACATCCTGCAGTAGAGTCAACAAACAAGTCTATACGAGGCAAAAGATAAGGGTCACGAGGACAAACTTTATTCAAATCTGTAAAGTCAGTACACATTCGCCATTTTCCCCTGTTTTTCTCTTGCATGCCTCTTTCTTGCATTCGAGGAATCCTCATCAATGGGTCCCCCTGCTATCATATGGATTTCTCGGCGAATGCTCTCTTTAGGCTTGTCATGCACTTCTCTTCTTTGCTCGTTATTATGAGGGCCGTCATTACGGAGATAATCATTATTCCACTTGTGATTACGAGGACCGTCATTACGGTGATAGTCATCATTTCGCTCATAATTATGAGGACTGTTATTATGGTGATAGTCGTAGCGCTCGTTATAACGAGGATTACCTCTTGGGCTTTCATAATCACTACAATAATTATTGTTTTTGTGATATTCATTTAGAGGCTACTCGTAATTACGAGTCTGATGATCCCTCTCATTAGATCGTTCATGTAATCGACTGTGTGGCCTTTCAATTTGAGTCGCGCGGTTGGCCTCTGGGGCTCTTACATCTGCCAAGGTTTTATCAATAAAATCATTCAACTCTCCAAATTAATAAGTCGTTCGATTTCATCTTTCAACTGGAAGCATTCTTCAGTATCATGCCCATGATCCTTATGGAATTCACAGTATTTGTGCATATTCTTTTTTGGACCACTTTTTAGTGGTTTAGGCCTTTGGACTTGATTCGTCCGTAATGCAGCTACCAGAACTTTGGTACGAGTTGAATTCAACGGGGTATAGTGTTCAAATTTTGGTCTACGGGGTCGATCATGCTCTCTTCGTGACCCCGTTCTCTCATAACATTCAGATTCATGTTTTTCTTTACGACCCCTTGGGTCATTCACAGACTACAAATTTCCCGAGTCTTTTAACTCGTTCATTTCTTCCTCATTAATATATTCTCCCGCCAACTCCATCAATTCCTCATGGGATCGTGGAGGGCGACGAGAGAGTGCATCATTAAAATTACCCTTTTTTAAGCCTCTTATCAAGAAGCTTAGCATCAATTCGTTATTAAGTTCAGGGAGGTCCATGGCTTCTTGATTGAAGCGATGTATAAATTCGCTCAAAGACTCGGTTGAGCCTTGTTTCAGTCCTATTATCACAGATATGGATTTCTTCGTCTTCTTGTTACTAGCAAAATGACTTTCAAATTTATATTTTAACTGTGAGTACGACCTTATGGAACCGGGTGCCAGACTTATGAACCAGTCTTGCGCCTGACCCACGAGGGTAGTGGTAAAAATTCTTGCATTGATTGCGTCGACCTATCCCTACAAAGACATCAATAATTCATAAGATGTAATATAGGGTCTTGGGTCACCCGTCCCATCAAATTTTACAAAGTCCGGCATCCGAAAGAGACTATTCGGAACTTCTTTCATAATCTGCAGCACAAAGGGAGAATTACGAGCCATCAGAGTGGTGGTTGGCCTCGTCCGCATAGGAGTCACAACCTTTTCCACCCTCGTGTGCCTATCTTCTTCATAATGAACTGCCCGTCGTAGCTTAGTCAGTGAATCAAGTGCCCAAGTTTTTCCTCTCTCCTCTACATGCTCATGACAAATACTCACCACATCGTCATCTCCTAACGACTCTCCTTGTTGCTATCCACATCGATCCTCATCTCTTATAAACAAACTTCATCTTATCGGGGGGTCCGAACGTGGCTTTCCCAAATTAGGCGTTGTTGGAGTACGCAGAAGATATTTTTGCATCTCCTCCTTCGCATACTCCTTCATCCTCTTGTCCAATTCTTCCCTTGTCATTGTTACAACTGCACTCGTTCCTCCCTCCACATGTGGATCACCAACACCTTGATCCAACTATTCTTCATTCCGAACGAAACGAGTCTTCACACTACTTGCCTCCATCCTGAATAACAAGTCTCAGCAACTTCAAAGTAATTTCCCACAGACGGCGCCAATTGATCTAGCTCGGATTCGAGAACCCAAACTAATCAGTCCGGAAAGACTAGGATCTTATTACAAGTAGAGATAAATTGATTTAAAACTGCACTCAATAATAATTAAGCTACCTACGTACCTAATTAGGATCAAGTCAACGTAGTTCTATGGTTTGAGATGTTGCTAGGGTCGTACTGGACATACTATTCTGTTTTCCAATTTATATGTACACGGGAACGTACTTCTTAGTCTATAGGCTCGTTACTATAGGAGATACGAGGCTAAAACTAGAGAGAGTATTCTAAATATTCCAACCCCTAATAAATGTTATGAGGGGGTATTTATAGTACACACCCTGTACCAATGGTTGTTGGGCATCTATAGGATGCCAACAGGTGGCACCAATGGACGGTGGATAACTCGTATTTGTGGGGTCGGGTCAAGGAACGACCCGACCCGATACTGTTATTTAGCGCGGACCTAGTCTAGTGAATTTGGTTTTTGGGCCTAGGTTCCTTATTTAGCCTTTAATGGGCTTTATATCTTATTTTAGTATATCAATAGCATAGGCAATAATATCTAACACATATTACACCATCATATTCTATAGCGTGGTGATGTATTTTTCTACACATCTCTTTAATAGCTGCCGGTAGAACAAAACCAAAAACAAATAAGGGTTATTCACTTCAATACTTTCTCAAGTGAAGACATTGTGTCACTTTAGTCCCTCATGTCAAAAAATTGGCACTTTCGTCCCTCATGTCACTAAATTGTTTCACGTTGGTTCTTTCTTACAATTTTCGGACATTTCTTCCCCGGTGAAACATGAGCGTGAAACTCCAAGCAAGGCTTTTTCGTCTTTTAACATATATTTTTACACATGAGGTACTTGAATTAATTAAATCCAAATTTGGGGTTTAATTCCACTAGATTACCAACGTCTGAAAAGAAGGAAAAAAACTAGGGCTTCCAAATACTTGAAAGAAATTGCAAAAAGGCTACAGATAAGTGCGATTAGGGGTAGGTTAATCACATTGGAGTAAAAAAAAATTCTTTCTGAAATTGGCCATGTTAGGAAATAATTGCTCAAATTTCAGTCCAATTGAAGATAAAAAAAGAAAAAAAAAGGGCGAAAATCAAAGTGAACAGTTTTACCTGATTTAGTTCGGATCCGTTGAACCTTCTTTCCAGATTTGAATCAGTCCAGGAGCACTTAAGCTTGCCAAGTCGCATAGTAGCATATATTATTCACTTGAGCAGCCATAACTTAAAGTTTAAATTCAAGGGAAAAAAATGGCAGAAGCTTAATATACAACAGAGCAGAAATCAGAAGGGAATGTACAGGAATTATTCCCGCCTGATTTTTGGAGAACCAAAGTGACAAATTTTTTGACTCATGTGTGAAAATATAGACTAAAAGACGAAAAAGCCCCTGCTTGGAGTGTGTGTTTCACGGGCATGTTTCACTGGGAAGAACTGACCGAAAATTGCAAGAAAGGACCAACGTGATACAATTTAGTAACATGAGGGACGAAAGTGCCAATTTTTTTAACATGAAGGACTAAATGACACAATGTCTTCACATGAGGGTCTATTGAAGTGAATAACCCAATAAATAATCAAACCTAATCACACATAGTGATGACAATGAAGCGAGTTTGAAGCAGGTTTGACAAAATTCTCAAGCCGCACTGTTAACCTTTATTAAAACCCACACGCTACCCCACCCTGCTTCCCCCCTCCCCGATGAATACCCGAGGTCGGGTTCAACCCATTGTAACTGGATAAACACGAAAATTCAGTAATTCACTTGGTGACCCTCCTAACCCGTGAGGAACCTGGTATATGTTTTATGGCCAAATTACCTCAATGGGTTAAACGTAATTATTTAAAACATACATGACGGGAATGCAAGGTTTAAAACTGTACTTTTGTATTTTATGATGTTTAAAACATAGAAGGGGAACAATTACATCAATGTTTCATTTTTTTAATTGTAGAAACTTATAAGATTTCAATGTAATTTATCATCTGATGTATGTAATATGAATTTAAGAGCAGAGAATCATTTTAGGGATAAAATAAATTAGATCATTCATGCAAGATGTGTAAATATACAAGTGGTATTTTTCATATTAGGAGAGAGGATTTGGTAATCTCTCATAGGTAGTAACATGGAGGGTAGTGTTAGCCTGTTAGGTGTCTCAAATGATATTTTAGTCTTATCGATCAACCAAACTTATTTTGGTGATTTTTATTCTTACTTCAAAGCTTGAGGTTGAGGGTTAATTAACATGCATGTACCAAACTTTAACCGATGACCAAATTCATTCGGCGGATAATGGAATTACCAAACGGAGAGGGGTACACCTTGTAATTATCCTTAACTAGTTGGGAGAGTAAGTGTAATAAAATATCTTCTTGTCCTTACACCATACCTAATGATGTCACATTTTCTTTATAACATAATATCATATTTTCATTGCATGACTCAAAATTTTACATAAATAGAAGGGAAAATTACATCAACACCTACTGTTATAATAAATAATTACACAAACTTACTCTTTTATAATTGAAATTACAAATACCTAACCCACTATAATTGAAAATTACGATTACCCCTTGAGATCATTTTTTTATGATGTCAACATGTGAACTTCCAAAAATATTCCTGTCCAAATGTCACTTAGGAAAAATTACACCAACCTCCCCTTTTATTTTTGAAATTACACAAACCTCCCCTGTGCACTTCTTACAATTATCCCCCTATGTATTTAAACCCCTAAAAACCTTACAATTAGCCTCCTATAGGGGGGGTTGGTAATTTCAAAAACAAGAGGTTGTTTTTGGTAATTACACATTATAAGAGGGGGTACGGTTGTGACAAAAATATTATTCAATCTTTTTTTTTTAATAATTTAAGTGAAATGCAAAAATATCATTTAATATCGTTTGACCATTGACCGAGAATTTCTAGGGTGGTAAATATAATTTTCAATTGTAGTGAATTAGGTATTTACAATTTCAATTATAAGAGAGTAAGTTTGTTTAATTACCTATTATAGTAGTGGGTGTTGGTGTAATTTTTCCTAAATAGAATACAAGTGTATAATGTGAATTTCTCGAAAAACACGTCTATGTTTATATGCTATTTTAATATACATTATGAGAGATGAGGTCTTAATTGGTAGGCATATCAAACCCTGAAAACATATTCTTTAGAGAAAATTCTCTGAAAAATGCATTTGAATGACATACTATCATGATTTTTTCATAAAATAAAATTCTCAAAGTTTCTATTTATATTTTGCAAAATTTAAAAAAACTAGCTAAATTTTGAAAAAATGCTTGAAAAAAAAAAGAAAAGAAAAAGTAGATCGTAATTTAACAATTCTCTCATCAGTTAAAAGGGCTTCAATAGGCTATTTCTCACCAGTGGGAGTCAAACTAATCAAATATTCTAATATACAATAACCCAACTTGCGCAAAAGAAGATCCATTTTATGTCTAAATCGATGATTTTGACTAAGATATGTTTTTGAAAATTATATCTAATCACCAATTCAAACAAATTTATCACAAAAAAATATAAAAAAAAATCACATCAACCTTAACCATTACATATTTTATTCTGAAAAATAATTCATCTAAACACGCTTTCAATACTACTTTTCTTACCCCTAAAAAGTATTTTTTCTATATTTTTTTTTACGAAAGAAATACTCTAGTCATATCATTCAATTCAATTAAACCCTTGTGAATGACTTCTTCCAAGTTTGATCTCAAAGTTAAATAGTTTCAATGATTAAAATAACTTTATGATTTGAGTTTGAACTTGATATTATTAATTTGAAACTCTGATACTTTCTTTTTGATGAAATATTTGAAGCTGTAACAAATGCCAGATTGTAGGTTCAACAATCTTTAACTTCAACTTTAATTTTTTAGACGGCCGTAAACTTAAGATTGTGATTTTTTCCGTCTCTAATTGACTCTTTTTTCAATACCTGAAAAGATGAAAAATCATTTTAAAGAGATAAAACTTAGATTCCACACAAAGAAAATAGCAATGATCACGCTATATTACCAGTCTAAGCGTAATTATACATCTATTTTGGCTGCAAGAAAGATTTGAAAGGAAGAGATCAAATGATGAGAAATTAATATTTACATCCAAGTCCAAACTAATAACGTTAAGTGCAAATATAGCGGAACATCAGGGACTTCTTTGTTAATTTCTTAAAATTAAAAACTGTAAGGGCCAACAAAATTGGTTCAATATCTATTAAAAACTCGCAAATAAAGGACAAATTTGGCTCGAAAGTCCTAATTTAGCCCCATGCACATGACCAAATTAATTTGAAAATTTTCAATTTCTGACCAATTTTGCCCACATGAGCTTATTGACATAGGACTTATTTGACACATAGAATGCCATATAAACAATTTTATTTTCCAAGTGGTCCAATCCAAAATAACAATTGAAAAAAAAATGTGAAAAATTAATTAAAATAATAATAACTTAATAAACAAAAAAATATGACCTTTCTTTTTCCCCACCCGCAGAAGAAAATTGCAGGTCACCGGTCACCCCATACACTATAACTCCACCACCATGTGTCGCTGATATACCTAAAATATTATTAGATTTAATAGTCGTCAGCTCGTATTCCTTGGAATATATGGGGTCGTATATGTGATATACTACCTCGAATACGAGGAAACGAGATGGGTTTCACACCCGGCCCCTATAACCTTGGTATTTGCATTACACTCCAAGATCCGCGTGTTTTTGTAATTCGGGTAGAGTCGGTTCATGGCCAGACCCGATGGGCATCGAATCTGTGCCACCCATCAGACACACGTGTAGGGAATCCGTAGGCAAGACGTCTTGTCAATCATTCGCCCTACAGTACCGAATGAAAACTCTATAAATACAGTCATTTATGAAGAATTGGGGGACAGAGAATCTGAGCTATAAATACTACGAATCATTACTCGTGGAGCTTAGATAATCGGAGACTCGAGAGTACGAACCTCTTATACAAATACGAGTGATCATAATACTACGAATCATATCTATTCTAACCACCTTATTCGAACTACGTTTAGACTTGATCCCGAACGGGTACGTAGGCAACTCAACATCGTGTGAGTGCAGTCTATAATATTGATAACGTGTCATTTCTGCGTATTGTTGATCCTCTTGACTGGAATAGTAGAGGGGAAAACTCCGTGTTAGATCAGTTTGGCGCCGTCTGTGGGAAACCACTCGAGAGTCGCTGAATTTGGCGTCAGGATGGAAGGAGATGGTCGGAAGGATAAGCGAGTTCGCATTGAGGATTATGTCTCTTCTGCTCCTGACAGAAGCGGTGGTAACCAAGGTGATGAGAAGATGTTAGTAACAAAAGGAGAGTTGGAGAGGATGGTTCAGCAGAAAGTGGATGAAGTTCTGAGTCGTTTGATGGCGTCAGGGCCGATAACTCCGAGCATACCTAAGACTCCAGGGGCTCCCCTGGAGCCTAGGAAGCTGTTCCCTAAAGATGAACGTTTGAATCCAGAGCGTAGGAAGAGGGTCGAGCAAGGAGCACAGTCCGATGAGGAGTCAATAGTGGGGCTACTGCGCGCGGGGAGGTTCGACGAGGAAAGCAGCCCTTGCAGGAGGAGAGGGAGCAGACAGCCTTGTCAAGGGTAGAAATTGATGATATTTATGAAAAGCTTGGTAGGGCGAGTCGTAGACCGGAGGTGCCTCGTTAAAAAAATAGGTCGATGTCTGCACTGATGGCAGAAACTCACCGTTTTGTGAAAGTATAATGTTTGAAGAACCCCCGAGTTCATCAAAGCTCCTCTTTTGCCTACATATGATGGGACAGGTGCTTCGGGGCCACATTTAACTACTTTTGAACTGCTGATGTCGTTGTATCATCAGTCGAATGCTATAAATGCACGGGTTTTTGTGATGACTTTGGTCGGACGGGCTCAAGACTGGTTCACTAGTCAGCAGCCCGGTTCGATAATGTCCTACAAACAGCTCATTAAGAGGTTTGAAAATCATTTTGCCGCCAACAAGAAGGCCAGGAAGTCCGTGTCGTCCATGATGGGGTTCAAGCAGGGTCTGGGCGAGAGTCTGAGGGATTTTGTTCATAGGTTTAATCAGGAAGTTTTAGAAATACCTGAATTGACTCATGATCTTGTAGTAACATTTCTTTTGTTGGCTTTGAAAAAAGGTACTTTGGCCTCTGCCCTTGCTCGTCGTGCACCTAAAGATCAAGAAGAGCTGATGCAACTGGAAGAGCAATGCATCAACGAGGAGGAAATGAACCTATCAAAAGATTCCGAGGCTTGCAAGCCCGTAAACGATCGAAGAGATCGAAAAGACAATAGCTATCGGCAGGAAGGGTTGAGCAGTACACCCCCTTGAAAGAATCAAGAGGAAGAGTGCTATTGGCAGTGCAGCATATGAATGCAATTCGATGGCCCAAGCCAATGAAATCTAAATCCAGAGCAAATTCAGATAAGTATTGTCAGTTTCACAAAGACAATGGCCACGATACTGAAGAATGTTATCAATTGAAAGATGAACTTGAACGTCTGATTAAAGATGGTGTTCTTAACGACTTTATTGATCGTACTCTTGTGGAAGTAAGAGCTCCGGAAGCCAATCGCACAAAAGAGATGCAACGATCGCGTAGTCGATCGCCCGATCGTTTTCGTTATAAAAGGGATGGAGACCGGTATGAACATCAGGTCCGGGACAGTCGCCCATATGACCGTCCCCAGACTGATGAACATCGTCGAAGTGACAACTATCGACGCAATGATGAAAAGAGGGACAATGATAACAGTCGTCAGGGTGATCGACGTAAAGAACATACTAATGTAGTCTGGGCGGAGATCCACACTATCGCGGGAGGACCAACTGGAGGTGATTCGTCCAGTGCTAGAAAAAGGCATAAGAGGGAAATGTGTGGCAATCACTATCGTCAGGAGCCTACGAAGGTCTTTTCTGTACATAATCATGACCAGCCAATAGCTTTTGACGGTAGGGATTACGAGGGCATGATTGTTCCCCATAATGATCCGATGGTGATAACAATGGATGTCGCAAATTTTGCGATACATAAGGTGTTGGTCGATACTGGCAGTTCAGCAGATATAATCTTTTGGGATGTTTTACAAAAGATGGACTTAGGGAGGGTGAACTTACGAGCGGTGAGTACTCCCTTAATGGGATTCACTGGGTCACAAATCATGCCGAAAGGTTCGATAGAGCTCGACGTTTCGCTGGGGTCGGCTCCGAAGAGAAAGACATTGCGTGTGACCTTTTTGATTGTGGATACCCCCTTTGCTTATAATATGATTGTGGGGAGGCCGATGCTAAATATGTTTGGAGCCATTGTTTCGACTCCTCATTTGAAATTGAAGTTCAAAACCAGAGATGGGATAGGCGAAGTAAGGGGCAATCAGATGGAAGCCCGAGACTGTTACACTACCTCGTTAGTGCCTAATTCGAGCAAGAAAAGGAAAAGGAAAGTGACGAGGGTAAATGTCGTGGATGAGGAGGCAGCCGTGCTGATGGAGCAGCTAGATAAGAGGCAAAGGAAAATCGATACGAGGGTGCAGCCTGTGGAGCACAAAACTATTCAACTTTTTGAAAACGATGCAGAGAAAACTACCAAAATTGGGGGGCAACTGAGTCCCGCAATGGAGTCGAAATTGATAAAATTTCTCAAGGCAAACACAGATATTTTTGCTTGGAAGGCTGCGGATTTTCAAGGCTTGACCCGGAGGTGATAGTGCATCGTTTGAATGTTGACCCCGAGGCAAGACTGGTTTGTCAGAAATGAAGAAATTTCGGGCCTGATAGAGATGCCATCATTGAAGAAGAGGTGTAGAAGCTGCTTGAAGTAGGTTATGTAAATGAAATTCAATTTACTGAATGGCTAGCAAATGTAGTCCTTGTACCTAAAGCGAAAAAATGGCGATGTGTACCGATTTCACTGATCTAAACAAAGTTTGCCCTCGGGACCCTTATCCCTTGCCTCGTATTGATTTATTAGTAGATTCTACTGCAGGTTGTGCCTTGTTGAGCATGATGGATGCCTATCAGGGTTTCAATCAAATAATGATGGCGGAGGAAGATAGGGAGAAGACTTCCTTCGTCACGGCCAGAGGTGTATACTGTTACAATGTAATGCCTTTTGGCCTTCGTAACTCAGGAGCCATGTATCAACGATTGGTCAATACGATGTTTGAGAATGAGATAGGGAAAACCATGGAGGTGTACATTGATGATATGCTCGTCAAATCTGTGGACGAGTCGGACCACTTAAATCACTTGATGAATTCTTTTGAAATAATGAAACGATACGGGATGAAACTAACCCTAATAAATGTACATTTGGAGTTCGAGGGGGAAAATTTTTGGGCTATATGGTAACTGAACGGGGTATTGAGGCCAACCCTGAAAAAATCGAGGCCATCTTGAATATGAAATCCCCCTCAAGTGTAAAGGATGTACAAAAACTGACAGGAAGAATGGCAAGCCTAAACAGATTTATATCTCGATCGGCTGACAAAGGACTACAATTTTTTAAAATCTTACGAAAGGTAAAAAACTTCACGTGGTCCGAAGAATGTGAAAAAGCTTTCCAGGAGCTTAAAGAATACTTAGTATCACCCCCATTACTGACAAAATCTATTTTCGGGGAACCCTTTTTCTTATACTTGGCTGTTTCCTTGGCAGCCATGAGTGCTGTATTGGTCCGAGAGGTCGAAAACAAACACAAACCGGTATATTACGTTAGTAAATTAATCCAAGGGGCTGAGTTAAATTTTTTGGAGATTGAAAAATGGGCACTCGCTCTAGTGACTTCCGCTCGTAAATTGCGACCCTATTTTCAGTCCCATCAAATTGTCGTCTTGACGAACAAGCATCTGAAGCAAGTGTTGGCAAAACCCGATGTTTCAGGCAGACTTGTCAAGTGGGCCATTGAATTGGGAAAATTCAACATTGAATATAGAAGCCGTACATCAGTGAAAGCGCAAGTCATAGCCGATTTTGTTGTTGAGATGACAACGGAATCAGTCCTTGGAGTGGTTGCAGTGGAGTCAGTAAAGCCATGGCTTTTACATGTGGATGGCTCGTCAATGACGAAGAGGGGAGGAATTGGAGTTTGGTTGCAAACCCCAGATAGGTTGGATATGGAATTCGCTATTAAGTTAAATTTCGATGTAACAAATAATGAAGCGGAGTACGAGGCCCTTATTGCAGGTTTAAGGATGGCAAAAAGCTTAGAGGTAAAGACGCTAATGGTCTACACAGATTCGCAATTAGTGGCTAGGCAAGTCGTCGGCACATATGAAGCCAGGGAACGAACAATGGTACGATATTTGAAGAAGGTGAGGGAATTGATGCTAGAGTTTGAAAAAGTTGAGTTGCATCAAATCCCTAGAGATGAAAATGAAAGAGTAGATGCTTTGTCGAAATTTGCAAATCAAATTGTAGGGTTGAAAAGCAAGAAAGTCACTCTGCTGGTGGCTGAGCACTAGGAATTAGACTCGTTAGCACCGGTCTTGCCAGTTTCGATTGAGAGATCTTGGAAGGATGCGATTACCGACTATCTAGTCAATGATGAGCTGCCTCGTGATAAGATTGAGGCCAAAGGTCATTCAAAGAGCACTCGGTTTGTAATGATGGATGGAGAGCTTTACAAGAGGTCGGTGGGGGGGCCGCTGCTTCGATGTGTAACGCCATCAGAGTCGGAATATTTCTACGCGAAATACACAGAGGGGAGTTGTGGAAATCATTCTGCAGGTAGATCATTAGCTCAAAAAATAACGAGGCAAGGTTATTTTTGGCCCACCTTGGTAAAAGATGCATATGGATTTGCCAAAAAATGCCGGCAGTGTCAACTGCATTCTAATGAGATACATCAACCAGGGACCCCTATGGAAGCAATAAAAATTGCATATCCATTCGACCAATGGGGCATTGACATCCTAGGTTGGTAACACCTCATCAACACACGTGTTATAAAATGACATAAAGTGTATGATTAACTAATTAAATTGTATGCAGGACCTTTCCCTCCAGCTCAAAATCAAAAGAAATTTGTTATAGTGGTAATTGAGCATTTCACGAAGTGGATAGAAGCAGAAGCTGTGGCTCGCATCACAGAGAAAGTCATCATTGACTTCATTTGGAAGAATATAATATGCAGGTTAATTAACCTAAATACAATCGAATAAATCCGAATGACAATGTAATTCTCATTTGGAAGAATATAATATGCAGGTTTGGTATACCCCGAATACTGATATCTGATAATGGGACGCAATTCAATGGTAAAGCTATCACTGATTGGTGCTCCGAGTTGAAAATACAGCAAAACTTCACATCGGTCGGTCATCCCCAAGCTAACGGACTGACAGAAGTGGCGAATCGAATACTTTTGCAACATCTTAAAACCAGACTCGATGGAGAGCGAAAGGGGTGGGTAGAAGAGCTAAATGGTGTGTTATGGGCATATCGAACAACACCTCGTTCGTCAACAGGAGAAACTCCGTTTTGCTTAGTTTATGGCTCCGAAGCGGTCATTACAGCGGAAATTGGAATGATGACTCATCGAGTGAGCGCCTATGACCCCGAAGAGAATCGGTTCGCAAGGGAGTTTGAGTTGGATGTCATCGATGGAGTACGAGACACGGCATATGCCAACATATTGAGGCAAAAAAGCACAATGGCAAGAGCATATAACAGAAGGGTGAAGGCTCGATCTTTTCAAGTCGGAGACCTTGTTCTAAAAAGGGTGGAAGTGTCGAGACATGTGAAGAAGTTGGAAGCAAACTAGGAAGGCCCATTTAAGGTCGTTAAAATCACGACGGCAATGACCTATCGATTACAAGATCTCATGGGTAAAGATCTACCACGCCCTTGGAATGTAAATAACTTGAGAAAATTCTATGCATAAATTGTGTATAGTGCAGTTATATAAAATCTAGTGGCATAAATTTGCCTCGGTATTTATTTGGATAAGCGTTTATAATCAGTTTGTTATTCTGAATATGCATATATAGTAAATTAAAAAGGGATGAAATCCCAGTTCGACATTTGACATATACGATGATAAACATGAAACGATGCGAGCCAACGATCCTGACGCTGAGTCAAATTGAAATGAGGACAAAAGAGAATGCAAAAGTATCTCGAAATACAAAAAGTCATTCTACCTAAAAATACCAATATTATAAATACAATTAAGCTAAGTCAGTTGCAAAACTACATTGAATTAGTCCTCGATTATTTGAGGCTCGTCTACTGTGGCCGCTGCTTCACCCTCTCCCTGCTCGTCACCCTGATGGATCGTTGCCTCTAATTCTCGCTCGAACTGGATACTTGCTCCAGACTCGCCGATAACTAAGGCGTCGAACTCTGGGAAATAAGTATAAGAAACACCTTCTGGGGGGTCTGCCGAAGGTCGCTTAAGGGGAGCTCTCAGATAAGAGTTGGCGAACTCTTCCTCCTGGAAAGTAGGGGGGAGATCTCCCGTCTCCTTCAAATAGTCGAGAGCCTTGTAATAGCCGTCCTGTATGTTGTTCAAGGCCTGATCGAGCAAACGGTCGTCAACCACTGTTGAGCGCAGCATGTCGTGAGCCTCGCCCAAGCGAGCATCGTCAAGCTGGCGCCGGAAGGAGGAGGACTCCTAGAATTCCCTGCGACCGGCGGTTTTGCCCAAGGCAAATTGGCGTCGTCTTTCCGCTTCGGTACCCTCTTGCAGCACATTTAGTTGTTGACGAAGCACAACATTGGCTTGCTCCTGATCAGCCATTTTGAGCTTGTCGGCATCGTAGGACCGGCAAAGCATATCGAGCTTCGTTTGCAAGTGACGAGAATAAGATTCATCTTATGCAAAATACAGTGAAAATAAAACATTAAGTTCCAAGTCGAGCTTACTTGTAGAGAAGAGGCTTTCTCCTTGTCCTCTTGGGCTGCAAGCAACTCGGCTTGGACTTGTCCCTTATAATCTGTGAGCTCCTGTTCTTTTCTCCTCAAGATTTCCTTGAAGCTCGAGTTAGTAAGGGACAACTGATGTATCAAGAGCTTCGTCTGAAATGATAAAGATCAAACGAGGTTAGAGAAGAGGATAGGGCTTAGAATGGACAGATACTAAAACGAAACTAGTGTACCTTTTCGAGATACTGAGCCGCTTGCTTCTCGACAACGGGATGAGGCTGGTCGAGGATCAGAGCCTTATCCTTGGGCAGCAGAGTGCGTTGGTATAATTCGATCGCAGTATTGCCGCTGCGATCCTTAATTATGCTGCTATCCGGGTAGATGTGCCAATCTTGGATGAGGGGCTGTTGATCGAGACGAGGAGGCGCACGTTCAGTCACCTCGCACTCGAGGTAGTCATTAAGTAGTAATGACTCGGCCTCGTTGAGCAGTTCAAAATCACGAGCACTAGGCTCGTCTGGGGTACTAGACGGAGGGGCTGTAATTGCGGCTTCGCCGGGAGCGGGTTGAGAAGTTACCTCCCGGTGAGGTCGTTTTTCAGGGCGACCATATGGAGCGCCCGTTAGCTCCCCGATTGCCTCAGGGCGGCACCGACAGACGAGAGAACCCTCCTCGGTCTCAGGGTCGTTTGCAGTGCTGCTGCTTCGAGGAGGATGAGGGGCAGTTGGAGTCGTGCGTGATGGCTGTGCACGAGTAGATCCCTGGCCTTGAGGTTCACCGATCCTCAGGGCGGGTTGCCCCTGCGTTCGTCCACGGCCACGACCCTGGCCAGTACCTCGACCTGTTGCTGTTGCTGCCTGCTGAGCTGCCTCGGCCACGATAACGGCCCTCTTATCCAACCGAGCCTGTCTTTCTTCCATTGCTGCGGAGGATAAAAATAAGTGTTAGAGATGCAATAGATAGAATATGTTACGAGGTGTTGTAATGGATAGAACACGAGTATAAAATTTACCAAGATTTTCGACGGGAGGCACGTTGGCGCTACTTAGCCCACACGTGACAAGCACTGATTCACTCATCACGACCTCGGGATTGAACAGCCGTTTGAGAATGCGTTTCAATGTTCGTCGAGGTATAGTGGGTCGACCCACGTTACTCAAGTCAACGAGGTCCATACCCCACGGATGAGGAACATTCCATGGTTCGCCTAACGGGGGAGCGATGAAGAAAAACCTTTTCTTCCAATCTCTGAAAGAAGATTGAGTTCGAGACTGTAGGCGACAATGTCGCTGGGGGGCGAGGAAGAAAAAGCCTTCCTCCTTAGGTTGGGTGCTTCGATGCACGGATAAAAAACCATTAAAGTTTTTGATGTTTGGATGAACCCCGTACATCCTCATCACAACTATGAAGAAAATTATATGTCTATAGGAATTTGGAAGTAGTTGAGTGGGGCTCAAACGAAGAAATAGAAGAATGTTTGCTATGGCAGAATGCAAAGGAAATCTAAGACCTGATGCAAGATGGGCTACATGTATGGTGCGAAACCCTGGGGGTGGACGATGCATTCTATCACCCTCGTTGGGGACTATTGTACGATACTCTGGAGGGCTGTGATATCTAGTCCTAATATCCGCAATATTCGATGCGGTCAAGATTGAGGAGTAACCTAGGCAAGGAATTTGCCTCTGAACCCTATCCATATCAGGAAATAGCTGGGAATTAACATCCTCGTCTCCCTCGAGATTTGGATATGGAGGGGGAACGTCAAGGGACTCGGGCTCAAGGGCTATGGGTGGGTCGTTCACAGCAGGTTCGGGGGATGTCTCAGGACTACTAGAACTACTATCTGACCCGCTATGATCAAACGAGGAGGTCTTATTCTCCTCGTCGGAGACTCGGGGCGAGGCACCCACACCGGAGGTACTCATTAGTGATAAAAGAAAAGAAATATATATGCAAAGTATGGGATTAATAAAAGGAAAAGAGATGAAGCTTATACCTAGCGGCTTGAAAAAATTCGGATTGTGAACGGAAGAGGATCTCCGAGTAGCAAGGACGCCGGAAGGTGCGGTGCGACGTTTTACTGTTGTCAACTCAAGCTGATGAAGAGTAAAAATTCAAATGAGAGGGTAAGTCCTCCATATATATAGTGGGGGGTAAATTGAAATCAACGGTCCGGATCGTTTAATCAAAAGTTGTATCCAACGGTGTAAATACGTGACGTTCCAAATTCCAATTGCGTCTCTCGGAATTCGAAAAGACAGAGCGACAACGCAGACACGTTTCTCGGGAAACGGCGTGTCAGAGTTAATTAGAATAAGCGGCTGCAAGGTAATGATTGCAGTGGATGACTTATAATTAAGAATATAAGCAAGGGAATAAATGCCCAGAAGAGGTAACAATTGCATAAAACTGTACTTCGTCAGTCAAGGGTCAAGAACTTTCAGGTATTTTCCCCTTCACTCACGAAGTGGGGGACTTAATGATATACCTAAAATATTATTAGATTTAATAGTCGTCAGCTCGTATTTCTTGGAATATATGGGGTCGTATATGTGATATACTACCTCGAATACGAGGAAACGAGATGGGTTTCACACCCGGCCCCTATAACCTTGGTATTTGCATTACACTCCAAGATCCGCGTGTTTTTGTAATTCGGGTAGGGTCGGTTCATGGCCCGACCCGATGGGCATCAAATCTGTGCCACCCATCAGACACACGTGTAGGGAATCCGTAGGCAAGATGTCTTGTCAATCATTCGCCCTACAGTACCGAATGAAAACTCTATAAATACAGTCATTTATGAAGAATTGGGGGACCGAGAATCTGAGCTATAAATACTACGAATCATTACTCGTGGAGCTTAGATAACCGGAGACTCGAGAGTACGAACCTCTTATACAAATACGAGTGATCATAATACTACGAATCATATCTATTCTAACCACCTTATTCGAACTACGTTTAGACTTGATCCCGAACGGGTACGCAGGCAACTCAACATCGTGTGAGTGCAGTCTATAATATTGATAACGTGTTATTTCTGCGTATTGTTGATCCTCTTGACTGGAATAGTAGGGGGGAAAACTCCGTGCTAGATCAGTCGCCTCTCCATGTGAGGGGGAAAAGAAGATTAGGCGGGGACTGGACAACGATTGGGCTGGTGGCAAGGGTGGAAGCTGATAGTTTCAGTTTTTTTTTTCTTTTTCTTTTTTGAATTATTTTTTTAATAGATTAAATTCGAAAGGTTAATTGATTTGTAATTTTAAATAGAAATTTTGTGATATTTCTTTTTTTGGCAATTTTATACTTGGCATGTTTGGATTCGCCACATATCATTTTATTCCAAATTGGCAAGTAATGTATCCACAGAGACAAAATTGGTCTGAAATTGAAAAGCCCCCAAATTGAATTGGTCATTTGCATATGACGTATCATCAATTCGGGCTAAATTAGGGTTTCAAAGCCAAATTTGTACTCGATTCGCGAGTTTTCGATATATATGGGACCAATTTTGTCAGTATAAAAAATACGAGATTAATTTTGCCACTTCACTATAATTACGGGACTAATTTTGCAATTTTCTAATAATATATAAAATCAATGTGAAAATTAATATGTAACTCTCATGATTATATTCATACATATGTACTTCATTAATTTAATCATCAGCCCAACAGAGAATTTATTTTTTCCAAACATAATCATACAAGTCTTAAAACAGAAACATGACCAGATACAAATTGTGTTGAGCTTGCGTGGCGCACAAACAAATTAGTAGTTAAATGGCGATGACGACTCAACCTTCAATTAAATACTGATGCCTTCGCTCACATGATGGTGTGTATATATTAAAGGACAAATACCATGAGACTTGTCATAAGTTTTTTTTTTCCACATCATTATTGACCTGGGTCATTTTTGGGTCGAACTATCTCAGTTTAGATTGCTTTGTATCTATACTTGATATAATATAATTTAGATTATAGACTGTACTTGGGTCAACTAAGTTGCATACGTACGTACCTACTCGAGGATCAACTCTAAACGTAGTTCACTTAATTAATATAATTCTAGTGTGAGGGTCGTAGGATCGAACACGAGAGGACCCTAATTTTTATATATGAATCATACTTGCGAGTCTATGATAAACACGACGCTAGCTCCGACGCGTATTTAATAGAGATATCGTACCCCTCAAAACATAGTGAATAGGGTATTTATAGATTATCCACTTTGTACGGATGGCTTGGTGCCAAGTGGATTTATCCGTATGATGCCACGTGCGTGCTACAGTCGGTCAGGATGGTACCTCGTAGGGTGGGGTCATGGGTTATGCGTAAAAATTTTAAAAATTTCGAGGACCTTTACGCAATTTTACGAGGGAGCTTTAAATATTAAATTTTTGAAGGCCCTCGTGCAATTTTACGAGGGACCTTTACCCAATTTGTACGAGGGACCATTTTTTAAACTATTAATTGTTATCACTTATCATTATTTTTTGACAATTATGATTTTTGTGGATTTGGTATATTGTGTTTGATAATATATATCGGTCGATCTATACTATTTAAGTGGCTGGAATCTTAAGTTAATATGTTAGGTAAATTACTTTCAGGTCCCTCAATTTTATCAATTGTGTCAATTTAATCCCTTAACTAATAAAAGTAATATGCTAATCTCTAGAATAATAAGAATGTAATTAAGTCCCACTGGACAATGTCCGATATGATCAAATGTGTCATGGTACAATTTTTCCGATCAATTTTGCCAGTGGATAAATCATTTTATGGTTCCGCATTTTTATGCAATGTCATTTAAGTCCCTTAAATATTAAAAATAGCACATTAATGCCCCATTTGCATTCCACATTTGTTAATACAATTACCTATATTTCATTTTAATATAATGAATTTGTGATCATGCCGTAAGATACCGCCTGGTATGAGAATTAATGAAGAACGGAAACAAAAATTCAACAAATTATTCACGTGGTTCAACTAAAATGAAAATACTCCACTAGTAAGTAATAAACTTCACAAATTTTTATTATCTTGTTTTCGAAGCATTTCTACTCTTTTTATGCATTCTCTCGACGTAGTGAAATACATTCATTTCTTGTCTATGAACGTAGTTTCATATCATTTGGGCGATTATATATCCTGTGTCCGACTGTTTTTTGTTCCGTGCGTTGTTGCATTATAAAAATACTAAATATATAGTATAGATAATATAGGATATATATATATATATAATTTTAAATGTGATGCGGGCAAATTCTACACTTTAGATTTTCAATATCTATTCTTCCAACGAATTACCCGTACATATAAAAGAATAGAGTGTTAGAACTTAGAAGGCACGTCTAGGGTTTCCCCGGCGTTGGCTCTCCGATGAACAAGTCATAAATGTACTAGAGAGATTCATATATGGTGATTAATAATTCTGTCAAAAGTCCTTCAAATTACTCTAAACAAAAGTATTTATAGTTTCATAGTAGGACGTACGAAACCCTTATTGTCATAAGTTTGATGTGCCTGAACCATAATTTAGCCTATTAAATATCATAATACTTATGTTACTGGTCCAATTGTTCAAATTGGCCTAATAAAACATAATTTACCTACATCAAAATGAATTATGCACATGAGTCATGGGTTACCACAACTTTTGTTTAGAGTATCATTATTGCTATCTAAATATTTAATATTTTATATCTAAGATTTCTTAGTCTAATATTATCAGCTTCCACTTTCACGTGGGATGTCTTGGGTTCAATTTCAAGTTTTTACAAGTTATGACTTATCATATGACTTTTCTATCCTTATTGAGAGTCTTTTATAAAGTTTGTGTTGCCCAAATAACTATCGGCTAGGGTTTTGTTTGGTCTGGGTAAGAACCCAAGAAAAAAACAAATTTAATGTTTTCTAAAGACAAAATAATAATAAAAAATATATATATATTTTAAACTTGCTTGAGTGACGGAGTCAATGGTTCGTCGTGACCTTTACCCGCCAAAATTTACCAGACCCAACAGAAAAGCCGGTGCGGGTGGGAAGAACGAGGTCGGGCCATTATGTGGGCCCCCCACATAATGTTCTTCGATCGGCCAACCCAACTTATTGATGCATTTTTAATTAATTTATATATAGTCACATTACTTGCACACACACCAAGCACCCAATTTTTTCTCACCAAAATGCCCTTGCCAAAAATCTTCACATTATAATTACTTACCCACAAAAGTTTTGATCAATTTCTTAATGTATATTTTAGGAAACATCCAAGTGTTTACATAAATAAATAATCATGTATGAATTCCAAAAGACAACATTATTTTATTTCGGATTATTAATCACAAAATTTTATGTATAAGTTTATAAATACTTAAAATAATTAAATTGCTATCGATCAGACTTTTATAAACGAAGTTGACATACATGGTAATAGTTACACCAAAAAATTAGGGTACACAGACATCCTTCCGCAAGTGGCCTTAATTAAGAAACCCCCAATTTTTGGGAGATTATCATAATTGCTCGTATCAATAGGATTAAATTACATGATCATCTTATAAATGGAGCATTTTGTCAAGAGGAGACGAGAATAAGTCACCAGAAATATAAGTACGTACTTTGTAATTTTCCATGTTTGAAACTTTTTTCATTGTTGAGATCCTTTTTTTTTTCCAAGTCAATAAGATATTAGTGTTTTAAGATAAAATAAATCTAATTTCCAAACTTGGTATGACGAATAATATGGCACTCTCGACTCCCCAAGGCTGGAGATTATCAATAAGCTTGATGATCATAGCATTGGCATAACTTGACATCGACGTATAACTATTATCCTGGCCCAATCAGGATAGTCCTCTAAGGGTCGCATTTGACTTTTAAAATAAAAGATAAAAATGACCCATCAATAAATATAAATAAAGCAAGAAAATAACATGAAAATGCAAGTAACTTCAATTTTAACTTTCAAATAAAAATTATCGATCATCATTTTATTTAACCAATAACAAGGAAACTAAATTTAAAAAGGCGAGGGTTGCTTTCTCTATTGGTTGAATTTGCACTAGGTGGAATCAGACCTTCGGTCCTCAACCGTTGCTTGATTACCTATATCGCTTGTTAACATCTAATTACATAGAAATCAATTGTGGACGAAAAAAAGCTAATTAACATCTAATTTTGTAGAAATCAATTGTGGAAGGACAAAAAGAAGATAATTATTGCATAGGAAATAAGCGAACATATAGAAAGTTCCCAAATGAAGTGAAAAACAGTTCATAACAAAAATTAGGTGTGAAAAATATGAATTTATAGCCACAGAAAATAGTTTACTAATGTTCTTTTTATGGGAGGGCAAAAAAAATTAATTTTCATATAGTCGCATACAAAAAAATGAAGAATCATCGTGGGGCCCTAATCAGCTCCTCTTTCGCTTTGTATCTAGTACACCAATGTATAATATATAGTGTCTAAAAATTTCATTCTAGAAATGAATATATTTAAGATTGGTTAAAAAATTAACCGATATGTATATAATAATGTCATTAAGTGTAAAATGCTAACATCCTCGTGTATAATAAAACGGCTCACAACTCCATATAAAGAGTGTGCAATTGTAATAACAGTTAAGTTTTATGAAATAGAAGAAATACCTCAAAATGACACCAGGCCGAGTGTAAAGTGTCATGGATAAATTGCTATATATTCTAATTCTACCTTGAATAATAAGATAATAGTTAAATGCTCTGAATCTATGCGTTAAATTTTGATGCTTATGCTAAATAACAAGAAACAAACATACAAGGATATATTATATATATACATGACCAACCTACCTATTCTAGTGCTAGGGAAGTAGGTTTTTATAAATATAGATCATGGATTCGAGCCGCGTCACTTCCCTCCCCTAAAAAGACTTATAAAAATTGCACTTATTTGAATTGAATTTGGAAACATATTGAAAAATCATAAGAAATACTCAAAAATTGTAGAAATTTTCAAAAATTGATATCATAATCTCTGCCATCCTATCAATCACCCCGAGAATAAGGGGCATTCGTGGTGCAATTTCATTTTTTATTTATTTTGAAAATGGAATTGCCAAGTTCAATCTTCCGACCAAGAAATTTCAAATTGCTATTTTGAAAAATAAAATCAAGGATGCAGTTTTCAACGGTTTTGGGGGGTTTGTTGTCTTTAACTAACAACAAAAATGAGCTAAACTATTCTAACAATACATATTTAATTATATTAGCAAAAAAATAATAAATTATTATAAATTATTCAATTAAACATGACAGTGGAATTTGACAAAGATAAAAGCGATCTTTGGTACTTAAACATAAATTAATAAGTAAAAAAAATTTCTATTAATAAAAAAATTAGTTTAAAAAATATGTAGTAATGGCGGTTCAATTTGATCCAAAACCGATACAACCCAATTTGGTGGTACAACTTTCTTAAAAAATTTAAATTACGGTTTGATTTGGCCCATTTTTCAAAATTTTTGTCAATTTTACCACTCATAACAGACAAAACATAAAGATGGACAGGAAAGAAAATTCGTGAATAATGTGGAAACTTTGTGGTGGCATTTATTTGGGAAATGTCTTCATGACTACCAATAAAGATGCTGCTAAAATCCTATCTCTAGATTAAGAACATCTTTTTTATTTTCCAGATGTCCACCATAACTCTTTCTAAAAAGAATTTTTAATGCAAAACTATTGTTGAATTACTAAATAGTGGGTTTGATTTGATTTGAGCACGTCGCAAAGACAATTAATCGATTTCAATAATCAAGTTGCCTATGCATGTAGTTCTTGTAATCCCAATCAAATATTAATTTTGAAAAATAAAAAATATTCACTCAATTGAATTTTCATAAAAAATTTAGAAATATAGAAAATGTACCATTCACCATTATGATGGTAGACTATTTATAAAAAAACTTAATGAGCTCATTTACCTCGTTGATATAAATTTATTATATGTATTTGAATATTTCACTCTATGAGGGCGTTAGTACAATACATATATTCTTTATAGACTATGATATTTATTAATCAAGAATAATATTAATAATTTAGTAAAAGAAGAACAAATTCACCTTTATACGTGTCTTCAACATATCAAATACCGAAAGAAGAAAGAAGATTTCACAGATAGAATATACCCAAGAAAATCCATAGAGAATGTACTGTTTAATATTATGATCGTAAACTATTTGTAACGAGCTTAATGGGCTCATATATCTCGTTGATATAAATTTATTACACCTATCTAAATATTTCACTCTACGAGGGTGTTCATACAATACATATATTCTTTGTAGACTATGATATTTATTAATTAAGAATAATACTAAGAATGTAGTAAAAGAAGAACAATTTCACCTTTTTACATTTCTCTTCACCATATCAAATACCTTACACACACAAAAAACCAAAAAAGATTTAATAAATAGAATATTTATATACCCAATAAGAAAATCCATAGAGATTTGCACTCAAGGGCATTAAAGTAAATTCAAACCCTCACCAAATGCAAAAATTGAAAAATTAAAGATATAGGTGGGAAAAAAACAAAGAAAAAGGTGTATGTGTGAGAGAGAGAGAGAGAGAGAGAGAATCATGGAGTTGAATTGAATGAATGAGTGTGTATTCAATATTGAACAGAGGAGCGTGTTTCCAGAAACCTGCCATCCCATTTCTCTCTCTCACATCTCTCTCTCTCTATATCTATTCTTGTATCTATTCTAGGAGTGTGTATTGTATGTATAATGTATTTCATGTGGGCCTTTTCTGGACTTTCTCTATAGCTAACGTTTTCTTCTTCTTCATCATCTGCTTTTGATTCCCTTTTTTTCCTCTCTGCTTTTCATTTAATTTTGTTGTAACAAACACCCTCCATCATCTACCTTCCAACCAAACTCTGCTTCAACCATTATTATTATTATTATTATTATCATTATTGCTCTTACCTATCTAATTGAAGAAAAGCCCAGAATCATTTTTCACTTATATATGATCAGGATTTAATTTTTATCTGTATTTTTTGGTGGTCCCATCAAAACTTATCTACCATTTTGAGGTATGTTATTGTTTTGATTGAAAAAAAATAAAATTGGATTTTTAGTTCAATCAGAACTCAATTTTAGTGTGATTGTTTGTGATTTGAAGATTGATTGACTGATGGGATTTTAATTTTAATCTGCAGGATCAAGAGGGATTTACTTAATTATTGATGTAAGTTTGGATCGTTTTATTTTTGAGTACTTTTAATTCTTTTGTATGAATGTGGTTTCTTAGACATTTTGATCTGAGTTTTGAATTTCTATTTAGTTATATGATGTGTATATTTGGGTTATTTATATCATTGTGATTTGCTTTGATTGAAACTATGAATCATGAATGATTGGTGGATCAGTAAGTGATGAAGATTTAAATTTGCATCTGATGTACCGTGTGTTCTATTAATCAATCTTTACGAATAGGGCTTCGATTTATTTCGTTGTTTTCTGTTTGTGTGTTGTGTGTTCTAACTTCTTCGGCCGGACCAAGTTACTGCTATTCTATTTGCATTAAACGAAAAACTAAATGTGTTTGTGTCATATACTGTTATGAGTCCTTTTGGAATTGTCATCTTACGATATTTTTCTTCAGTTTTGATTGTTTGAGTTGTCGTTGATTAAGCAAAAGAAACTTGATCTAGTTAAAATTTTGTCCTTTGGATTGTGTTCTGTTCTTGCATAACTGTATAAAACGTTTTGATGTTTTAGCACCCTTTATGTTTTTTTTCCAGTTTTATGCATTTATGAAAAGAATGTTGTTGATGTGTTGAGCAACGAGCTTTATGAAACATTGCATGCAAGTTTTGTCTTTTCAGTTCATGTGATCTCAATGCTATGCACTTTCCATATTTTCATGTAGAGGACAGTAATTGTACTGGATTCCGTGTTTCCGTTGGGCCGTTTCACTTTCCTTTTATGGAATCACACTTTTTGCGGTTTTCATCATTCACAATTTTGACGTAACCATCTATTAATAGAGATACTTAATTCAGATGCTTCCAAAGAAGTGAATGAAATTTTGTCGTTATTATTTATGCGAGTAAAGACTTAGCTAAGTTAAACGAGTGTAACTTTCTCGTATGAAATACAAAAAAGTGTAAGGAAAATACCATGTACTGCGATACTCCATGTGAAGAGCTAGATCTTGAACTCTCGCTACTTTGTTTGACACGTGGAGAATATTGCCTTTTCGACATTTTTACTCTTTTTTATTTAAAGAATATCTCTCTTTTCACATTGTTTCTCTTTGTACTTTTGTGTTCCGATTTTCATTGATGGTCAAACTCATTGTATCAAAAATTTAGAACAACTCGATGAATATTTCAATTTCATTCCTATCCTTGACTTAAGCAGAAATCCTTCAAATCAGTAGGCCTAGTAACTTTTCTAACATCTCATGCCGAATGAGTTTAAATAATGACGAAGAGCATCACCATAATTAGTATGTAATCTCACTTTGGCATATAATGTTGCGAAAGAGCTGGAGTTTTGTATTAGGATGCCAATTGATTTTTGCTATCATCTTAAAGAGGCTGCTTAACAGGTTTTATAGTCTAATGAGCGCGAAGGATTGTATTCTAATACTTTGAGCATCTATTATTTGGTTTGGGAAGAATTATAAATTTGCTGACGGGTTATAGTTTAAAGTTGTGTTTCGTTCTTCAGAAGTACATCTCTGGTAAATATTCAAACGAAGAAATGATCAGAGGTAACAACAACAATACTGCAGCTCCTCCTTTTCTTGATAACCGTTTCCAGTCCGCTGATGTGTCAAATCAGCTGCAGCTATGTGGAAACTGTAAGTTCTATTACTTATTTAGCAAATTATGTCTTGGTTTGTAATCGTTATTGCACTTTGTTTTTTTATATGATTATTATTATTGTTAATTAAATCTTTACCTTGTGATGTATAATGGGTAGGGATCGTGCATCGAGAAAAAGCGATGAAGCCCAGACTTTTCTTCTGGCAGTTTCTTGATTTATGGGTTTAGTAACTTAGTAGTTAGCTGGATAAATAGCAGTTAAATTTAATTGACAGAAACATAACTAATACTTTTAATTTGGTTGTTTTATTTTGACTTTAGATGAAGGGCTGGTAGTCCTCATAAGGTTTCGGAGGATTATAAACAGAACAATTTTTTTCAGGGAAATGTGTTTTCTCTATTTTTGTCCAGATATTGTTATTGGTTAAGTCTCACAGTCGAATGTTAAGTCTCAATTCCATAAAGGACGGGTAGTATTTTACTTGTATCAAAATTTTTTAATAGTATGCGACTGTTGTACTCATTTTAATATAAGAAAATTGTACTAAACATTCTTGCTATAAAATGATCGCTGTGTTTTAAGGTACAAATATTTACATATGGTAAAGATGCAAATCAAACTAAAACCACACCATACAGTTTGGAATGTAGAATTTCTTTTGTTATCTTTGAATCTGATAGTAATTTCTTATGTAATCCATTTATTTATGAAAAGGGTAATTTTGAGAGAAACGTGACTTTTGTTAATTTCTAATAGGACAAACAACCCTTTTTTTTTTTGTGGCATTGGAGGGAGAATATGCATAACAAACAAACTGTCGGATGAATAAAATTTAGAGAAATGTTGCTAGTTTTGAGTGAGTATCAACAATAAATTCCCTAGCAATAGCATGACAATGGCATTGGCATTAAAAATTAAGGCTACACGTTAAATGTTTTACTGTGTATTTAAAGAAATTAGTTGTTACCGGGAAATGATGTTATTGCCGTTGTTATGATCTAGAAACTCAATATTTATACTGCTTGGATATTGGACAAAATATCAAATGATCATCATACAACCAACTTTTAATCATATGACTTTCTAAAATTACGAGCTGATGCGTTTTCCTCCATTTGTCTTGCAGTACCTGTCGAATTTCATGCTAATCCTGTAAATTATCTCGGAAATAATCATGGCCCTCCATTCCTCCTGCCAAATAAATGTGGCAGGGACACAGAAGCTATTCCAAATCAGCAGAAGCTTCAATTTTCCTTAAATAATAACGAAGCTGATAGAAAAGCCAGCATTGTGAACCAAAATCCTGTGTCCACTGGTTTAAGGTTGTCGTATGATGACGACGAGCGGAACTCCTCTATTACTTCTGGTAGTGGAAGCATGACAGCTGCATCGTCAATTTTTTCTTCCCTGAGAAATGACATTAGAAGAGAACTTGATCAGCAAAAAGAAGAACTTGATCACTTTATTAGAACTCAGGTACTTCATTATTTACCATTTGATTTTCATGTGGAATGTTTTTGTGATATCATTAGTCATTGCACTTCTTACTTATGATTCCCTCGTCCCAAATTCATGATTCATGTTTCCTTTCTAGGACGTCTAAATTAAAACTCGATTTCCTAAAATGGAATATGTTCCCAAAAATACCGTTTTTCTTAAAAATAATGACGTGTTGTTACTAACACAGTTGTTACATTGAGGGGAATATTGTAAATTGCTACTTTTTCAGCTCTCATCTAAAACTCTGTATCCAGTCAAAATGGATAAAATAAAAGTGGGACAAAGGGAGTTCGGTTACTTACTCCATTTTCTTGACTTGAGTTGACTACTTACTCTCATCCAAGGTCTCTTCCTCGCATAGATTGGCTAGCTTGTTCGGGTTTACTATTGCCGTTCTCGTGCTTCCATATGTTAATCAACTCCGCAATTAGTTAACTTCTAGAAATTATCACTCATCCTCATAAACTTGTCAATTTAGATCACAACCCCTTACTTATTAGGTAATTAGCACGAGTCCCTTGAGGTTTTGCATCTTACCAAGATGTCCCAGACAAATCTTGACAACTCAAAAACAGGGCTGAAATTGTAGTCTTCTATTACTTACTGACAGTGAAATTGTAATATGTTTTTATTGACAAGGAAAGTTATAGTTATGTTAATATTTCAAATCTTGGAGTGTCTTTTGTAATAAGTCTTACTCGGGGGCGTCTATGTAATTTATTCATTTAAATATCAACCCTTTCTTTTTATCTTACGCGGGCATTGTGTTGGTGTACACTAATATCCTTAACGCATTTTATCAGGAACAGAATATGGTGAAAGGGGTTCGAGACATAAAGCAAAGACACATGTCTTCTTTCCTAAACACTCTAGAAAAAGGCGTTGCTAAAAGATTGCATGAGAAGGATCTTGAATTGAACACCATAACCCGCAAAAACAAGGAGCTTGTCGAGAGTGTGAAGCAAGTTACAACCGAAGCCCAAAACTGGTGTTATATGGCTAAGTACAACGAATCACTCGTTAACGTTCTGAAAACCAATCTCCAACAAGCCATGCAAGGTTCCAACAACCATGCAAAAGAAGAGGTTGGAGAGAATGACGCTGATGATGCTGCCTCGTGCATTGATCCTAACAATTATCTGCTCAGCGTTGCGGGTGGGTCCTGCTCGGGAAAGAAAGATATGACTTGTAGAGCTTGCAAAGCGAAACGGGTATCTGTACTGTTAATGCCTTGTAGGCATCTCTGTTTATGTAAAGAGTGTGAAGGTTTTGTGAGTGTTTGCCCTGTTTGCCAGATGATAACATCTGCTAGCTTTGAGGTGTACTTATCTTGAAGAGGTTAATTCAAATTTAACCTTTATGAAAGATTATAAAAATCACATTTAATGACATGATGTATTGATGCATTTTGATATAGGAGAATTCAAGTTGATATGCTGCTAGATTGATCACATAGATTGTAAATTTATATTTAGTGCTTAAATATACTTGAATAATGTAGTAAATTGAGTTTTACGATTAATGATGTTAACGTCAATAATATATTTGTTCTTGCAAATAAAAAGTGCATATTTAAAGAATGTTTTATACATTTTATGTGCATCGTTGATGCTGACGACAAGATGAAACATCAAAATAGGTCTATGTTGAATACGAGATAAAACATCAAAATAAAGTAAAAAGAAATAAAAGTTGAAGATCTACTTATTAGTAACTAATTTATAGAATCAAATGTCACTTAGCCAAAAAAAATGCATATTCGTCAGACAAAAGTGTTGCTAATAACCTTTAAAATTATATGACCAAATCTAAACACTTGAGCAACTATTTTAAATTTTAAAGTAACCATAATGTGTAATAAACAGAAAATAAACTAATATGTCAAAAACGTAACAATAAATAAAATTACTTATAACTAACAAATCACTGAACATGAAAACTTGCTCATAATCATGTTTGCATCTTTTTCTCCCCAATTTCGAAGTAAAAACTTTAAAACTTTGATGCTTCGAACCCCACGAGAAACTGCAGAAGTACAATGAGTTCCCGAAAATATTTTTACAGAAAAAAAAAACTCAAGGAATCTTTAGGTTTAGCAAGTGTGTGATTGCCAAAATCATCGTTGCCCGATGCAAAATGAAATTTTAAGGGTAAATTAGCATTGTCAAGGTTGTTATGTATACCGACTGTATACTCGTGTGTAAAATATAAGAAGTTGGCTGATGCTTTGAAAATGGTGGCAGAATAAAGGAAGAAAACTAGTAACAAGGTTTTAACTATTGTATAAAAAAAGCCGAGAAATTCCATACTACCCACTTGGGTACGTATCCAAGTGGGTTTTAAACCGCTAGATCTGCATATGATAATGTCATAAAGTGAAATGATCACCTCATCATGTATGATCCAGCAGTTTAAAACTTACTTGAGCATGTACTCAAGTGGGTAGTATAGAATTAATTAAGTAAGTCATAGTGTTAGTTATTCGGTTTGACTTAATTTCTCAAATGTAGGATGTGTGAGACGTTGGATTACTCTTTTATTGTAGTTTTTAGGAAAGATTATATGTAATATAGAAGTATTAATATAGGAAATATTACAAACAATCTGAATAGTAAAGTCCATAATATTTAGTTATTATAGTAAAAATTTAGAATTCGTGCGATCTTTTATAAACTAATTGACTTTTTGGCAGATTTAGTGCGCTGATTGTAAATCTCACGTAATGGGATTTCTTATGCTGTGAAATGTTACTGCAAAACTATTTAAGTAAAGTAACAAAATTGCTAAAAAGAAACTTAAATTGATTGGTAAATACAACATTGCATTTTATATTTTGAAGGTTGTACAAATCTTTTATGATGGCCACTTGAAAACTACTAAAATGTATGGCATACTGGAGACGTTAAAAGAAACAAAACTTTATGCATGAAGTTTACGGGCCATTCTATGCTGTGGTCTCGGTCCAGTTTTGGCCATTGAATCCTCAATAGGGGGGAGGGGGGGTCATTTAGGAAATCACTTTGGTAAGTGTTTGACCCTATTGAATAATTTTGTTTGGACCTTTTTGCGTTATAAATTCACATTCTTGTCAAGCTAAAAAATTTGTTGTAATTAACTCTACAAGAATTAATTTTTCTGTAGTTATTAATGCAATAGTTGGGCCAAACTGGTCGTTAATCATGATCTTAACTTTAGGATTTCTGGGGGGTCAAAATGAAATCTCATTTTTAGTCTGATTTTACAAAATATCCATGAAATTTAAATCGAAACCAAAAGTTTCAAAAAAATTTCATCGAATCCTAAGATCTCTTGAAATTAAAAGAATATTTAACCATTTCTCATAAGATCTACCAAATTCTTGACCAAAAATCGATTTTTCCCGAAATTATTTTTATTTGATTTAAATATTTTATGTTTAAATATAATATATATATATATATATATATATATATAAATAAAATAAAATTGCCTTGTTTTTCCGTTGGACCACATTTATCAAGTATGAAAATGGAGGTAGGATAGGAACCGATGATAATGATTTTAATCCTCATAGAAGCTCCGTAGGATTTTGAATAATATATGTTTTCATAAGATTTATATTTTATTACCGAAATCGTACTTATTTATTCGCAACAGATTTTACTCGTACTAATTAAAAAAATTCACTATACATGTACATCTATGATGCATAGATACTTCTAAAATTGAAGCCGTGCAGTATCGTATCCGTATGGGATACGATACTCGTCGGATACTTGTTCGATACGTATCGGATACTTATTTGACGTATCCAATAATTAAAATAAATAAGAGATTGGACACCGTATCCGATACTTCCGAATGCCGTATCTCATACAGATTTTGAAGTATCTGATGCACATTGGGTATCTGGCTAAGTATTTTTTGAATATTATATAATACTTTTTTATGTTAAAATAAGAATATAATGACGACTTTCATCATATGTTAAAGAGTTAAACAAATAAAAGAAATTTAAAAGAAGAAAACCACTTTGGTTTCACTTCTTAAATATATGTTTTTTCTTCTCTTACCTCACGTGATATCTATCATTTATACTTTATCACCGAAGATTTTGGATAAGAATGTAGTTGTTGGTACTGATGAAATAACGTTCGTACACTGGAAATGATGAAGTTTTTTGGTTACCTTCAAAGATTTTTCAACTTATAAACAATAAAATGGTGTCAATATTGCAATTTTATTTATGTTAGTAAATATATTGACTCAAATTTATTTTTAAATATTATATATATATATATATGCGTATCCCCAACGTGTCGTACCCTATAATTTTGAAATTTGTCGTATCTCGTATTCGTATCGTACCGTACCCGTATCCCCATATCCACATCCGTGCATCATAGATGTACATCATATACACAACATTGTTAATGTAAAAAGATGCATAATTGTCTTAATTAAAGGTATCCAAAGTTTCACTTAAAGTTTCCAATTATTTCTATTTTATGATTTCTCTAGAATCAATACCGAAATTATGGACTGAGTGAATTACAATATTGGTCCCCTAGGATATGGGTCATTGAAAAAAAGTTAGCAAAATTTGTCCCATGCGATAAAAAAGTCGCAATTTTGGTCCTGATTAAAGCGAGTGAGGTTTGCATGAGCATCACATATCCATTTTTTCACGAACAAGACCAAATTTATGGTATGGTACTAATTTTGCAATATAGTATAGTTTGACATTAATTTTGTAAGGATCCATATCTTATGATATGATACCAATATTACAATTTAGTGCTAATTTAGTGCAATATGGTTCCATTATATGTTTTGTTAATGTCTGAACGATTTAACATTGTGGTATTATTGTAAAAGTAGGATAGTGTAACAATTGAGTTTTTCCGTAATCGCTGTGGTTACAAGTTTAAGTTACTATATATATATATATATATATATATTTTTTTTTTTTTTTGTGATATCTATACCTGTGTATATTTTCAAGTACGAGTTTGGACTTCAATTTTGAATTATTATATTCTCTTTCACTAGAAATTGGAAACTTTGAGTTCATGTTCAATATCGTGAGTGATGAAATGTTATAGATTCATGTTTATGTGTGTTATTTCCACATAGGTATGTTATTCCATGCGAAATTAAACCGAGATTTCCTTAATTGAAATAGTTACTAGCTAAAATTTCTCTATGTAATATATTAACATGCCCATAGGTTTTTTTTAAAAATTACAAGAAGGGGACATTAGCCATTAATTCACCTATGTAGGGCTTGTGTGTTACATGGATTAAGTTAATGACTTAAGAGAAAATATCAAAAAGGAAGGGGAAAGAGGAAATTAAATATATTACACTTTAGCCCTTAAGAAAACTCTATAAATAGTGGAGACCTTTCATCTTCCTCACATTTCACTCAAATCAGCAATAGAAAAAAAAAAAAAGAAAAAGGAAAGGGAAAGCTGGAAGGGAGATGCACGCTGCACACATACACATAAACTCTACCTTCAATTCTTCATCATTTCTTCATAAGGAGCCTAAATCAAGGTATTATTTTAGAAACCCATTGGTAATTTAGTAGGAGAGCCTAAGTTCTCAAATATATAGTATTGCATGTGCATATAAATAGCTAGATCCTTGAGTTTTATCTTTGATTTTAGTGTTTAATTGTTAGTCTTGATGTTTTATAGAAGAGGAGTTCACATGCATGATGATGATACAATTGTTCAAGGAAATTGTCTTAGATTTCGAAATGTTTTGAGGGATGAGATGAAAGAGTTATTCTTCAAAGATTTTACTGTATATACCTGTGCATGTTAAGGGTGTCTCTGAAAAATTTCAACATTTTTGGAGTTTTGAATTTTAGAGAAATTAGCAACCAACCGCTGCCAGTGATTCACTCGTTTTTCAGTAGTATGGTGTTTGGAGCTCCATTTTCCGTATTTACAGATTTTATTTAGCTTTCAAAAATTTACAGGAATATCTTGGGTCATTTTAGAATGTTACACACAAATTTTGGATTTTTTTTCATAAATTGAGGATTTTATATAAAATGTTGAAATGCAGCTGGTTTGGGTTAGAACTGTTTTAGTTCCGCCGGGTTTTGATGGTTGAAACATCTGCTTTAGAATGTTAATTGATTTTGAAAATTTTATTTAATCATTTTCAACAAGTGATTAACATTTCTGGAGATTTTTAGAAATAAAATATGTCTCTATGAATTTTAACAATTTTCGAACTAAGTTGCGCAAAACTGATTTCTTGAGTTGTATATTTTCTTGTTGTCATCCTTTGAGTTTGTCTGATTATAGCCTAATTTAGAGAATGTGGTAATTATGAGTAATCATGCAGTTCATAGTATTACATAGATTAAGTCGGGAAAATTAAGAGCGAGTGTGGAGAATAGGATCCTAATATGATTCTTGGGTTAGCAGGTGGTGGTGGTGACCCGCTAGAGGACTACGCGGAATAATTTCAAGGCTTAGAGTGAGTGCCTCTCAAAAATTATAGTGATATGTCTTTCAAAACTGGAAGGAGCACGTCGTATATATATCTATATACTTTTATCATGCTTTCAATACTTCCCAAGAAAATCATGGACTCAATTTGCATTAACCATTTCTTGGCACGTTTCAAAGACATATCTTGCGAGAATAATTTTCCAGGCAGGTTTTGTGAAATGATTTCAAGAAAACATTCTTGTAATGAAATTCTAAAATATATATATATATATATATTCGCTCGATTCAATATTCCTTCATGAGCAAAAATGCTTCATTCAATCATTCGTGACATACATGATTGCATACTTGTTTCAAATGCATATTTTGCAAGCATGATTTCAAAATAAACATCGGTTTTTATGGATTCGTGGAAGTACTCCATCATTTGGTTCTTGTATCATGATCATTTGTCGTGATGGTGTTCTTGTGACATGTTTCATCTTGCGTGGTTGTGTTGGGCCCAAGGTCGGGCGATGGATAGGGCAGGGTTCGGCCGGTCAAGCATGGGCTTGCGGTCTTAAACAGTTCCCGCTATCCACGTCCAGATCCATGCACCTAGGACGGAGTGCTTTGAGGGTGCATGGGTCATTTATCGTGTGGCATATTCCGGATATGACCAAATCGGGCATCGCGAGCCTGCGTGGGGAGGTATAAGGTGATGGCTTTTAAGCCGCATGTTCAGGGGTGATAAGGAAGAAACAGAGGGACCCAAAGTGCTATGGGTAAATCATCGGACGCGATAGTATTGCTAACATGGCCCCCTACTGCTTAAGCGTGACGTGTACGTGTTACTTAAACATGTTTTGTACATGATACTTGCATTGAGTCTTGTACGTGGTACTTACATTGACTGCACACTTTTAAAAATGCATGTTTTAAACTTTATCGTATGTATACTAAGATCCTGGTGTCATACCAGCTACTGCTTGAACGCAAATGTCATTCTTACTCGCCTTTTTAATGAACGTTTGAAAAATAGAAACTATTATTGTTTTCACCTTATTAAATTATCACTTTGGGGTCTAAAAACTATTTTAAGCACCTTTCACACGTACACTGGCGCTCACTAAGCCTTTGCTTATGTACTTCACTTTCTTCCTTCCAGTTATAGGCAAGTCGAGAAGTGAAACTAGCTTGAAGGATCGGAGTATAAACTCGGACTATCCTAGAGGTGAATGATATAGATTGACTCATGTATATTAAGTTCGCATAGCTATTTAGTTGATGTATTGGGGTTGTGACCCGATAAGATGAATTGTTTAATTGTGTCCAGAATTTGGTTTGTACTTCTGTAAGGATAGGATAACGCTTTCGTGTTGGATTCTTTAGGATTAAATTGAGGTCGTGTTGACGCTTTCGTGTTGGATTCTTTAGGATTAAATTTGAAGGCGTTACACCTTGCTACCCTTCTAGCCACCAACGGGATATCCCATCTTACAACTCCTCCCCACACTCCTGAACACAATGGATACTCTGAGCACCGACATCGTCACATAGTGGAAACAGGCCTCTCCCTCTTATCCCATGCCTCTATCAACACGAAATATTGGACCTATGCCTTTGCCACATCCGTCTACCTTATAAATCGCATGCCGACACCCACTCTCCAACTAGCATCTCCATATGAACGCCTCTTTGGGAAGCTACCCAATTACACCGAACTTTGAGTGTTTGGATGCCTATGCTACCCCTGGCTTCGCCCTTACGCCACTTACAAACTTGACCCTCGATCAATTCCATGTGTCTTCTTAGGCTACTCGCTTACTCAAAGTTCTTATCTATGCCTAGACACACCCACAAACAAACTATATGCCTCCCGACATGTAAAATTTGTAGTCTGTCTTTCCATTCTCCTCTATGTCGGCTACACCATCACAATCTGAGTCCGAAAGCACCTCTCAATGGATAAATGAACCACCCGTACACTCGCCCCTGACACACTCAAACACACCAACACCTGAACATACTGATCCCCAGAACCCTCCACTAAGAGTCATAGCTACCCGGTCAAAACACAACATATTTAAACCAATTCAAAAACTCACACTGCACACTCAACTCCAATCATCTGAATCTATCGAACCCACTACAGTCAACCAAGCCCTCAAGGATCCAAAATGGCGCCAAATATGTCAGAAGAATACGATGCCCTTGTGTGCAATAGGACTTGGGAACTTGTTCTCCAAAATAACAACCAAAACATAGTCGGCTGTAAATGGGTATTTCACACTAAACGTCTTCCTAATGGTTGTGTTGATAGGTACAAAGCTCGCCTCATAGCAAAAGGGTTTCATCAATGCTCCGGAGTTGACTATCATGACACATTCAACCCAGTTATCAAACCTACAGCTGTGAGAATAGTCCTAAGCCTAGCAGTCAGTCGAGGGTGGTCCTTACGCCAACTAGATGTTAACAACGCCTTTTTTCAAGGCACAGTCTCCGAGGATGTATATATGGCTCAACCACTGGGGTTCATTGATAAGGATCAACCTAACCATGTCTGCAAACTACGGAAAGCCATTTACGGACTCAAACAAGCACCTCGTGCCTGGTATCATGAACTGCGTCAATATCTTATTCCATCAGGCTTCGTTAACTCATTTGCAGACACGTCCTTATTCATTATACAATCAAGTGACTTCACTATCTACGTCCTCGTATATGTTGATGACTTGATCATCATAGGCAACAACAACCATGCTGTGCAAACTTTCATCGACACTCTTGCCAGTCGCTTCTCCCTAAAGGACCTTGGTGCTTTGTCCTTCTTTTTAGGGGTTGAAGTCGTGCCCCACCCTCACGGCATACTCCTCTCACAACGTCGTTACATCCATGATCTCCTAGCCCGCACGCATATGACCGAAGCCAAACCGGTGCTCACTCCTCTCGCAACAACATCAACCTTAACACTCCACTCTGGCTCGGAGCTGTTATTGGAAGTTTACACTATTGAATATCGTGCTGTTATTGGAAGTTTACAATACTTGTCACTTACACGTTCGTACATCTCCTTCGCAGTCAACAAACTCTCTCAATTCATGCATCGACCCACCACTGATCATTGGCATGCGGTTAAACGATTATTACGATATCTGTGCGGCACACATGATCAAGGCTTCCTTATTCATCACCAATCTCCACCATCTCTTCACGCATTCTCCGACGCAGATTGGGCTGGAAACAAGGATAAGTTCACCTCAACAAGTGCCTACATAGTCTACCTTGGGTGCACCCCAATCTCCTGGAGCTCAAAGAAACAACGCACCGTGGCTCGCTCATCCACTGAAATCGAATACCGATCTGTGGCAGCCACGGCAGCCGAGTTAAGTTAGGTCTGTTCTCTCTTAGCTGAGCTTGGATTCAATCTCCACAAACCACCGGTAATCTACTGTGACAATATCGGTGCAACTCATCTTTGCTCCAACCCCGTCTTTCACTCTCGCATGAAACATGTTGCATTAGACTTTCACTTTATTCGGGGTGAGGTTCAAAGTGGGGCTCTCCGAGTTGCTCATGTCTCATCTGAGGATCAAATATTAGCCGATGCACTTACCAAGCCACTACCTCGTGACCGATTTTGCAAACTTCGAACCAAGATTGGACTCTCCTCCCGGAGATCCATCTTGCGGGGGCATATTGGAGAATATCCTACTTAAATGACAATATTGTAGTTTCTGTATATAGCCTAGTTTCTGTATATAGTTTTTCTCTATATGTTAAGTCCTTGATTTCATCCTTAATTAGAGGTAAATCAGTGATTATAGAATCATAGTAGAATAGGAAAGTTTGACCTTCTGTTATGTAAAACCGTGTATATATACTATCTCATATCAATGGGTTAAGCCTTTTCTCATACTTCTTGTATAGTTCTAGTCCGTTATTTTGGCATTGTGCATCTGGGATAAGCCTTTTCTCATACTTCTTGTATAGTTCTAGTCCGTTATTTTGGCATTGTGCATCTGGGAATGATGATTTGGGCAAGCAAACACTTCGGGTAGGCGAATATTTTCAATGGCACTTTTGTAAAAGTATACTTAGAAATTAAATACATTATTCTTCTGTCATCTTTGGTTGGGTGGAAAAAATGCAAAGTTCGATGCTTTTAATTCCGCGGCTAGGAAGGATTGCACTAGTGGTATATATATGCTATTGGGCAGCTATGAGCAATGGCATCTACTATCAAAATGGAAACTGGACAACATTGTAAAAAGTATATAATTGGAGTTAAATTGCATCTTTGTGTTTGCATTAGTTTGTAGCCTACAAGTATATTTATATTGAACCATCGGTTTCTATTTATGGGATTTCTATTTGAAATAAAGTTTTAGCAATCTTATTTACCTAAATAAGTTTTTATAGTTGTTCAGAACTCATTATCCAAGAATCATTGCTACTGCAATAAGTTGTACTGAATAAAACTTGATTAGAAATTTGCAAAAATTAATTAAGTTTTGTTGGATATGAATGTGATAGAAATTGGTCCAAATTCATTTCGAAATTACTTCAGTACTTCTAGATTTCGAAATTCAGATGAGTTGTAAAATTCATTTTGCCCCCTGTACCATAAAGCATAAAGCATAAAGCAGACATCAAATTCCCCTAAACAACCATAAGAAATTCGTATTTGCTTAAAACTATATCATAATTCAAGCGGTCAATCTCCTAATGTAATAAATAAATAAATATAAAATATGAGATATATAAATCCAGAATTCTATAAGAGTGAAAGGAAATATATTGTTAACTTCAAGATATTGATGGGGAACACCTTATTAATTTCACAAGTAAAAAAATTCTGAATTTATAACAAATCAAGTTGATTTATCTATCCTTTTTTCTAGGACTGTCAATTCAACAAACCTATACGATGTTTGATTGTATGACACACTTTTATTTTTAAGTCGAGCTTAATGAAAAGTGAGCAAGACGAGTTTGAGCAATCAAATTGAGCCTGATTAATTTGTGGGTCGATCTTGTGCTTTATTGTGCTCAACCCGAATAAGCCCAAAATCACTAACTTTATATATCTCATGCAATAATTATTATAATAGATCTATATTATGTTTGAAGCTAGTCCTTATAAAATCAGTTTCTCGTTTTTTAAGCTTACTATCAATGATTTGACATGTAGTTTCGCCAGTTCTTTTTTTTTTTAGAGACATTATGAAGTACTATGAACCTTTTTATGTATCTCTTCATATTTGGAAAGACTTTAAATTTTGATACATTGTTAGCAGTTTATGGCTTTTTATTGTCCATTACAACTTTGAAATTATATATATTGATTAACTTCAATTTTTATATTATGATTATGCAAGACTTTTCTCTTTGAGTGTGTTTTGTTGGTACTTCCTTTTCTTTTCCTTTTAAGAAAATATTTATATTGTGAGTGGACCTGAAGTAAACTCGAAGTTCAAAAATAATGTGAGCCTTTGATCCGAGTCATATAAAAAAAAGGGTTGAGTCTGAGCCTATCGTCATCAATCCCGATAAATATTTCATCTTGAGCCAGTCTAAGCTCGCTCATGATGTCTGATTGACAACACTACATATTCCCTTATCCTTCACTATTTTCTTATTTACTTAATAGAGAAAATTGCAAATTTAGTCCCGTAACTATAGGGGTGTGACAAAAATAGTCCCGTACTTTCAACCACTTGCAATTTAAGGACTGCAATTTCGTAAAATTCGTGGATTAAGTCCAATTTCACAGGAAAATTTTCAACTTAGCCCGAAAAAGTCATGTGCCTTGCACATGATTCCTCAAAATTGGGGATTTTTTATTTTCCGACCAAATCAGCTCATGTGGAATTGATGTATATGCCACGCGCGGGATAAATCTGCCAAAAGGTTGCCACATAAACACTTTTAAACAATTTTAAATCAAATAACATTTTAAAGTAATATATTAAAAGATTTAAATAAAAAATTAAAAAAATAAAAAATAAAATCAGAAACCCAAAAGAATCTGTATCATCTTCCCAAGATGCAATTTTTTCCCTTTTTTTTGTAATTTATTAAAACTATTTAATAATATTAGTATTGATCAAAAGTGCTTAAACAACATTAGTTAAATAATGTTCTATGATAATAATTAAAGTTTGATTTGGGATCTGCTCTTAACTTCGAAGTATGAATATTTTTTGCTTTTATTAGATTAATTTCAGTAATTTAATATTTAACTGACATATTTTTTGACAACAGAAAATACATTTATTATAATACAAAATATAGGTTAAACTATTATACAAAAGAACTTGATTTATGTAAATTTGAACAGTTTTTGTTAGTTAATGTAAAATTTTAAATTTTTTTTTTGCCAGTAAAGGGTAAGTTTATTCAAATTTCAAAATCACTTTAAACTATTTTTCTATCTTCTCTAACTTTTTTTGGACAATTTCATTATAGTATTTTTTTAAAAAAATATTTAGAGTTTTTTTTAATAACAATTTGAATATTTACTAATATTTATTGAGTAATTTAAAATCTTGAATTTATTGAATAATTTCTATCTTTAATTATTTTTTCTCAATAAATAGTGATTTTACTTAAATTTATAAATTATTCTAATATATAATTTTGAATATTTTTAAATTTATTAGAAATTTTAATTGTTTTAGATAATTTTTTTATTTTTATACGATTTTTTATTTTTATGTAAATATTACATTATCTTATTCTTGTCGAATATAAATAATTTTATATAATTCAAAAACTAATTTAAAATATATAATTCTAATATTTTCTTATATTTTGGATTTTCTGGATATTTATTATTTTGTAAGTTATTCATATCCATGTCATCACAGTTAAAATTAAATGAAATTTTAAAAAATGCCACCTAAGCTGATTTGGCTGAAAAATAAAAAATTCCTAAATTTGAGGGGTCATGTGCAAGGCACATGATTTTTTCCTGCTAAATTGAAATTTTTCTAGTGAAATTGGACTTAATCCGCGAATTTTTCGAAGCTACAGTCCTTGAATTGCAAGTGGTTGAAAGTACGGGACCATTTTTGCCATACCCCTATAGTTACGGGACTAAATTTGCAATTTTTTCTTACTTAATATTGTGTTAAAAAAGTGAATGACTCTTTTTCTTAAAAGTAAATTGTTCAAGACTCAGTGAAAACCTGAATCTTGAAATTGAGTTTCAACATACTCTTGATTTTAATCAACATTTGATGAGTCTAGTAGAGTTTTATTATAATAGGATCCCTAGTTTATGGTCTTTTGGTGAATATAGGAATTTGGTGGGATTTTTTAAATAAATAACATAGTTTTTAATAATTTTTTAAAAAATAATATACAAAATATTAAAAATTCAGAAATAGAACGATACGCCAATTGGAATGACGTATCCACCTGGTTACGCCATTCCAATTGGCGTATCGTCTAATAATTTTATTTTTTTGTAATTTCGTTCAAATTAATTTTTTTTTTTGCCGTTGAGTCTGGATACGCCATTGTAAATGGCGTATCCAGACATGTGTGTCAGGTTATGCCATTCTTAATGGCGTAACCTTACATACGTGTCAGGATACGCCATTTACAATGGCGTAACCTCACCCTTTTTTCTCTTTCTCCCCTCCCTTCTTTTCTTCTCTCTTCTTCTTCCTCTTCTCTCCGTTTACTGCTTTGCTGCTTCATTCTTCCTCCATCTTCATTCTTCCTCTCTCTCAATTGCATTATATCCGTAGATCACAAGGTAATTTTTTTAATTCTATATTATTATTCAGTTAAATACATTTTTTGAGTTAGTGTAGTATTTCCTTCCTATAGTTTAAATATTCACAATTTTTAATTTTAATTTTGAATCAAGTTATAACATAAATATTAGTTTAAATGTTAATCTTTGAGTTTATGGTTTATATATTTATTGCATTCTAATTTTACGTGTAAATTATGTTAGGTATAATATCAAAATTAATGTTTAGGGTATGAACTTTAAATTAATTATATAGTTTTTATTATGTACTTAGCTTTGGAATGTAGTTGTTTTTAGGATATGAACTTTGATTTAATTATGTAGTTTTTATTTTGTATTTAGATTTTAAATGTAGTTGGTTTTAGGTTATGTACTTTGATTTAATTATGTAGTTTTTATTTTGTACTTAGATTTTCAATGTAGTTGTTTTTAGGATTTGAACTTTGATATAATATTTTAGGTAAAATGTATAATTTTGTGCTCATAATTTTGAGATGTAATATTGAATTTAGTGTTTATGAATGATATTTTTAGGTTTTTTTACAAGGTTTAATTTTTGTTTTCGCGCTATAAATTAATAATGTATATTTTGCAGAAATGTCTAGGTAGAACTTAGTTGATGTTTGCATATTTTTGGATGGACAAATAATTGAAGATGCGAACTATATGTTGAGTTATAGTGTTCCAGCAACAACGTACATGAGAATATCTCGTTCGATCACATTAGTTGAATTGGTGAATAAGGTATATGAGAGTACAGGAATTAATCCGAATGAATTCTCGTTGAAAGTTTTTTCGAAGTACTCCTATGAGGATAGAAATTTGCTCAGGCAGAGAGCTATGGAGGTAAAAAATGATGGTGATTTAAGTTTTTTCTTGGATCCTTATACTGGTGTTAGTACAATGGATCTTTATATTAAAAAAGAGCCAATACAATCTCAGGGTCGATACACATCGCTGTTAACACAGATGACGTCGTATCAGCCAACCCAATTCTCACCATTTTGTGCTCAACCACTCTTACCAGATTTAAATGTCAGTAGTTATCCGAATGACGATATCTATGCAGATAATTTTTATTTTTATATTTGCTTTGTATCATCATACTTTTAAATAAATGTTATAATTGTGTTAATTTTTTTTTATGAGAAGTTTTAATTGTATCACTTTTTGATAGTTTTTCTTTATTATGATTACCTTTTTAGGATGTTCTACATCGGGTAATGCTTTTAGAGGTGTTGAAAATGTGCCAAATTTCCCTTTGGCCGCTCATGGCTCAGGGAGTTATGCAGTGGATGATGAAGATGAGGGTAATAATGAATCGTCTATACATTTGCATAATTTTTGTGTCCTATTTTATTTTATTCTTTATAATTGCATTATATGAATATGTATTATAACAAACCTTAATTTAATTTCAATTTTTTGTACATGTAGGTCTGTCTACTCACGGCCATCACGAATTTGGGCATTTTGACGAAGGAAACTATAGTTTACGAGAGTTTACGGTGCAACTCAGTAACCCGACTACTTATGTTGTTGTATGCAAACACAAAAACGAAAGAGAAGGGTGCAAGTTCAGACTTCGAGCTCATTTTAGCCAGAAAACACATTATTGGATGATATCAAAATATAAAGGGCCACATGAGTGTATGTTTGAAAATGTGGACAAAAACCACCATAATTTGGACATGAATATGATTGCCAACGAACTTCTGGGACAAGTTCAAATTGGTCCGTCAATTAAGGTTGCACGAATAGTTCAAATGGTAAATGAAAAATGGAAATGCTAGATTTCTGTAGACAGACGCTTTCACGAGGCCTACTGTAGGCGATGGCGACGTTTCATCGGTCCTTTTTTTTTTTTCAACATTGCCACTGTTGACAGATGCTTTCACGAGGCCTACTGTAGGCGATGACGACGTTTCAACTTTCTTTTTTTGTCTGATGAGTATATATACAGAGGGCCTGGTTATCAATCTTATTAACAATAGTAAGAATGGAGCCGTTTAGAGCCCCAAAATTGTTTTACACTCCTGGTGATATTTTTCGTGCCATGGGACGTAGTTGGCTGTTGGATGATGATTATTATTATTCATTGAATCCAAATCAGAGATATTCACAAGTATATTTGCAAATGATGGAAGATGAATGGCGTCATCGGGTGCAAGAATAAGACGGGCTTGTCACAGATTGTTGTGAACGTCAAATTTGTTGGCCGAGACGAAGATCCATACTCATGCCTTGTGTAACGCCACAGGAGAAAACTACAGCACTCAATAGGATACGTGAGGAGAATAACAGGATGGTTATGCGTATGCAGTGTCTTAATTATCAAGAAATTTCACGAGAATACGCCTTATGTGGTTATGTGCAAGAAGCAAGAGCCCGATGGGAGCTTAGTGTAGGTCCTCAGTATCGGTCAGATATTGAAATGTCTGATGAGGAGAATAACTAGATTACGTATTAGCTTTTATTTCATATTACTTCAAAGTCGTCTTACTTTCGTATGTTTTTCGCCTTCAAATAAAATAATTATGTTCCTATAGTTCATTGGTCTATTTTTATTTTTGGTCTTTCAATTGAAAAATATAATATAAATATAAATATGCAGAAATATTACAAATTGCTACAAATTATATTTGAAAAAGAAAATCAAAAAATTATAAACTACAAATGAAAATGACTATCTACTATTAATTCCGACCGCGATGCCCCCCCATGCCACAAAATGGTGTACGCCTTTCCCTAGTTGAACGTCTAAGTTGCCCCATTTCATTTTCTGTTCTGTTCATGTCAAAGCTAAACGGAACTGCGGACGTGTCAAATTGCAAAGAGGCTGGAGGTGGATTCCTGTTTACGGGAGGTGGATTGTTCGACAGGTCTAGGCTGAGGTTTGTGTGAGGGTCCTCCATATATTGATCCCACAAATTTTCGGGTGTTGCCCAAGTTGATGATGAAGGCCCCTCATCTTGGACTGAATAATGTCCCTGATACACGGGAGTAGGAGCAGCCATCTGGGGAAAGTAATCCCCGGTATAACAGGGAGTAGTAAAAGTCGCAGAGGATGGTCCCAAAGTGGTGGTGAGAGGTACTTGACTCGAGGGTCCAGCTTCGCCCTGATCAAAATTAACACCCGATGCTGAATCATCACGGCGGCTAAATGTGACCCGTCCTGAAATCTGGTTAAGACCCTGACTCAATTGGGCAGAAGTGCACGATTCAGGGTAATCTTGGACAAGTCTTTGCAATTCTTGAATTTGCCTATTCTGTAAAAGATAAACAAAAAACATAAGACAAATCAAAACATATATATAGGCGAAATGTAATGTAATGTTAACCTAAAACAATTATATATACTAACCACATCATGCAACAGAGGTGCCGACCCTGTTTGGAAGCCTTCATTAGACCTATCCAACATCCTTGATATATAACGACGCGTGGTCCTATCATACCAGAACCCGTAATCATCTGTTGCGCCCGTACCCTCGTCACCTCCCACAATATGATTTAATCGGTCATTCCATATATCGATGAAAGTCCTATTAAAAGTGGACCAATCCTCATTGTCTCTCCCAGCACGGTCAACCCTATTGAAATGTGGGTGCGTATATAAGTGTGGAACCGTTTGTCGAAATTGAAGCTGTTGAAGCACACGCTCAGGACGGTGATACTCCACAATATTGAGGAATACCATCGGAACTGATGCTCTCCACACATTAGGGTCCAGACACTCAGGTGGCAACTCAGCAATACCGGGCTCATTGAAGTTGTATAAGTCCCATACAAACTGAAATAAAAACATTTAACACCACCATTTATAAATCGCAAGGATTTTATAATTTTATAATATAACAACCCGAAGAAATTTTTTACTCACATGATGATAGGCCATCTGATCTAATGCTTCTCTAGCTGCTACTACAACGCCAGTGGTTGTCGTTTCGTTTTTCACGGGACGAAACCACCTACAATATCAATAATGCAAATAATTAAAAAAAATAGTTGTTTTTGAATTATTCATGACCATGCCCACAACTGTTAAAAACAAAAATACATTCATTTATTAAACATTTATTATTTTACATAAAGATATAACAACAAAAAAATAATAAATTATACCTGTAACAATGTTAAAGGGCCAGACACTCCTTTCGAAGTCCTCAGGGAGGCATGATATAATTGACGGTACAAATACGCCAACACACCGCTCCCCCAACTATATATATGACTAAACCTCGTCAATATTTTCAAAAATTTTTAACCACAAAATCGAAATCCCTTCTCCGGTGCTGTCAGGTAGCATGACGCCAAGCAATGCAAAAGCCCAACATCGTGCTATCTGATCAACCATATGCTCAGGGGACCCATCATCAATTGATGTTGCGTTCAATTTTATGAATGCACATAAACTTTTCATTTTTAAGCGCATACCCTCGGGTTTACAATCATCTCGTGTAATTTGTAAACCTAAAAGCTGATGCACTAACGCCGCATAATCATTAAACACATTAAAGGGATGATGAATAACTAACGCCTTACCATCAATTGGTACGCCCCATAATATTGCTATATCTTGGAGAGTAACAGTAGCCTCTCCACTTCTGAGGTGAAACGTATTCGTCTCCGGACGCCACCTCTCAATGAGTGCATTCATCAGTCCCATATCCAATCTAAGTTGGCCACACCGCGTTAACAAGTAAAAGCGGTAAAACCCCATTTGATGGAGTTTTCGTAAGACTCGATGATGTGGTAGAACAAATCCGTTAGCTTTGAACATTTTAAAATAATGTCCATCTGCTCGTCTAGATCGTACTTTTTCATCGTTCCCAGAAAATACCAACTCAGACCTATGACTTGCCTGATCCGACAACACACTAGGATCTGCAAGCCCATATATATTACGATTGTACCAATTTGCCATCCTGCATTTATAAAATATAATAAACACAATTAGAATACAAAGAATTAGTTAGATTATCATCCACTATTCTAAATAGGGAGTAGTCCTAACTTCTATTACAAAAATTGAACAATGACGTAAATTTTTTTACTAAAATTCAAAAATAATATTTTAAAATTCGAAATTCAACACATCAAAATTGAAACATATACCTTAATATTACACCTTCTACATTACAATTAATCAAAGAATCCTAAAATTCAAAAAAATAATACCATAAAATTCGAAATTCAACACATCAAATTTGAAACATAAACCCTAAAATTACACCTTCTACACTACAATTAACCAAAGAATCCTAAAATTCAAAAAAATAATACCATAAATTTTGAAATTCAACACATCAAAATTGAAATATAAACCCTAAAATTACACCTTCTACACTACAATTAACCAAAGAATCCTAAAATTCCAAAAACTAATACCATAAATTTCAAAATTCAACACATCAAAATTGAAACATAAACCCTAAAATTACACCTTCTACACTACAATTAACAAATGAATCCTAAAAGTTTAAAAAATAATTCCATAAAATTCGAAATTCAACACATCAAAATTGAAACATAAACCCTAAAATTACACCTTCTACACTACAATTAACGAATGAATCCTAAAAGTTATAAAAATAATAATAAGGATAATTACCAAATTAAGCAACAATCACAAATTTTCAACAATAAAATCAAATTTTACTACTAAAATTCAAAAATAATACCATAAAATTCGAAATTCAACACATCAAAATTGAAACATAAACCCTAAAATTACACCTTCTACACTACAATTAACCAATGACTCCTAAAATTGAAAAAAAAAAAGCCACAACAACTAACCAATTAAGCAACAATCACAAATTTTCAATAATAAACTAAAATTCTACTACTAAATTTCAAAAATAACACCATAAAAATTCAATATCGTGCAAATTAACCGATAAAATTCGAAACATACAACAACACACATTAATATTGAAACATAAACTCTAAAATTAGTACATATAGGAAAATAAACCCTAAAATTCCAAAATAAAACCCTAAAATTTCGAAATAAATTAGGAAATATTACTAAATTAAGCAATAATTACAATAGGAATTAGAAAAATATAAAATATAAAATTATATTCAAATATAAATTTACCTTCAATTGGAAAGAGTAGGAGAGGAGAAGAGGGTAAGTGAATGGTGTGAGGAGTTTGCAGAAGGAGAGGAGAAGAGGGGAAGAGAGAAGAAAGGAAGGGAGAAAGAGAGGGGAAGAGAGAAATAGAGTTCTCGGTCAAACGAGTGTGTCAGGTTACGCCATTCTTAATGGCGTAACCTGACACACATGTCTGGATACGCCATTCTAAATGGCGTATCCAGACTCAACGGCAAAAAAATAAATAAATTAATTTGAACGAAATTAAAAAAAAATAATTTATTAGACGATACGCCATTAGGAATGGCGTAACCAGGTGGATACGCCATTCCAATTGGCGTATCGTTCTATTTCTGAATTTTTAATATTTTGTATATTATTTTTTAAAAAATTATTAAAAACTATGTTATTTATTTAAAAAATCCAATTTGGTGTCCCTTTGTTTTTTTTAACAAAACCTACTAGACTCCCGGTAAATGGGGTATCTACCAAAACTACAAAATAACAAAACAATATATATATAGGCATCATGTTGGAGTAGTAGCGGAAGTGTAATGAGCTTTTTATTAGTTAAAAGCTTTATGCTTAGAAAGTTTTGTAATGTTGGTAGAAAAAATATGATAGGGACGGCTAATTGTTTAGTGAAGAGTTTTATATTATATTTGAATATTTTGCTAGAAGTTTGTAGAATTGAAGATGATAGTGGACGGTTGTTTTAGGATTAAAGGAATTGAGCTGCTGCTCCTTTTTAAGACAATTTTATTACACTTTATGCTTTATTGCTTTGGCTTTTTTTTTTGCTTGCTTACAACAATGCATGGTACATCTATTTATACAAGTCCATAGATAAATCTAGATACCTTTACATCATTTTCAATGAGGTGATTCTAGATACTAGATATTTCTTGGTGTTAGGTACTAGATGCTTCATAGATACTAGATATTTCTAGTAGATAGTAATTTCTAGATGCTAGATATTTGTTGGATGCAATTCATGATGCTTCTAGACATATCTTGAAAATTGCAAATTAACTTTCAACACTCCTCCTTAATTTGTAATTTTCAGTTGATGCTTGAACTTCTCGAATTTCTCCAGTGTGACTGCTTTGGTAAGGAAATCAGCCGGTTGATCATTTGTGTTGATGAAATTCATCGCAATCTCCTCCTTGCCCACTAATTCTCGAATAAAGTGATGTCGTAGTTCAATATGCTTTGAGCGGGCATGAAACACCGGATTTTTAGTCATAGCTACAGTTGACATATTGTCGCAATATATTTTTGTCGGCTCCTTTTGTGTTTGTTGCATGTCACTGAGAATTCGTCTCAACCAGATTGCTTCACATGAAGCCTCTGTTGCTGCAATATATTCGGCTTCTGAAGATGATAATGCCACTGTCTTTTGCTTTCGCGAGCTCCATGAGATCACACTTGAACCAAGGCAAAAGATATAGCCGGACGTGCTCTTTCGATCATCTATGGATCCCGCCCAATCACTATCAGTGAATCCAACCAGCTTGTTATCTTCTTCTTTGACATATTGGAGTCCAAGTTGTTTAGTTCCTTGAAGATATCGCAAAATTCTTTTTGCAGCGACAAGATGATTTTTGCTAGGATCTTGCATAAATCTTGAAACCACACTCACTGCATAACATATGTCGGGTCTAGTGTGAGTGAGATAAATGAGTGAACCCACCAAGCTTCGAAAAACTTTCCCATCTGCCTTTTCCGAGCCGTCATTCAATTGCAATTTTTCACTTGGCATCATGGGCGTGTTTACGGGCTTGCAGTTGGCCATGTGAAATTTCTTGAGTATGTCTTCAATATATTTCTCCTGTGAAAGAAAAATTTCTCCCTTGGCTTGTTTAACTTGGATGCCGAGAAAGTATCTCATTAAGCCAAGATCAGTCATCTCAAAATCTTTCATCATTTTTAACTTGAACTCTTTCACTGCTTTTAGGTCAGTTCCAAAATAAATTAAATCATCGACATATAAACAAACTATTAAAAAATTCGTACCTTCGTTTTTCACATATAGCGAAGGTTCATTCTTGCTTCTTTCAAATCCATTTTTGAGAAAGTAGCCGTCAATCTTGCAGTTCCATGCTCGTGGCGCTTGCTTTAATCCATATAACGCCTTTCTAAGTCTATAAACTTTGTTCTCCTTTCCTTCCACCGCAAAGCCTTGTGGTTGCTCGACATAAACTTCTTCTTGTAGCTCGCCGTTCAAAAAGGCTGATTTAACATCGAGTTGATATACGTTGAGCTCCAATTGTGCTGCTACGGCGAGAGCCGTTCTTATGGTTTCCATTCGAACTACTGGAGCGAATGTCTCATTGAAGTCGACTCCAGGTTGTTGCGAGTATCCCTTTGCAACTAGCCGAGCTTTATGCTTTTTGATAGAACCATCTTCGGCATATTTTATTTTATAAACCCATTTAAGTCCAATCACTTCTTTATTTTTAGGTAAATCAACGAGCTCCCAAGTTTTATTTTTCTCAATTACGGATATTTCCTCTTTCATTGCGTCAATCCACACATCTTTATTTTTTGCATCTTCAAAAGATTGAGGTTCGCAAGCAAAGTAAGCAACATTTGAAGATTCATAAATATCTCGTAAAAGACGTACCTTTCGTACTGGAAACTCCGAATCCGAAGATGAATCTTCATCATTTGAGTTGCTGGTACTTGGGGCCGAATTTAAGTCTTGGCTCTGCGGGAGGTCTCTTGGTCCCGAGGTATTTATTTGAGTACTCATCGGGTGAAGAATGTTGTTTTGAGATGTTGCTTGATTGCTGTCTTCTTCCCAATTCCATGCTGCCATTTCATCGAATATCACATCCCTTGATATGATGAGTTTGTCGTTACTTGGGTTCAATAGTCGATAGCCCTTCGACTCCTCGCTATAGCCAATGAATACAAGTCTTTCACCCTTCTTTTCGAATTTATCTTTGTTTGGTGACTGATTTAGAGCGTAAGCGATGCACCCAAATACTTTCATATGATCGACTTGAGGCTTTCGCTTGTTCCAGGCTTCAAACGGTGTCTTATTCCGAACAGCTTTTGTTGGTGACCGGTTGAGTATATATACAGCTGTATTAACAGCTTCTGCCCATAATTTTTTTGGCAATCCTTTTTCTTCCAGCATGCTACGAGTTCGACTCCTCGCTATAGCCAATGAATACAAGTCTTTCACCCTTCTTTTCGAATTTATCTTTGTTTGGTGACTGATTTAGAGCGTAAGCGATGCACCCAAATACTTTCATATGATCGACTTGAGGCTTTCGCTTGTTCCAGGCTTCAAACGGTGTCTTATTCCGAACAGCTTTTGTTGGTGACCGGTTGAGTATATATACAGCTGTATTAACAGCTTCTGCCCATAATTTTTTTGGCAATCCTTTTTCTTCCAGCATGCTACGAGCCATTTCAGCAATAGTGCGATTCTTTCTCTCTGCCACACCGTTTTGTTGCGGACTATATTTCACCGTAAGTTGTCTTTGAATTCCTTCATCCTTGCAGTGATTCATAAATGCGTTGTAGATAAATTCACCTCCACGATCGGTTCGTAGAGTCTTGATTAGATGCCCACTTTGCCGCTCGACTAGGGCCTTGAACCGAAGAAATACAGAGAATGCTTCGGACTTTTCACTCAGAAAATAAATCCACATCATCCGAGTGAAATCATCGACAAAGAGAATAAAGTATCTCTTATTGTTTAGTGAAGGCGTCCTTGTAGGACCAAATATGTCGGCATGAACCAACTCCAAAGGTGTTTTTGCCCTCCAAGATGTTTTCGGGAATGGAAATCTATGCATTTTCCCGTAAATGCATCCTTCACAAATTCTATTTTCTTTTTCAATTTTAGGAAGACCAATAACCATATTTTTTGAGTTTAATAAGTGCAACCCTTTATTATTTAAATGACCATATCTCAAGTGCCATAAATAAGAATTTTCAGATTTTTCCATTTTCAAGGCACAATGGTCATTTAGTGGCAAAGTTAGACGAAAAATTTTATTTGGGGCCATATCGATATTTGCCACTGTTGTGTTATTTTTCTTATCAATGATTTTGCATTTATTATTATCAAAATTTACCGAATAACCTTTTTCTAAGAGTTGACCAACACTTAATAAATTTGTAGCTAGATTCGGCACGTAAAGAACATCATGAATAAATTTCTTTTTACCTTGCCTAGTGCGGACAGCAATGACACCTTTTCCTTCAACTTTCTGGACTTTGCCGTCTCCAAGTTTTACCTCTGATGTGAAGTTTTGGTCAAACTCCTCAAATATGTCGCGGTTGCTCGTCATGTGGTTGCTGCATCCACTGTCAATATACCATGTATCTTGCGACTCTTTTTCGACTTTTAGGCAAGAATAGAAAACTTGGTCTTCCTCCTCCTCTTTTGTAAAATTGGCCCTTTTCGTTTCTTGATTCTTTTGATATCGACAATCCCTTTGTGAGTGATTAGGGATTCGACATCTCTTACACTTGAAGTAGCAATCTTGTGAAGTATGATTATTCTTTTTGCAAATAATGCAACATTGATTTCCTTCACCTTTGTTGTTGAGTTTGCGCCTCTCTTGATTTCCTCCGTTGTAATGATTCTTCTTTTGAAATGCTCCTTTTTTGAAGTCAAGTTTGCTTGAGTCATTCTCCAAAAACTTGAGTTTGGATTGGAATGCTTGCTCGACGGACTGATTTGTCGACCTATTGATTCTTTGTTCATGAGCTTGTAGTGAACTCATGAGTTCGAATGTCGACAACTTTGATAGGTCCTTTGATTCTTCGATCGCGGCAACACAATGGTCAAACTTTGGAGGTAAGCTTCTCAAAATCTTCTCGACCACTTTCTTGTCTTGAATAGTATCTCCAAGACATTGAATTTGATTTACGATAGTTGAGACTCTAGAAAAAAAATCTCCAATTTTTTCACTTTCTTTCATCGATAAGTTGTCGAAATCTCTCCAAAGAGATTGCAACTTGATCGATATTACTTTATCATTTCCCCGAAATTCTTTTTGTAAAACTTCCCATGCTTCTTTAGCTTTTCTTTTATTAAAAATTCGAGGATAGATAGATTTACTTACCCCCTGTTTTATATATCGAAGTGCCGTCGCATCTTTCTTTTGTTTTTCTTTGAATTGCTTTTCTTGTGTAGCTGTCCATTTGGTCGGATCTCCTTCAGCGGGTGGCTCTGGATACTCCTCTTCTATAACTTCCCATAAGTCTTGAGAGATGAAGAAATCCCTCATCTCGCTGCTCCAATAATCATAATGCTCTCCTTCAAATATTGGTACTTCACTTGGAGAGTACTTGAACATTGTAGTGAATGAACTTGTCGCCATGATTTATATGATGACTGATCAAAGCCGTCTACACGGCTCTGATACCAAATTTGTTGGAGTAGTAGCGGAAGTGTAATGAGCTTTTTATTAGTTAAAAGCTTTATGCTTAGAAAGTTTTGTAATGTTGGTAGAAAAAATATGATAGGGACGGCTAATTGTTTAGTGAAGAGTTTTATATTATATTTGAATATTTTGCTAGAAGTTTGTAGAATTGAAGATGATAGTGGACGGTTGTTTTAGGATTAAAGGAATTGAGCTGCTGCTCCTTTTTAAGACAATTTTATTACACTTTATGCTTTATTGCTTTGGCTTTTTTTTTTGCTTGCTTACAACAATGCATGGTACATCTATTTATACAAGTCCATAGATAAATCTAGATACCTTTACATCATTTTCAATGAGGTGATTCTAGATACTAGATATTTCTTGGTGTTAGGTACTAGATGCTTCATAGATACTAGATATTTCTAGTAGATAGTAATTTCTAGATGCTAGATATTTGTTGGATGCAATTCATGATGCTTCTAGACATATCTTGAAAATTGCAAATTAACTTTCAACACATCACTCAATCTTGTAACTTTCTTTGCACGCAATGGCTCCAACTCGCCTCCTCCGAATAGCTTCACTGTTCTCGCGCAAGAACACGCACTATCACTTCCACACCCTCCTCAGTACACGCACAACAGCAAACAATGGACTTTGGAGAATCCATCGTCAACCAAACCGACGTCTCCTTATCACTGACAAAGCATGTTATCTCCACCATACCCGAAGCCAAGGACAAAAATCTCCTATTCTCGCCGCTGTCAATCCACGTGTCTTGGGTATGATCGCGGCTGGATCCAAGGACCCCACCCGAGACCAGTTGTTGGACTTTCTCAAGTTCAATTCACCCGAGCAACTCGGTTCTCTTGCGACTCTGCTGTTCGCCGACGGTAGGCCTCTCAGTGGGCCCCGTTTGTCCTCCGCCAACGGTATTTGGATTGATCAGAGTCTCAGATTCAAACCTGATTTCAAAGAAGTTATGGAGAATGCTTACAAGGCTGATTCGTATCCGTATCATGTTGATTTTCAGACTAAGGTCAGGTTCTTTTTTCTCCCCATGTTAGTTTAAATTTTCACGCGGGGTTATTGTCAAATTAGGGTTTATTTAGGGTTTAAAGCCAAATTAGGTTTTTGGGAATGCGAGAAAAATTGAACTCATAAAGTTGCAATTGTTTTTTGTCAACTTCTTAAGAAGTTGCTTTTTGTAGCTTGTTATGAACGGTCATTGACATGTTTGTTGGTTCCATGGTGGGAAGACTTGAAGTTTGTGACGGAGCAGGATTCTTTTTGTGTGTGTGTGTGTGTGTGTTTGGGGGTGGGGGGGGGGGGGGGGGGGGGGGGGGGGCGCAAAATTTTTAATTTTCGAAAGTTTTTAGGGAAAAAAATGATTTTCTCTAAGGTGGGGGGTGTCCCCATAAGCCTCGTGGCTCCGTCTCTGGTTCTACTTGAACTCGTGTGATAGTTTTGGACTTGTAGTGTCTACACGGTGATTTTGAATTCGGTCTTGATTTAACTCCAACTCTTTTGGTTCATTCTACTTTGATTTATAATTTAGAGGTGTAATTGTAGGCCAGTGTTGGAGTTATTTGATTTTTGAACGATATATGACTATAAAACGGATATCACAGATTGAATAAGGATGCTCACGAAATGAATGTTGGCGTATTTCAACTGTAACCTTGGAAAAGTGAAAAAGTTCCGCTTTGGTTCAGTGGACGTACCATAGGACTTCTTTCGAATGATTCGTTTTTCCTTTGTCTTTACGTCCATTGGGATGTTCAGTCCTTATTTATAACTTATTTCTAGTAAGAAATCGCCATTGCAACATTTGTCGGAGTGTAATTTTCCATCGACCATATCTTCGTAGAAGAAATAACCCGCTATGACCTCGAATTTCTTGATCTTTCGAGCTTCATAAGATAATAATAGTCAAGAGAAAAATCAGGAGAATACTCCGAATCATCAATTTCATCACCCGAGCTAGTGTAATTTGATGAACCTATTCTCTCATAATTGCTACCAGAAATAAAAGAAACATTCCTCTCTTAACTTAGTTTGCTCCAATATATAAAACAAGATACGTACTGGCTTAGTACATAAGAGTGAAAGAGAAAGTCCTAAGTGGAGAAGATTTAGAAAATACATAGTGAACAGAGATGATTCTACTTGCATTACTTTGTCATGCAAAAATCTTTGTGTACTTACCTTAGCTATTAAAAATAAACCTGGAATCTAGAAACTGCTGATCTTCATATCGAATTTCGAATTGTTTTTTTGTTTGGTACAGATGTGGACAATCTTGGGTAAACTTACATTTTGTTATTTTATAGAATTTTTTTGTAACAGTTGAATATTTAGAGAGGTTGGAAAAATAAATAAATTGTGTAAATTATTTTTTATAATTTATTGAGATTCTTCTGAATGCATTTTCATAAGAATGGTAAAGCTTGAGACTGTACAATAGCATGTACTATACAAGAATGTTGACAGGTACAGAAGAATCTCAGTAAATTTTAAAGAACAATTAATATAATTTATTTATTTTCCCTTGTTACTAAGAAGTTTATGTCATAATTTACATCCTTATAAGTTGTAGAGAAAATTAAGTAAGGAGAAGAGTGATATTTTATTTCTACTAGCAATTCTTAGGGGAAAATTACGTTTTTCATCCCATAACTTTGCCCCAGTTTAGTTCTGGTCCCATTCGTTACAGATTTATCACATTTAGTCCTATAACTTTGAAAATATCACAAATTCAGTCCCCATCAAAACTTCCATCCAAAACATTGTGGAATTGACCATTAAGTTTTGAACAGAAATTTTGGTTGGGACTAAATGTGAGACATTTTCAAAAATATGAGACTAAATCTGAAAAATCTGTAATGAATGAGACCAAAGTTAAAATGGGGCAAAGTTATGAGATGTAAAATATAATTTTTCCAATTCTTAGAGAATGAGTTCATCAAACCCTAATTCAAACGTTCAAGGTCATGGTGATTGGTGAGTTACTTTTCTATAATTGTATGATTGGTTTTAAAGTATTGGGACTCCCTTATAATCAAGAGCGAAGATAAGCGTAAATTTACAATATGTCAGCTAGTTAATGCTCTTACTAGGCTTATCTTCGCAAATGCAATATATTTCAAAGGAGCCTGGAACAAAAAATTTGATGCATCCAAGACAAATGATCACGAATTTTTCCTACTAAATGGCGGCTCTATTCAAGTACCCTTCACAACTAGCACTAAGAAGCAATATGTCCGTGCTTTTGATGGTTTTAAAATATTGCGGTTCCCTTATAAACAAGGCGAAGATAAGCGTCAACTTACAATGTATTTACCTGGGAAGGATATAGAAAAAAAAATAAAGAAAACTATTTTTCATTGTTTGGTTAGTAGAAAAAATGAAAAAGGAAAAAAAAAATAGGAGAGAAAATTTAATACTTATTTGAGACAATACTTTTAAATTGGGAGCGTGTTTTTTCAAATTATGCAGAGTTTACACTATCAGTGCTTTTCTTCCCAACCCCCACCCCCGTTTTGGTGGAAGTAGGGGGTGGGGTGGGGGGATTAGATTCGTATTATTCGATGAAAGTTGCTGATTATGTTTTGTAATTGAATATATTTTCAAAAATTATATGTGCTAAATATTACGTTTGTTTATCGTTGACTATTACCAAAGGCCATTGAGGTAACAAAAGAAGTGAATACATGGGCAGAGAAGCAAACAAATGGTCTAATCAAAGAAATACTTCGGTTTGGTTCAATTAATGCTCTTACTAGGCTTACCTTCGCAAATGCACTATATTTCAAAGGAGCCTGGAACAAAAAATTTTATGCATCAAAGACAAAAGATCATGAGTTTTTCCTACTAAATGGCGGCTCTATTGAAGTACCCTTCATGACCAACACTCAGAAGCAATATGTTCGTGCTTTAGATGGTTTTAAAGTATTGCGGCTCCCTTATAAACAAGGCAAAGATAAGCGTAAATTTTCAATGTATTTCTTTCTTCCAGATGCCAAAGACGGACTGCCATCTTTGTTAGAAAAAATGGGCTCTGAATCTAAATTCATAGAACGACACCTCCCATATCAAGAAATAAAAGTTGGTGATTTTCTTATTCCAAAATTTAAAATAAACTTCGATTTTGAGGCTTCTGGGGTTCTCAAGAGGCTCGGGTTGGTGCTGCCTTTTTCTTGTGAAGATGGCCTGACTGAGATGGTGGAATCTAATGTTAGGGAGAATCTCTATGTTTCGAGCATATTTCAAAAATGGTTTATTGAGGTGAATGAAGAAGGTACAGAAGCTGCAGCTATCTCTGTTTGCACTTTTGTAGGTGGCTCTCCGTGGATTGCTGATGAGTTGGATTTTGTGGCTGATCATCCATTTTTGTTTGTTATAAGAGAAGATACGACGGGGGCGGTGTTGTTTGTCGGACAAGTGCTTGATCCCGTGGTTGATTAATGCAAATATATTAGTTTTGTATATGTGTGAATGTCACTCATATGCAAATTCTATTCAAGATGATGCATAAGTAAAGTGAAATGCAAGATACTGCATCGTTCTTAATAAGAAAGTTGAAATGCTAAGGCTTCGTTTATATTTTTAAGTTCAAATTTTTATAACTTTTCACGATGTATATCATAGATATTTGTGTGAAATGATGCGATGTGTGGTGTGTTTGTGTATGTTTTTAGAAAACGGTTGGAAGTTAGAAAATATGTCAAATAAATAATGATTGGTCTAGGCATGATATATAAAGTGATTTAGCATTTTAATTTGATTGTGTGACTAAAAAAAGGAATTGATAAAGGCATTCCACATCACGTTAAAGGCACTCTATGTTTTTTTTTAAAAAAAATTCACCAATGGATCATATTGCCTTTTAGCCTTTTACCTGTATTTTTTTTATCATTTTATTTGACAAACTAGTTTTCTTCAATATTTATTTGGAGCAAAATGAGCAACCAAATTATTTGAGTGAGTTTGATAAAATTATATCGGGTTTTGAATATCCATGACAAAATGATTAGTCTTATTGCATGACATAAAAAGTAGGCATTTAAATATTTACAGTCTCATTATATGTGTAAAATGCGTTAGCAAAAAGAAAATAGAGCGATTTTGTTTGATACTATTTCCAAAAGAGTTTTTTTTATCAAAAAAATGAATTCTGCAAAGTTATAGTTAAAGATATTTAGAACGGATAATCAAGCTCACCTTTAATTTTAAAATTGATAAGAATTCTATGTTATACAAAATATTTGGAGAGTACCTTTATCAAAATATTTTCTTAAATTCTCATTAAGAAAATAGTAGAGGAAAAAGACAAAAGAAGAATAGTTGGAGCAGGTAATTATTGATGTGAGATAATGTGAAATGATGGATGTAGTGATTGATAGATAGTTATACAGGCGAATGAAAAAGTACAATAAAAAAATGCGTTTCTTGGTGAAAATGGTTTATCGTGTAAATTTTTAGAATAATGCTATCCAAAAAAATGTATTTGAAAACGTAAACAAACAAGGGATAATGATTATAACTAAATTTGTTGTTCCGAATTGACTACATGGGAAATCAGGGAGAAGAACATTGACAAGCAGTTAAGTGAATTTTGAGGTACATGAAAGGTACTACAAAGTTTGGACTTGTGTTTGATAATTCTGAGGGTTCCTCTCGAGGTGGAGTTATTCGCTGTGTAGATTCTGATTTTGCTGGAGATTTGGATAAAAGGTGTTCTACCGGTGGATATATATTTACTTTATTTGGGGGTCTTATTAGTTGGAAGGCAGTTCTCCAACCTACCATTGATTTATCTACCACAAAGGCAGAGTAAATGGCTGTCACAGAGGCAACCAAAGAAGCTTTATGGTTGAAAGGTTTAGCTATGAGTTTGGGTCTCGAGAAGGAGGTTTTTATTGTATTCTATGATAGTCAAAGTGCAATTTACTTGACTTAGAATCAGATATTCCACGAGAGGACCAAACATACTGATATATGATATCTCTTCATTTGAGATTATATATCAAATGGAGAGATTGTGGTTACTAAAGTTGGTACTCAAGATAATCCTGCTGATATGATGATCAAACCAGTATTGATGCACAAGTTCAAGCATTTCTTGGACTTGGTTAAAATTGATGTTTTTGATTGATTGCCCTTGAGGGGCTTGATGAGGTTTAGTTTCTTGGTTTTGCTATTGGATTCATTTGTTACTTGGACTTTAATCTAAGATGGAGAATTATTTTGACGTCTTAAAATCCTAGGCCCTAAATTAAGTAGAAGGTATACTTTTTTGGGCTAGGTTATTTATGGGAGAAAATCTGGGGCTAGGTTTAGTCCATACTCTTGACAATCATTATAATCTGTACCTCTTTCGTAATAGTGAAATACTCTATCCTCTTCTGTGGACGCAGGCATTTCATGAACCACGTAAATTTCTTATGTCCTTTAATCTTTACCTCTTATTTTGTGATTTATCATAACATTATCGATGTGAGGTATTGTGAAATGATAGATGCAAGGATGGATAGGTAGTTAAATATGAGAATAGAAAAGTAAAATTAAAAATGTTTGTTTTTGGTGAAAATGGTTTTTCGTGTGAATTTTTAAAATATTGTGATATATAAAAAAGAAAATGTATTTGAAAACGTAAACAAACAATGCATAATGTTTAGGGATAATAGCAGACACCCCCCTCAGTTATGGGGTGATGTGCATTTTGCCCCCCTCACTTATCATAAAATGTGCATTTCACCCCCTCGGGCAATTCGGGTAGATTCGGGCACCACACTTATCATAAAAATTGGACTTTTGCCCCCTGACTTATGTGTCTTTGTAGCACTTTGCCCCCTGACTTATGTGTTTTTGTAGCATTTTGCCCCCTCACTTATGTGTTTTGTAGCACTTTGCCCCTGCCCGAGCTGCCCGAGGGGGTGAAGTGCACATTTTATGATAAATGAGGGGGCAAAATGCACATTTCAATAAGTTAGGGGGCAAAGTGCACATCACCCCATAACTGAGGGGGGTGTCTGCCATTATCCCTAATGTTTATAACTAAATTTGTTGTCCCGACTTGTCTAGTCTACATAGTACTTGGTTAAGTCGAGGTTTACTGAAAATTATCATTGAAAAGTTTATTTAAATCATTGGAAAGTAGGTTTCTCTTCCTCACGTAGATGAACTAGCTTGTTCGGGGTTACTATTGCAGTTTTTGAATCTCCATATGTTAATCGACCCTGCACTTGATTAATTTGAAATATAGCTCATTCTCATAAACTTGTCAATTTAGATAGGGATAATTAGATGCACACTGTGTCATTTATTGGATAATTACCATGAGTCCCTGAGGTTTTGCAAACAACTCTAAAAAGCAGAGGTGAAATTGTAATATGCTTTTAGTGATGGGGAAAATTATGTATTTTCTCAAACTTTAAGATGTTTTTCATAATCAGAGTCTCATGCAGGGTATGTCTACGTAATTTACTCATTTGGATATTAACCCTTTCTTTTGTCTTGCGCCTGCATCGTAGTATCATAAACGAATAGTCTCAATGAATATATTATACATATTGACTTCTTTTACTGAGATGATGTATTATTATATTGACTGAAGATCTGTGGCTACCATGCCATTGTTTAAATCTAGCTGTCCACACATTCCTTATTCTTTTCAATTTGCTTCCTTTGTTCTTCATTATCTTTCTTTAGCTCTTCTGTAATTCTTTGTCCTCTTAAAGAGGGTGGCTTCAATCTATTCTCACAACCACATAATCTACTAGATTTCTCTAGCCCAAGTACGTGTGTGAAAGTTTCACCGTCGCTCATGGGATCTTGACTATCTTCAATTGCATCACCTATTATTGAGTCATAACTAGTCAGGATACTTAGAAGTCTAGAGTCAAAGGTGGTTGAGATATAATAGGATATTCAGGGAGTAATATTAGGATTTAGTTGAGCTTTCAGAGAACATTTTCTTAAGATATATTGTTCTATCATGGTACAGAGCCATCATTAAAAACAAAAAAATGGCAAATGAAACTTCTTCATCCAACGTTTCCACCACCTTCCCCTCCTCCTACTCCTATTCTTAGCATTTCACAAAATCATCTTTCATTGAAACTCACACACACAAATTATATCTATTGGAAAACACTTTTTGTTCCTTTCCTAGAAGGCCGAGGTTTAATGGCGTATGTTGATGGTACCAACCCATGTCCTCCTCCAACACTTTCTAATCAACCAAATCCAGCGTACATCACATGGTGTCGTCAGGACAAACTTCTCACAAGTCTTCTTATTAGTTCCATATCCGAGGATCTTATCTCTCTTGTTGTTGGCTGCTCCACTTCCCAAGCCGCATGGAACACTTTGGCACAAGCTCTTGCATCTCCATCTCAAACTCACATCTTAAAATTACATATGGAATTGCAAAAACCGCAAGGTGATATGTCTATCACTGATTATCTACAATGCCTCAAGACTATATCTGATGAACTTGGACAACCACTCCCACCCGCACAGTTCAATGTCTACATCTTCAAAGGACTTCGTGCTGAATTCCGCGATATGGTCGCAACACTTACCACTTCTGATGAATGTTAGGTCTCATATTTTACATATTTTCATCATGATTTACCTCACATTTATCTTTATTTTATGCCTTGTAGTTAGTCTTTTCCTTTATTTTTAGCCCAATTTACGTATTTTGATTTCTAAGTCGTTTCAATATTTTTGTAGGCATATAAATGATTGTTTTGATGAGTTAAAGGAGTATTTTTACGTGAATAACGAAGGCTAACCAAGAGGAAGTGAAGAAATGCATTAGAAAGGCCAAACGAGAATGTTTCGTTGAAGAAAAATGAAGAGAAAAATTTCTGCACAGGCAACTGCACAACTGTGCAGCTGCGGATTTTTATATTTTTGTGGGCCGATCTTATGACTTGGATGGACAAAATTTATGTATCTAAGACTCCTTTTTAGTTAAATAAAGTGGCAAAAACGTTTTTATAGGCTAGAGTGAGATGGGAGATAATTCATTCTTGAAAAAAAGTAGATCTTGGAGAGTAGATCTTGAAGAAGAGAAAAGTAGATCTTGGAGAGGAGTTCTTGGAGAAAAGCTTCATCTTCTCAAGTTGTATTCTTCCAATACTCTATTGTTGAACATGAGTAACTTTATGTTTATGCAATTTATTTCTTGTTTTTCTTTAATTATGCATAGCTAAATTATTTTCTAGGGTTTAAGATGTAGTCTTGTGTATTGATTTGGATTATTGATGATTTATGGATGTGATTTCTTGTTTGGTTTATCTATTAATGAGTGTTTAATGCTTGTAATTGCTTGATCACCAATTCCATGATTTAAGATGAATTAAGAAGTACCGGGAGGTGAATTAGTTTATCGGTTCAGATTTAATAGACATGTGTAAATTGCTTAATAGGGATATTGGTAATTTTGCATGAGACTAGTTAAAAAATATTCATAGAACTTAATGGATTCATCTAAATTAGTTTTTGATCATGGGAGTGACGTTAATTAATTTTGGTGGGTACTCATGAAGATCTCGGGAGAGTATTCATGTATTTAAGGAAATTGGGTCTTTAATTTAAACAAGAATGATAATCCATTGAAAGTCAATAATCCAAAGAAATACCTTGATGAAATCTTAATCCCTAGGCCTTTCGTTAATTGATTGTTTGTTTCAATTATATTTGTGTTAATTATTTATAATTAATTCTGTTTTTATAAATTTCTGCTTTTAATTAGTTAAAATTTCAAATCTTTGATAATCGATAGTCTAAATAATAAGATAAACTTTGTTTGGTACTTGATAACCTTCATTGTGGAGATGATCTTACTTTCACTATATTATTTGTTCGATTCCGTGTTGTTACGGACGGTTAATAAATTGGCGCCGTTGCCGGGGAAGGCAACAAATAGTCAATATCAATAAAAAGTTGATTCTTATTAGTTTAGACATTTTTCTTTAGTTATTTATTTTTGTTTTGGATTTTTTTATTTGTTTGAAGTTTGATACTTGATATTATTGTTTCAGAATGGCTGAGGAGCAGAGAACTCTCCGAGATTATGCTACACCAACATATCAGAACTTAACCTCCAGCATAGCGGTACCAATTGTTCAAGCCAATACCTTTGAGTTGAAGACGGCTATTATTCAAATGCTCCAACACACTGCATTTGAGGGAGATATTGAGAGAGAAGATCCTCATTCCCATCTAGGGAATTTCTTGGAAATCTGCAGTACTTTCAAGATGAATGGCGTTACTGAGGATGCCATAAGACTGCGACTCTTCCCATTCTCCCTGTCTAAAAGAGCTAAGGAGTGGTTGAAAAATCAGCCGGCAAATAAGTTCACCACTTGGGCTGATTTGTCGACTGCGTTTCTGACCAAGTATTTTCCCCCAGCTAAGACCGCTCAGTTAAGGAATGCAATCACAGGATTTATGCAAACTGATAGTGAAACTCTCTATCAAGCATGGGAAAGGTACAAGGAACTACTCAAAATGCCCACATCACGGTATTCCTAGTTGGATGCTTGTGCAGACTTTCTACAATGGTTTGTCACATAGTATCCGGATGAATATCGATGCAGCTGCAGGAGGGAGTTTTATGGCAAAGAATCCGGATGATGCATTGGCTCTTATGGACTAAATGGCATCCAACAGTTATCAGTGGGCAAGTGATAGTCGGGCTGCAAAGAAAACACCGGGCATACACAACGTAGATAACATTACATTGCTAAATGCTAACATTGAAGCACTTGTCAAGCACATGGAGGGACTCAAGGGAAATGTCAGTGCAGTATCTCAACCTACTTTAGCTTGTGATGTTTGTGGGGCACCTCATATGGCTACTGATTGCCCACTCATCGAGCAAGCTAACTATTTATCCAATCAGAATAAGCAGCAAGGAAATCCATTTTCGAACACCTACAATTCGGGTTGGCGAAATCACCCGAACTTTTCTTGGGGAGGCCAAGGGAACCAAGGAGTTCAAGCAAATCCTCCTAGACAACAATTTCCTCCAGGTTTCCAACAGCATGGTCCTCAGAATTTTCAACAACCAAATCAGCAGGGACCACCACCTCGAGAACCACAAGCTTGGGAATTAGCCATTGAAAAGCTCGCTAATGGAACAGCAAAACGGTTTGAGAATCTGGAAGCAAAATGATCTTGTAGTGGGAGCAACGAAGAATCTGGAATTACAAGTTGGACAATTGGCAAGTTCTTTGAATTCGAGGTCAAAAGGTACACTGCCTAGCCAAACAGAGGAGAATCCGAGAGGACAGTGTAATGCAGTGACTCTGATAAACGAAAATATAATTGAAGAATTTGAACCACATGCTGTACACAGAGATGCATTTGTGACGAAAGATAATTCAATCTTTGATTCTTCTGACAAGGTTGCGCCAGAAAAGGTTATCCCGAAGCCATATGTGAAACCATATGTTCCTCCAATTCCATTTCCCCAAAGGTTGCAACACAAGAGGTTGGACAAGCAGCAAGAGAAATTTCTTCAAACACTTAGACTGTTGAACCGCAACATTCTGTTTACAGATGCTCGGGCTCAGATGCCTGTTTGTGAGAAGTTTCTCAAAGAGCTGTTGAGCAATAGAAAGAAATTAGAAGACGTGGAAACAATCTCCTTGAATGAAGAATGCAGTGCCATAATCCAATGAAACATTCCTCCAAAGCTAAAGGATCCAGGGAGTTTTTCACTTCCTTGCACTATTGAAAAATTCCACTTTGATAAAGCACTTTGTGATTTAGGAGCTAGTGTTAGTCTAATGCCTTATTCAATTTGCAGGAAATTAGGCTTTCAAAAGCTTAAAAACACAAAGATGTCACTTCAATTGACTGATGGGAGCATAAAACACCCTATGGGACTATTAGAAGACGTTTTCGTGAAAGTGGACAAGTTCTACATCCCATGTGACTTCGTGGTGCTTGAGATGGATGAAAATTCGAAAACACCAATCATCCTTGGAAGACCGTTTCTCGCAACTGCGGGAACCGTCATCGATGTGCGTGCTGGCAAGCTAGCGTTGAACATTGGAGAGGAGAAGGTGGAGTTCGACTTAAATAAGGTGATGAAATCTCCGCCTTTTGAAGAAAAATGTTATTCAGTGGATGTGATTGAAGAGGCCATCAAGGAAGAAATTGCTCAAGGTAAAAGAGATCCAATAGAGTCGTATCGCGAAATATCTTCTAGACCTAAAGTAAAACTTAAATCTCTTCCACCATATCTCAGGTACGTTCTTCTTGGAAACAATACGTTTCTATCTGTTATTGTAAATGCTATAATTGGTACACCTGAAATGGACCGATGGTTAACTGATTTACAATGGAAGAAAGACGGAATAGGTTGAAATATATCTGATATGAAAAGAATTAATCGTGCTTTGTATTTTTCAGGCGATGATATTCCTCGAGGGAAAACAATTTCCCTCGCCAAAACTCAACAATAATTTTGTCTAAGTCGAGCTAATGACTTTAAACAAGCGCTGCTTAGGAGGTAACCTAAGAGTTTTCGTTGTTTTTGTCATTGTCGTTTTCTTTTTTCTGCTTATTTTGTTTTCAATATTTTATGTTTGGAATTTTTATGTTATTTTATTTTATTTTATTTTTTTCGGTGCTCAAATGCTTTACTAATGCAAGCTATTCTTGTTGAAATAAAAAAAAAACATGAAAACCGAGGTGTATGGGCATTATACAATGTAAATCAGGTGCACAATTGCGCCAATTTTCGCACCACTGTGCACAATTTTCGCACTTAGAACAATTTTTAGGTGCACAGTTGTGCAAAATTTTCGCACTTTTGCACTGTACAAATTTCGAAAAAAAAATAAAAAAAAATTGAAATTTGAAATTTGGGTCAAAATCCCCAAACCAGTCAACCCCCTCACAAATCTCAAATTTCAGCCATCTCCTTCAATTCAGTCTCTCTCTCCCGTTTCTCTCACACCACCACGCCGTCAACCTACCGCCGACCAGTCGCCGCCTCAACACAGTCAACCGCCACTCGCCGCACAACCTCCACTCAACTCCGCCGATTGCTGCACCTGCACCACAGTTCGACCGCGACTCATAAACTCCTTCGCCGCCGTCATCTCACACTCCGCCGTGCGCAACTCACAGAGCCACTGCCGCCATCGGTGCAACCACGGAGCCACGTCGCCACAACCAATCCCGAAAATTGGGACAAGATCCCCAAATTCAGCAACACCCATATCTCTCTCTCGTTCTCCAGCCAAAACAACCCTCTCCGCTCTACCTCCACCGCATCCAAGCCGCCGTCGTCACCACCTTTGCCTCAACAGCCACAGCTCACAGATTCACGACGCCACCTCGCCACACAATTGCCGCCACCGTCTCCATCTCAAACTCACCGCGCCGTCGCGAGCCACAGCTCCGTCTCTCTCTCCCGTTTTCTCCCACAGCCACCACACCTCCCGTCGAGTTTCGCCGCCATCGTCTCAACCGCCGCTGCTCGTCACTTCAGTCTCCTTCGTCGTCTCACCTGCCACCGTCGCCGTGCTGTTCGCCGTTCAACTCACCGCGCCGCCTTTGACCACCACCGTCTACTTCATACAACACCAATTCTTCGCCGTCGTCTCCGCACCTTCGCCTCAAACGCCGACGCCCATCTCTTCAACCGCCGCTCGCCGCGTCTCCACCGCCGACAACAGCGCGATTGCGCGCGATTCATAGTCTTCGCCGTTTAACTCACCAGCGCCGTCTGGTTCAGCAAAATTATTTGGGCAAAAATTATTTGGTTATTACAAGCAGCCATCGGTGGTCTCTTTGTCAATATGTCGAAGCGAGCCCGGGCCATCACTCACATTCATAGGGGAGTATTTCTTTCACTATTCTTTTCATTACATTTTGCTTCCGTTCTTGATTATCGGTTTCACTTGATTACATTGAGGACAATGTGATATTTTAAGTGTGGGGTGATTGATTGCATGTTGTGAGGTTGTGATTGCGTATATTGAATTGCTCAAGTGTGGGGTGTTTGTTGTTAAATTGATGAAAAGAATTGGGCATACGTCAATTTTTGCTGAAAATTGGTTGACTTGTTCATGATATTTGTGTTCCCATATTTGAGCTCTTGACTAGATAAATATATGAATTTGATTTCTGTACATGGATACTCTTTTTATTAAGTTTGATCACTGAGTCTGAAATTTGTAAAATTTTTATGCATCTTTACACACTACACACGAGTTTTAGTAAAGGGAATTGATCGGGGAGATAAAAGCAATTACATATTTCATTGATATTGGAGGAAAGTTTATGAGAGAAAGAAAAAAAAAATCGAGAAAATAGAAAAAGAAAAAAATAAGGAAAGAAAAGGTTGATTCAATGGTTAATGAAAGCTAAAGTCACCCAGTTTCGTTTCTAGCCTTGGTCACTTGAGTGATTAAGTCCGTTGGAGTGTCTTGACACCTAGTGCCTTAAAACCGACTGGTTTGAGAGTCATTGGCCCAAAGCTCGTTACAAGGGTGACATAGAAAGCTTGAATAGCGAGACATTGCACGGGTTGATCGATTGTGAATGAAGGAGAGGGAATAAAGATGAAATATGATAGATGTTGTGTTTTTGCTTGAAATATCCGAAATGTTCCCTTGCTAGAATTCATAAATCAAGCACGAATGGATGTATATGAAATTGAACTTGTTTGGGATTAGTGTGATGACTTGAGAGTAAAGATGTTCATATGTGGAAAAAAAATGATTCTACGTGTTTATTGGTTTATGTGTGATGATTGTGGGGAGTCATAAATGTTGTGACTAGTTGCTGATTTGATGAACGATGAGGCAGATAGACGAATGTCATGAATTTTGTGGGTATATTCTCTGCAAACCCTCACGAGACAAAACTCGTCCACTAAGGGTAACCTAGGGGTTTAACGGCTTGTTGCACGTGCTAAGTGTAATCGTGTTCCCTACGAAAGTGGTGTTATCTTTAGTTTTGTTTTTGTTTTGTTTGGATTTACTCGAGGACGAGTAAAAGGTTAAGTGTGGGGTGTTTGTTAGGTCTCATATTTTACATATTTTTATCATGATTTACCTCACATTTATCTTTATTTTATACCTTGTAGTTAGTCTTTTCCTTTATTTTTAGCCCAATTTACGTATTTTGATTTCTAAGTCGTTTCAATGTTTTTGTAGGCATATAAATGATTGTTTTGATGAGTTAAAGGAGTATTTTTACGTGAATAACGAAGGCTAACCAAGAGGAAGTGAATAAATGCATTAGAAAGGCCAAACGAGAATGTTTCGTTGAAGAAAATTGAAGAGAAAAATTTCTGCACAGGCAACTGCACAACTGTGCAGATATTCTGCACAGCTGTGCAGCTGCGGATTTTTATATTTTTGTGGGCCGATTTTATGACTTGGATGAGCATAATTTATGTATCTAAGACTCCTTTTTAGTTAAATAAAGTGGCAAAAACGTTTTTATAGGCTAGAGTGAGATGGGAGATAATTCATTCTTGAAAAAAAGTAGATCTTGGAGAGTAGATCTTGAAGAAGAGAAAAGTAAATCTTGGAGAGGAGTTCTTGGAGAAAAGTTTCATCTTCTCAAGTTGTATTCTTCCAATCCTCCATTGTTGAACATGAGTATTATTTCTTGTTTTTCTTTAATTATGCATAGCTAAATTATTTTCTAGGGTTTAAGATGTAGTCTTGTGTATTGATTTGGATTATTGATGATTTATGGATGTGACTTCTTGTTTGGTTTATCTATTAATGAGTGTTTAATGCTTGTAATTGCTTGATCACCAATTCCATGATTTAAGATGAATTAAGAAGTACCGGGAGGTGAATTAGTTTATCGGTTCAGATTTAATAGACATGTGTAAATTGCTTAATAGGGATATTGGTAATTTTGCATGAGACTAGTTAAACAATATTCATAGAACTTAATGGATTCATCTAAATTAGTTTTTGATCATGGGAGTGACGTTAATTAATTTTGGTGGGTACTCATGAAGATCTCGGGAGAGTATTCATGTATTTAAGGAAATTGGGTCTTTAATTTAAACAAGAATGATAATCCATTGAAAGTCAATAATCCAAAGAAATACCTTGATGAAATCTTAATCCCTAGGCCTTTCGTTAATTGATTGTTCGTTTCAATTATATTTGTGTTAATTATTTATAATTAATTCTGTTTTTATAAATTTCTGCTTTTAATTAGTTAAAATCTCAAATCTTTGATAATCGATAGTCTAAATAATAAGATAAACTTTGTTTGGTACTTGATAACATTCCCTGTGGAGACGATCTTACTTTCACTATATTATTTGTTCGATTCCGTGTTGTTACGGACGGTTAACAATGAACCACCATCTTTCTTCAAAATCCATTCCTCATTACTTAGTCCTGAATTTCTCAATGAGTCCTTTCTAGCCTACAATTCCTCAACTACACCAGGGGGGCCCATTGCCAATATTGCTCAACAAACACCCACTTTTCAGTCATCTCGCAGCAACAATTCAAATCGCGGGGATAGAGGTGGCTATTCCCGTGGTCGTGGACGAGGATGTGGTGGTCAAGGCCGTTCCTCTTCCGGTGAAATAAATCTTTGGAAATCTCCAAATAGTAACCAAATGCCCTGTCAAATTTGTGGACTTTGCAATCATTTAGAGAATGAATGCGACCATCGCTATAATTCCGATTACTCTCCAAATGTTTTTTATGTTGCACATGGTGACTCTCCTGTTTCCACTCACACATGGTTTCCTACACTCCTACTCTTCCAAAGTCAATTGCTTCTAATCCCATTCCACCACACATACCCCACTCACATTCACAAAACTCATCCCACTCCATTTCCACATCAACCCCTCATTCTCTAACACATTCGAATTCAACTCAACCTACAGCATTTAGTCCTCCTATACCTTCCACCGGATTACAATTACCTGCCCATTCCTCATCCGACTCGACTACAACTTCACCCTCATCATCGCCATCTTCTTCCCGTATCGTCCACTCTCCAAATATACGTCTTCGTCCTTCTAAGCTTCGCGCACAACCTGAAAAATCCAGATGGGTAAAGGAACCATATACTATTCTAACATGTTCTACTACTGAAAATGATTGTCCTACATGTTTCTCTTCTGCCAACAGGTCCAAAGAATGGCGGGAAGTAATGAAAATTGAGTTCAATGCTCTATTAGCCAACAATACATGGGACCTAGTTGCTCCACACTCCTCCATGAATATTTTTGGTTGTAAATGGATTGACAGATTAAATGGAAGACAGACGACACACTAGAGAGATATAAAGCTCGGCTTGTAATCCGTGGCTTTAATCAAATGTAAGGCCTTGACTATGATGAAACTTTCAGTCCAGTCGTAAAGCCAACCACAATTCGTCTTATCTTATCCATTGCCGTGAGTCAAGGATGGGTCATCAATCAGTTAGATATAAACAATACATTCCTTCATGGATTCCTCTCTGACGACGTTTTCATGGCTCAACCACCAGGTTTCGAAGATTCATCTCGTCCCAATTATGTCTGTAAGCTTAAACGACCACTCTACGGGCTTAAGCAAGCTCCTAGAGCTTGGTTTTATCGCTTACATACTTATCTGTTATCAATTGGTTTTGTAGCATCGAAATCTGATACTTCACTATTTGTTTTAGCTAATAGCAACAGTTTAGTATATTTGTTGGTCTATGTAGATGATATTATAATCACTGGAGATTCTATTGTTGTTGTGGAACGGATGAAACAGAAGTTGGGGAATAAATGTTCTATAAAAGATTTGGGTTCACTCCATTTTTTTCTCGGGATTGAGGCAGTCTTCACTTCTCGTGGCCTTTATCTAAAAACTCCAATGAGCTCGGATTCCTCACTTTCTAAAGTTGGTATACCTTTTGATGATCCAAAATTATACCGCCAGATTGTTGGTGCTTTACAATATCTTACCCTCACGCGTCCGGACTTGAGTTTTTGTGTCAATAAAGTATGTCAGTTTATGCATGCCCCTACATCAGATCATTGGGCTGCTGTAAAGCGCATATTGCGTTATTTGCAATTTACTTGTGATGATGGCCTCTTGCTTACTAAGTCGTCTATGACTACTGTGCAAATTTTCTCGGATTCGGATTGGGCAGGTTGTATAGACGATTGCAAATCAACGGGTGGTTATTTATTGTATCTCGGAAATAATTTGATATCTTGGTCTTCAAAGAAGCAACCCACAGTTGCTCGTTCATCTACCAAATCCGAATACAAATCAATTGCTAATGCTGCAGCTGAAGGAGCTTGGTTGTGCTCTTTACTCCACGAGTTACGTATTCCAATTAGTCCAATTCCTGTGTTATGGTGCGACAACGTCGGGGCAATTTACTTGGCTGCTAATGCAGTTTTCCATGCATGGACAAAGCATGTGGAAATTGACTACCACTTTGTGCATGACATGGTTTCTAAGGGTCTGCTCAGACTTCAGTTTTTGTCTACTAAGGATCAAATTGTAGATATTCTTACTAAATCACTTGCTGCTAGACGATTTTGGGACCTTCGTGACAAGCTTCGGATTACAACTTCACCATCTTCAGCTTGAAGGGAGGGTATTGAGTCATAACTAGTCAGGATACTTAGAAGTCTAGAGTCAAAGGTGGTTGAGATATAATAGGACATTCAGGGAGTAATATTAGGACTTAGTCGAGCTTTCAGTTGTATGTACTATTCTCTTGTAAAGCTTATTTAAAGTTTTCATCTCATGAATAATATGCAGAGAACATTTTCTTAAGATATATTGTTCTATCACCTATCAATCAGTAACATCCTCCTGGAGAACTTATTTCAACATTAGCAATTTGGTTACCAATGACGCATTATCAATTGAAAGACTTACATAAACTTCTTGGAAAGCTCGACTAATCCAATCTTCTCCATTATTACTGTATCGAATGTTTCTCAATATGGATGTTCTTGTCGGCTCCTGCTTGGTCTCAAGATCACATTACCACACAAGTAAATAAGTATTTAAATTCACTTACGTAACAACACTGTGCACTAGATGTTTTTTACGAATATGACCCATATCCAATTTCTTTCAACTTTAGGTTCGTTTGATATATATCAGTTTTTTTTTTTGCACAGGTATGCATTTAACATTAATATGTGAACAATATGGATAGAAAAAGAGTAAACAATGACCAGTTACAGCCTTTGAGCTTACAAAACAACAAATGTCAGTAGCATGAACAATGTCATTGTGCATCTTAAAGCTTCCAATCTAATATTGTTTGGAATCAAATTAAAAAGAATAGATAATGACAAGAATGATAAAGTAAACAATTCCTAATCATAATCTGTTATCATAAAAATTGTCTATAATCCGCATAGAGTAGAACAAATACAAAACCTGGAAAAGAATTGATAAATCTATATCTATACTATACTAAAAGTGTGGATATCTTATTATTTCTTCCAATTGTGATTTTACATTTTTACCCTCAACTATGTATTAAATTGTTATTGTTAATTATTAATTGTTAATTAATTGTTAAAAGTCCAAAAGCCTTCTATTAGGATTAATGTGTTGTTTTCGGTTTGACCCCTAGCTATGATAATTTGAAGAACCCAAGATATTCTATTAGGATTAATGTAATATATTCCTAATTCTATATAATGTTGAAATTAGTGTTGAAACAAGCATGGTGGATTATTAGTGCTTCGGCCACTATGTATTAACATGCATTGCTATTGTTAATTAATTGTTAAAGTCCAAAAGTCTTTAGCCATAAAAAGGCCACTCATTTTACGAAAACTTAATTACCACTACTATATTCTAGAATTCTAAGAGTTATAGTCCTAATTCTATATAAGGTTGAAATTAGTGAAGATAAGATGAATGCTATGAGCCTGATAAGAGGCGTTTTTATGTGTTTTTAAGCCCGTAATTTGATGTTTTTGGATTTATTTATTGCCTAAATCATGCCACATTTGCGTTTAATCAGGGTGTTAAGTGATTTCAGGTGATAAACGAGAGCACACGAAGAAAAGGGTAAAAAATGATGCACGACACAGTTTCAAGCCTATTGATCACGCCCAGGCGCCAATATGACCACGCCCGGCCGCCGAGCAAGAAGCAGCAAGTTCAACATCCTGTTGCCCACGCCTAGGCGCCGCCTTACTCGCGCCTAGGCGCCGTCTTGTCCGCGCCCGAGCGCCGTTGTCTCCACGCATGGGCGCCGTCAGACTTATCCCCCAAGAAAGATACTCCATGTAGGCCGCGCCTAGGAGCCATACAGCCCGCGCCTAGGCGCCGGCGTAACCCTTTTTCAAGTGTATAAAAGCCAGATTTTAGCAATGGAGATGTGTTCGGAAAATCTGGGGATTGAAGGACTTTTCTGGGATTTTGAGCCACAATTTCATCAATTCTTGAAGGAGAAGAAAGGGGATTAAGCTTAGAGATTGAAGTTTCAAGCTAGGATTCATCATCAACTAAGTCTTAGGGAGTTTTACTTGCTTTCATTACATGTTTATGTTCATAATTATGCATATGATTATTCTAGATCTTCTTGAGCTATTGATGATGAGCTAATTTTGTAGAACTAAGGCCATGTGAAGGCCAAATTTATGAGTCAATATATATGAAGTGATTTTTTGCATTAATTCTCCTATTGCTTTGTGTGTTAATTTTATGTTTTTATTCCAATCATGTGCTTGATCACCATATTCTTGCTATCTTGCCTAATCTAGTCATTCGAGAGAAGATAGGTTAGGGTTCAAGGGAATTAACACATCATCCGAAACAAATGAGGAATTGCCCTAGAGATAGGTAAAGATTTTCGAGTGCTGTTAGCCGGATTTATCCGGGGAAACTCCAGAATGTTAATGCGTGGTTATTGATTAGATTCTCGGATAGACATATTTAGAGAACCGTCAATTAATCATAGGATTATTATGAGCCGAGACATCGGGTAATAGTTAAGTAAGGAGTTTCCACTAAAGCAAAAGGAGTCTAATCATTCGAGGAGTAACCCATATATATCTTGACGAGTAGATTCGGTTGTAGCATGTGCCTTAGTCATTTTATCATACGTGAGTTTTAATCTATAGCTCGTTTCCTCTTTTATCCTTCGTTTATTCAATCAATTCTTGAAATTTACTTTATTTGTCTTTTCTTTTATCAAAAATCTAAAGCTAAAATCCAAGTCTGCGTGGTTCGACAACTCGGACTTATTTTGTCCACTTTTATTACTACCACGACTAGTACACTTGCTATTCAAGCACATTAGGTATAAATGTGTCTAGTTTTTGGCGCCGTTGCTGGGGACTTGTTTATTTTTAGTTTTTGATTTTCGTTTACGTTTTCATAATTCTTAGTTGTTTGTTTACTTCTTGCTTTTCTTTTATTTTTGTATTAGTCTAATTTTGTTTCTTGTGTTAATTGATAGGTTTGGTTTGTGGTGCATGACCCGCTCATCCAACGAGCCTCTATTCAATTTTGAGCCCGAGATAAAGCGTGTTCTTCGGGCTAGTAGATGAGCTCGAGAAATGGCCCACAATTTCAATCCTAATCCGAATGAGAACTTTCCCGACATGAATCTTCCGAAAACATAGGGAATGGTTGCAAAATATACTCCAAGCTATGCAACCGGCACCTCCACCACTTCCTCCATCGGTTCGTGGTAATCAACCACCCCGGGTACACACTACACCGGGACCCGTTGTCTTCCTGGACTTTACTACACAATATTTCCACATTCCTTCTCATATGTTCGGGATGGTTCAAGCGGAGCCTTTTTATTGTGACTCAAGCGACTCACCTCATGACCACTTAGATCATTTTGAGACTGTGATCTCGACTATGCAATTCAACCCACGATATCTTGATGCCATCCGCCTCCGATTATTTCATTTCTCTTTGAAGGATGGGGCGACTCTTTGGTACAAGTCGTTGCCCCCACAATCAATTGGAACGTGGGACGATCTAGTAGATGAGTTTCTCAACAAATTTTTCCCTCTATCAAAAATCAACGAGCTTAGAAGTGAGATCAAGGGGTTCAAACAAACACAGAACGAGTCCTTAGCATCCGCATGGGCAAGGTACAAGATTATGCTTCGGAAGTGCCCGTCACAATTATACCCGAGACGAGCAAGTGCAACATTTCTATAATGGAGTCCGATCTCGGATTAGACACCGCCTCAATGAGGGAGCCGGTGGTGACCTTTTGGGTCTTGATAGTAGGACCATGTGGATTAAGCTTGAGCAAATGGCTAGAGAGGATGAACTTTATCCCGAAGATGATGATGAGCTTCCTCCACTAAATCGAAGGATTGCTTTGGTGCAAGAATTAGAAGAAGTGGTTGCCCCGGAACCGGAGGTTGGAGATGTAAATTATGTTGGGAATCATAACCTGCACCAATTGAACTTTCACGTACCCGAAAACTTCCCAAAGAGGCCAAACCCCGCACAACACGCACAACCGGGCATCATCAACCCCGAGGCCTCCTTTCAAAAACCAACACCTGAGGCCTCCTTTTAACAACCCACCTCCGATGCAAGGCAACCTAAATGTGCAAGGGCAAGGGCAAGTAAGACCGCCCACGATCGATGAACGACTTGATGATCGTATAAGGAAATTGGATATGTCGATAAATGAACTCCGTAATATGATGAAGGATATGTTCATGGAGATGAAGGATATGAGGACACAAATGGGTCAAATATCCTCCGCGGTAAGTGGAAGAGCCCCGGGTACTCTACCAAGTGACATGGAGAAGAACCCGAAAGAACAATGACATGCCACCGCTTTAAGGAGTGGGAAGCAGTTGGAAAATGATGCAACACTGTCTTCCATGCCTAGGCGCGAGTCAGGTGATGCTCAGGTGTCGTCCAAAACGAGTGAGGAAAAGGTGTCATTGCAGACAATGCTCGAGCGCCGTCATGACGATGCCCAGGCGCCGACCACCCCGCGCCTAGGCGCCGACATCAGTGCCCAGTCGCCGCCTCCTGTTTCTTCCGGCCCTAGTTCTTCGACTCCAACGCCTCTTCCTCCCATTGAGATCAATCTTCTCTTCCCAAATGCACAGAAGAAGAAAAAGAAGGAGATGGATCCAAGTTTTCTCCGTATCTTGGCGATTCTTCGGGAGGTGAGAATCAACATTCCTTTCATTGATGCCATCCTACAAATGCCAAATTATGTTAAGTTTTTCAAAGATATTCTATCTAACAAGCAAAAGTGGGAGGAAAATGAAACTGTTTGTCTTACCGAGGAATGCTCCGCCATCTTACTCAACAAATTGTCAACAAAGCTTCAAGATCCCAGGAGTCTCACAATTTCGTGCACCATTGGGCCCTTATCATTCAAGAAGGTTCTATGTGACTCGGGCGCTAATATCAATCTCCTCCCGTATTCTCTCTTTAAGAAGCTAGGGCTAGGCAATCCCAAGCCAACATCAATGAGCCTCCAACTTGCCGATAGATCAATCAAGAGGCCGAAGAGGATCATAGAAGATGTTATTGTCCAAGTCGACAAATTCTATTTTCCGGTCGAATTCGTGGTCCTTGATATGGAAGAAGGTGTTGAGGTGCCATTGATCCTAGGAAGACCGTTCCTAGCCACCGGTAAGGCGGTAATTGACATTGCCAATGGTAAGTTAACCTTAAATGTGGGAGATGAAAAGGTAATGTTTGATGTTTATAAAGTTCTCAAGCATTTACCTGATTACGACTCTTGTTTACATGTTGAGACCTTTGACTCTTTGATTAGTGAGACTTTTCAGGACATATGGTAGATGACCCACTCGAGACATGCCTTTTGCAATCCATGGGTGTTGATTTGGCAAGTGAGGAGCAATTGGAAACCGTGCTTAGTTTATAGTAGCCCCCTCCTTATCATCTCATGACGGTTGAAAGGCTAGAAAGATCATTCTCGGCTCCCCCTTACCCTTCCATTGAAGAGGCCCCTACCCTTGAGCTTAAACCGTTACCTTTACATTTGAAATATGTGTTTTTAAATGATAATAAGACATTTCCCTTAATTTTCTCCTCTTCTTTGATAGGGGAACAAGAGGAACAACTCATGGGGGTTTTGAAGGCCAACAAGAAAACTTTCAGGTGGACAATTGCGAACATTAAAGGCATTAGCCCGGCTATATGCATGTACAAGATACTCATGGAGGACTCCGCCAAGCCTACACGTCAACCACAAAGGAGGTCTAACCCACAAATACAAGAGGTATTCAAGAAATAGGTTATTAAGTTACTTGACGCAGGTATAATCTACCCTATCTCTGATAGTGCATGGATAAGTCCTACTCATGTAGTTCCAAAGAAAAGGGGGGCATAACTGTGATTAAAAATGCAAACGATGAACTAATTCCTACACGTATGCGTACCGGGTGGCGAGTCTGCATAGATTATCGTAAGTTTAATGACGCCACCTGTAAGGACCACTTTCCCCTCTCTTTTATTGACAAAATGCTAGAAAGGTTAGCCGGGCACGATTTTTATTATTTTCTAGATGGATACTTCGGCTATAATCAAATTGCCATAGACCCCGAGGACTAAGAGAAAACCACTTTCACTTGTCCCTATGGCACATTTGCTTACAGAAGGATGCCATTTGGATTGTGCAATGCCCCTGCCACCTTTCAAAGGTGCATGATGACAATTTTCCATGACATGGTTGAGGAGTTCCTTGAGATTTTTGTGGACAATTTTTCTATTTTTGGAACATCTTTTGATACATTTCTAGATCATTTGACTCGTGTTTTAAAATGTTGTGAGGAAATCAATCTTGTTTTAAATTGGGAGAAGTGCCATTTCATGGTCCGGGAAGGGATTGTGCTTGGTCACAAAGTCTCTCATAGAGGGATTGAAGTGGACCAAGCCAAGATTGAGGTCATTGAGAAGCTTCCCCCTCCAACCTAAAGCCGTTAGGAGTTTCCTTGGGCATGCCGATTTCTATAGGCGGTTTATCTTGAATTTTTCTAAAATTGCGAAACCATTGTCTAACTTGCTTGTTAAAGATGCACTGTTTGATTTCGACTCTACTTGTATGCAGGCATTCCTCATTTTGAAGGAGCGGTTGATATCCGCTCCCATCATGGCACCTCCCGATTGGAGCTTGCCCTTCGAGTTGATGTTGATAAGAGTCATTTTTACGTGTTATTAAGCCCCTTTGCGTTTATGTTTTAGGTTAATTTATCGCTTGATTTTGTCACTTGTGCGTTTAATTCGTGTATTAAGTGATTTCAGACCTTAAATGGATACAATCGAAGAACGGGCTGAAAAATGACGTATAAAACACGTTTAGGCCAAGATGCTTCACACCTCCACGACTAAACAAGCAAGAAATAAGTTGGAGTTAGCCAAGATCATGTTTTAGTACCATTTCCGCACACCTGGGCGCCAAATCAGAAACAATCTCCACGTTGGAACGCCATTTGGATAAATTTAGAGACCGAATTTGATGAAGTGTCCTTCTACAAAGTTTTAGAGCTATGTCTTATCTTTACATGGGGACTTGAATCATCCAATTCTGAGGTCTGTGGAGAAGTTTATGAATAAAACACTATCCCTGCGCTGGAAAATACGAAAGTGGCAGCTCCCATTCTTAGTAGGTGGAAAACAAGAGAATGGTACTTCACATTCTTGGTAGATGAAAAGCAAGAGAATGGTAGGTGGAAAGAAAAGAGAATGGAAGCACATGTTCTTGGTTGGTGGATTTTTTTGGCTATAAAAGGAGGATTGGAGGCCATCCTACAAACACACTTGAAAACACATTTTCCATTGGGGGAGCCTAAACACATCCTATCATCATCTTCATCATCCTTAGGTTAGTTATGAAGATTATCAAGAACCTCTGAAGGTGAAGAAATCAAGAAGCATGGAAGAGATGAAGATCGAAGTTCAACCATCAAAAATACGAGGGAGTTTCTTAGATTTAGATTTATTTTTGTCTATGAATATGAATCTTAATTTAAGTTCCTATCTTTTATCTTTTATGATGAAATAGATTCTTCGAACTAAGGCCATGTTGAGGCTAAATTATGATAATTGAGTTATAAATTGTGTTTTTCATATTAATTCTATTGTTGCTTTGTGTCTTGATCTTGTTTGAATGCATCATATGCTTAGCTACCATATGCATGATTTATTGCTTAAATTATTCGTTCGAGAGAAAAAGGTGCAAAGAGGATCATCACATAATCCGTAAAAAATAGGGAATTGCCCCTAGAGATTCCCGGGTGCAGTTAGCCGGATTAATCCGGGGAAATTCTAGAACTTGAATGCATGATTGTTGGTTAGATTCTCGGATAGACATATCTAGAGAACCATCAATTAATCAAAGGATTATTACAGCCGAGACATCGGGTAGTAATTATTTAAGGTTTTTTCCACCAAAGCAACATTAGTCTAATAATATGAGAACATGTTTATAATGAAAATTGATTAATTTATGCCAACACATGTGTCTTAGTTGCTCTCTTCCATAGCTATCTTGATTTCGACATCTTGTTTCTTATATCTTACTTCCATAATATTTTAGTTAATTCTTGTTTTAGTTTAAGTTTTTCAATTGCTTTAAAATCATAAACTAAAATACAAGTCCTTGAGGTTCGACAACCCGGACTTTATTGTCCACTTTATTACTACACACGACTAGTCCACTTGCTGTTTAATACACGTAAGGATTTTTCGTGTCAAGTTTTTGGCGCCGTTGCCGGGGACTTGTTTAATTTTAGTTTTTGATTTTATTGCAAGTTTTAAGTATTTATTTTATTTTTATTAAATTTTTTTTTATTATTATTTTTATTTTTTTCTTACACTCTTAGCTCGCAATGGCTAGAAATTTTCCAGATATGACCCTTCCGGAAAATCAATTATGGCTGCAAAGCGTCATTCAATTCGCAAAGGATAGCAATTTTCCTGATATGACACTACCGGAGAATCAATTATGGCTGCAAAGCGTCATTGAAGCGTGTTATGCACAAGGGTTCTTTCCACAACATTACCAAGAAAGAATTCCTACTCCGGAGGAACAACTTGATAACACCATTGGAGAGCTCCACTTTATGATGAAGGATGCACGGCGGGAAATGAAGGAGATGAATCATCAACTCAAGCAACTAACGAGCCACATATCTGAGAAAGTACCATGGGCATTGCTTGATACCACTGAGATAGATCAAAAGGAGGAATTCAACACCGTGACGTTGAATGAAATGAAGTTGGAAAATTCGAAAGTAGATTCCTCCAACGATGAGCATTCGACTCCTATCCTTTCTGAGGGTGTTGACATTTCTTTACTTTCTTCCCTAGCCACAGGTAAATCGGTATTTGATGCCGACGATGGTAAGTTGTTATTGAATGTAGGAGATGACATGGTTAATTTCGATAACTATGAGGTTTTTGAGCATCTAATTGATTTTGATTTGTCTTTACACATTGATGTTTTTGATCCTCTTAGTGTTGAGCACTTTCATGAAAAACGAGCCAATAATCTTCAACATCCATACATGATGGAGTTGAAATATGTCAAGGTGATTGGTGAAGAAAAACGAGACATTATCTCTAGCTTGGAGAAAAATCTGCACCACCACCCGGAGCATGAGGAAGAAAAGGTAATAGAGGTATTGAGGGACCATAAAAAAACTCGTGAGTGGATGATTGCTTGGTCTAACCCTAGGATATGTAGCACAAATAATTGGTCAATCTTCACTACAAAGGGCAAAAGGTTGAAGCGATACCCAATAGTGGATTGGAGAACGAATAAAGCATTCATACATAAACCGCCTTGAGCCAATCTCTTACATAAAGTCAAGCTAGTGACTTTAAAAGAGCGCTTCTTGGGAGGCAACCCAAGCTTTGTGAGTTTTCTTTTGTTTTTTTTTGCTTTCTTTTTTTGTTTTTGCTTTTTGTTTTATTTGTTTTGTCTAAGCATGCATTTTTGGCATGTGTTTTAATATGCTTGATGGTTTGTTTGATAAGTATGTTGAACATGTTAGTAGCAATTTCCCGTTGTTTTGAGAGGCCTATTTTGATGAGATGAGTTTGATTTGGAACATATTTGTGATGAAGGATTGTTTTTCAACAATCCTTGATTGTAAGTACTCTTATACCTTTTGCATGCGTTTATGTGAGACAACATTGGGGACAATGTTGAGTTTAAGTTTGGGGGTATATGTGGGTAGTACTTTGTGGTTTTAATACATTCACATGATTGATCACCATGTGTTTGCTATTTTTGTCATGTCATGTGTGCCTCGTTTAGCTCAAGTTTGGGGGAATTTGTATGCTATCATGTTTATATGTGTTTATGTTGAGAAAATTAAGTTTGTATGCTATCATGTTTATATGTGTTTATGTTAAGAAAATCAAGCATGATTTTTTTTTTTTAGTCCTTCCAATTGATGCATTTAAATTGATTAACTTGTAAAAATGACATGATTTTTTAAAATAATTTGAATTTAAATGAACATATATATCTTTGAAATTGCTCATGGAGATCCTATACTAGGATTGATTTCTTAGATGATTCACATTGCACAATAAATCGAGCGTAGAGGAGTTGAGAGGATAACCATCTTGAGACACTTAAGGAGTTTTTCCAGGAAAAATTAACTTAGATTTTTCATAAGGTTATAAGTTGAGTAGTAATTTTTTTATGCTAAACAATGAATTAAAAAGGTTGAAGTTTGGTATGACCACAAGTGGTCAGGCTAATATGTACTGGAGGTGAAAAGTTTCATGCCTATATACTGTACTATTATGCTAATTTGAGCTAAGCTCAAGCCAAAAAGAAGCGAATTGTTTAAAAGATCTAGTTTTATTTCGTGGCCTTTGACACTCGAGTGATTAAATCCTTAGGAGTGTCTTTACACTTAATGCCCCAAAACTATTTAGTTTGGGAGTCATTGATCTAAAGCTTGTTACATAGGTGCCATAGAAAGCCTAATGGAATAAAACATTGCACATGATCTAGCCTTAATGAAGTTAATTGGAAAGTTTCATATGAATTGAACGTTTGAATGTTTGAGATAATGAAATTTAAATGGCTATGAGATTTTCTATGATTCTTATGCTTTGTGTTTGATCATAAAGTTGATAGATATGGGATTAATGTCCAAAATTTGGTAAGGATGCCTCTCGACTATAATACCTTAGATTTATTTTCACTACACCCTATGGAGTCTTTTCCAGTATTGGTGTAACATGAGCAAAAGTAGTTGATATGTATATATATTTGTGAGCTGTAAAAGGATGATTTTGTGCCATTTATTCTTGTTAATTATGTTGAGATGTATTCATTTGGTTGGGATTGAAAGTTTGTTAGATTTTGTGGGTATATCATCTGCAAACCCTCACGAGACTATAACTCGTCCTTTGAGGTAACTCAAAAGTTTAAAGGCTTGTTGCATAGGCTAAGTGCAATCGTTTACTCCACGAAAGTGAGTTCGTTTTTTGTTTTTGTTTTCTCCGTTTGGTTGATAATGGTTTTTGTGCCCCAGACCTTTTATTGCTCGAGGTCGAGCAATTGATAAGTTTGGGGGAGTTGATAGGAGTCATTTTTACGTGTTATTAAGCCCCTATGCGTTTATGTTTTAGGTTCATTTATCGCTTGATTTTGTCACTTGTGCGTTTAATTCGTGTATTAAGTGATTTCAGACCTTAAATGGATACAATCGAAGAACGGGCTGAAAAACGACGTATAAAACAAGTTTAGGCCAAGATGCTTCACACCTCCACGACCAAACAAGCAAGAAATAAGTTGGAGTTAGCCAAGATCATGTTTTAGTACCATTTCCGCACACCTGGGCGCCAAATCAGAAACAATCTCCACGTTGGAACGCCATTTGGATAACCTTAGAGACCGAATTTGATGAAGTGTCCTTCTACAAAGTTTTAGATATATGTCTTATATTTACATGGGGACTTGAATCATCCAATTCGGAGGTCTGTGGAGAAGTTTATGAATAAAACACTATCCCTGCGCTGGAAAATACGAAAGTGGCAGCTCCCATTCTTAGTAGGTGGAAAACAAGAGAATGGTAGTTTACATTCTTGGTAGATGGAAAGCAAGAGAATGGTAGGTGGAAAGAAAAGAGAATGGAAGCACATGTTCTTGGTTGGTGGATTTTTTTGGCTATAGAAGGAGGATTGGAGGCCATCCTACAAACACACTTGAAAACACATTTTCCATTGGGGGAGCCTAAACACATCCTATCATCATCTTCATCATCCTTAGATTAGTTATGAAGATTATCAAGAACCTCTGAAGGTGAAGAAATCAAGAAGCATGGAAGAGATGAAGATCGAAGTTCAACCATAAAAAATACAAGGGAGTTTCTTAGATTTAGATTTATTTTTGTCTATGAATATGAATCTTAATTTAAGTTCCTATCTTTTATCTTTTATGATGAAATAGATTCTTCGAACTAAGGCCATGTTGAGGCTAAATTATGATAATTGAGTTATAAATTGTGTTTTTCATATTAATTCTATTGTTGCTTTGTGTCTTGATCTTGTTTGAATGCATCATATGCTTAGCTACCATATGCATGATTTATTGCTTAAATTATTCGTTCGAGAGAAAAAGGTGCAAAGAGGATCATCACATAATCCGTAAAAAATAGGGAATTGCCCCTAGAGATTCCCGGGTGCAGTTAGCCGGATTAATCCGGGGAAATTCTAGAACTTGAATGCATGATTGTTGGTTAGATTCTCGGATAGACATATCTAGAGAACCATCAATTAATCATAGGATTATTACAGCCGAGACATCGGGTAGTAATTATTTAAGGTTTTTTCCACCAAAGCAACATTAGTCTAATAATATGAGAACATGTTTATAATGAAAATTGATTAATTTATGCCAACACATGTGTCTTAGTTGCTCTCTTCCATAGCTATCTTGATTTCGACATCTTGTTTCTTATATCTTACTTCCATAATATTTTAGTTAATTCTTGTTTTAGTTTAAGTTTTTCAATTGCTTTAAAATGATAAACTAAAATACAAGTCCTTGAGGTTCGACAACCCGGACTTTATTGTCCACTTTATTACTACACACGACCAGTCCATTTGCTGTTTAATACACGTAAGGATTTTTCGTGTTAGATGTGTGATGCAAGTGACACCGCGGTTGGTGCGGTACTTGGCCAACGAAAGGAAAAGGTATTTCAAACCATCTATTATGCTAGTAAGACTCTAAATGATGCACAAATGAATTATACAACCACGGAAAAAGAGTTACTAGCTATAGTATTTGCGTTTGACAAATTCCATCCCTATCTCGTTTTGAACAAAGTAACTGTGTACACCGATCACTCCGCACTAAAACACTTGCTTTCCAAAAAGGATGCTAAACCTAAACTTCTTAGATGGATTCTACTACTTCAAGAATTTGACCTCGAAATCAAAGATAAGAAAGGAGTAGAGAATGTAGTCACTGATCATTTGTCTAGGATAGAGGCCCCTAGTCCCGAACACTTGCATGTTACACCAAGTAGAGAAGAGTTTCCCGATGAACACATATTTGCTATATGTGATGACCCAACTCCTTGGTATGCAAATTTTTCTAATTATCTTGTCAAGGGAGTTCTTCCCCCGGATATTACTTTCCATCAAAAGAAGAAATTCTTATTTGATGTGAAGAAATATTTGTGCATATGGTCTCATTCGAAGATGTGTTCTCGAGGAGGAAATAGCATCGGGTTTCGCTCATTGCCATGACATGTCGGTAGGTGGCCATTTTGGGCCTTCTAAAACAGTGGCTAAGGTGCTTCAATCAGGTTTCTTTTGGCCCACACTCTCTAAAGATGCATTTTTGTATGTCCAATCTTGTGATAGGTGTCAACGAACGGGTAATATTTCTAAAAGACATGAAATGCCCTTGAATAGCATGCTTGAGTGTGAATTATTTGATGCTTGGGGTATTAATTTCATGGGACGTTTTCCTAGTTCTTGTTCCAATAAGTATATTCTCATTGTGGTTGACTACGTCTCAAAATGGGTTGAAGCCGAGGCTTTGCCCACTAACGATGCTCGGGTGGTTACTCGATTGTTACGGAAAATAATTTTCACTCATTTTGGAACACCTAGAGCTATCGTTAGTGACGGGGGCACCCATTTTTGCAACAAGCAATTCGAACACCTATTGAACAAGTATGGGGTAAGGCATAAGATTTCAACTCCCTACCACCCTCAAACGAGTGGGCAAGTGGAGGTATCTAATAGGGAGATTAAACGCATTCTTGAAAAACGGTCAATGCATCTAGGAAAAATTGGTCTCTAAAGCTAGATGACGCCTTATGGGCTTATAGGACCGCGTTTAAAACCCCGATTGGAATGTCCCCGTGTCGCCTCATTTTTGGTAAAGCATGTCACCTACCGGTTGAGCTTGAGCATCGTGCCTTTTGGGCTATTAAATTTCTAAATTTTGACTCTACACTTGTAGGTACAAATCGATTGCTCCAATTGCATGAGCTCGAGGAATGGCGCCACCAAGCTTATGAGAATGCCAAACTTTATAAGGAACGAACAAAAACGTGGCACGATAAGCACATCATTCTCCTCGAGTTTCATGAAGGAGAGAGAGGTCTACTCTACAACTCTCGACTCCGACTCTTTCCTGGGAAGCTTAAGTCACGGTGGTCGGGACCATTCTTAATTTTCCCATGTCTATCCATCGGGTGCCGTCGAGCTCACAACTGACAAAGGGCAAACGTTCATGACCAATGCTCAATGATTGAAACTGTATATCGGGACTGATGGACCAAGGGACAAAGTGTCCCTCCTCCTCCGAGATCCTCCATAATTCTTCATCACGAGTCAAGCTAACGACTATAAACAAGCGCTTATTGGGAGGCAACTCAAGCTCTCTTTCCTTTCTCGTATTTTTGTGTTTCTCACTTTAGTTTGCTTTGTTTTCTTGTGTTTTGTTGTGTTAGTTTATGTTTAAGCCTTTTTCTTTTCTTATTTTTCACACGAAATGGAGTTCAAACAGTCTGATGGCCACGCTTAGGCGTCGTAAGGTCCACGCCTAGGCACCGATTTTCCAGTTTTCAATATTCTCCACTGCATCCCGCGCCCAAGCGCGGTCTCGTCCACACCTAGGCGCCTAACTACCCGCGCCCGAGTGCCGCATATCCCATGCCCAGGTGTGAACTGAAATCAGGACGGTCAAATTTTCCTTTCAGCTTACGGCGCCTAGGTGCCGTCATACGCGCGCCTAGGCGCTGCTCAGGTATAAATTTCTATTCAGTCAGATTTAGGTCAGAAAAAATCATCATCTCTCTCTCTCTACACTCATTTTTGACGCCTCCCACCACCGTTCCACCGTAAAACTGCCGATTTTGACCAATTTTTGTCGAATATCATCGTCCCTTCGCCGCCATTGACAGTCAAGGTCGATTCTCTCGCGGTTTGGGGCTCCATTTCCGTTGGCTTACAAGATTTTTCTTCACAAAGGTGAGTGAATAGCTTGGCCCTCCTATCATTTCAGCATATTTCAACCGTGTGGGGCTATATTTTGGTTATAGTATTCGGATTTTGTTGATTTGTGGCCGGATTTTAATGATTTGTGGTCGGAGTTGAGAGTGTTGGGATTGAACATTACAGATTTGGGCTTCTTGTTGTTTTTGTAAATTTTTTTGGGTGATTTCAGTGGGCCATTGTTGTATTCGGTTGTGATTGTGGTAATTCGGGATTGGTTGAGGATTTAGTGCGCAATTTACGTCGTTACGCTGCCCATTTGTTGTCAGATTTGTTTATTTCACTATGACTAAGAGGGCTAAATCAAAGGCGAAGAAGAAGGTAGGGGAGGGGTCTTCTCACGCTTCCGAGCCCACTGTCGAAGCACCTCCGCTTGCCAACCGGTTCTTACACTCGGATGTGGTAAAGATTTATCACGCCATCAAGGTCGGGTTCTAATGAAAGAGAAGCCATTTGATATCCGAGGACGGACTTCGATACAAGCCCTCATTGATTTCCACCATCTAGCATATTTTCATGGACCACTTGCGCCTATTCGAGTTCCGTGGGTTCAAAAGTTCTTTAATGCCGGGGCCTTTTCAAGTATTGAGACTAGGGTGGGAAACTCTATGGTTATGGTTTACTTTCGAAACGTGACGGTAGATTTTGATGCTCGGGATATTAGCGTGTGCCTCGGGATACCCATCCCTCAGAAGTGCGAGTTTTAGGCCGTTCACAAACCCAACGGGACTTTCACTATGCCCCTGGAAGAGATTCTTGAGGTGATTGCGATACCCGGCACGACATGGCCGGTCCGGCATGCCCACTTGCCCCGTTGAGTTTTACTCCCCGAGGCCGCTTTCTGGCTTGAATTTATCAGATTCAATCTCATTCCGAGTGGCAACCGTTCTGAGGTGAACAGAGAGAGGTGTTTACTCATTTATTCCATTATGACTTGGAAGAAGATTGATTTTGTCGGGCTGATTCGCTGGACGCTACTTGGACACATTAGGAAGTTGGGCATCGAGTTGACTTCTTTGATCTACCCTATAGAGCCTAAGAGAAAGCATGGGGATTCTACTCTCACAAAAAAGAACCATATGATGTTTCCCTCGCTGATTACAGCCCTCTGCTCGATCGCAAAGGTTAAGGTCTTCTCGACCGAGGGTACCGAGCGGGCAGGCACATATTTCTCATTTTCTGAGGCCGTCACCTCTGCTCTCCCGAGTTCCTCCACTATGCCTAGCTTTCAATCTTCGTCTACTCGGAAGACTGGATCGAGTCATACCTTCATGCTTGAGATAGATGCTTTGAGGGGCACGATGGATCAGATGCGTGTACATTTTGATCAGCGGATGAGCCGATTCGAGGACATGATCTGCGCCAGCTGTGAGTACACCCGTCAGGTTGCCATGACTCAGGATGCTTATGTGGGACATGGCCCCTTTGTGTATCCCGACCCTTAGGACTTTCCTCCCTACTCTAACCCTGCTCCCGATGATATGATAGATGTGGATGATTTAGTGGGGCGAGCAGATGATGAGCCCGCACTGGGTGGTGGGGTGATGGTGATGATGATGAGTTGGACGCCTTGTTTGGAAATTAGACTTGTTGTGTGTCTATTTCCTATCTTTATTGTTAGATTTTTGTTTTTGGTTTGTTATTTGTGGATGTTGTTTTAGACATGTTTAGTCTTTTATATATTTGATACATGCTTGGTTTATTGTTGCTATATATAGTGTTGCATGTTGTGTTTCTTGAATATATGCGATGCTTTCCCATTTAGTATGGCTAGCACATTTTCACTTTGTAGTGGATACTCGCATTTGAGGCTTTCTTTCGCCCGAGTAGCTGTTGCCAAACTTTGGACAAACTCTGATTGGACAACTTGGGTTTTCTTTTCAGCATCCCATTATGGTGACGTGTACTCTCCTCTTTTATTTTCGAACATTGGGGACAATGTTTGTTCCAAGTTTGGGGGGGGGGGGTATAATCGATCCATTATTGTCATGATTATTTATGCTTTATATTCTGTCTAAGTTTTGGGAGGGGGGGGGGGGGACGGTTGTACCTCTACATGTGATAATGTGCACATTTTTAAGCATCTTAAAATTTTTTGGTAGGATTGTAAACCCTTCAATTAATGCATTGAGATTGATTAAGTTAAATCAATGGCATGTTTTCTCTATCAATTTGGACTTAAATGAACTATACACATTGTTTCCTTGCTCAAGGGACCCTAAACAAGATTAGATTGTCTTTAAGATGAATCACATGCGCACATAAGTCAAAGGTAGAGGGATTGAGTGGATAACCATTTTGAAACACTTAAAGGCTTGATCCCGAAAATATCAACTTAGATGTTTCACATGTGTTTTGAGTTGAGAATGTCTTTGTATGCTTAAAAAAAATAAAAAAGGTTGAACATTGGTATGACTGCAAAAGTCAGGCTCAATAGATACTGGGGGCGAAGAGCACCATGCATAGAATAATGTACTATTAAGCTAATTTGAGCTAAGCTCAAGCCAATGAAAGTGTAAAGGGAATAAGAACCTAGTTTTGTTTTGTGGCCTCTGGCACTCGAGTGATTAACCCCTTAGGAGTGTCTCTACACTTAATACCCTAAAACCGTCTGGTTTGGGAGTTATTGGCTCGAAGCTCGTTACAAGTATGTCATAGAAAGCCTAAGAGAACCGAACATTGCACATGGTCTAGCCTCTAATGTTTTGAGTTGAAAGTTGCATAAGTTAAAGCCCAAAGTGGATAAATTGATGAAATTTTAAGTGGCTATGAAGTTTTCTTCAATTCTCATTCCGTGTGACTAATCGAAAGTCGATAAGATATGGGATTAATGCTTGAAGAGTGGTAAGAATGCCACTCGATTATAATACCTTAGATTTATCACACTACACCCTTAGGATGGTCTTTTCAAGGTTAAGGCGTAACATGAGCAAGTATGTGACGTGTATATATATGCAATTTTGAGCTTAAACAGATGAATTCATGCCATTGCCTTATTATTAATCATATTGATTTGCATTGTTTGAGTGTGGTTGAAAATCCTTCGATTTTGTGGATATATCGTATGCAAACCCTCATGAGACTATAACTCGTCCTTTGAGGTAACTTAAGAGCTCAAAGGCTTGTTGCATTCGCTAAATGCAACCATGTACTCCACGGAAGTGAGTTAGGTAGTTCTTCTTTTTGTTTCTCCCGTGTTTGATGATGTTTTTCCTATCCTATAGTTTATTGCTCGAGGTCGAGCAATTGATAAGTTTGGTGGGGGGGGGCGGGGGGTTGATAAGAGGCATTCTTATGTGTTTTTAAGCCCGTAATTTGATGTTTTTGGATTTATTATTGCCTAAATCATGCCACATTTGCGTTTAATCGGGGTGTTAAGTGATTCCAGGTGATAAACGAGAGCACACGAAGAAAAGGGCAAAAAACGATGCACGACACAATTTCAAGCCTGTTGACCACGCCCAAGCGCCAGTATGACCACGCCCGGGCGTCGAGCAAGAAGCAGCAAGTTCAGCATCCTGTTGCCCATGCCTAGGCACCGCCTTACTCGCGCCTAGGCGCCGTCTTGTTCGCGCCCGAGCGCCGTTGTCTCCACGCCTGGGCACAGCCAGACTTATCCCCGAAGAAAGATACTCTATGTAGGCTGCGCCTAGTCGCCATACAGCCCGCGCCTAGGCGCCGGAGTAACCGTTTTTCAAGTGTATAAAAGCCAGATTTCAGCAATGAATATGTGTTCGGAAAATCTGGGGATTGAAGGACTTTTCTGGGATTTTGAGCCACAATTTCATCAATTCTTGAAGGAGAAGAAGGTGGATTAAGCTAGAGATTGAAGTTCCAAGCTAGGATTCGTCATTAACCAAGTCTTATGGATTTTTACTTGCTTTCATTACATGTTTATGTTCATAATTATGTATATGATTGTTCTAGATCTTCTTGAGCTATTGATGATGAGCTAATTTTGTAGAACAAAGGCCATGTGAAGGCCAAATTTATGAGTCAATATATATGAAGTGATTTTTTGTATTAATTCTCCTATTGCTTTGTGTGTTAATTTTATGTTTTTATTCCAATCATGTGCTTGATCACCATATGCTTGCTATCTTGCCTAATCTAGTCATTCGAGAGAAGATAGGTTAGGGTTTAAGGGAATTAACACATCATCCAAAACAAATGAGGAATTGCCCTAGAGATAGGTAAAGATTTCCGGGTGCTGTTAGCCGGATTTATCCGGGAAAACTCTAGAACGTTAATGCGTGGTTATTGATTAGATTCTCGGATAGACATATTTAGAGAACCGTCAATTAATCATAGAATTATTATGAGCCGAGACATCGGGTAATAGTTAACTAAAGAGTTTCCACCAAAGCAAAAGGAGTCTAATAATTCGAGGAGTAACCCATATATATTGACGAGTAGATTCGGTTGTAGCTTGTGCCTTAGTCATTTTATCATACGTGAGTTTTAATCTATAGCTCGTTTCCTCTTTTATCCTTCGTTTATTCAATCAATTCTTGAAATTTATTTAATTTGTCTTTTCTTTTATCAAAAATCTAAAGCTAAAATCCAAGTCTCCGTGGTTCGACAACCCGGACTTATTTTGTCCACTTTTATTACTACCACGACTAGTACACTTGCTATTCAAGCACGTTAGGTATTAGCGTGTCAAGTTTTTGCCTTTGACAATGCAGATGAAAGAGTTACACCAAGCACTCATTATTGTTTGCACAAAGACGACATAATAGTTTGCATTGTGGTCATTTGAAGCATTGTGGTTCATCATACTCTTTGCTCTTCAACTTTGTTTGGTACATTTCTCACTTTCATCGCATATGTTTTCCTTTTGTATTAGCCATGCCGATACTTAAAACTTCCATACCCAAACTTTTCAACTTAAAACTGGTATTCTACTCATATATTCGGTTTATACCAATTGTTAGATTTTTTTCAGTATTGCGTTTTGTTTAATTGCATATATACATCACCTTAGCAAGTACCATTTAACTATTAGCGTTGGCTAGAAGGGTGCAAATGCAAGATTTCTTTCAGAGATTTATAAATACTATGGTCCCGACCATGAGCAATCGATCAACATCAAAGTATAATGTGTACCCGTTAACTATGGCAGCATTAGCGATGAGGGTGCAAATACAAGATTTTTTTTAGATGTATAATACTATGGTCGGAATGAGATCAACTGATCAAGAAGGGAGTCTACACGTTGAAAGAGACACGTCTTTCTTAATGGCATAATTCTTATTATTTTGTATAGGAGCTTATTTACTTAAAAAATTTATATTAATAACTGAAAATTTCCCCCAATAGATGTATAATTATTAACATTCTTTATTATTTTCAATCAAAGTTACTTAATGAGAATGCTTATTATTCTATTGCTTGAAGATTTGGTTACATCACATTGTCGCCAATAAAAGGCATTCGACTTATTTATCTACACCTTGAAATATTTTCTAATGCATGTTATAATGAAGGATTGGTGCTTTTAGAAAAGAAAGCAATAATTGGTGTTAATAAGATTGAATTTCTTGGCATTCTTATTGACGAAACAGGAATTGAACTACAAGAACATATTGTAGAAAAAATACGCAATTTTCCTGATGTTCTGATAAATAAAAAACAACTTCAAAGCTTTTTGGGAGTTGTTAACTTTGCAGGTATTTTCATCAAAGATCTGGCAAGATACAGGAAAGATTTTCGACCGCTATTAAAAGAGACGGAAAGCACGAAATGGAAGTGGGAAGAAATTCACACTTAGAGAATTCGTGAGTTGAATCAATTTTGCAACAATTTGCCTAAAGTCGCAATACCACAAGACAAGGATGATTTGGTAGTCTACATATACACCAATGATTATAGGTGGGCAGCAGTGCTCATGAAAAAGACAACTACAGGGGAAGAACCTTATAGATATGCAGGAGGGTTGTTCACTGAACAACAAGCCAATCTTTGGCATATAACCGAGAAAGAATTCTTTGCTATTTGGAAGGCCTTTAAAAAATGGCCATTGTTTTTATGAGCCAAAGAATTTACATTAAAAGTTAATAATACAAATGTTAAAGCCTTTTTGAAAAATAAACTTGAATCAAAAATTGAGAAGGCACGTATTATCAGATGGCAAGTTGAGTGTCAATATTACCATTTTGACATTATTATTGTGAAGTCTCATGAGAATGTTCTTGTAGATTACCTAACAAGAGATGGAAACGTCTGAAGCAAATTCCATCATCAAGAGATATAGGCATCTCAGGGAAAACCTTGAGGAGCTTAATGTGCAATTTGGAAAACTCTCAGCAAATGCTGAAGTAGCCAGACAAGTTCAACGAGTTGATCTGGACACAATCAGGGGAGCTACGTATGCCATGACTATGTTATGGACTACACTACAAGAACCAATTCGAAAGACATCATCTTCAGTGATGACTCGTGAATTACGAGAGCAGGACTTTACACCTGCGTTTAGAGAACGGGGCTCTATACTCGGAGCGGTGGATTCAAATACCACTTGCACAAATCCATTTTCAAACTCTGAGAAAAAGGAAACAATTGAACAATAGGAAGGGCAACCTCCTATTCTTTCATGTTAACCCACCACCTTCGTGGTTAAAGAGGGAGAGATTAACCTTAGGCCACAGACAGGCACTTCTAAGGTTAATACTAACCCAATTAATTTACATTGGCAGGGTTATCAGCATTCTTGGGGTAAATTAATCTCAAGACAAGGAATAAATCCTTGGTAGAAATATTAGGGAAATATCCTAGGATTTGGATGCTTGAAGGGTCAAAACCCGAAGAAGTTCGAGAATGGTATGACTTTGGGGCATTAGCTTCAATCTATACTATGTCACCAGGTTTTTTTCGGAAATATCTAAACTTCCAGATTGAATTTCCAGTGCCATGTATGATTCATGGCAAAATAACCCACACCTAAAAAGGGGTGATATTCTGAAGCTGAAGTTTATTTCGGCAGCACCAGAAATTGCAGGAAAAGGGTCTCATCCAGTATTCCATTTCATCAAATTACAGAGACCAAATATGGCAGCCTATAGCAAAGTGAAGGTTGCAACAGGTGAAACTCCGTTGGTTAGTTCTATCAATGAAGATGATACTTCCAGCAGAAGAGCATGTAGAATATGGGTCTATCTTACAGAGATGGACAAAGTAAAGTATCCATTCAAAATCTTTTCAAATTCGGCGAATGGATCGTTCCTGTTAAACTCCATGATAGGAAAAAGTACTGAATTCGCAGAGAAGCTCTTTGAACAAAAGAGGACGCTAATCTAGGAAAACAAGTTACCAGCAACTGAAGCAACCAGGAAGAAGACCCGCAACATGATGCATGTTCATCAATGGCACAACCGGGAATGTTCAAGTTGTGAGTTTCAAGAAAAATCTTTATTTGGTACAAAAATAAGGGTTACCAAGATGAAACCCGAATCCAATAAGGATAAGGGAAAAAAGAAATTTTACCCCCGGGGTTTTCACAAACCAGGGTAAAATCATGTAAAAGAAAGAGACCTGTATAGTTAGACACAATAATTGAGGAATCAATCATGTGATTGATTAAAGAAAACAATTGTAAAATAAAACTGCTGTAAAAAGGAAGAGCGTGGCAGACACAGGGACGCACGTGCATTATTAAAGTTAGACGTAAGCAATGACGTCTAAAAATTAAGGAGGTTTTGGAATCTGACTTTGAAATCCGAAACCAAGGCCTATAAGAAGGAAGTTCAGAAGCAGATGGAGATCATCTTCTCCAATTCTTTTTCATATACAAATAGAAAATTTGTAATCTTCCTTTCTGATATAGTTTTTCATAAACGAGTGTATGGGGACTTCCCCAAATCGTTGTCCTCTCATGAGAGGCTAAAAGATTTCTCCTTTAATAGCGGAGTATAATAATATTATGTAATTTTAATTTGTATTTTATCAATAAAAGTAAAGGCTTTGTCCAACTTGTTGTCCAAAATCTCAATTATATTTATATATAGTTATACCTTCTACGCCTAAAGGTAGAAAACGAAATTGAGCTGTCCTGTGTATCGCTGAAGGAGCCAAGGCTTGCAAACCATCGGCTGCGGTCGTGTGGTTGGAAAAGTCCGTAAAATCGGGGACTTGGAATACCCGGCGATAAGGCGGTCAAAAGAAGGTATAGATTTATATAAAGTTAATTTTATTTCGGAAGCATGTTGGACCTGTATTATTTTAAGAAATTATTTTGCTAAACTCAAAGATTTTACAAAATTTACCATGGATCTTACAAAGGAATTAAAATTGGTAACAAGGAACAAGATAAAGGACTAATTTGGCAATAGGACAAGTTAGAAGACCAAACCTCAAAGTAAGCCAACTTAAAGGATGAAAAATCCAATTTTCCCGTTACAATCGTGTGTTTCTTTTACCTAAAATATAGCTCCAATATCTACACTCCAAATTGACATTAGTCCATGTTGGTCCCAAGTGGTTTACGAAAGGGTCTAGAAGGGGGGAGGGGTTGAATAGACCCTGAAGTCTTTTTTGACTTCAAAAATTTCGTATCACTTTGAAGTATTTGAACGCTCGGGAAGCTTTGAGCGCTGGGTGCGGCGCTTGAGAGATAATGACTTAAGCGCTAGTTTCAGGCGCTTCGAAGAAGTTAACTTAGACTTGGTGATTTCAACGCTTGCCAAAGTGGGGCAGAGTTTAGTCACTAAATCAGGGTTAGCACAGCTGAAATGTTTTTATAGCTTAGCGTTCGTTTTAACCGATCAGCCGCTTATTAGTTTTAAATGCTTTTTCAAGATATAATATGATAGTATAATATAAGACAATAAAGCAGTAAATGACACAAGATATTTGTAAGGTTCACTGGGTGATGTAATCCCAGCTACGTCCTTCTTCTCCTTTTATCAGGGAGGTTTTCCACTATGATGATTATCGAAGGGTCATACAGAGACTTCTACAAAATAGAGGGAGATTGGATATGATCTCAGAACTCCTAGGTTACACAGATTTCAGCTCCACTAAAGACCTTCTATCCCCTTGCTTCTTTCACTCAGAAATGGTGCAAGTTACGCTTGATCTCGGAGCTCCTTGGTCACACAGATTTCAGCTCCAATAGAGATCTTCTTCCACAAGCTTCTTTTACACAAAAATATTGCTTGTAAGTCAACAAGCTTTCTCACTCAGATGAAAGGTGTTGATGGTTTTGGTCATTGGTTTGTTTATTTTTGGAAAGTTCAAACAACTTGGAGATATCTCAATAGTAGTGTAGGTTTTTCTTAAAAAGAGGTTTGAGATATGGGTGACTGTCTAGGAATGCATTTGAGAAAGCTTAAAGGGTTTCGGCTCTGGAGTGTATAAGCTCTTTCTAAAGAAAAATTCAGCAACGTTTTGGACCCTTTTTCTTATTTTTACGTCCAGATTTTTTTATATCTGTCTCTCTCTTGTCCCTTTTGTTGAAAAGGTTATTTATAGATTGTTATGAGATTTTGTCCATTAGACACGGTTGGAATCTCGTTTCCCTAAACATTCCATGAGTTCTGACAATCCTAACTTTGGGTATATTTAATTGGTTAGGCATGGTCTTGGTTTCATAAATCTGACAGTCTCGGTCAAAGATATGGCTTGCCCATAAGTTGTAGTGCTTATATTTTAATAGCACTTATCCGACTTTTGATGCATCTTGTCTTATTTCCGTTTGGGAATAATTTTCGTTGATTCATGCATCTTTGATAACTTGGGTTTGAATCTTCAGGTTACGCTTGGAGAACTAGGCGCTTGAGCCTTTGGAGTTTAGGCTTTTTGAAAGTGGCCTTCTTTGTTAATCAGACGCTTGAGAAAGGTCACAATCTTTGCCCGATTCTTTAGACGCTTGTCCTTTCACTTTATCTTTGATAGACTCACTCAGAATTCTATCATTGACTTAGTGTTAAGTACTTGGTCTAAGGTCCATAACAAATCTTGAGCGCTGAGTTCGTAACCCGGGATAGTCTTTTAGCGTTTGACGGACGCTTGAGACTAATCTTTATCTTTACTGTTTCTTCTGAGGCTTGATCTTCAACTTCATCACTTGGTAGACTCACACAGAATTCTTCTAGTGATTTAGTATCACATTCTTAGTCTAAACTCTATAAAGATAAAAATACAAGCCTAGTATAAAAACACGAACTTTTAGGCGCTTACACATTTGTTCTACGAAAGCTTTTATACTTTACATTTCTTGGGGTCTAACACGGGATCCTAATTGTCATCATCAAAATATCTAACATGAAATTCCTAACAATTTCCCCCTTTTTGATGATGGCAATACTTACTCTTTTATAGTTCAAGAGTTAGACGACCAAAAAATAAAGGTTAGCGTTGGTTAGTAAGTTAGTTAAGGTTAGTTGAGCTTCAACGAGGTGTTTCAGCTGAAAAATGCATTATATATATCATTGAAGGTACAGGCATTTTCACAACTGAAATAAGGAAGAAATGAAAGCAAGAAAAGCAGAAGTACAATCAAGATCGTGACTTGATCTTGTATCTCTTGGTCATTTCTGCGCGGATTGCCTCAGTTATTTGATCTTCTAATGTCATCATCACATCATGATCTTTATTGATTATATACTTGTTTTCATCTACTTGCTTTTGTTTGAAAGCAACGTAATGCTTATCCCATTCATCTGGGTCAATACCCATATACCTTAAGCAGATTCTGAAGGTTCGATTTAGATCAGACATCTTCCTTTTCGCAGCTACTTTTTCTGGATTAGTAGATTCTGGAATGGACGCTCTGGAAAGAGGGATGTCAAACTGCTCAAGCAGTGCTCTGGATGGTACTGGAAGATCTGGATAGAGCGCTCTTGGAGTTTCTCTTTTACTGGGCGCTCCAGTAGGGGCAAAAGTGGTTACCCAAGATGGATAGGGATCTTGCTCTTTATTTTGTATAGGAGGAGGAGTGGGAGTATGTTGACGCTTGGGCGGCGGAGGAGGATCTTGAGCGCTTGATGTTGAAGTTTTCCTCTTTTCCCCTTTCCTCTTCTCTTCCCCCTTATTGCCATCATCAGTCGGCATAAAATGTTGAGTAAGGAGACTGATTTGAGTAGCAATCTGAGCGACAGAGGCCTCAAGAGTGTTAAGACGCTGATCGAAATGTTCTTTCATGACTAGGAGTTGGGCTTGAGTAGCGTCTGTCAGAGAGGTCTCTAGAGTAGTGAAGCGGTTGATAATGTCTTCTTTCAAGACCAGGTGACTCGCCTGAGTAGCGTCAGCCATTTGCTGAAATTTCTGAAGGCCTTCAGTCATGGTCGCTTGAGCAGAAGGAACCGCAGGATTAACGGGAAGCTTGAAGCGAGACGTGTGTTTGAGTGATTCCATTGGGACTTGATAAGCAGGGTCAAACACGGTCCCTTGAAGCTCCGGGTCAATAATAGACTTGGTGGAAACAGTAGAGTTAGAAGCAGATGGACTGTCAACAGGAATAGGTGCTTGAGGTTGATCTGTGAAGTCCTCAGCAATAATGGGCACTGGCGAGACATGCAACCTTTCAACAAGCGCTTCGGCAATGGGTGGCGCTGGCAGTGCATCCAATTGTTCAATTGGCGCTTCAACCGTGACTGATTCGATACGGCTAAAGTCCGTAAAGTTGAAGTCCATGCCGGCAAATGGCTCATCTGCATATGGATATGTAGCACTCTGTAGAGTAGGAAGGTAAGTACCTTGAATGAAGGTGCGAAGTGGACTATCCATGGCCCTAATGTACATTGGACCAAGGATATCCAATACGTGATTGGGAAAGATTCTGGAAGGCGCTCTGCTGATGGAAAAGATAGCATCGGAGCAGTAATGTTGAGAGAAGCCAATCAGCCTGTCCGTTGGAAGAGCGTGGAGTTTCTGAGATTCAGGAACATAACTTGTGTAGTTGTCTTCCAAATAGGGGTAGACAGCTTGAGCAAGCGCTTGGTTTCTTTCCAGTGAAGATAAGACGAAGTCATAGTGACTATGAACTTCCTGTCGGATAGAGGGAAGGAGTGGATAGCCGGTGAAGGAGTTTATCCGGGATCCATTCCATGAGCGCAGGTTGGCTGTGAAGACTCTATCAAAGTGAGCGAGGGGAGTCATGAGCTTGATCATCAGTCGAAAGTTGTCGTCACAGTCACTTGAAGTGAAATTCAAGCAAGATGGTGAAGAACTGTCGCTGGAAGACGCTTGAGTGTCACATCGTAGAGGAGTGTTTGCAAATCTGTGCAATGCTCAGCGTAAGGACTGCTCAGTGTGTTGACGAATCAGAGGCAGCCTCAATACGGACCCAATTCTCCTTTGACGCTTCTGTAAGCAATATTGAGCAAATTGTCGCTTCTTATCATGTATACAGGTGCTGAAGAGATGAGGATCACTGACCAACTCTTCGAATTTGTATTTGCTCCCAACATACGCTTCAGCCCAATTCACTTCAGTCATGCAGTACTCAGTCCCTGCATTAAGAATAGCTCGAAATCCTTGCTGGTGAATATCTCGGATTGCCTCAAAGCGATGCTTGTCTAGTTCATAATTAGCGTTCCAAACGCTATCAAAATAAGCATCAGCTTCTGTCTGAATCATATCAAGGACAGATGCTGGACGGTCTCCGGTATGTACACCTTTATTCGTCCATAAACGGAGCGAATTAGCGGAAAACATATTTGCAGGACTGTTGACGAGAGTTGAGGAGTGAGAGTAGCCTTCTCTGTTTAAGAGCTTCTCAGTGGGATTGATGAGTCCATAAGCACGGTCATAGATTCGTATGTTGAAATTTCTGAGAGCAAGACCAGTTGGTTTGCTGTGCCCGTACTCGCTATAATAGGCCAAATCAACATCTGCTCGTGGGGTCTTTCTTTCCTGAACCTGTCGCGGGGGCGCTGAGGTGAGCAAGGTATCTCGGACAGTGAGATCAAACTTAATAAGTTTGACGATATCATTCTCCGCATTTATGAGACTGTCTTCATTATATCCGGTAGGAAAGAAGTCTTCTTCGGGCGCTGGGGGTAGATAGTCTACTGAGTGATCAATTGTCTTTAGAGGATCCAGCTGAAAGAAATTTTGGTGAATGATAATTTCGTCAACATCGCTCTGATCGTCTGAGCGTGCCTCGGTTGTAGATGGGAGAGTGAGTAGTAGTGGAACATCAGGTTCATCAAGCTCTAAGCCTGCAAATTCTGTGGCGGCTGCATGAGCGATGGCGACGACATCTGTCATCTCGACATCCAGATGGACATCACTGGGCGCTTGAACAACGGCTAGAGGAAGAGCTGTATAACAGATATCCTCTATAAGGGGAGGATCTTCTACATAAGTAGGTAAGAAACTGCTGCGGGAAGAAATAAACTTACCCTGAGAGCTAGTCTCAACAACAATAGTAGCTTGAGCGCTTGGCTCAGTAGTCTCAAGCTCTGGAGGAGTAACATCGACTTGACGCTTGCGTAGTCCTCTGCGTCTCTTGAAGATACGCTTCACGTTCACCCCTTCAGCCGGTGGCACTTGAGTGGGTGCAATAGTAGGTTCTTCAAAGTCTATGTGTTTAAGTACGTTTTCCAGTGTTCTTCGGGTTACGGGAGGAATCTTGTCCTCTTCATTGTCATCTGTAGCTTCATCATCTTGCGGAGGAGATGGAATAGGTTGAGCCTTGGGCTTTCGTGTAGCCCTCTTTTTGGTAGCAACCGGGCGTTTCACGGCTTTCTTTGGAGTGGAACGCTTAGCTTCCTCTAGAGCTGGACGCTCAGCCTCCTCGTCTGACGCTTCACGCACAACTTGGCGCTCAGAGAGAGGTCTGGCCGCACCTCTGATCTTTGGTGGGTTAAAAAGATTCTGAATGATTCTTAGCCCATAAAATTTATGTTTGACTATAGTAAATCCAGCCGATGATGTACATTCTGCTCTGAATAGTAGGTCACTGAGAACCAAACCGTAAGGTTTGTTTGAGGTAGGCAGACAGTTCTTGAATCTGTTGAACACATAGGCGCTCCAGTTAATTTTGATGTTTAGTAGGATGGCGGTCATCATGCGAAATTGCAACGGCTTAATCTTGTCAAAAGTGCCCACTCTGCATTCAATGTTTTTGCTGCAGAAATCAGCCAAGACACGATATTTGTTGACGATATCTTTCTTTTCGAAGTTCTGTTTGTACGGAACATCATCATACGCTCGGATTCTGACCCATACTTCTTCAATTTGTTCGTCAGTGATGGTGTCCAAGGTTGCTCCTTCGTTTGGTAGGGTGAAGTTATGAGCGATTGTGGTGGCAGAAAGAGTGAATGACTTGGATTCTTTCTTGGAGATAGGAAATAGACAAGAGATGGAAGTCTCGTCTTCTAACAGTTTAACATTTCTCCAGAAGTGATCGACTTCACCAGGAAATATGTATGAATATCTGGTTTGAAACTTCTGAAGCCCCGCCTCGGTAACAGAATCCATCATCTCCGATAGGTCAATTTGGGTGTGTTCGTACAAGAACTTCCAGTCCACCACAAGACCCTCGGTTACCTTGAAGATTTTTTCAGTCGAAGTAGCAGCAGATTTCTTGGGTGCCATTAGTGAGAAGGAGTGATTGAGAGATTTTTTCTTTTAGAGAGAGAGAGATTTTTGCAGAGAGTTTGAGTAGAAATGGATTCTTTTCTGCACAAAATTAGTTTTTGGCAACATAGTTTTGAATTTTTGTTTTCTCTCTTTGTTAGGATTTTGACACGTGGCAATCAATTAGATCTCAGCCTTTGAGCAAGATAACTGTGGACTCGAATTTTAAAAGATAGGCACGGTCACATTTGGTAACTCCCACATATAAATTTTTGAAGTCCGAGTAGAGAATTGAAATAAGACGATTCAGAGTTTAAGTGTGATACACGCGCGTGTAAAATGTTGATACGTATACCATCACAGACGGTTTGAGAGCCATCATTTTGAAGAACTATGTAAGTGCCCGCCAATTTTTTGATCATTTGGAGCGTGTAGATATGATTTTGCTTTATCAGAAATTTGACGCTCGTCATACTTTATTATTTGCAAGGATGTTTTATATTGACGCTCCACAAATTTGAAGTTCTTCCCAAATCCCTTTGTATGCTTGAGCATTCAAGCACATTGTTTACAATCTTTTGACGCTTGTGTGAAATAATGAAAAGTTTAACATTTATATGTGAAGATGGAATATTTTTCTCACACTGGTTTCGATAAATGACAACATACTGTTGGTGTCAATGTTTACTTTATAGTATAATTTTAAAATATTCAGCGTTAGATGTACTCGCCCAGAATACATGGTGAGTGTATTTACACGTGTACATAAGCTGAACCAACTTTTTAAAGAAACAATGAGTACCCTTGGGTTTTGTTGAACAAAAATAAGAGATGTCAAGTCAGCATTAATTGCATTGATTGACTAATCCATTAATTTTTGTTTAGCGTCAGGTAAGGTATGCTTCATTTGAAATACATTTTACTAAGCGCTTGACTGGGAATAAGCTTAAGCGTTTAGTGTTTTGAAAGAAGCACAGACACTAAGAAAGATTTGTGTAATAAGCGTCCCAATGATTTAAGTGTATGGTGCTAAGTGCGTATGACCGATGCAAGGGAAAACATTTTTGGTCATATTCACTTAAGTATAGTTAGCTCTTTTAAGGTTCCCCCTATGTAGGTTCCCCATAAATTACATAAAATAAAGTGAATTCCCCCTAAATTTCATGCCTAACAAAAGTATGATGTTTCGAATGATTAAGCATTTAGATCAATCATACCTAGTTCACTTCTTAAAGTGAGAAAACGTTGTTCGTTGAGCGCTTTGGTGAAGATATCTGCCAGTTGCTTTTCTGTACCAATGAAGTGCATGGAGATATCTTTCTTTTGAACGTGGTCACGTAGAAAGTGATAGCGAATGTCAATGTGTTTGGTTCTAGAGTGAAGAACTGGATTTTGAGTCATTGCTAAGGCGCTTTGATTGTCACAATGGATAGGAGTTGGATCTAGGATTATTCCATAGTCTCTAAGTTGTTGCCTCATCCAAAGGATCTGTGCACAACAGCTTCCAGCGGCTACATACTCATCTTCAGCGGTGGAAGTAGCGATGGACTGTTGCTTCTTACTATGCCATGAAATTAGTCTATCACCTAGAAATTGACATGTTCCACTAGTACTTTTTCTATCTATTTTGCATCCTGCAAAATCTGCATCTGAATAACCAATTAGTTCAAAAGGAGAATCCCTAGGATACCATAAGCCCACATTTTGTGTGCCTTTTAGGTACTTAAGGATCCTTTTAGCAGCAATTAAGTGTGATTCTCTAGGATCAGCTTGAAATCGTGCACACATGCATACTGAGAACATAATATCAGGTCTACTAGCTGTAAGATAAAAAAGTGATCCAATAATACCTCTATAGTTAGTGATATCAATTTTCTTTCCAATATCATCTCTATCTAGCTTAAGCGTTTGGCTCATTGGAATTTTGGAAGGTGATGCATTTTCCATACCAAATTTCTTGATCATATCTCTAGTATATTTAGTTTGGTTTATGAATATGCCATTAGGGAGTTGTTTAACTTGTAATCTTAGGAAGAAAGTTAATTCACCCATCATGCTCATTTCAAATTGATCTTGCATCATTTTCGAAAATTTCTCACATAGACGCTTATTGGTAGATCCAAATATAATATCATCAACATAAATTTGAACTAGGAGAATATCTTCATTATGGGTAATTTTGAATAACGTTGTGTCAACGCTGCCTTTTGAAAAGCCTTTACCTATAAGGAAGATAGAAAGAGTGACAAAAACTTGACACGAAAAATCCTTACGTGTATTAAACAGCAAGTGGACTGGTCGTGTGTACTAATAAAGTGGACTTTAAGTCCGAGTTATCGATCCCACAGAGACAAGATTATTTAAAGCTAGGAATTTAAAAGCAATTAAAATTGAATTAAAAGATTGTGATTAATTTACAATAAAAATGTGAAAACGAGACTTAGCAAATAGATTTAGATTCTTATGAGATAAAACAACTAAGGCACATGCTTCAGCCAAATTTACTTGTTAATATAAATATGAACTATTCTTCGTATTATTAGACTACTATTGCTTTGGTGAAAATTCCTTAATTAATTACTACCCGATGTCTCGGCTGTAATAATCCTATGATAAATTGACAGTTCTCTAAATATGTCTATCCGAGAATTTAATCAATAATCATGCATTCAAGTTCTAGAATTTTCCCGAATAAATTCGGCTAACTGCACCCGGGAATCTCTACCTATCTCTAGGGGCAATTCTCTATTTTTTACGGATGATGTGATGATTTCTTTGAACCCTAACTTATATTCTTTCAAACTATTAAGTTAGGCAATATGACAAACATATGGTGATCAAACATATGCAAGTAATTACGCACAAAATCAAAACACAAAGCAATTGTAGAATTAATACGAAGAATAATATCATATATATATACTCATAACTTTGGCCTTCACATGGCCCTAGTTAAGGGAAAATTAGTTCATAATTGAAATTGGGAAAACAATAAAAACATAGAATTATTCATAGATAAAGATGAATATCAAACTAAGAAACTCCCTATTTTGGATTGATGATCGATTCTTGATTGGAAGCTTGAATCCCTCCTTTTCCTCTTCTTAGCTCTTCAAGTATGATGATAGGATGACTCAAAACCAAGAGAATTCTCCCCCAAACCCCTGAATTTTCGTCCTCACACTCTCAAAGGATGATTTTTTTGATGCTCTCAAGTGAGCTCCCCACTCCCCTTTAAATACCCAAAAATCCACCTACCAAGAATTTTAGCTACCATTCTCTTTCTTTCTTCCTACCAAGAATTTCTACCTACCAAGAATTTGCACCTACCATTCTCTTGTTTTCTACCTACCAATAATTTCCACCAACCAAGAATTTGCACCTACCATTCTCTTGTTTTCCACCTAACAAGAACATGAGCTGCCACTTTCGTGTTTTCCAGCGCAGGGATAGTGTTTTATTCATAAACGTCTCCACAGATCTCCGAATTGGATGATTCAAGTACCCATGTAAAGATAAGACATAGATCTAAAACGTTGTAGAAGGACACTTCATCCAATTCGGTCTCTAAAAATATCAAAATGGCGTTCCAACGTGGAGGTTGTTTCTGATTTGGCGCCCAGGTGTGCAGAAATGGTACTAAAACATGATTTTGGCTAACTCCAGCTTATTTCTTGCTTGTTTGGTCGTGGAGGTGTGAAACATCTTGGCGTAAACTTGTTTTATACATCATTTTCCACCCTTTCTTCAATTGTATCCACTTAAGGCTTGAAATCACTTAATGCACGAATTAAACGCACAAGTGACAAAATCAAGTGATAAATGAACCTAAAACATAAACGCAAAGGGGCTTAAAAACACGTAAAAATGACTCCTATCAACTCCCCCAAACTTATCATTTGCTCGACCTCGAGAAATAAAAGTTCTAGGCATGAAAAACATCATCAACCAAAAGGAGAAAACAAAAACAACAAACGAACTCACTTTCGTGGAGTAAACGAATGCACTTAGCATGTGCAACAAGCCTTTAAACCTTTGAGTTACCTCAAAGGACGAGTTATAGTCTCGTGAGGGTTTGCAGAAGATATACCCACAAAATCTAACAAACTTTCAATCCTAACCAAATGAATACATCTCAACATAATTAACAAGAATAAATGGCACAAACTCATCCTTTTATAGCTCACAAATATATATACATATCAACTACTTTTGCTCATGTGACACCAATACTCGAAAAGACTCCATAGGGTGTAGTGAAAATAAATCTAAGGTATTATAGTCGAAAGGCATCCTTACCAAATTTTGGACATTAATCCCATATCTATCAACTTTTGATCAAACACAAAGCATAAGAATCATAGAAAATCTCATAGCCATTTAAATTTCATTATCTCAACCATTCAAACTTTCAATTCATATGAAACTTTCCAATTAACTTCATTAAGGCTAGATCATGTGCAATGTTTTATTCCATTAGGCTTTCTATGACACCCATGTAACAAGCTTTAGATCAATGACTCCCAAACTAGATAGTTTTGGGGCATTAAGTGTAAAGACACTCCTAAGGATTTAATCACTCGAGTGTCAAAGGCCACGAAATAAAACTAGATCTTTTAAACAATTCGCTTCTTTTTGGCTTGAGCTTAGCTCAAATTAGCATAATAGTACAGTATATAGGCATGAAACTTTTCACCTCCAGTACATATTAGCCTGACCACTTGTGGTCATACCAAACTTCAACCTTTTTAATTCATTGTTTAGCATAAAAAAATTACTACTCAACTTATAACCTTATGAAAAATCTAAGTTAATTTTTCCGGGATAAACTCCTTAAGTGTCTCAAGATGGTTATCCTCTCAACTCCTCTACCCTTGATTTATTGTGCAATGTGAATCATCTAAGAAATCAATCCTAGTCTAGGGTCTCCATGAGCAATTTCAAAGATATATATGTTCCATTAAATTCAAATTATTTCAAGAAATCATGCCATTTTTTTTTCAAGTTAATCAATTTTAATGCATCAATTGGAAAGATAAAAAAAAAAAAATACAATTTATACTTGATTTTCTCAACAAAAAAAAAAATTTAAACATGATATCATACAAACTTTCCCCCAAACTCAAGCTAAAAATTAGCATTGCATTTTCAATGTTCAAAATAAGCACTCTTCTACCCCCAAACTCAAATCCAACATTGTCCTCAATGTTGTTACAACAAGTATACGTAACGGTAAAAGAACACTTACAACCAAGGATGTTGAAAAACATCCTTTAACTTCCAATGCATCGTTACAAAGCTTCTTCTCCTCTCGAGTAAAATAAGCATCTCTAAACATGGGGTCCAAATGTCTATCATATCTAACACTTCAACTTTTCAAACCATCAAGCATACGAAAACATACATGCCAAAAGTGCATGTTTGAACATAAACATAAACAAACAATCTAAACAAACAAAAACAAAAGAAAAAAAAAACTTACAAACTTGGGTTGCCTCCCAAGAAGCGCTTGTTTATAGTCAATAGCTCGACTATTCAGGATCGACTTAAGTCGATGGTTCTCGGAGCTTGACAGATAATGTGTCTGCGCTCCAGTCAGTGCCCGAGTAGTGTTTCAGCCTATGTCCATTGGTTAAAAATACTTGTCCATCCTCAGTGATAAGCTCCACAGCTCCGGAAGAATACACTCGGGTGACTCGAAAGGGTCCCGACCAACGCGATTTGAGCTTGCCTGGGAAGAGCTTGAGTCTAGAGTTGTACATAAGAACTTTCTCACCTTCCTCAAATTCCCGGGGTAGAATATGCTTGTCGTGCCACTTCTTGGTCCGTTCTTTGTACAATTTTGCATTCTCGTATGCTTCATGTCTCCACTCCTCGAGCTCATTCAGTTGAAGCAACCTCTTATTACCTATAACACTTGTATCGAAATTCAGGAATTTGATAGCCCAATAAGCACGATGTTCAAGTTCGACAGGTAAATGACAAGCTTTTCCAAATACAAGACGAAATGGGGACATGCCAATAGGAGTTTTAAAAGCAGTACGGTAAGCCCACAATGCATCATCTAATTTCAGAGACCAATCAGTTCGATGGCTATTTACCATTTTTTCTAAAATCCGTTTAATTTCCCTATTAGACACTTCGACTTGCCCACTAGTTTGAGGGTGGTAAGGGGTCGAGATTTTATGCTTAACACCATCTTTGTTCAACAAGTTTTCAAATTGCTTGTTACGAAAATGTGTGCCTCCATCACTTATAATTGCTCTCGGGGTTCCAAATCGTGCAAAAATATGTTTTCTCAGAAATCTAAGAACAACCCTAGCATCATTAGTTTGCAAAGCCTCAGCTTCGACCCATTTAGACACATAATCAACAGCGACTAGAATATACCTATTGGAACAAGAACTAGGGAAAGGTCCCATAAAATCTATACCCCACACATCAAATAATTCACATTCAAGCACATTATTCATAGGCATTTCATGTCGTCTAGAGATATTACCTACTCTTTGGCATCTATCACATTTTTGAACATAAGCGTGTGCATCTTTAAATAAAGTAGGCCAGAAAAAACCTGATTGCAGAACCTTGGCAGCAGTCTTGGATGGGCCAAAGTGGCCACCTATCACCATGTCATGGCAATGAGCCAAGACGGAGGTCATTTCTTCCTCGGGTACACAACGCCTGATAATTCCCTCGACACCAATTTTAAACAAGTAGGGCTCTTCCCACAGATAGTGCCTAACATCTTTCAAAAACTTCTTTCTTTGGTGAAATGTCAAATCAGGGGGTAAAATTCCAGCAACTATATAGTTAGCATAATCAGCATACCAGGGGATTGAAATAGAAGAAAGAGTAAAAAGCTGTTCATCGGGGAATTCATCTCCTATTGGGGTCTCATCCATTTTCTTATCCACTAATTCTAGTCTAGATAGGTGATCAGCTACTACATTTTCAGATCCTTTTTTATCTTTTATTTCTAAGTCAAACTCTTGTAGTAATAAGATCCACCTGAGTAGTCTAGGTTTTGCGTCTTTTTTAGCAACGCAAGTATTTCAAGGCCGAGTGATCAGTGTATACTATTACTTTGTTAAGCACAAGATAGGAGTGAAATTTGTCAAAAGCAAAAATGACAGCTAAAAGCTCTTTTTCAGTCGTAGCATAATTGAGTTGGGCCTCATTTAAGGTACGACTAGCATAGTAAATAGTATGAAAGATTTTACCCTTCCTTTGACCTAGTACAGCTCCAACGGCAATGTCGCTCGCATCGCACATCAACTCGAATGGTAGGCTCCAATATGGGGCGGACATCACAGGTGATGAGATTAATTTCTCCTTCAGGGTGAGGAAGGCCTGCATGCATGCATCATTAAAGTCAAACACTGCATTTTTCATGGTCAAGTTAGATAGGGGTTTAGCAATTTTAGAAAAATTTGAAATAAAACGCCTGTAAAACCCGGCATGTCCCAAAAAGCTTCTCACGGCTTTGACCGTGGTGGGTGGTGGAAGATTAGCTATCACTTCAATTTTCGCTCTATCCACCTCAATCCCCTTGTGGGAGATCTTATGACCCAAAACAATTCCTTCTTGTACCATGAAATGACACATTTCCCAATTTAAGACTAGATCAGTCTCCTCACTCCTCTGCAAAACTAAGGTTAGATTGTGCAAACATCTATCATATGTAGAGCCAAAAACAAAAAAATCATCCATGAAGATTTCAAGAAATTGCTCGACCATGTCATGAAATATAGCCATCATGCATCTTTGAAAAGTAGCAGGTGCATTACATAAGCCAAAAGTCATACGCCTATAAGCAAAAGTGCCGTAAGGACAAGTGAAAGTAGTTTTCTCTTGATCCTCGGGTGTAATAGCAATTTGGTTATAGCCGGAGTACCCATCCAAAAAACAGTAATATTCATGCCCGGCTAATCTTTCTAACATTTGATCGATAAAGGGGAGGGGAAAGTGGTCTTTTCGGGTATATTCATTCAATTTACGATAGTCTATGCAAACCCTAAAACCAGTGACAATTCTAGATTGAATTAACTCATTATTGTCATTACGAATTACTGTCGTACCTCCTTTCTTGGGCACTACCTGCGTTGGACTTACCCATGGACTATCAGAGATAGGGAAGATAATGCCGGCATCGAGTAACTTGATTACCTCTTTCTTCACCACTTCTTGAATTTGAGGATTAGACCTCCTTTGTGGTTGTATAGTGGGCCTTGAGCTTTTTTCCATTAAAATCTTATGCATGCAGATGGCTGGGCTAATCCCCTTGATATCAGCAATCTTCCATCCAAAGGCTTTTTTGTGATCTCTCAACACCTCCAGTAACCTTGCTTCTTGTTGATCTGTAAGAGAAGAAGAAATGATGAGTGGCAAGGTTTCATCGTCATTTAAATAAACATATTTAAGATGAGAGGGTAGAGTTTTTAGGTCAAGAGTTGGTGGCTCTTCAATAGATGGTTTGGAGTGGCTAGACAGTGGGCTATCCAACTTCTCAAATTTCTTCGTGGGGTATTGTGCACGCCTCTCTAAGCTATGAACAACTTCCAGTTGTTTATCACTGGCCGACTCAACATCCGTGGAGTTCATTATGCATACCTCAAGTGGATCATCAGAGATGTTTTCCTGAAAGTGCTCAATAATCAAAGGATCAAAAGCATCTATTCTTAAACATGACGCATCATCACCAACATGCTTCATAACCTTGTATACGTCAAAAGTAACTCTCTCCTCACCCACATTCAAAGTTAACTTACCATTGGCTATGTCGATCATAGCTTTACCTGTGGCTAGGAAGGGTCTTCCTAGGATGAGAGGAACTTCAACATCTTCTTCCATCTCCAGAACCACGAAGTCCACCGGGAAGTAAAACTTGTCAACTTGCACGATGACATCCTCTATGATTCCCTTCGGGTGTTTGATTGATCGATCTGCAAGTTGGAGGCTCATCGAGGTTGGCTTTGGATTCCCCAAACCCAATTTCTGGAACAACGAGTAAGGAAGAAGATTTATGCTGGCGCCCGAATCACATAGCACTCGGTCGAATTTGAGTTGCCCAATAGTGCAAGGAATTGTGAGGCTCCCTGGATCCTTGAGTTTCTGTGGCAACTTGTTCAACACCACTGCTGAGCATGCTTCAGTCAAGCACACCGTTCCATTGCCTTCCCACTTCTGCTTATTGGATAGAATATCCTTGAAGAACTTGATGTAATTGGGCATCTGCAAAATCGCATCAATAAAAGGAATATTAATTCGAACTTCTCGAAGAATTTCTAAAATCCTAAGAAAACTCTTATCCATATCTTTCTTATTCTTTTTATGTGCTAGGGGGAAAGGGAGACGTATTTCAATAGGATTAGGCAAAGAAGGAGTCAAAGTTTTAGAAGACGCCCTGTCTGCCTGTGAAGTACGGACTTGATCCTGCCCCAAGTACGTACTTGAGCTGTGTGAAGTACTTACTTGGTTCTGGTCAAGTACGTACTTGGGAGACAGATTTGAATTTTCAAGTTTATCAAAAGTTTGAACATTGTCCTCTTCAAGTGCGGACTTGGACTGCTTGGGAGGTGCACTTTTCAATTCTTTGCCACTTCTCAGAGCGATGGCATGGCATTGCTCTTTTGGGTTTTTCTCTGTATCACTCGGCAGTGTCCCGGGTGCTCTTCCACCTGCATCAACCGATAATTGTGCAAATTGGTGCTGCATCTCTTTCATTCCCGTCATAACACCCTGTAACATCAATCGAAGCTCTGCGAATGATTCGTCTGATTTTTGCATGTGAGCCGCCAATCTTTCTTCGACAGTCGAAGGTCTTGGAACTTGACCTTGTGGCTTAAAATTTCCAGGCCTTTGAGTTTGGTTGTTGTAAAACGGAGGCCTCGGTGCTTGGTAGATGCCTTGTTGTGAATTTTGTGCGGGATTTGGCCTTTTCGGAAAATTCTCGGGTATGTGGAAGCTCAATTGAGGCTTGTTTGAATTTCCGACATAGTTCACATCACTAATGGTTGGCTCTGCCTCTAGATTAACATTTTGTTCTACCTCTTGAGCAACAGCAACCCTTCGGGTTTGTAGAGGAAACTCATCGTCATCTTCAGGGTACAGTTCATCATCCCGTGCCATCTGCTCTAGTTTAGCCCACACTGTTCTGCTATCGAGACCCAAAAGATCACCGCCTGCTCCTGCATTAAGTCTGTGACGAATCCGAGACCGGACTCCATTAAAGAAATGTAGCACTCGCTCGTCTCTTGAATAGTTGTGATCGGGGCACTTTCGAAGCAGACTCTTGTATCTTGCCCATGTTGATGCTAACGATTCATCCCGTTTTTGCTTAAAACCCTTGATCTCGCTTCTTAACTCGTTAATCCTTGATGGAGGGAAGAACTTGTTGAGAAACTCTTCGACTAACTCTTCCCACGTTTCAATGGATTGTGGGGGCAACGACTTATACCACAAAGTCCCTTTATCCTTAAGCGAAAAATGGAATAATCGGAGGCGGATGGCATCAAGATCTCTTGGGTGGAATTGCATGGTAGATAACACATTTTCGAAGTGCTCTAGATGGTCATGAGGTGACTCTTTCGGATCACCATAAAATTGTTCAGCCTGAACCATGCTAAACATGTGAGGTGGAATGTGGAAGTTCGGCGTGGCAAAATTGGGGACCACAACAGGCCCCGGCGTAGTGTGTACACGGGCTGGCTGATTACCACGAACAGATGGAGGTGGTGCTGGTAGTGCCGGTTGCATAGCTTGGAACAGATTTTGCAACCATTCTCTATTCTCGGGCAGATTCATATCAGGGAAGTTGCCAGCCATAGCTCGATTTCTCTGGTTTGCACGAAGTGTACGCTCGATCTCAGGGTCAAATTCCTCTAAAGCCTCTCCTGAGGTTCGAGTCATTCACCAAAAGATCAACCTGTTTGAAACAAAGAAGCAAACCAACAGAAATTTAAAGATAGAAAATAACAGTGAGAATAATAGAAAATAATAAAACGACAAAAGAAATTAAAGCTAAAAATTGCAATAAAATCCGAAACTAAAATAAATCAAGTCCCCGGCAACGGCGCCAAAAACTTGACACGAAAAATCCTTACGTGTATTAAACAGCAAGTGGACTGGTCGTGTGTAGTAATAAAGTGGACTTTAAGTCCGAGTTATCGATCCCACAGAGACAAGATTATTTAAAGCTAGGAATTTAAAAGCAATTAAAATTGAATTAAAAGATTGTGATTAATTTACAATAAAAATGTGAAAACGAGACTTAGCAAATAGATTTAGATTCTTATGAGATAAAACAACTAAGGCACATGCTTCAACCAAATTTACTTGTTAATATAAATATGAACTATTCTTCGTATTATTAGACTACTATTGCTTTGGTGAAAATTCCTTAATTAATTACTACCCGATGTCTCGGCTGTAATAATCCTATGATAAATTGACAGTTCTCTAAATATGTCTATCCGAGAATTTAATCAATAATCATGCATTCAAGTTCTAGAATTTTCCCGAATAAATTCGGCTAACTGCACCCGGGAATCTCTACCTATCTCTAGGGGCAATTCCCTATTTTTTACGGATGATGTGATGATTTCTTTGAACCCTAACTTATATTCTTTCAAACTATTAAGTTAGGCAATATGACAAACATATGGTGATCAAACATATGCAAGTAATTACGCACAAAATCAAAACACAAAGCAATTGTAGAATTAATACGAAGAATAATATCATATATATATACTCATAACTTTGGCCTTCACATGGCCCTAGTTAAGGGAAAATTAGTTCATAATTGAAATTGGGAAAACAATAAAAACATAGAATTATTCATAGATAAAGATGAATATCAAACTAAGAAACCCCTATTTTGGATTGATGATCGATTCTTGATTGGAAGCTTGAATCCCTCCTTTTCCTCTTCTTAGCTCTTCAAGTATGATGATAGGATGACTCAAAACCAAGAGAATTCTCCCCCAAACCCCTGAATTTTCGTCCTCACACTCTCAAAGGATGATTTTTTTGATGCTCTCAAGTGAGCTCCCCACTCCCCTTTAAATACCCAAAAATCCACCTACCAAGAATTTTAGCTACCATTCTCTTTCTTTCCTCCTACTAAGAATTTCTACCTACCAAGAATTTGCACCTACCATTCTCTTGTTTTCTACCTACCAAGAATTTCCACCAACCAAGAATTTGCACCTACCATTCTCTTGTTTTCCACCTAACAAGAACATGAGCTGCCACTTTCGTGTTTTCCAGCGCAGGGATAGTGTTTTATTCATAAACGTCTCCACAGATCTCCGAATTGGATGATTCAAGTACCCATATAAAGATAAGACATATATCTAAAACTTTGTAGAAGGACACTTCATCCAATTCTATCTCTAAAAATATCAAAATGGCGTTCCAACGTGGAGGTTGTTTCTGATTTGGCACCCAGGTGTGCAGAAATGGTACTAAAACATGATTTTGGCTAACTCCAGCTTATTTCTTGCTTGTTTGGTCGTGGAGGTGTGAAACATCTTGGCGTAAACTTGTTTTATACATCATTTTTCCACCCTTTCTTCAATTGTATCCACTTAAGGCCTGAAATCACTTAATGCACGAATTAAACGCACAAGTGACAAAATCAGGTGATAAATGAACCTAAAACATAAACGCAAAGGGGCTTAAAAACACGTAAAAATGACTCCTATCAAGTGTCATACCATGCTCTTGGTACTTGTTTAAGACCATAAAGTGCATTGTCCAATTTGTAGACCATACTTTTCCCATGGTTGTTGATGAATCCTGGTGGTTGCTCCACATATACTTCTTCTTGGAGTTTACCATTCAGAAATGCACTCTTTACGTCCATTTGATACACTGTAAATTTGTTAAATGCTGCAAACGCTAGAAACATCCGAATAGCTTCAAGACGGGCTATAGGAGCGTATGTCTCATCGAAGTCGATACCCTCTTCTTGACAGTATCCTTGTGCTACAAGTCTGGCTTTGTTTCTAATTACAGTACCATTCTCATCCATTTTGTTTCTATAAACCCATCTAGTCCCAATAACTCCTTGGTGAGTTGGCCTTGGTACTAGCGTCCATACCTTATTTCTTTCAAATTGATTTAGCTCTTCTTGCATGGCTTCAATCCAACTTGGATCGTTAAGCGCTTCATCCACTTTCTTTGGTTCCATTTGAGATAGGAAGCTTGCAAACATGGCCTCATTTATTGTAGCGGCTCTGGTTCTAATAGGTGCTCCAATATCTCCAATAATTAGTTCTGGTGGATGGTCTATGAGCCATTTTCTGTCTGGTTGGAACGGGTTAAGAGATTGATCTAACGCTTGATTAAACTGTGCAGGCGCTTGACCAATTCCTTGCGTAGGCACTTCAGTGTTTATAGTTTGAGTTTGCTCTTGATGAACATTCCCTTCATGATCATCAGCGTTTCTTGCAATATCATCGTTGATGTCTTTACGAGTAATCTTAGGATTAGGTACAATGATTTCATTATCTTCATCAATATCACTATCATCACACAGATTGATTTGTGACGCTTGTTGAGATAAATCTTCAATTCCTGCATCATTAATATTAACCTTACTCGGTTCTTGGTTAGCATCATCAAACACAACATGAATGGATTCTTCAACCTTCGATTTGATCTTATTTAAAATGCGAAAGCTCTTTCCATTTTTGGCGTATCCTAGAAAGATTCCTTCATCTGCTTTAGGATCAAATGTATTTAGGCTTTGGGATCCATTGTTAGGAATGAAACATTTTGAACCAAATACATGAAAGTATGAAACATTCGCCTTACGTCCCTTCCATAACTCATATGGAGTCTTTTCATGTTGCTTGTTCATCATACACCGGTTCTGAGTGTAGCAAGCAGTGTTGATAGCTTCGGTCCAAAACCTTTGAGGCAGCTTAGACTCGGCTAACATAGTCCTAGCGGCTTCTTTCAGCATTCTGTTCCGTCGCTCGGCAACTCCATTTTGTTGAGGTGTTCTAGGCGCTGAATACTCATGAAGTATTCCAAAGTCTTTACAAAATTTCTCAACAATATGGTTAGTAAATTCAGTTCCTCTATCACTTCTAATTCTTGTCACTTTTAGATCTTTTGAGTTTTGTAGTTGACGAATTAGAGAGGTGAGCTTGGCACTAGTTTCATCTTTAGATGCTAAAAATTCTACCCATGTATAGCGTGAGAAATCATCAACTATTACTAGTGAATACTTTTTACCACTAACGCTCATGATTTGAATAGGACCAAACAAATCTAAATGTAGTAATTCAAGTATTCGAGAGGTCGATAGATGAAGCTTCTTCTTAAAAGATGATTTAACTTGCTTACCCATTTGACAAGCATCACATAAGCGATCTTTATTAAAGGAACCCCTGGGTAATCCCTCTATAAGATTTAGCGATATTAATTGAGAGATTGCCTTAAAATTGAGGTGATTCATTCTTCTATGCCATAACCAACCCAATTCATTTTGATTCTTAGCTACGAAACATGTAGGGTTGTTATCTAATGTTGAATCCTAATCTACTAAGTATACATTGTTTGTTCTTCTTCCTTTTAATTTAGTAGATCCTGTCTTAACATCGATTATCTCGCACAAGTCACTAGAAAATTTAATTTCAAAACCTTTATCACAAAATTGACTTATGCTTAGAAAATTATGTTTAAGACCCTCAACATAGTATACATCATTGATCATGATGTTCCCCCTATGCATGATACCTATACCTTTAGTTTTACCTTTAGAATTATCACCGAATATAACTTGAGGACCATTGGTTGCACGATAGTTGATCAAGAGATCCTTTAATCCAATCATGTGTCTCGACGACCCACTATCTATGTACCAAATTGAGGTATCGGTGTTGGCTCTAGGTACCTGCATTCAAAGGGCAGTTCTAGTTCTTCTTAGGTACCCATTTTGTTTTGGGTCCTTCTTTGTTAGTAAGGTTAGTCTGAATTAGAATCTTCGAAACCCACATTTGCCTTGTCTTCATTTTGGGAAGATTGGCCTTTTTGGGTTTCGGTTTGTGTTGTGTGTGCTCTTTAGGTGTATGGTAATATCCTTGATAATAGCAATAATCACAATCATAATCATGGTTATCATAGTGTCGATAATATGATCTAGATCTTTGCGGATATTGACATTGGTATTTCCTTGATATTGGCTTAGGATGCACTTTTGGTGCTAGACGCTTAGAGTTTGATTTACTTGTAGAAGGTTTTTCCTTAGCCCTTCGAGCGCTTGGATATACTTTCTTTTGTAGATCATTTACTTTGGTCTTTCTTTTGACTGAGCCAGTGTTAGCTTTTTCATTTGATCTAATACCAATATTCTGAGTCTCATTCAGCGTTTGTCTGTTTGAGCTTTCTCCAACAAAGGTTACACCTTTTCCTCTGTTGGTTGATATAACCACAAACGCTTTGGTTTTGTGACCAGATTTATCACAACCTAAACCGGTCTTTTCACCAAATGCTCTGGTTACTTCAGTCACATTATCTAGCGTTCTAGAAGCTTTTGATAATGATGAGATAAGTTGTTCTGATTTAGCAAGTTTAGCGATCAATTCAGCTTCTCTCTTGACTATTATATCAATATCACCTTTTAATTGAATAATTTCACTCTCAAGCGCTTGGTTCTTCTCAATGCACTGTTGCTGAATTTGCAACTCTGCTTTGAGCATCACTTTGTCGCTTTTGAGCGCTGAGATGATGTAAAGGTGATTTTGAAATATTTTTGCGGCTTCTTGACAATTATTATAATATTCTTTCACTTTGTCAAGTAATTCATCATAAGAAAGGGGATGACATAATTCAGTGGTTACCTCAGATAGCGAATCGTCAAACTCTTCATCATCTCTTGCCATAAGACAAATGAATGCTGAGTCGCTTGAAGGCTCATCATCACTGCTTTCATCTAATGATTCCAAGTCCTCTTCAGGAGTGTAAAATGGTTCTGATTCTGCTAGCAATCCTTGTTGCCTTAGATTATTCCTGAATTGACTTCTGTGTGCTTGGTCTTGCTTTGTAGGTTTAGACACATTCGGATATGGGAAATTAACTTGGAAATGCCCTGGTTTCCTGCAATTATAACAAAGATTTGTTTTCATCTTTTGTTCATTTGTTAATCTTGCAAATCGTGGTTTTGGAACCACTGGTGCTGAGAGGTCTTGCTGAGAAGACGCTTGATGCTGAATTGGCGCTGGAGAGGATGGTGCAGGATAGTGAGGCGTTTGATATTGTTGTAGATTTTGAATAGGCGCTTGATATGAATTTTGTCCTGGATGTTTAGGACTGCTTCCTTTCTTCTCATATTTCAGGAATTTTCTGAATCTGTTTAGAAGTGCTAGTTCTTCTTCCTCACTTATATCTGAAGCCTTTCCTTTACTACTGGATTTTCCTTTGATTGATGCCATTAGCGCTCCAGATTCAATTATTGGACTGCTCACTGCATCGCTGGCCGTATTCAACTCAAACTCAAATGCCTTGAGTTCTGAAAAAGCATCTTCTGGAGTTAGACTGTCCAGATTGTTTGATTCTCTCATTGCAGTTGTTTTCATAAGGAATCTACTCGGGAGACTTCTGAAGATTTTGACGACCATTTCCCGATTTTGTAGTTCCATGCCCAAAGATGTTAATTTTGTGACAAGAGCTGTAAATCTCATGTCTAATTGTTCTAGTGTCTCATTGGATAACATCTTGAAGCCGTTGAATTTTTCTTTGGCAATTGATAATTTGTTTTCCTTGATTTGTGCTGAGCCACCACAAATAGTAGCCAACTTATCCCAAATTTCTTTAGTTGTATTGCATGATTTGACTTTGTTGAATAAGTTGTCATTGTCACCAATGGCTGTGTATAATGCATTCCGACCGACATTGTCTAGATTGGCTCGTCGACGCTCATCGGTGGACCATTCTTGTTTGGGCTTCTCCACATAACCGTCAAGTGTTTCTTCTGTGGCTTCGGGCGCTCTGGTGATAACTTTGTATATTTTGATTGGCCCATCTGAAATGATATCACACATTTCATCATCACATGAACACAAATAAGTAAACGCTTTGACCTTCCATGAATCATAATATGACTCGGTCAACTTAGGAACTTTAGAGAATGCCATGAAAAATTTAAAGTAATTTTAAAGTGACTATATAATTTATTTATTTTTTTTAAAAATGGATCTGAACAAGCAGTTACGCTTGGAAACGCTTAGGTTTCAACTTCAACCGCTCTGATACCACTTGTTGGTCCCAAGTGGTTTACGAAAGGGTCTAGAGGGGGGGGGGGTTGAATAGACCCTGAAGTCTTTTTTGACTTCAAAAATTTCGTATCACTTTGAAGTATTTGAACGCTCGGGAAGCTTTGAGCGTTGGGTGCGGCGCTTGAGAGATAATGACTTAAGCGCTAGTTTCAGGCGCTTGGAAGAAGTTAACTTAGACTTGGTGATTTCAACGCTTGCCAAAGTAGGGCAGAGTTTAGTAACTAAATCAGGGTTAGCACAGCGGAAATGTTTTTATAGCTTAGCGTTAGTTTTAACCGATCAGTCGCTTATTAGTTTTAAATGCTTTTTCAAGATATAATATGATAGCATAATATAAGACAATAAAGCAGTAAATGACACAAGATATTTGTAAGGTTCACTGGGTGATGTAATCCCAGCTACATCCTTCTTCTCCTTTTATCAGGGAGGTTTTCCACTATGATGATTATCGAAGGGTCACACAGAGACTTCTACAAAATAGAGGGAGATTGGATATGATCTCAGAACTCCTTGGTCACACAAATTTCAGCTCCACTAAAGACCTTCTATCCCCTTGCTTCTTTCACTCAGAAATGGTGCAAGTTACGCTTTATCTCGGAGCTCCTTGGTCACACAGATTTCAGCTCCAATAGAGATCTTCTTCCACAAGCTTCTTTTACACAAAAATATTGCTTGTAAGTCAACAAGCTTTCTCACTCAAATGAAAGGTGTTGATGGTTTTGGTCACGGGTTTGTTTGTTTTTGGAAAGTTCAAACAACTTGGAGATATCTCAATAGTAGTGTAGGTTCTTCTTAAAAAGAGGTTTGAGATATAGGTGACTGTCCAGGAATGTATTTGAGAAAGCTTAAAGGGTTTCGGCTCTGGAGTGTATAAGCTCTTTCTAAAGAAAAATTCAGCAACGTTTTGAACCCTTTTTCTTATTTTTACGTCCAGATTTTTTTATATCTGTCTCTCTCTTGTCCCTTTTGTTGAAAAGGTTATTTATAGATTGTTATGAAATTTTGTCCATTAGACACGGTTGGAATCTCGTTTCCCTAAACATTCCATGAGTTCTGACAATCCTAACTTTGGGTATATTTAATTGGTTAGGCATGGTCTTGGTTTCATAAATCTGACAGTCTCGGTCAAAGATATGGCTTGCCCATAAGTTGTAGTGCTTATATTTTAATAGCACTTATCCAACTTTTGATGCATCTTGTCTTATTTCCGTTTGGGAATAATTTTCGTTGATTCATGCATCTTTGATAACTTGGGTTTGAATCTTCAGGTTACGCTTGGAGAACTAGGCGCTTGAGCCTTTGGAGTTTAGGCTTTTTGAAAGTGGCCTTCTTTGTTAATCAGATGCTTGAGAAAGGTCACAATCTTTGCCCGATTCTTTAGACGCTTGTCCTTTCACTTTATCTTTGATAGACTCACTCAGAATTCTATCATTGACTTAGTGTTAAGTACTTGGTCTAAGGTCCATAACAAATCTTGAGCGCTGAGTTCGTAACCCGGGATAGTCTTTTAGCGTTTGACGGACGCTTGAGACTAATCTTTATCTTTACTGTTTCTTCAGACGCTTGATCTTCAACTTCATCACTTGGTAGACTCACACAGAATTCTTCTAGTGATTTAGTATCACATTCTTAGTCTAAACTCTATAAAGATAAAAATACAAGCTTAGTATAAAAACACGAGCTTTCAGGCGCTTACACATTTGTTCTACGAAAGCTTTTATACTTTACATTTCTTGGGGTCTAACATGGGATCCTAATTGTCATCATCAAAACATCTAAAATGAAATTCCTAACAGTCCATTTTCAATAAAAAATAAAGCAAATCTGTTTTTTCTTTTTCTTTTTTTAATTAAACCCATATAAGTTCCAACAATCTTTTTTCATTGGTCTCCTTTGACCAAAAATAGTCCCCATCCGTTTCATGGGAAATTCCATGCTACCCACTTGGCTACGTGTCCAAGTGGGTTTTAAAATTGCTGGATCTGCACATGATAATATCATAAAGTGAAATGATTTCCTCATCATGTATGATCTAGTGGTTTAAAACCCACTTGAACACGTAGCCAAGTGGATAGTATCTAATTAACCCTGTTTCATCTATCTCTTTCCCTTACACGCATCCTCATCTTGTTCTCTAGCTTTCATTGGATTCTCTTTAGTTAGAAAATGAGTGAGTTGATGAAGTATTATGAATTTGATCCGACGAATTTTGATGTTAGATAAAATATGATGAAAAAGACATAAAATACTCAACTTGATTTGTGATTCGAAAACTTATTTAGCTTACTAAGAACTTTCTTTTATTAATATATGATATTTGCTTTTACTACCTTAAAAAAAGTAAAAATCAATTTATAGTGATAAAATTCCTCATCACTAATGCTATAAGTTTCTAATGATAATTTTTTATTGACACTAAAGATTTTTCTAATATATTTTATGATAACTTAAAATGTTGTCACTATATTAATTAGATTTAGTGACAACTACTATTTCCAGCCATCCTTAAAAAATCGCGCAAAATATATTATGAAGAAAATTAGTGACAAAATATAATGTTGTCACTAATGATTACTGCTTTGAGTAATTAGTGATAACTTTTAATGTTGTCACTACAACTATGCCTTTAGTGACGATATTTGTATTGCCACTAAAACGATCGTCACTCAAAACCATTTTTTACATAAATGGGCTTGAATTAGGAGAATCCAAGGTTGATTTGCTGCCTTATTAATAGATTATACTTTTATTTTTCAATGCTTAAATATATTTGAATAATGTCGTAAATCGAGTTTTACCATTAATGACGTTAGCGTTGATAGAATATTTGTTCTAGTAAATACAAAGTGCATATTTAAAGAATATTCCGCACATGTGCATTGTTGATGTTGAATTCTAGATAAAAGATCGAAATAAAGTAAATAGAAATAAATTTTGAAGGATTAATTATCAACAATATTACTAGATTTAGGAATTCTATTTATGTTCTTAAAAGAGATTCCTTCAGTTCACATACAAGAAAATGATAAATATATTCCACCTGTGCAATCATGTTATAATTGTCTGCATAATCTATTGGAATTTGCATAGGATCAAGGTATCCTCCAATCTGAGGAAAACTTGAACATGATCTTGGATCAAACAAAATTGAGTTAGAGACAAAAAGCAACTTTGGATTCTTAGTTTTCTACAATATCTTGTATTTTTTTTCCCAGCTTTATTTATATACAAGTTCTTAGAGTCACAGATTGTAAATGCACACAGTTTAGTAATTATTTACATTTACGTGCAAACTTGAGTACATTTTTCTAATAAATGTAAAATATATGATGAACTCACAATTAATAATTTTCATTTTGTGAAAATTAGATCAACCAAATTTTATAATATGGTATTTTGATTTATATTTTACATAGTTTATTTCAACTTAATAAGTTATTAATATTTGAATTAAAATTTATTTTCACATGCAAAGAACGTGCACTTTTCTAATAATACATATACGTATATAATATTCCTCAGATTAGATGTTGAAAACATATATGTTAAGCTTTTAAACTAATTGCACATATGTAGCTTTAGATTTGGTCACATAATTTAAAAGTTATTAGTGATACTTTTACCATAATGTGTAATAAACAGAAAAATAAACTACTATGTCAAAAACTTAACAACAAATAAAAATACTTATAACTAACAAATCACTGAACATAAAACATAATGCACGAGTAATATGATAATAAGCTAAACGTTTTTTAATAGAAAAAATAGATAAATGTTCGTCCTTTGGGATGGATTTATTATCTCCTCCGGGATTATCTAAAGACTTTTTGATAGGATAAAATGCTCCCATAGCTATACCATAACGTCCTTCTTTTGCGTTGTTTCCACGTTGCATCCTGATGTAACCCTTCTCACCCCAACCCCCCAGCTCTTCACAGTCCAATAGTGTGTTCCATCGATGGTAGTCCCGTATCCGACTATTGCCACTCCATAGTTCAACTTAGTGCCACAATCTCCCTTGAAAACACCCTATAAAAGCAAAATGGCATACTTCAGTCATGTTTTTACATTTCTTTATAGAGTAATTTACGTAAACACTCTCTGCACTAGACCTTAATTATAAATAAAACACCTATTTTTGAGTTATCTAACATACAATATCTTAGTAGTTCGCAAAATTTTGGGGGCTCATGGTAATTATCCAATAAATTAAATGAGTATTGTGCATGTACTTATTTCTTCTTTATATTCAAGATTGAGCCAAATTTTCAATTTTTAATCAAAATAGGTATTTTGGCTAATATGAAAGACAATTTAGAAATTTGACGGGGCGAACGAGGGTATGAAACAACTATGGGGTCAAAGCTACCTTACTTGCTCCATCTCGACTGATCTAAGTGTGTAAACTTTTGATTTACCTCCCAATAGAAATGGATATCAGAACCTCCAACATCTACAGAAACCGGTATAGGTTGAATAACTACAACTTTCAATAGTGCATCTTCATTAGTTTTGCTAAATAATCTCGTGCCCGTCAATTGTTACTACCAGAGAATTCAACGGCCAAAGGACCAAAACATTAATATGCTAAAGATTCTAAAGGGGAAAAATGAAAACTTATCTAAATTATGATTTCTTGAAGAAATGGTTTTACCTTTTTGGCATCACATTTTCCATCTGCAGTCAACACCTTTGTAAGGGTAGTTATACTATGTTGTATTGTGTACTCAAATGCTAATTCCATAAGTCTTCCATTACAACCTTGGTTGTGTTAGATCCAACAATCGACAAGTTCTTTTTCAGATAGGAAAAATACTTGTTTTGATATGGTTTATCCCCTCAACTGCCACCACTGTTGAAAATACCCAGCAACTACATGCAAAATTGATAATTTGATTAATTTGTCATTCAGTTAAAAACTTTAGTTTCATATATATATATGAATCATTGAAAGCAATTCTAAGTGAAAGTAGGGATGGATCCATAGTTCTCATTCTTAGGGCCAAGGTAGATAGTTTGGAGAACAGTTTAGCAACTTGAAGGTGGATGAAGCTTTGAAATCCATTGCATATAAATATTAGGATCATTGATTGGGTGGGAGCTACTAGGCTCAACCTCTCTACTTGCTCAGTATTTGGGTTACATCAGTATCTAGGTTGGAGGATATTATACGTAGGTAAATTGCTATATCTTACCACAATGTTGGCCTTAATCTTTGACAGCAGTGATGACTCCTTTCTTCCTCCAATCAAGAGAGATTGGAACACTTTGTACGCTCTCATACACAAACGTCCCATTTCCTTGTACACTTTCTTGGAGCATCCGATGATGCTTGCCCAGTGACCAGGCATAAATGCTCCTAAACTCATGGCTGGTCATGTCTGTAAACTTGTTAAGTTTCAAGTTATAAGGTTTGTCCCTCTTATTGAAATTGTGAACATAATGAGCATTGGTCTTAAAGATGTTGAGGCGTTTGTGCTTCTCGTCTATGGTCGTTGAGACCATGTGGTGGCTCCTCTACCGTCATATAAACCCCACAACTTCTCTTCCGTCTGCTACTCTTTCTCGCGAAAATCAATACTCTTCCCGAGACCAATCAAAAGAGCCCAAAGAGGACTAGTTGCATTTTTCGTCCTGTAATTGATCTTGTTTTTTGTTTCTAATTTACAAAGTCGTCCTGTAACTATCCAACTTTTGGCAATTTTAGTCCGAATTTGACTGGAGTTGACCAATTTGGTTGGAATTTGCCAAGTGTGATGCTAACCGAGCAAAATTGATGAGGTGGCATGCCAAATGGCGAAAAAATTGGAAAATTCCCAATTTTTTGTCCATGTCAGGTCCACTTGTCTGACACGCAACAAATTCTGGCCAAATTGGTCGGCTCCGGTCAAAATCGGACTAAAATTGCCAAAAATTGGACAGTTATAGGACGACTTTGCAAATTAAAAAAAAAAGGATCAAAATCCAAAATTGATAAAGATAACGGACGAAAAATGCAATTAGCCCACCCAAAGAGAGTTACTAATAAGGAATTCATCATTTTGTTGATTGAATGAGTTTTTTTTTTTTGGTTTCAAGATGAGAATTTAGTGAATATTGTAGATAGACCCACACGTAGAGAAGGAAATGGCTATGAAATCATATAGGATTGAATTGGAAGTTGAAGATAGGGAAAGAATATTATGGAGTAGGAAAAGAAATTATATATGGATATAAACTTGCTAAAACAAATAACAATGTTCCTTATAATTGTGACATAAAAAAGATTCTTATCACATTTTTTTAAATGGTCGCCTTTGCTCTTAGCAGAAAATTATGTACAATCCTATTTATTTTTGTTACTCCACTATTAATGGTGGGATTAGATAGCATAAAAAATGATTTATTGTAGAATACCTTATGAAGTCACTAGTATTGGGACCATTTCATAAACCAATACCAGTTACGGAAACGAAATCAATTAGATTGAAATTGTAATAATGAGTTGAGACTAATTGGCTTGTCCTTAAAATTAAAAGAAAAGAATTTGAAGAAATCATTAATTATAAATTTATTATAGAACACAAATTTATTTCTTGCACTCTTTTTTATCCTTTATTTTATGATTTTTATATAATTTTGATTATACATGAAAAATGTATGTGATTTGCATGTAATATGATATGATACGTAAATAACAAGTATACATAAATCAACAGTTCATGTCTACCATATTGATAGTACTAAGACTAATATTTCAAGCTTTCGAATCGTTATAAGTATGCATAACATAGTTTTCTTATGCAATTGGTATATTTAACGAATTCGGGGTTAGGGATATTTGTGTTTTGCGGGATTCATGTAGAAGAAGAATGTTGCAAGTTTGGAAGAAATTGGGAAAGGGAATTTTATTTGTGATGACATCAATAATGCTATTGTAAGAGTCGATAAGATTGTTAAGGATTTAAAAAAATGTTCCTGATCACTTATAGGAGGGTCGACATCTTTAAGATTGTAGCAAGACGTTACACATCCCGGTAGAATTCAAAAATAGTTAGAGTTCTTTTTTTGTAGTTTCGAAATTATCTTGATGTTGAAGGGAAGGAGAGGGTTTATTTTTATTAAAAAAGAATTCAAGATTATCCCAAATCTTTTTGGCGGTGTAACCAACGGCACTAACAGTATCAAAAAGATTTGCATCTACAGAGTTATACATCCAAGTTTTAATTATGGAGTAAAGACAATATCAATCCTCATCATCATCACATTCTGGGATGAAGGTACTGTTAATGTGACTAAGAAGACAATAACTACGACATATGTTTGAAAGAATAGTTTTTCATAATTTGAAATGAGGATCTTCCTCACAAAGTTTACAATTAAAAAGATGAAACACAGAATTTTAGGCATAGGCAAGGTGAGAGGTAGTAGTGGATTTAACCATCACGATAATAAACAAGAAAGAAGAGAGGCACGAAACAACCAAGAAGCCGTGGTCTTACCAATGGTAAAGGTGGTGATCGGTCGATAGTGAGAGGCTTGTATGGTGTAAGACGTGTTCCACGAGGTATGGCTATAGGGGGAGGCGGATCTTTAAGGTTAAGGGAGAGAGAAACCCTTAAGCTGATACCATGTTATATTGGTATAAACCCCATAGTGAAAATAGTATTACTCAGATACGTATATATAATTACAAGAGCCTTGGAAAATTAGAAAACCCTATGCCAGAAATATGGAAAAAGATAGAGATAATAGTAAACACCCTCCCCTTCCCCCACAAAAAACCTATAAGGTGATGTGCACTTTGCCCCCTAATATTTTTAAAAGTGCACGCGACATCCTAACCTTTCAAAAGTGTGCACTTAACCCCCTGTCACCGGATCCGGCATAGTCTTATGGAACATTCTTTCAAACCCCCTGTCGTGCGCACACAGCAGGTGGCTCGAAGATCACCTGGTGCGCGCACAGCGTGTGCTGTCTGCTCGCCCAGCGCATAAACTGCGCACGTTGTTTTCATCGCGCTCGTCGCGGGATTTTTCCGATCCGATTCTCGCAAAAATTAGATTTTTCAATTCACAAGTCATCATACTATAACATGCATGAATTAAACGCAGAAAAATCATGGATTACTATCATGAAAAACATATTCAAAACATGCTTCAAAAACGCAAAAAAACACATAATCACGTAATCAATTAAATACAGAAATCAGAGATTGGCTCTGATACCACTGTTGGGAAAAATTTGCAAAAAAACAAATAACGCAGTGGAAGAATAAAATTTAAATCCCAGTGGCTCATCTCTATTTCTCGTATTTAAATTATGTTTCGAATTCAATTACCGTTCTCGAGTATGTTGAATTCTGAATTAGCTTTGCAATCCTTCTTGAACAGCAAATCCGTCGTTGTCTTTAAATTGCCACGCCGAAATCAAAAACGAAAATCTTCTTCTTCTTCTCTTGGGAGACGACTAGAGAGAGAAAGAGGATGGAGAGTTTTTCCTTGGAGAGAAAGTTTGTGTGATTATTCACTTAGTTTAATTTTCTCTAAGTAGTATATTTATACTACAATGAAACAATATGGACGCCCACTTTATGGCTTCTAAAGCCATCGGGCTTTAGCCCTATTATGCTTATTTAATTAATTAAATAATTAATATTATTTATCCAATAAATAAATTAATTAAATAATCAATTAAATCCATGTTAATTTTATAATTAGATTTCTCTAAGGAATTAGTTAATTCATTAACTTAATTAATTAATAAAATCATCTAATGATTCATTAATTAATCTCGATATCCAATACCGAAAATTCTCTCAAGTCTTTTCCATGAGTTTTCTTTGCACTTCCTTTAAGCGCAACTCTTTAGGTTCGTCTCAAAAGGCAATTGAGAGGAAACTAAAAGGATGTGAGTAACACTTAGCCAGTCACGTGGCTCACATTGTATCCCAATTGAGAACGAATTAATTGGATCATTCCAAACCATATACGCTGTGAATACCGTACGAGTATAAACCTTTTATTCTTATACCCCAGTCAAGTGAGAGTCATGGTTTTAGTCAAACTCACATGACTTGACCATATGCTTAGCTCATAATGAGTCGAGGTCATTTTATGCTTTGGCCAAAGACTTTTAACCTCACTCATTCATGACTGCATAGGATATTTAGCTCATTCACTTATGAGAGAATAAATCCCATTTTGCTAATCAGTTAACAATGCTACATGCCCATCATGTCGCACTTCGAGGTCGATCCCATCAAAGGGTGATTTGGATCTAACTACTCTAATGACATAATTGATGTCACAAGTACATCTTCAACTTGATTCCTCAGGTCTAAGGTTCACGCGTACCTATCACAACTTATCAGTGAGTGAATACCCATGTGATGAAACTGATGTGAGCCGTGTTCGAACATATTAGTCCAACTTATATGTCCATGACATAAGTTCCCACTATCATTCCCATAGTGTTCGATTGGAACTTTCTCTGTCGAAACTTATATCATGCAAGTCCTTGTTCTATATTGATGTCCAGTCAAATACTTTCTTAGACTTGCGAACTCTATTTAGAGAATGAGGATCAAACCCTTCTAGTGCCATTCTTCCTATCCCATAGGAAGTAGAAGGTTTGCCTTCATTCTCAAGGACTTTACGTTGTTTATTAACACCTTACAAATGCCTATAAGAAAACAACAAGATAATGCCTTATATATAATAAAAGGATATTGTTTAGTTACAAGTCAATGCCCTATAAATCTATTCTCTTTATAGCATTTGAGGGCATGCACTCTAACAATCTTCCACTTCCACTCAATGCCATTTGCTATGATATTTAATACCCATCCCTCCGAGATGTTTTTCTAGCACCGCCTGTGCCAATGGCTTGGTCAATGGATCAGCGACATTGTCAGCTGAGGCTATTTTCTGAACAAATATTTCTCCTCGTGCAACGATCTCTCTTATGATGTGATATCTCCTCTCGTTGTGTTTGGACTTCTTGTGAGACCTAGGTTCCTTTGCTTGCGCTATTGCTCCAGTGTTGTCACAGTAAAGTGGAAATGAGAGCGTTATGCTAGGAACCACTTGAAGTTCTTCTATGAACTTCCTTATCCAAACAGCTTGAGGCAGCTATGTATTCAGCCTCTGTAGTGGAATCCGCGGTTGTGCTTTGCTTGGAACTTTTCAAAGTCACCGCCCCACCATTGAGGGTGAATACGAATCCTGAGGTGGATTTCCGGTTATCGACATCAGATTGAAAATCTGAATCGGTGTACCCGTCCCCTATCAGGCTACCACTCCCATATATGAGAATCATATCCTTGGTTCTCTTCAGATACTTTAGGATGTTCTTCACAGCTATCCAATGTTCCTTGCCTGGGTTTGCTTGAAATCAACTAACAATGCTTACTGAATAAGCAATGTCACGTCTAGTACACAACATTGCGGACATCAGGCTACCCACTGTTGATGAATAGGGTACAGTGCTCATTTCCTTTCTATCTTCCTCACTTTAAGGACACATAGATTTTGAGAAATGTATCCCATGCCTCATTGGCAAGAACCCTTTCTTAGAATCCTCCATCCTATATCTCTTTAGGACCTTTTCTAAGTAAAGAGCTTGAGAGAGCCCTATCATTCTATTTGTTCGATCTCTGTAGATTCGAATTCCTAGAGTATAAGTTGTCTCTCCCAAGTCTTTCATGGAGAAAGTACTCGAACGCCACTTCTTTACAGTGGTGAGCATTCCTATATCATTCCCTATGAGTAATATGTCATCTACATATAACAGAAGGAATGTTATCTTGCTCCCATTAACCTTCTTGTAAACACATGGCTCGTCTTCGTTCTTGATGAAGTCAAATCCTTTGACAGCCTCATCAAAACGTAGATTCCAGCTACGGGACGCTTGCTTGAGTCCATAAATGGATCTCTCAAGCTTACACACCTTATGAGTATGCTCCTGAGATACAAAACCTTTAGGCTGTTCCATATAGATGTCCTCTTCTAGGAATCCATTTAAGAAAGCAGTTTTGACATCCATTTCCCATATTTCATAGTCTAGGTGTGCGGCTATTGCAAGTAGAATCCTTATTGATTTTAGGGGTGTTCATCAGTCGGTTTTTTAACCGAACAGAAACGAACCTAAATTTCGGACCGAAAACCGAACCGAACAGTGTCGGTTCGGTTCGGTTAAAACCGAAACATAATTTTATTTTATTTTTACTTTTGTTTGGCTATTGTTGTTCACTTTTTCTTTGGAGTGCATACATTTATGTATTTATAATTATTTTTAGCACGTCCAACTAAAATTGACATAATGAAATTTACAAGTGAACCGGTTCGGTTTGATTTTTTGGTATAAATAAATAAATAAATTAGATATAAATAAATAATTGAAATTTAATTATGACTAATTTTAATTAATTTTCCTATAAATTGTCACTAGGAAACACATTTTTTTATAATTTTTCTATCTATATTATACTATATAAAAAAATAAATTTTTTTTTTGGTTTTTCGGTTAACCGACCGAACCGAACCTCCGAACCGAAAAACTGAAATTTGCAAAAAAAAAAAAAACGAAAACCGAACCGAAATTTTCGGTTCAGTTTTTCGGAACCGAAATATCGGTTCTCGGTCGGTTTGGTCGATTCGTGAACACCCCTGATTGATTTGATCATAGCCACTGGCGAAAAGGTTTCTTGGTAGTCAATTCCTTCTTTTTGACTATACCCTGTTGCCTCTAGCCTGGCTTTGTAGGTGTCAACCTTGCCATTAACACCAATCTTTCTCTTGTAAATCCATTTGCACCCGATTGGTTTTACCTCTTCAGGTTGGTCCACAAGTTTCCAGACTTGGTTTGCATGAACTGAATCGATCTCAGTTTGCATAGGTTCACGCCATTTAGTAGCATCCACATCCACCATTGCTTGATCAAAAGTGGAGGGATTATCTCCATGATCCTCCTCTAATACAGAATGAAGATCCAGCTTCTTCTGTACTAGATATCCGTACCTCTCAGGCGGTTGAGGTACTCTACTTGATCTTCGCGGTTGTGGTTGTGTTACAGAAGGTTCGGTTCTCATCCCTGTGTAGATGTATCCACTAGAGTCTCAATTTGTTCTTTTAGAACAATCTTTCTACCCGCTCTTCTTTCTTGAATGAACTCATCTTCAAGAAAGTGGGCTTGTAAAGCTATAATGATCCTTTGATCATCGTGCAGGTAAAAGAGGTATCCCATTGAATCCTTAGGATATCCAATGAAACGTCACTCGAAGGATCTGGCCTCCAACTTATCCACTTTGGTCTTTTTGACATAAGTCGAACATCCCCAAATCTTGATGTGATTAAGACTTGGTTTCCTATTCCTCCATATCTCATAGGGAGTCATAGAAAACGACTTGGACGGACATCTATTTAAAATGTGTACAACTGTAAGCAGCGCATGACCCCACAGTGAAATGGGTAAGTCAGTGTAGCTGAGCATGGAGCGAACCATGTCCAACAAAGTTCGATTCCTTCGCTCTGCTACTCCATTAACTGTGGTGTCGCTGGAGGTGTGAGCCGTAATACTATACCATTCTCTCTGAGGTATACATCAAACTCGTCGCTCATATATTCTCCTCCTTGATCCAACCGAAGGAATTTTTTATGTTGACCAGTTTGATTTTCCACTAAAGCCTTGAATTCCTTGAACTTTTCAATGGATTCAGACTTATGCCTCATCATGTACACTAGACCATATCTTGAATGGTCATCAGTGAAGGTGATGAAGTAAAGGAAACATCCTCTTGTCATTTCTCCAAATGGACCACAAACATCAGTGTGCACTAAGCCTAAGATTTGTGAGGCTCTTTCAGAAGTCCCTGCGAAGGGGGATCTAGTCATCTTGCCTTTGAGACAAGATTCACAAGTAGGATAGGGATCCAATCCCAATGGACCGATTAGTCCATCTTTCTCCATTTTGTGAATTTTATGTTCGCCGGCATGGCCTAGTCTAAGATGCCAAATCAATCTTTGGTTTATTCCGCAGCTAAAGCATCTGTCCTGATTTCTAGCCCTCTTATTTCTCCTTCGGTGTGCTTTGTTGCAAGTCGTGCTCGATGCCCCTTCCTCTAAATGGTCATTATTATTCCTTCTGCCATCCAATGGATTAGGAAAAGTAATTGCCTTCATTCTCAAGGACTTTACGTTGTTTATTAACACCTTACAAATGTCTATAAGAAAATAACAAGATAATGCCTTATATATAATAAAAGGATATTTTGTAGTTACAAGTCAATGCCCTATAAATCTATTCTATTTATGGCATTTGAGGGCATACACTCTAACAGTTTGACACTTATGTCCCGGTTGTAACTTTTCATCGCAATTAAAGCAGAGTCCTTGTAACCTTGTTTGTTCCATCTTTGGTGGTGAGAGTCGTCGGACGGGAAGTTGGCTAGACTGATTTGGTGATGGAGTTATAGCGGGCGTAGGTAGCAGCGGTGGGTTCAAAATAGGTTGATAAGGTCTCAGATTATAGGATGAAAGTTGGCCGGTGTCATTGATTTTGGCTTCAATTAGTTTGGCTCAGCCTATGGCGCTGGATATAGATTGGGGCTTAAAAACAGCTAACTCTTGCTGTATATCCCACCTTAATCCCGAGATTAAGCAATTAAGGATGGCCTTGGCAGAAATCCCCACCACTCTATTGCACAACTTCTCGAAAGTTGCCTAAAACTCTGTTACTGTCCCGGTTTGCCTCAACTTAAAGAGGGCGGCTTGGTGGTTTTCGTAGGAAGTTGGTCCGAATCGCAATTCTAATGAGTGGGTAAACCCGTCCCAACGTGTTAACTGCCTATTACTATACATCCACTTGTACCAACTGAGGGCTTCACCATGTAAATAAAATGAGACCGAGTCAAGCCATTGGTCTTTCGGAGTCTGATAGAAATTAAAGTATCGCTTAGCCTGAAATAACCAATCAAGTGGATTGGATCCGTCAAACTCAGGAAGTTGGATTTTTGGAGGTTTTGGGCTAAATGAATTCGGTGGTTTTGAGTTCAATGTGTTTTGGGTTACTGTTTGGTATACGGGGTTATTATGGGTTGCTGTTGGATTGTTGGGAGATGAGCAATGCTGATAGAGGTGAGGTTGGCCGTGTGGTGATGTTGTTTCTGTGGGGATAATAGGCTGAGGTGTTGGTTGTGCTTGGGAGGCATTAGTAGACCTCTGGTTTCGCAAGTCGGTTACTGCATCCACCAAAGAGTCGAGGCGTTGATCGGTGCAGGCTCGATTGTCATCGATTTTTGTCCATCAATGCATTCAATAACTCAGTTAATCCAGCGATGGCGTCATCAGAGGCGGGGTTAACGGTTTGATTGGGTTTGGGAGGCATGGTTCAAGAATGAAAGCACCAATTGATAGGAAACTATCAAGATTGTTCCTTTTTGAGTAAGGAATTAACTCCAGAAAATTGAGAGAGAAAGAAAACGATAAAAATTTAGAAAATATTTTTCTTCTACTTCAAACTCCTGAATGAGCGTGTTCCCCTTTTTTGTACAAATTAGTTCCTAAAATAAAGGAAATAACATCACCCACTAAATCCACTAAAAGACTCCACTACCCAGAAGCTTCTCAACTGCTATACTAAAGAAAATACTAATTAACTAAGCTTCACGTGCATAACAGTTCCCTAAAACCAAGACCCCCCATCTCTTTACTTTCACATAATGTATCCCAAGCTATCCAATGAATTTTGTGAGACTGTTTGTTGTGCCACCAGAAACTGGGCATAAGCGATTCGATTTCTTTCAGTAGAGTGTCTGGGATCTTGAAGCAACTCACTGCATATGTGGGGATAGATTAAATAATCAATTGATTAGGTATAACTAACAAGGATTAATTAATTAACAACTCCTAGATATTCATTTAACAGTATGTTTCGGACAAACTCTAACCAAAAGTGAGTGATATATTTACTCATTATATCATATGTAATTCAATAAAATTTGATGATTAAGGGGATTAATAAAATTTGTAACGGTACAATAATTGATTCATTTCAATAACCGGATGAAAAAAGAATTGTGAATGAATGTAAAAGTTTTATTTATTTCAGAAATACGAATACATAAGATCAAATTGTACTTCATCCTAGCCAATCATACATTTTGATTGATGTATATGCGCCATTGTCCAAATAAAAACCATCGTTTTTCACAGTCCAATGGCAAACATAATCTCCTTTGCATCTTTTGCTCCCCAATTTCGAAGTAAAAACATTAAAACTTTGATGCTTCGAACCCCACGAGAAATTGCAGAAGTACAATGTGTTCCTGAAAATATTTTCACAGAAAAAGAAACTCCAGTAATCATCAGGTTTAGCAAGTGTGTGATTGCCAAAATCATCGTTGCCCAATGCACAATGAAATTTTAAGGGTAAATTAGCATTGTCAAGGTTGTTAGTTATACCGGCTTTGTAGTAGTGTGTGAAACATAAGAAGTTTTGGCTGATGCTTTGAAAATGGTGGCAGAACAAAGGAAGAAAACTAGTAACAAGGTTTTAGCAATTGTATAAGCCATAGTGCTTGTTATTAGGTTTGACTTAATTTCTTAAATGTAAGATGTGTGAGACGTTGGGTTACTCTTTTATAGTAGTTTTTAGGAAATATTATATGTAATATAGAAGTATATTGATATAGGAAATATTACAATCTGAATAGATTTAAAGTATATAAATTTATTATAGGAAAAAATATGGGAAAATTCCAATTTTGGTATACTAATGTGGTCTGCACCTTTTTTTGGTACATTAATATGGGGGAGGGGTAACAATTTGAGTACAACATTGGTAAAAAAATTTTGCAATTTCAATACAATTTACGCCGATAAATTTGAATTTCGTTAGAGATTCTCACATGAGGAGCACATGATGTGTAAATTTGGGGATTTTTAATTTTTGGAGATAAAATTGCTTAGATGGATGACATTTTGGAGGGAAATCAACTATTTGTAGTGGAAAATATCTCAAATTTCATTCCATATCCAAATTTCACACTTTATAATCTAAATTGAAGAGGAAAATCCCAAAATTTTAATTATTGAAATAATGATATAAATATCACAGATTTCGATCCATATTCTAATTTCACACTGTATAACCTAAACTAAAGAGGAAAATCCCAAATCCCAAAATTTTAATTATTAAAATTATAATAAAATTAAATATCTCCAATTTCATTCCATATCCGAATTTCACACTTTATAATGTAAATTGAAGAGGAAAATCCCAAAATTTTATCTATTGAAATTATGATATAAATATCATCAATTTCAATCCATTTTCTAATTTCAAAAGAGGAAAATCCCAAATCCCAAAATTTTAATTATTAAAATTATGATAAAATTAAATTTTCTCCAGTTTCGTTCCATATCCAAATTTCACACTTTACAAATTAAATTGAAGAGGAAAATCCCAAATCCCAAAACATTTTGATTATTGAAATTATGATAAAATATCCAATTTCATTCCATATCCGAATTTTACACTTTATCTAAATTGAAGAAGAAAATCCCAAATCCCAAACTTTAAATTATTGCAATTATGATAAAATATCCAATTTCATTCCATATTCAAATTTCACACTTTATAACCTAAATAGAAGAGGAAAATCCTAAATTTTAATTATTGAAATTATTTATCATGGTTTCATTAATTAATTTTTTGAAAATAAATTAATAAAAAAATAATTATAATTTTCACTAAAGTTATATTAAAAAAAATCCTAATTTAATTATAAAAAAAGAAAAAATGGGGGAAGAACAACATCGTCTTCCTCGCTGTTCCTCCCCCTCCCTCACCCCCACCCACCCTTACCCACAACCTGCAACAACCAACATAAAATCACCCATCCTCCTCCAACTCACTGCTAACATCCCAACCACGACTGCCCATCCCCACGCCCACAAACCACACCAAAATCACAAACCATTTTCCCCTCCACACGGGAAAACTCCCTTGCTACCTCAAACTTAATGGGGCTTGCCTGAACGGTGGTTGAGTGGTGATGGTGGGCCACGAGCTGCGGTTGGTAACAAATTCCAGATGGGGTTGGGGGTTCCAAAAAATGAGTCAATTTTTTATTTGTTTTACGTTTTGATTTTTTTGATATATTTAAATAAAAAATTCAGACTCTTGGATTCTTCAAATATGGACCCTTGAAACTTTTTTTTTGAAGTTTATTTATGACGTCGGTAGCAAAATCTCCAAATTGAAAATTTTTCTGGCGAAATTATTGGTCATGTGCATCTCTTGTGAGAATCTGTTGGTCCCAAATGGTATACGAAAGGGTCTAGAAGGGGGGGGGGGGTTGAATAGACCCTGAAGTCTTTTTCGACTTTTAAAAGTTCGTATCACTTTGAGGTATTTGAACGCTCGGAAAACTTTAAGCACTGGATGTGGCGCTTGAGAAACGTTAACTTAGACTCGGTGATTTCACCGCTTACCAAAGTAGGGTAGAGTTTAGTCACTAAATCAGGGTTAGCACAGCGGAAGTATTTTATAGCTTAGCGTTCAGTTTGTTAATCGAAAGTAGTCGCTTAGTTGTTTTAAAACTTTATCAGAATGTATGCAATATGAATAGTAAAGCAGTAAAACAATGAATGCTTAAAGAGGTAAATGACACAAGATATTTGTAAGGTTCACTGGGTGATGTAATCCCAGCTACGTCCTTCTTCTCCTTTTATCAGGGAAGTTTTCCACTATGATGATTATCGAAGAGTCACACAGAGACTTCTACAAGATAGAGGGAGATTGGATATGATCTCGGAACTCCTTGGTCACACAGATTTCAGCTCCACTAAAGACCTTCTATCCCCTTGCTTCTTTCACTCAGAAATGGTGCAAGTTACCCTTGATCTCGGAACTCCTTGGTCACACAGATTTCAGCTCCAATAGAGATCAACTTCAACAAGCTTCTTTTACACAAAAATATTGCTTGTAAGTCAACCAGCTTTCTCACTCAGATGAAAGGTGTTGATGGTTTTGGTCACGGGTTTGTTTGTTTTTGGAAAGTTCAAACAGCTTGGAGATATCTCAATGGTAGTGTAGGTTCTTCTTAAAAAAAGATTTGAGATATGGGTGACTGTCTAGGAATGTATTTGAGAAAGCTTAAAAGGATTTCGGCTCTGGAGTGTATAAGCTCTTTTTAAAACAATTCAGCAACGTTTTGGACCCTCTTTTTTTATTTTTACGTCCAGATGTTTTTCTATGTCTATTCCTGTTGTCCCTTTTGCTGAAAAGGTTATTTATAGATGGTTATGATATTTTGTCCATTGGACACGGTTGGAGTCTCGTTTCCCTAAACATTCCATGAATTCTGACAATCCTAACTTTGGGTATATTTAATTGGTTAGGCATGGTCTTGGTTTCATAAATCTGACAGTCTAGGTCAAAGATATGGTTTGCCCATAAGTTGTTGTGCTTATATTTTAATCGCACTTATCCGACTTTTGATGCATCTTGTTTTATTTCCGTTTGGGAATAATTTTCGTTGATTCATGCATCTTTGATAACTTGGGTTTGAATCTTCAGGTTACGCTTAGAGAACTAGGCGTTTGAGCCTTTGGAGTTTTAGGCTTCTTGAAAGTAGTCTTCTTTGTTAATCAGACGCTTGAAGAGATCACAATCTTTTGCCCGATCTTTTAGACGCTCGTCCTTTCACTTTATCTTTGATAGACTCACTCAGAATTCTATCATTGACTTAATGTTAAGTACTTGGTCTAAGGTCCATGTCAAATCTTGAGCGCTGAGTTCATAACCCGGGATAGTCGTTTAGCGTTTGATGGACGCTTGAGAGTAATCTTTATCTTTACTGTTTCTTCAGACGCTTGATCTTCAACTTCATCACTTGGTAGACTCACGCAGAATTCTTCTAGTGATTTAGTATCACATTCTTAGTCTAAACTCTATAAAAATACAAGTCTAGTGAAAAAACACGAGCTTTCAGGCGCTTACATATTTGTTCTATGAACGCTTTTATACTTTACATTTCTTGGGGTCTAACATGAAGTCCTATTTGTCATCATCAAAACATCTAACATGAAATTCCTAACAATTTTCCCCTTTTTGATGATGGCAATACCTATTTAGTTCAAGCGTTAGATACCTAAAGTATGAGTTAGCGTAGGTTTGTAAGTTAGTTTGAGCTTCAACGAGATGTTTCAGCTGTAAAATGCATTTTATATATATATCTTTTCTAGTACAAGAATTTTACAACTGAAGTGAAAGAATCATAAGTAAACAAAATCAAGATCGTGATTTGATCTTGTATCTCTTAGTCATTTCAGCACGGATTGCTTCAGTTATCTGATCTTCTAGCGTCATCATCGATGCATGATCTTTACTGATTATATGTTTGTTTTCTTGTACTTGTCGTGCCTTGAAGGTAATGAGTTGCTTATCCCATTCCTCTGGACTGATGCCTATGTATCGTAAGCAAATTCTAAAGGTTTGGTCAAAGTCAGACATTTTTCGCTCTAAGGCTAAGACTGCTGGATCAGATGGTTCTGGAATTGACGCTCTGAGAAGAGGAATATCAAATTGTTCAAGCAGTGCTCTTGAAGGTAATGGAAGATTTGGATAGAGCACTCTTGGGGTTTCCTTTTTATTGGACGCTCCCACCGAGGTAGGTACCTAAGAAGGATAGGGATACCTTGGCTCTGTACTTAGTGTGAGGGAAGTATCAATATGTTAACGCTTGGATGGTGGAGGAGGATCTTTTTGATCTTTAGATGTGGAAGATTTCCTCTTTTCTCCCTTCTTTTCCCCCTTATTGCCATCATCAGTCTGTATGAAATGCTGAGTAAGAAGACTGACTTGAGTAGCAATTTGAGCGACAGAGGCTTCAAGAGTGGTCAGACGCTGGTCGAAGTGTTCTTTCATGACCAGTAGTTGAGTGTGATGAGCGTCTGAAAGAGAGGTCTCAAGAGCCGTGAAACGGTGGTTTAGATCATTTGTTAAAGCCACATGACTTGCCTGAGTAGCTGTAGATAGTTGTTGTATTTGAGTGAGGCATTCAGTCATGGACGGTTGAGCGTCGGGACCCGCAGTGCTAACGTGATGCTTAAAACGGGATGTGTGTTTGAGAGATTCAAGAGGTACTTGATAATTAGGATCAAATACTGTTCCTCGAAGCGCTGGGGCACTGTTGGACTCGGTGGATGCAGTAGAGTCGGATTCAGTTGGACTGGGGGAATTAGGCGCTTGAGGTAATTCTAATAAGCGCTCAGGAGCAGGTAACGTGTTAGCTGGTGCTGCAGTAAATTCTGATTCTATACGGCTAAAGTCCGTAAACCGAAAGTCCAAGCTGGCAAACAGCTCATCTGCATATGGATACGTAGCAGTCTGTAGAAGTTCATTCAAATGTAGAGTGGGGAGATAAGTACCTTGAATGAACGTTCTGATAGGACTATCCAGGGCCCTGATATACATTGGCCTGAGGATATCCAGCACATGAGTGGGAAAGATTTTGGAAGGCGCTTGGCAGATGGAGAATAAGGCATCTGGGCAATAATGTTGGGAAAAGCCAATTAGCCGATCTGTTGGGAGAGTCTTCGGTTTCCGAGAGTCGGGAACGTAGAACCTGTAATACTCTTCCAAGTATGGGTAGATGGCTGAAGCAAGCGCTTGAGTTCTTTCCAGCAGCGACAAGACAAAATCATAGTGACTTAAGACTTCTTGTCGAATAGACGGAAGAAGTGGATATCCTCTGAAGGGATTGATCCGAGAGCCATTCCACTGTCGCAGATTTTCTGTGAAGATTTTGTCGAATAGGGAGACTGGAGGCATAATTGTCATCATGAGAGAAAAGTTGTCTTCACAATGGCTAGGGGTGAAGTTCAGACAGGACAGGGGAGAAGAACCGCTGGTGGACGCTTGATCAGCAAAGCGTAGAGAAGAGTTGGCCAGTTTGTGCAACGCTTGTCTTAAGCGGTGTTCAGGTTGATGGCGGATCAGAGGCAGCTTCAGAACGGGTCCAAGTCTATGTTGGCGCTGCGTTAGCATGTAGCGTGCAAATTTGGTCTTTTTATCATGAATCCCTATTCTGAACAGATGGGGAGTGCTAACCAAGTCTTCAAATTTATACGTGTCACCCATGTAAGCTTCAGCCCATTTTACCTCAGTCATGCAGTACTCAGTTCCTGCATTAAGTATAGCACGAAATCCTTGGTGATGAATATCACAGATGGACTCAAAACGATACCTGTCGGGTTGGTAGTTAGCGTTCCAGACGCAGTCAAAATAGGCATCGGCTTCTAGTTGAATCATCTCGGTCAGTGAAGCTGGACGCTCACCGGCATGTACTCCTTTATTCTTCCACAAGAGGAAAGGATTAGCTGAGCGCTTGTTTTCCATGCTATTTACCAGTGTTGGGGAGTGAGAATAGCCTTCTCTGTTTAGTAGCCCTTCCGTTGGGTTCACAAGCTTATCCTGACGCTCATAGACTCTGATGTTGTAGTCTCTGAGAGCGAAGCCAGTAGGTTTGCTTGTCCCACAGTCCAGATAATAAGCTAAATCAACATCAGCTCTGGGAGTCTTGCCTCCTTGCGTCTGTGCTTGGAGAGTCACGGAAGCCGGGATGTGTTTGGGAGTCTTCCTGAGTTCAAGGGCTGTGTAATAAGCTTTATCAGCTGGGGTTAAGGCTGTGTTAAATAGAGTGTTGCGTACAGCCAGATCAAACTTTATGAGCTTGGCGATATCATTCTCAGCATTGATAAGACTTTCTTCATTATATCCGGTAGGTATGAAGGTTTCTGCGGGCGCTGGAGGGAAATAATCGACGGAGTGATCGATGGTCTTTAAGGGATCCAGCTTGAAGAAATGTCGATGAATCACAACGTCGTTAGCATCGCTCTGACCTTCTGAGCGTGCCTCTATTGTACTTGGTAATGCAAGCAATGGTTGAACCCCTGGGATTTCAGGTTCATCAGGCTCGAGATTTGTGGATTCGATGGCAGCTTCATGTGCGATGGCCACGATGTGGGCCATATCCACATCCAGATGGACATCAACTGGTGGTTCAAAGGATGATATCGGAATAGCAGCTATGGCTTGGTCGCTTAGTGTCGTTTGTGTAGCCTCAGAAGAAATGGCAGCAGTTGGACGCTTACGTCTCTTGAAGATACGCTTCACATTTACCCCTTCGGCTGGGGACGCTTGAGTCTGTGGAACTGCTGGTTCCCCAAAGTTGATATTTTTGAGGACTTTTTCCAGATCCTTCCGACTAATGAGGGGTATAGAGTCCTCGTCTTCTTCATCACTTTTGATAGGTTGAGCCTTGGGCTTTCGAGGAGCCCGTTTCTTTGTGACAGTGGGACGCTTCATATTACGTTTAGCCTTCTCCTGATCTGGGCGCTCAGCCTCCTCATCTGATGCTGCACGTACACCTTGGCGCTCAGAGAGAGGTCTAGCAGCACCTCCAACTTTGGGTGGATTGAAGAGATTGTTGATGATTCTTGGCCCATAGAACTTATGCTTGGCCACGGTGACTCCTGCTGAAGAGGTGCACTTTGCTCGGAAAATTAGATCACTCAAAACTAGGCCATAAGGTCTATTTGGAGTGCGTAGACTATCTCTGAATCTGTTGAATATGTAGGCGCTCCAGTTGATTTTTATCTTGAGCAAGATAGCGGTCATCATCTGGAACTGGGTTGGGTTGATTTTGTCAAAGGTTCCCACTCTGCATTCAATGTTTTTACTACAGAAGTCAGCTAGGACTCGATACCTGTTCACTATATCTTTCTTCTCAAAGTACGGTTTGTATAGAACACCATCGTAGGCGCTAATCTGAGTCCAGACTTCTTGAATTTGTTCCTCAGTGATAGTGTCTAAAGTCGCTCCGTCATTAGGTAGAGAGAAATTCTGGGCAATAGAGGCCTCAGAGAGAGTGAAAGTCTTTGATTCCGTCTTGGGGACGGGAAACAAACAGGTGATAGTAGTCTCATCGTCAGACAATTTAGCATTTCGCCAGAAAAATTCTAGTTCTTCAGGAAACATGTACGAGTGTTTGGTGAGAAATTTCTGAAGCCCAGCCTCTGCTACAGAGTCCATCACTTCCGTTAAATCAATTTGGGGGTTTTCATAGAGAAACTTCCAATCGATTATAAGGCCTTCAGTGACCTTAACAACTACTTCAGTGTTTCCGGCAGTAGCTTTCTTGGGTGCCATTAGTGAGAAGTAGACAGAGATTAAGAATGAAAATTTTGTTTTGAGAGAGAGAGATTTTTCTTGTACGAATGAAAGAGAGTAGCAGAGAGATTATGTTCTGCAGAGAGTGTGTTTTGAAATACTACAATTTGAAAAAAAAAAAAAAATTTGTGTTCGAAGGTTGAGATGTTGACACGTGGAGGAGTAGAAATCTTAGCCATTAAAATACTACTGTGGACGTGAATTTAGATTTAATAAGCACGGTTACTTTTAGTAACAACCACATATACTATTCTGACGTCCGATCAAAAGTTTGAAATAGTGACTTTTGATATACTGAGAGTGATACGTGTGCCCATGAAAAGCGGACACGTATTTTATGAAAACTGTTCGGGAACCATAATTTTGAACAACTATTCAAATACCCGCCAAAAAATTTGTTAAAGCGTCCGGACCTATTCAGAATGACGCTTGAAACAATTCAGTGTTATGTTGACGCTTGAGAATCTTGAGGTTCTCTTTCAAGTAACATTTTGTACTTTAGCGGTCATTGTAACATATAGAATTATTCTTTTCAGGGTGTGTATGAGGACACAGTTTCCCAGTACTTATCATTATGTCTTGGTAGTAGTGTTTCACTTTTGATTTAAAATATTCAGCGCTGGTTGTATTCGTCTAAGATACATGGTAGTTGTACTGACGCGTGTACATGTGCTGAACCATCTTTGAAAAACGTGATGAGTACCCATGGGTTTTCTTGAGCGAAAGGTGAGGAATGTCAAGTCAGCATTAATTGCATTGATTGACTAATCCACTTTCTCGTTTTAGCGTAGGGTAATGTACGCTTGCTTTTAAAGGATCTTTTTACTAAGCGCTTTAGCTGGGAATAGAGCTAAGCGTTTAGTTTATTTTGAAAGAAGTGCAGACGCTAAGAAAGATTGTGTGTAATAAGCGTCAAAATGATTTAAGTGTATGGTGTTAAGTGCGTATGACCGATGCAAGGGAAAACATTTTTGGTCATATTCACTTAAGTATAGTTAGCTCTTTTAAGGTTCCCCCTATGTAGGTTCCCCATAAATTACATAAAATAAAGTGAATTCCCCCTAAATTTCATGCCTAACAAAAGTATGATGTTTCGAATGATTAAGCATTTAGATCAATCATACCTAGTTCACTTCTTAAAGTGAGAAAACGTTGTTCGTTAAGCGCTTTGGTGAAGATATCTGCCAGTTGCTTTTCTGTACCAATGAAGTGCATGGAGATATCTTTCTTTTGAACGTGGTCACGTAGAAAGTGATAGCGAATGTCAATGTGTTTGGTTCTAGAGTGAAGAACTGGATTTTGAGTCATTGCTAAGGCGCTTTGATTGTCACAATGGATAGGAGTTGGATCTAGGATTATTCCATAATCTCTAAGTTGTTGCCTCATCCAAAGGATCTGTGCACAACAGCTTCCAGCGGCTACATACTCAGCTTCAGCGGTGGAAGTAGCGATGGACTGTTGCTTCTTACTATGCCATGAAATTAGTCTATCACCTAGAAATTGACATGTTCCACTAGTACTTTTTCTATCTATTTTGCATCCTGCAAAATCTGCATCTGAATAACCAATTAGTTCAAAAGGAGAATCCCTAGGATACCATAAGCCCACATTTTGTGTGCCTTTTAGGTACTTAAGGATCCTTTTAGCAGCAATTAAGTGTGATTCTCTAGGATCAGCTTGAAATCGTGCACACATGCATACTGAGAACATAATATCAGGTCTACTAGCTGTAAGATAAAGAAGTGATCCAATAATACCTCTATAGTTAGTGATATCAATTTTCTTTCCATTATCATCTCTATCTAGCTTAAGCGTTTGGCTCATTGGAATTTTTGAAGGTGATGCATTTTCCATACCAAATTTTTTGATCATATCTCTAGTATATTTAGTTTGGTTTATGAATATGCCATTAGGGAGTTGTTTAACTTGTAATCCTAGGAAGAAAGTTAATTCACCCATCATGCTCATTTCAAATTGATCTTGCATCATCTTCGAAAATTTCTCACATAGACGCTTATTGGTAGATCCAAATATAATATCATCAACATAGATTTGAACTAGGAGAATATCTCCATTATGGGTAATTTTGAATAACGTTGTGTCAACGCTGCCTTTTGAAAAGCCTTTACCTATAAGGAAGATAGAAAGAGTGTCATACCATGCTCTTGGTGCTTGTTTAAGACCATAAAGTGCCTTGTCCAATTTGTAAACCATGCTTTTCCCATGGTTGTTGATGAATCCTGGTGGTTGCTCCACATATACTTCTTCCTGGAGTTTACCATTCAGAAATGCACTCTTTACGTCCATTTGATACACTGTAAATTTGTTAAATGCTGCAAACGCTAGAAACATGCGGATTGCTTCAAGACGGGCAACTGGAGCGTATGTTTCATCAAAGTCGATGCCCTCTTCTTGACAGTATCCCTGAGCTACGAGTCTGGCTTTGTTTCTAATCACAATCCCATTCTCATCCATTTTGTTTCTATAGACCCATCTAGTTCCAATGACCCCTTGGTGGGTTGGTCTTGGTACTAGCGTCCATACCTCATTTCTTTCAAATTGGTTTAGCTCTTCTTGCATGGCTTCTATCCAACTTGGATCGTTAAGCGCTTCATCCACTTTCTTTGGTTCCATTTGAGATAGGAAGCTTGCAAACATGGCCTCATTTATTGTAGCGGCTCTTGTTCTAACAGGTGCTCCAATATCTCCAATAATCAGTTCTGGTGGATGGTCTCTGAGCCATTTTCTGTCTGGTTGGAACGGGTTAAGAGATTGATCTAACGCTTGATTAAACTGTGCAGGCGCTTGACCAATTCCTTGCGTAGGCGCTTCAGTGTTTATAGTTTGAGTTTGCTCTTGATGAACGTTCCCTTCATGATCATCAGCGTTCCTTGCAATGTCATCGTTGATGTCTTTACGAGTAGTCTTAGGATTAGGTACAATGATTTCATTATCTTCATCAATATCACTATCATCACACAGATTGATTTGTGACGCTTGTTGAGATAAATCTTCAATTCCTGCATCATTAATATTTACCTTACTCGGTTCTTGGTTAGCATCATCAAACACAACATGAATGGATTCTTCAACCTTCGATTTGATCTTATTTAAGATGCGAAAGCTCTTTCCATTTTTGGCGTAACCTAGAAAGATTCCTTCATCTGCTTTAGGATCAAATGTCTTTAGGCTTTGGGAACCATTGTTATGAATGAAACATTTTGAACCAAATACATGAAAGTATGAAACATTCGGCTTACGTCCCTTCCATAACTCATATGGAGTCTTTTCATGTTGCTTGTTGATCATACACCGGTTCTGAGTGTAGCAAGCAGTGTTGATAGCTTCTGCCCAAAACCTTTGAGGCAGCTTAGACTCGGCTAACATAGTCCTAGCGGCTTCTTTAAGCGTTCTGTTCCGTCGTTCAGCAACTCCATTTTGTTGAGGTGTTCTAGGTGCTGAATACTCATGAAGTATTCCAAAGTCTTTACAAAATTTCTCAACAATATGGTTAGTAAATTCAGTTCCTCTATCACTTCTAATTCTTGTCACTTTTAGATCTTTTGAGTTTTGTAGTTGACGTATTAGAGAGGTGAGCTTGGCACTAGTTTCATCTTTAGATGCTAACAATTCTACCCATGTATAGCGTGAGAAATCATCGACTATTACTAGTGAATACTTTTTACCACTAACGCTCATGATTTGAATAGGACCAAACAAATCTAAGTGTAGTAATTCAAGTATTCGAGAGGTCGATAGATGAAGCTTCTTCTTAAAAGATGATTTAACTTGTTTACCCATTTGACAAGCATCACATAAGCGATCTTTATTAAAGGAACCTTTAGGTAATCCCTCTACGAGATTTAGAGATATTAATTGAGAGATTGTCTTGAAATTGAGGTGATTCATTTTTCAGTGCCATAACCAACCTAATTCGTTTTGATTCTTATCTACGAAACATGTAGGGTTGTTATCTAATGTTGAATCCCAATCTACTAAGTATACATTGTTTGTTCTTCTTCTTTTTAATTTAGTAGATCCTGTCTTATCATCGATTATCTCGCACAAGTCACTAGAAAATTTAATTTCAAAGCCTTTATCACAGAATTGACTTATGCTTAGGAGATTATGTTTAAGACCCTCAACATAGTATACATCATTGATCATGATGTTCCCCCTTTGCATGATACCTATACCTTTAGTTTTACCTTTAGAATTATCACCGAATATAACTTGGGGACCATTGGTTGCACGATAGTTGATCAAGAGATCTTTTGTTCCAGTCATGTGTCTCGACGACCCACTATCTATGTACCAAATTGAGGTATCGGTGTTGGCTCTAAGTACCTGCATTCAAAGGGCGGTTCTAGTTCTTTTTAGGTACCCATTTTGTTTTGGGTCCTTCTTTGTTAGTAACGTTAGTCTGAATTAGAATCTTCGGAACCCACTTTTGCCTTGTCTTCATTTTGGGAAGATTGGCCTTTTTGGGTTTCGGTTTGTGTTGTGTGTGCTCTTTAGGCGTATGGTAATATCCTTGATAATAGCAATAATTACAGTCATAATCATGGTTATCATAGTGTCGATAATATGATCTAGATCTTTGCGAATATTGACATTGATATTTCCTTGACATTGGCTTAGGATGCACTTTTGGTGCTAGACGCTTAGCGTTTGATTTACTTGTAGAAGGTTTTTCCTTAGCCCTTCGAGCGCTTGGATATACTTTCTTTTGTAAATCATTTACTTTGGTCTTTCTTTTGACTGGGCCAGTGTTAGCTTTTTCATTTGGTCTAATACCAATATTCTGAGTCTCATTCAGCGTTTGTCTGTTTGAGCTTTCTCCAACAAAGGTTACACCTTTTCCTCTGTTGGTTGATATAACCGCAGACGCTTTGATTTTGTGACCAGATTTATCACAACCTAAACCGGTCTTTTCACCAAATGCTCTGGTTATTTTAGTCACATTATCTAGCGTTCTAGAAGCTTTTGATAATGATGAGATAAGCTGCTCTGATTTAGCAAGTTTAGCGATCAATTCAGCTTCTCTCTTGACTATTATATCAATATCACCTTTTAATTGAATAATTTCACTCTCAAGCGCTTGGTTTTTCTCAATGCACTGTTGCTGAATTTGCAATTCTGCCTTGAGCGTCACTTTGTCGCTTTTGAGTGCTGAGATGATGTAAAGGTGATTTTGAAATATTTTTGCGGCTTCTTGACAATCATTATAATATTCTTTCACTTTGTCAAGTAATTCATCATAAGAAAGAGGATGATGCGGATCAGTGGTTACCTCAGATGGTAAGTCGTTAGATGCTTCATTATCTCTTGCCATGAGATAAATGAATGCTGAATCCTTTGATGGTTCATCATCGCTGCTTTCATCTGATGATTCCAAGTCCTCTTCAGGAGTATAGAGAGGTTCTGATTCTGCTAGCAAGCCTTGTTGTCTTAGATTGCTCCTGAATTGATTTCTATCCGTGTGATCTTGCTTTGTAGGTTTAGACACATTTGGATATGGGTAATTAACTTGGAAGTGCCCTGGTCTCCTGCAGTTGTAACAGAGATTGGTCTTCATCTTTTGTTCGTTTGTTAATCTTGTGGATCGCTGGTTTAACGCTGCAGGCATTGAGAGATCTTGCTGAGAGGGAGTTTGATATTGAATTAGCACTCGGGAGGGAGACGCAGGATAGTGAGGCGCTTGATGTTGTGGTTGTATTTGGGGAGACGCTTGATGTGAATTTTGTCCTGGGTGCTTAGGACTGTTTCCCTTCTTTTCATATTTCAGGAATTTCCTGAATCTGTTTAGAAGCGCCAGTTCTTCTTCCTCACTTATATCCGAGCCCTTTTCTTTGATAGATTTTCCTTTGATTGATGCCATTAGCGCTCCAGATTCGATCACTGGAATACTTACTGCATCACTGGCCGAATTCAGCTCAAACTCAAATGCTTTGAGTTCTGAAAAAGCATCTTCTGGAGTTAGGCTGTCCAGATTGTTTGATTCTCTCATTGCAGTTGTTTTCATCAGGAATCTGCTTGGGAGACTTCTAAAGATTTTGACCACTGTTTCTCGATTTTGTAGCTCCATACCCAGAGATGTTAGTTCAGTGACAAGAGCTGTAAACCTCATGTCTAATTGCTCTAGCGTCTCATTAGGTAGCATCTTGAAGCCGTTGAATTTTTCTTTGGCAATTGATAATTTGTTTTCCTTTATTTGTGCTGAGCCACCACAAATAGTAGCCAACTTATTCCAAATTTCTTCAGTTGTATTGCATGATTTGACTTTGTTGAATAAGTTGTCATTGTCACCAATGGCTGTGTATAATGCATTCCGACCGACGTTGTCTAGATTGGCTCGTCGACGCTCATCGGTGGACCATTCTTGTTTGGGCTTCTCCATATAACCGTCAGGTGTTTCTTCTGTGGCTTCGGGCGCTCTGGTGATAACTTTGTATATTTTGATTGGCCCATCCAAAATGATATCACACATTTCATCATCACATGAACACAAATAAGTAAACGCTTTGACCTTCCAAGAATCATAATTTGACTCGGTCAACTTGGGAACTTTAGAAAATGCCATGAAAAATTTAAAGTAATTTTAAAACGACTAAAAAAAATGGATCTGAACAAGCAGTTACGCTTGGAAACGCTTAGGTTTCAACTTCAACCGCTCTGATACCACTTGTTGGTCCCAAGTGGTATACGAAAGGGTCTAGAAGGGGGGGGGGGTTGAATAGACCCTGAAGTCTTTTTCGACTTTTAAAAGTTCGTATCACTTTGAGGTATTTGAACGCTCGGAAAACTTTAAGCGCTGGATGTGGCGCTTGAGAAACGTTAACTTAGACTCGGTGATTTCAACGCTTACCAAAGTAGGGTAGAGTTTAGTCACTAAATCAGGGTTAGCACAGCGGAAGTATTTTATAGCTTAGCGTTCAGTTTGTTAATCGAAAGTAGTCGCTTAGTTGTTTTAAAAATTTATCAGAATGTATGCAATATGAATAGTAAAGCAGTAAAACAATGAATGCTTAAAGAGGTAAATGACACAAGATATTTGTAAGGTTCACTGGGTGATGTAATCCCAGCTACGTCCTTCTTCTCCTTTTATCAGGGAGGTTTTCCACTATGATGATTATCGAAGAGTCACACAGAGACTTCTACAAGATAGAGGGAGATTGGATATGATCTCGGAACTCCTTGGTCACACAGATTTCAGCTCCACTAAAGACCTTCTATCCCCTTGCTTCTTTCACTCAGAAATGGTGCAAGTTACCCTTGATCTCGGAACTCCTTGGTCACACAGATTTCAGCTCCAATAGAGATCAACTTCAACAAGCTTCTTTTACACAAAAATATTGCTTGTAAGTCAACCAGCTTTCTCACTCAGATGAAAGGTGTTGATGGTTTTGGTCACGGGTTTGTTTGTTTTTGGAAAGTTCAAACAGTTTGGAGATATCTCAATGGTAGTGTAGGTTCTTCTTAAAAAAAGATTTGAGATATGGGTGACTGTCTAGGAATGTATTTGACAAAGCTTAAAAGGATTTCGGCTCTGGAGTGTATAAGCTCTTTTTAAAACAATTCAGCAACGTTTTGGACCCTCTTTTTTTATTTTTACGTCCAGATGTTTTTCTATGTCTATTCCTATTGTCCCTTTTGCTGAAAAGGTTATTTATAGATGGTTATGATATTTTGTCCGTTGGACACGGTTGGAGTCTCGTTTCCCTAAACATTCCATGAATTCTGACAATCCTAACTTTGGGTATATTTAATTGGTTAGGCATGGTCTTGGTTTCATAAATCTGACAGTCTAGGTCAAAGATATGGTTTGCCCATAAGTTGTTGTGCTTATATTTTAATCGCACATATCGGACTTTTGATGCATCTTGTTTTATTTCCGTTTGGGAATAATTTTCGTTGATTCATGCATCTTTGATAACTTGGGTTTGAATCTTCAGGTTACGCTTAGAGAACTAGGCGTTTGAGCCTTTGGAGTTTTAGGCTTCTTGAAAGTAGTCTTCTTTGTTAATCAGACGCTTGAAGAGATCACAATCTTTTGCCCGATCTTTTAGACGCTCGTCCTTTCACTTTATCTTTGATAGACTCACTCAGAATTCTATCATTGACTTAATGTTAAGTACTTGGTCTAAGGTCCATGTCAAATCTTGAGCGCTGAGTTCGTAACCCGGGATAGTCGTTTAGCGTTTGATGGACGCTTGAGACTAATCTTTATCTTTACTGTTTCTTCAGACGCTTGATCTTCAACTTCATCACTTGGTAGACTCACGCAGAATTCTTCTAGTGATTTAGTATCACATTCTTAGTCTAAACTCTATAAAAATACAAGTCTAGTGAAAAAACACGAGCTTTCAGGCGCTTACGTATTTGTTCTATGAAAGCTTTTATACTTTACATTTCTTGGGGTCTAACATGAAGTCCTATTTGTCATCATCAAAACATCTAACATGAAATTGCTTACAGAATCTTCTGCGAAATTCTAATTTTCTGGTATAAGTTGTTTTGAAATTGCCAATTTTTTTACCAATGGTGTACCTAAATTGTTACCCCTCATATTTGAGACCAAAAAACGTGCAGGCCATATTAGTGTACCAAAAATGAATTTTTTCCTAAAAAATATGAATTCATGCGATCTTTTATAAACTTATTGACTTTTTGGCAGATTTGGTGAGCTGATTGTAAATCTCATGTAATGGAATTTATTATGCTGTGAAATGTTACTGCAAAACTATTTAAGTAAAGTAACAAAATTGCTAAAAAGAAAAAACTTAAATTGATTAGTAAATACAACATTGAATTTTATATTTCGGAGGTTGTACAATCTTTTATGATGGCCACTTGAGAGCTACTAAAATGTATGGTATACTAGAGACGTGAAAAGAAACAAAACTTTATGCATGAAGTTTACGTCGTCAGAATTAGGGAGAATTGCAATATAATTTCGTAGAATGTGGGTCATTGTACTATTAGTCTCAAGCTTTGTGAAATAGTAAAGTTAGTCTCGTAGATTAAAAGATATTGCAAATTTGGTACCATCCATAAAAAAAATTAACGGAAAATACGTAAGTGAGCTTCATGCACATAAGTCAACATTCAAACATCTCACGTAAGGTGCATTTGTTAACATTTAGGACTAATTTTGTAATTGTCCATATCCTATTGGAAACATTAAGGACTAATTTTGTAATTGTCCATCTCCTATTGGAAACATTTAGGACTAATTTTGTAATTGTCCATATCCTACTGGACCAATAAATAATTAATGAAGTTACAAAAATTGCATTTTACTTTAAATTATTGGAACGTTTTTTAGAATCCCGTAAAGCGTGGGACTAAAAGTACAATGACGAGATCATATGAGATAAAATTAGAATTTTACCCATTCAACAATTATATGATTACATAACGAGACTAGTTTAATTGCATAGGCACATATATGCTATATATGTAAGGAATAATGCGAATTTATTTTCAGATAAAATTTTCATTCCATTAAATTGTTTGAATAGCACATTAATTTAAGAAAAGGAATAAATTACATTTCCAGATAAAAAATTTCAAGGTTGATAAGTTCATAAAAATGTCGCCGTTTACACATGCGTACATGATATCACACCCACGGATATTAAAAAGTGTCTGCAGTGCACGTACTTTTGTGAAAATTAAGGGAAAAAGAATTGTGAATGAATGTAAAAGTTTTATTTATTTCAGAAATACGAATACATAGATCAAATTGTACATCATCCCATCCAATCATACATTTTGATTGATGTATATGCACCATTGTCCAAATAAAAACCATCGTTTTTCACAGTCCAACGGCAAATATAATCTCCTTTGCATCTTTTTCTCCCCAATTTCGAAGTAAAAACATCAAAACTTTGATGCTTCGAACCCCACGAGAAACTACAGAAGTACAATGTGTTCTTGAAAATATTTTCACAAAAAAAGAAAGTTCAGTAATCATCAGGTTTAGCAAGTGTGTGATTGCCAAAATCATCGTTGCCCGATGCACAATGAAATTTTAAAGGTAAATTAGCATTGTCAAGGTTGTTAGTTATACCGACTTTGTAGTAGTGTGTGAAACATAAGAAGTTGGCTGATGCTTTGAAAATGGTGGCAGAACAAAGGAAGAAAACTAGTAACAAGGTTTTAGCTATTGTATAAGCCATAGTGTTTGTTATTAGGTTTGACTTAATTTCTTAAATGTAAGATGTGTGAGAGGTTGGGTTACTCTTTTATAGTAGTTTTTAGGAAATATTATATGTAATATAGAAGTATATTGATATAGGAAATATTACAATCTGAATAGATTTAAAGTATATAAATTTATTATAGTAAAAAATATGGGAAAATTCCAATTTTGGTATACTAATGTGGTCTGCACCTTTTTTTGGTACATTAATATGGGGGAGGGGTAGCAATTTGACTACAACATTGGTAAAAAAATTGGCAATTTCAATACAATTTACGCCGATAAATTTGAATTTCGTTAGAGATTCTCACATGAGGAGCACATGATGTGTAAATTTGGGGATTTTTAATTTTTGGAGATAAAATTGCTTAGATGGATGACATTTTGGAGGGAAATCAACTATTTGTAGTGGAAAATATCTCCAATTTCATTTCATATCCGAATTTCACACTTTATAATCTAAATTGAAGAGGAAAATCCCAAAATTTTAATTATTGAAATAATGATATAAATATCACAGATTTCGATCCGTATTCTAATTTCACACTGTATAACCTAAACTAAAGAGGAAAATCCCAAATCCCAAAATTTTAATTATTAAAATTATGATAAAATTAAATATCTCCAATTTCATTCCATATCCGAATTTCACACTTTATAATGTAAATTGAAGAGGAAAATCCCAAAATCTTCTCTATTGAAATTATGATATAAATATCATCAATTTCAATCCATTTTCTAATTTCAAAAGAGGAAAATCCCATATCCCAAAATTTTAATTATTAAAATTATGATAAAATTAAATTTTCTCCAGTTTCATTCCATATCCAAATTTCACACTTTACAAATTAAATTGAAGAGGAAAATCCCAAATCCCAAAACTTTAATTATTGAAATTAGGATAAAATATCCAATTTCATTCCATATCCGAATTTTACACTTTATCTAAATTGAAGAAGAAAATCCCAAACCCCAAACTCTTAATTATTGCAATTATGATAAAATATCCAATTTCATTCCATATTCAAATTTCACACTTTATAACCTAAATAGAAGAGGAAAATCCTAAAATTTTAATTATTGAAATTATTTATCATGGTTTCATTAATTAAATTTTTGAAAATAAATTAATAAAAAAATAATTATAATTTTCACTAAAATAATATTTCAAAAAACCCTAATTTAATTATAAAAAAATGAAAAAATGGGGGAAGAACAGCATCGTCTTCCTCGCTGTTCCTCCCCCTCCCTCACCCCCACCCCCACCCCCACCCACCCTTACCCACAACCTGCAACAACCAACATAAAATCACCCATCCTCCTCCAACTCACTGCTAACATCCCAACCACGACTGCCCATCCCCACGCCCACAAACCACACCAAAATCACAAACCATTATCCCCTCCACACGGGAAAGCTCCCTTGCTACCTCAAACTTAATGGGGCTTGCTTGAACGGTGGCTGAGTGGTGATGGTGGGCCACGAGCTGCGGTTGGTAACAAATTCCAGATGGGGTTGGGGGTTCCAAAAAATGAGTCAATTTTTTATTTGTTTTACGTTTTGATTTTTTTGATATATTTAAATAAAAAAATTCGGACTCTTGGATTCTTCAAATATGGACCCTTGAAACTTTTTTTTTCAAGTTTATTTATGACGTCAGTAGCAAAATCTCCAAATTGAAAATTTTTCCGGCGAAATTATTGGTCATGTGCGTTTCTCGTGAGAATCTTCTGCGAAATTCTAATTTTCTGGTATAAGTTGTTTTGAAATTGCCAATTTTTTTACCAATGGTGTACCTAAATTGTTACCCCCCATATTTGAGACCAAAAAACGTGCAGGCCATATTAGTGTACCAAAAATGAATTTTTTCCTAAAAAATATGAATTCATGCGATCTTTTATAAACTTATTGACTTTTTGGCAGATTTGGTGAGTTGATTGTAAATCTCATGTAATGGAATTTATTATGCTGTGAAATGTTACTGCAAAACTATTTAAGTAAAGTAACAAAATTGCTAAAAAGAAAAAACTTAAATTGATTAGTAAATACAACATTGAATTTTATATTTCGGAGGTTGTACAATCTTTTATGATGGCCACTTGAGAGCTACTAAAATGTATGGTATACTAGAGACGTGAAAAGAAACAAAACTTTATGCATGAAGTTTACGTCGTCAGAATTAGGGAGAATTGCAATATAATTTCGTAGAATGTGGGTCATTGTACTATTAGTCTCAAGCTTTGTGAAATAGTAAAGTTAGTCTCGTAGATTAAAAGATATTGCAAATTTGGTACCATCCATAAAAAAAAATTAACGGAAAATACGTAAGTGAGCTTCATGCACATAAGTCAACATTCAAACATCTCACGTAAGGTGCATTTGTTAACATTTTGGACTAATTTTGTAATTGTCCATATCCTATTGGAAACATTATGGACTAATTTTGTAATTGTCCATCTCCTATTGGAAACATTTCGGACTAATTTTGTAATTGTCCATATCCTACTGGACCAATAAATAATTAATGAAGGTACAAAAATTGCATTTTACTTTAAATTATTGGAACGTTTTTTAGAATCCCGTAAAGCGTGGGACTAAAAGTACAATGACGAGATCATATGAGATAAAATTAGAATTTTACCCATTCAACGATTATATGAATACATAACGAGACTAGTTTAATAGCATAGGCACATATATGCTATATATGTAAGGAATAATGCGAATTTATTTTCAAATAAAATTTTCATTCCATTAAATTGTTTGAATAGCACATTAATTTAAGAAAAGGAATAAATTACATTTCCAGATAAAAAATTTCAAGGTTGATAAGTTCATAAAAATGTCGTCGTTTACACATGCGTACATGATATCACACGCACGGATATTAAAAAGTGTCTGCAGTGTACGTACTTTTGTGAAAATAAAGGGAAAAAGAATTGTGAATGAATGTAAAAGTTTTATTTATTTCAGAAATACGAATACATAGATCAAATTGTACATCATCCCAGCCAATCATACATTTTGATTGATGTATATGCACCATTGTCCAAATAAAAACCATCGTTTTTCACAGTCCAACGGCAAATATAATCTCCTTTGCATCTTTTTCTCCCCAATTTCGAAGTAAAAACATCAAAACTTTGATGCTTCGAACCCCACGAGAAACTACAGAAGTACAATGTGTTCTTGAAAATATTTTCACAAAAAAAGAAAGTCCAGTAATCATCAGGTTTAGCAAGTGTGTGATTGCCAAAATCATCGTTGCCCGATGCACAATGAAATTTTAAAGGTAAATTAGCATTGTCAAGGTTGTTAGTTATACCGACTTTGTAGTAGTGTGTGAAACATAAGAAGTTGGCTGATGCTTTGAAAATGGTGGCAGAACAAAGGAAGAAAACTAGTAACAAGGTTTTAGCTATTGTATAAGCCATAGTGTTTGTTATTAGGTTTGACTTAATTTCTTAAATGTAAGATGTGTGAGAGGTTGGGTTACTCTTTTATAGTAGTTTTTCGGAAAGATTATATGTAATATAGAAGTATTGATATAGGAAATATTACAGACAATCTTAATAGATTTAAAGTATATGATATTTATTATAGTAAAAAATATGAATTCATGCGATCTTTTTTTAAACTTATTGACTTTTGGCAGATTTAGTGCGCTGATTGTAAATCTCATGTAATGGGATTTATTATGCTGTGAAATGTTACTGCAAAACAATTTAAGTAAAGTAACAAAATTGCTAAAAGGAAAAAACTTAAATTAGTTGGTAAATACAACATTGAATTTTATATTTCGGAGGTTGTACAATCTTTTATGATGGCCACTTGAAAACTACGCACTAAAATGTGTGGCATACTAGAGACGTGAAAAGAAACAAAACTTTTTGCATGAAGTTTACTTGGTTAGAATCAGGGAGAATTGCAATATTAACCTCGTAGAATATGGGTTGTAATATTGGTCTCAAGCTTTGTGAAATTGGTAAGGTTAGTCTCGTAGATTAAAAGATATTGCAAATTTGGCACCATCCATAAAAAAAATAAAAAATTGACGGAAAATACGTAAGTGAGCTTCATGCACATAACCTTGTAATTAGTCAATGTTCAAACATGTCACGTAAGGTGCATGTGTCAACTTTAGGACTAATTTTGTAATTGTTCATATCCTATTGGAAACATTCACTACTATAGAAATGACCTATTACAACGATTTTTTTTTTTTGCCTATTACAGCGGTTTTAACCGCTGTAATTGGTTAAGGCCAATTACAGCGATTTTTTAACCGCTGTAATAGGTACCTATTACAGCGGTTATACAAAAAATCGCTGTAAAAAAAAATTAATTTTTTTTCCCGGGCCTATTACAGCGGTTATGGAAATAACCGCTGTAATACGTAGTTTTTTTTTTAATTTCATTTTCTCGTTTATAATTGTACCAAGTCGGAATGACACGAAATTTGTACGGTCATAGCGAAACGGCATTCTGAACAAAACGCATTGAACATGCAATCTTGTGATTTTAGCCATCTGAGATCGTGTAAGGCCTCAAATTTGCGTTTTATTACGAAAATAGGGTATTTTCGTAATAAAACGCAAATTTGAGACCTTAAACGATCTCAAATGGCTAAAATCACAAGACCGCAATGCATTGCATACGTCTTGTTCAGCACGCTGTTTTACTATCATCGTGCGAATTTCGTGTTATTCCGACACCGCAAAATTTCAACCGAGAAATACTTTCGTAAATACACAAATATACATACACACATACACCTACCAACATATACACAAATATACATACACCCATCCACACATACACAAATATACATACACCCACACACATACACCCATCAACATATACACAAATATACATACACCCATCCACACATATACAAATATACGTACATCCATACATACACGCATCCACATATACACAAATATATACATGCACCCATCCACATATACACAAATATACATACAACCACATATACACAAATACACATACACCCATCAACATATACTCAAATATACACACACCCATCCACACATACACAAATATACATATACACCCACATATACACAAAATAAATACACCCACACATACACAAATATACATATACACCCACATATACACAAAATAAATACACCCACACATACACAAATATACATATACACCCACATATACATAAAATAAATACACCCAAACATACACAAATATACATACACCCACACATATACAAATATACATATATATATAGAGAGAGAGAGAGAGAAAGAGAAGAAGCTTACGATCATGGTGGTGGTGGCGGCGGCGCCGGTATGTGGTGGTGGTGGTGGTGGCCGCGGCGGCGGTGGTGCCGAGCTTTTAGGGGGGGGGGGATCGAGAGAGAGGCTGAAATGAGTTTTAAATTTTGAGAGTGAGAGAGAGAAGTGGGAAGATAAAAGAGTTTCAATTTTTTTTCATTTTGGCCTATTACAGCGGTTCTTATAAGAACCGCTGTAATAAGGTACACCTATTACAGCGGTTCACATAAGAACCGCTGTAATAGGTGCCACCTTTTACAGCGGTTCAGTAGAGAACCGCTGTAAAAGGCCTATTACAGCGGTTCTCTACAAAATCGCTGTAATAGATGCCGCCTATTACAGCGGTTCGTGAAAGAACCGCTGTAATAGCCCCCCTCAGTTTAGCGGTTTTTCGAAAAACTGTTGTAATTGGGGCGCTGTAATAGGCTTTTTTTGTAGTAGTGATTTAGGACTAATTTTGTAATTATCCATATCCTATTGGACCAATATTGCAAGTCTCAATTATTTTTATATTTATTTTTCAGTTTTACCAATAAACCCAAATATGGGTCACACCACTATTTTGTCTTCAACTATAGCTCGTTTGCCCATGTGCATTTGGAGTGCAAAATCATTTTGGTAAATGTTTGACCTCATTCAATAATCTTTTTTGGACGTTTTTGTGTTATAAACTCACATTTCAAGCTAAAAAATTCAAACTTTTTTCATAGAGTTAACTCTACGAGAATTAATTTTTCTGTAATTATTAATGTAATAATTTGCCAAAGTGGCCCTTAATCATGGTCTTAACTTTAGGATTTCCTAAGCCGTCAAAAATGAAATCTCATTTTCAGTCTGATTTTACAGAATATCCATGAAATTTCGAGCGAAACCAAAAGTTTTCATAATATTTCATCGAGTCCCAAGATTTCTTGAAATTTAAAAGAATATTAACCCTATTGCATAATATCTACCAAAATCTTGACCAAAAATCGATATTTCCCAAAATTATTTTTATTTGATTTAAATATTTTATGTTTAAGTATAATATATAAAAATAAAAAAATTGCCTTGTTTTTCTGTTGGACCACATTTATCAAGTATGAAAATGGAGGCAGCTTAGAAACCGATGATAACAATTTTAATCCTCATAGAAGCTCCGTGTGATTTTGAATAATATTTTTTTCATAAGTATATATGTTATGTTTTAGTGAAGTTTTCATAAGATTTATATTTTAGGAGAATATTGTAAAATCAACCCGTAACTTTAGGGGTCTGGCAATATTGGTCCTCTATCTTTCGAAGGTGGCAATTATAGTACTGTATCTTCTTAAACGATGGCGATTCAGGTCCTTTATCAAATTTGTTAGCATATTTGGTCCTAGAATACTTTGGATTTCAGCAAAATAGTTCTATGAAATAGATCAGGCCGAACATGCTTCCAAAAAATATTAAAAGTTTCATAATGTTATGCCTATGGTTGACCACCTTATCACTGGGTATTCTGAGCACTCGTTTTTACTAATAAATCCAACCACACAACCGCAGCCGATAGTTCGGAGGCACCCAGCTCCTTCAGTAATACACAGCATAGTCCAATTTCGTTTCCTACCTTTGGGCGTAAAAGGTATTTTCAAAATAAAGATATAATAAACTTTGGAAGACAGAGGTTGAACAAAAGCCTTTAATTTTATTAATGAAATACAAAATTAAAATTACATAATATTATTCTACTCTGCTATTGGAGGAGAAAACCTTTAGCCTCTCATGAGGTGGCTTACAATTGGGGAAATCCCCATACACTCGTGTAAGAAAACTATGAAAGAAGAAATATTACAAATTTTTCTATGGATATTTGTATATAAAAGAGTTGGAAAAGTTTTCTGATGATCTCCATCTGCTTTTGAGCTTCCTTCTTATAACCTTTAGTCTCGGATTCCAAATACGGACTCCAAAACTTGTTTAGTTTTTTGACGTCATTGCATACGCCAATCTTTAATGTGCGTGGGTCCTTGTGTTTGTAACCTTGTCTGCCACGCTCGTCCTTTTACAACTGTTTTCTTTTCCAGCTATCCACTTTAATCAATCATATGATTGATTTTTCACTTATTGCGCCTGACTATTCAGGCCTTTTTCTTTTACATGATTTTACCCTGGTTTGTGAAAGCCCCGGGGGTAAAACTTCTTTTTTTCCTTATCGTTATCGGATTCGGGTTTCATCTTGGTAACCCGTATTTTTGTACCAAATAAAGGTTTTTATTAGAACTCAAACACTCCCGATTGTGCCATTGATCAACATGCATCATGTTGCGGGCTTTCTTTCTGGAAGCTTCAGTTGCTGATAACTTGTTTTCCCAGATTAGTGCTCTTTTTTATTTAAAGAGCTTCTCTGCGGATTCAGTACTTTTCCCTGTCATGGAGTTTAACAGGGTCGATCCATTCACTGAGTTTGAAAAGATTTTGAATGGATATTTAACTTTGTCCATCTCTGTAAGACAGACCTACATTCCCCATGCTTTTCTAGTGGAAATATCATCTTCATTGATAAAACTGACCAAAGAAGCTCCTCCTGTTGCAACCATAACTCTGTTGTGGGCTGCCATATCTGGTCTCTGTAACTTAATGAAATGAAACACTGGATGAGACCCTTTTCCTGCTATTTCTGGTGCTGCCGAAATAATCTTCAACTCTAGAATATCACCCCTATTGAGGTGTTGGTTGTTTTGCCATGAATCATACACAACACAAAAATCTAATCCGGAAGTTTGGATATCTCCGAAAAACTCGATGACATAGTATGTATTGAAGCTCATGCCCCAAAATCATACCATTCTTGGACTTCGTCGGGATTTGATCCTTTCTTCATCCAAACTCTAGGATATTTCCCTGATACTTCTAGCAAGGACTTATTAGGATTTATTCCTTTTCTTAAGATTAATTTTTCCCAAGAATGCTGATAAACCTGCCAATGCAAATTAATCTTGGTAGTATTAACCTTAGAGGTGCCAGTTTGAGGCCTAAGGTTAATCTTTTCCTATTTTACCCCAGAGGTGCCGGGTTGACTTGAAGCAATAGGAGTTTGCACTTCCGATTGTTCAATTTTTTTCTTTTTTTTCAGAATCTGAAAATGGACTTGTGCAAGTGGTATTTGAATCCACCGCTCCTGGTATAGAGCCCCGTTCTCTAAACGTAGGTTTTGAGTCCTGCTCTGGTAATTCACGAGTCATCACTGAAGATGATGCCTTTCAAGTTAGCTCTTGTAATGTAGTCCATAACTAAGTCATGGCATACGTTGTTCCATTGATTATGTCTTGGACTGTGCCCAGATCAGCTCGTTGTACACGGCCAGCTACTTCAGCATTAGCTGATAACTGTCCAACTTTTTGTCAAGCTCCCCAAGGTTTTCCTTGAGATGCCTGTATCTCTTGATGATGGAATTAGCTTCAGACACTTCCATCTCTTGTCAGCAAATCTGCAAGAACATTTTCATGAGATTTCACAATAATAATGTCCAAACAATAATATTGACATTCAGCTTGCCATCTGATAATACGTGCCTTCTCAATTTTTGATTCAAGTTTATTTTTCAAAAAGGCTTTCACTTTAGTATTATCCATTTTTAATGTAAATTCTTTGGCTAATAAAAATAAAGGCCATTTCTTGAATGCCGTCCAAACCGTAAAGAATTCTTTTTCATTAATATGCCACAGTGTGGCTTGTTGTTTTGTAAACAACCCTTCTATATATCTACAAGGTTCTTCCCCTGTAGTTGTTCGTTTCATGAACACTTCTGCCCACCTATAATCATTGGCATCTGTATAGACTATCAAATCATCATTATCTTTGGGTATTGTGAGTTTAGGCAAGTTATTGCAAACTTGTTTCAACTCACGAATTTTTTGAGTGTGAATTTCTTCCCACTTCCACTTTGTACTCTCAGTCTCTTTAAAGAGAGGTCTGAAATTCTTCCTGTATTTTACTTGATCTTATGAAGATATCTGCAAAATTAACAACTTCAAAAAACTTTGAAGCTGTTTTTTATCATTCAGAACATCAGGAAAATTGCGTATTTTTTCCACAATATGTTCCTGGAGTTCTATACCTGTTTCGTCAATAAGAATGCCAAGGAAATCAATCTTATTAACTCCAATTATTGCCTTCTTCTCAGAAAGCACTAATCCTTCTTTATGACATGCATTAGAAAATATCTCAAGATGTTTAATATGCTCTTTCATATTTTTAGATGCAATTAAGATGTCGTCAATATAGACAAACATGAATTCAAAATAATCTTTAAAGAGATTATCCATTTTCATTTGAAATATCTGGGGTGCATTCGCAAGACCCATTGGTAGTACATTCCAGATATATTGACCTTGTGGAGTAGAAAATGCAGTATATTTTCTAAACTCCTTTTCCATCTTAATCTGATATAATCCAGATTTACAATCGAACTTAGAAAACACTTTAGCATTTTTAATGCAATCAATTAGGTGTTCTCTACTCGGGATATAGTAACCATCAAATTCAAGTATCTTATTTATACCTTGATAATTGATTACTAATATGTCTTTCCGCTTTTTATCTCGCCATGGTTTCTCACTAGAAAACTAGGACTACTATAAGCAGAGACTCCAAGTTCCATGAGTTTAAGATCGATATGCTCTTTTATGATTGTTTGCATATCCTTCTTAACCTCCATATTCATCTGGATTGGCTTGTATCAAACATACTCACACTTGAATTGTTCTTTTACTTTCAGAGTAGCTTTGATCTTGTTTTTATTCCACCAAGCCAAAGGATTCTCATTAAAGTTCCTTTGAATTAGTCTTTTAACGTTTTCAAGAGAAAGCAAGCTTTCTTCGTCAATGTTATCTAAGGACTTGGTTTGTAAAGCATTCTTAAGAAGTTGTATTTCCCTTTCAGAATCTTCATAACAGTCTTAATCAAAATTTTCCATTAGGCCTTGCTGTCTAAACAACAAAATCTTAATACCAAATTTCTTTTTATCCTGCATTTTAGGATAGGTTAATTTGGCATCCGCATTAAACTCACCACGTTTTTTGCGAAAAATAATAGGCATTATTCTATTAAATTCCTTGGTTAGTTGTAAAACCTGTATCTCATTACCACAAGTAGTAGTAAAAATTAACAAATTTTTGTTATTATCTTGCACATATTTTGCAAAAGTATAGATAAAATTGTTACCCAACAAAATATCTGCACCAGTCTCATGAAAGTAAATAGGTGGCACTTTTACCTTATACCATGGGGTATCAAATGCTCCTTCAATCATGATGTATGCTTCTCGTATTCCTTTATTGAGTATTAGGATTTTCTGAGAAAAATCCCTTCCTGCAATAGTACGTAAAGATTCTGTAGCATTGCTAGGGAAAACACCAGGTTTTGCTGTACAAATACCTAATCCTGAATCAATATAAGCTGTGAAATATTATGAATTATACTGTTCATATAGCATAGCAACCGATATGTATATTGAAAAGGGGCTGGTCATTTAGCTATTCAACTTGAGTAATATGACCATCAAGCTAAACTCCATACCTTTTCCTTTTCTTCCCCAAGGTTTGTGTTCCTCAAGGAAGCTTAATCCTAAGGTAACAATCCCTTGGTCACGACCGACTATTCCTGTAACAAATACTTCATAGCCTACCATTTCTAGCATACCTTCGTATTTACCAGCAGTAGGTTGCTGCAAGTAGTATAGATCATCACAAGAAAAGTAATTATCTTTCTTTGTAATATCAAATATTGCTTGCACTTCTTTCCATCCTTTAGGCCATTTAATTTTTACATTATCTACCCTAATAGCTTGAGGAGTTGAATCTTCAAATAATTCCTTTTCTTTTAAAGTCCTTATCCTTTCCTCCGAAAAAGGAGATTCTGCTATTAAAACCTGTTCTAGAACTCATTGAGCGATCTAGAACTGGATGATCACGGATTAAGATATCAACACCACTGATTCTTGGTATTTGAATGGGATCGGGTGCCATTACCTTATCAAATTCCTTGAAAATTCTTGGAATTTCAATATACTCTTTCCGAATAAACAAATCAAAATGATGTGTATTGGAAAGTGCATAAGCAATTCTATAAGTTATAGAATATGGTCTATTTCCCTCTTTCATAAGATCATTTCTTTTGAAATCCTGGTGAAGGGTTAAGACTCTGCTGAAATCTTGGTCAGCTAGGTTATATGCAATTCTTGGATGAATATCAAACATAAGTTTGCTTGCATATAAGTTTCCTACCATTGTACCAAGACAACCATCTCTTAAGTTGTTAATTCTCTTATCTATTATAGATAAATGTAAGGGAGAATTAACACATTCCTTGAAAGTGGCTTTAATTACTACTTCAATAGTTCCTATATGGATCCATTTCATAGTAACTACTACTTCCTCTTTGAGCCTACTTAATTCCTCCAGAATTTCTTCTTTTGGAATAAGTTGCATATCCATCACATTCTCATTTAATTCCCTGGGAATCGCAAACTCCCCTGAACTTACCTTGTATATGATGTTATGTTGTCTTTGATTTAATCCTATTTCATTTAGGATTCGGCTAATTCCGCTAACTCTAAAACCATTGTATGGTCCAAGGTTAGACTTTTGCCTCATTATTTTTCCATGGTTTTATCTGTTATAGATGTCCTGGAAAAGAACCCTGATAGGCTATCCGATGTTTAGAGCCCATGCCCTTCGTTAGGGTTATTCTGATTCTGTTGAAGATCCATCTGAATCTATTTGTTCCTCATAGACATTTTCGTCTGAGGGTATATTTTCAAATTGGTAAACTGGTACCAAATCTCCGTAGAAAACTGCATCCAGTATGTCAGCAGTGGCTTCAAATTGTTTTAATTCACCACTTTTTTGTGGACAATCTGGTGAAATATGGTCACTAGCTCCACATGTCCAGCAACTACAGTTCTTGAAACTTTCATTTGTCCGGGTGTGCCCTTCTGAACGTTCGTCTTGTAAAGTTTTACCCGTAGAATTTTCGAGATCCTTCGGAAGACACCCTTGTCGGTCTGGATCTTTGGCCAGATTTGTAAGATCGGGCTTTTGATTTAGACCATCAAGACTTTCATCTGAAAGAAGATCGTCTTTTGTTACTCATGTTGTCAGAGCGTACAAATTGCTTTCTCTTCTTTCTTTGCTCCATTAATTCTCCAATAATTGTTGGAAAATCATTATTATCACAGCAAAGAGGGATTTTCTTAATTTTTCCTCTTAGTCTTTTCATGTTCTTTTGGATAGCAGCTTGTTGACACCAGTTCTTTAGTTTGTCTTTCAAGAAAGAAATTCGTCTAGCGACCGTATCAATCTGCCCTTCCGGGACCTTGTAGGAATTGATTAACACTTCCCTCCAAGGACTGCAAATTTTTGCAAAGAACATGGGTGCAGCAATTTCTGCACTAACATCTGCATGGAAGAAATATTTTCGAAACCAATAAATGTATTCATCTATTGCACAAATATTTCTTAATTCAAGACCATAGAGTGCTTGTGTGTATTCTCTGGTTTTTTCTGTATTGTTTTCATCAAAGTATTCATCTCTGATAAAATGTAATTTGGTTAATCTTCCAAATCTGTCTGCAATTAAGCTTTTAGATTCTCCAGCTAGAACTTTTTGCCTAGATATTTCCAAGGTGCGTTCCCAACCCACCTTTACAGATACTTTTAAGATTAACTCCATTAATCTTATGTAGTTTTCTTTATCTAATTCCAGTGTAGTGGCTGCTATTTTCATAGCGGCTACCCACTCATCGATTAATGTTTTGACGTTTCTGAAATCGATGATATCCAAATTTAGGATAGTACCGTATGGATGCAAGGGTTGTGACATAGTCCTTGCCCAAGGTGTACTTTCTGGTACCCTATTTGGATTTCTTGCAGGATTGGCTCTAAACCTTGTGCCCCTAAGAGCGGGTTCTGCGTTCGTATGCAAATCACCACTTTCACGCATCATTTCATCCCATGGAGGATTATTAGATGCAAAACTTTTTCCTGGCAGCATTAGAGCCAGAGGATTATTTGTTTCATTGGTTTTAACATTAACCAAATCTACAAACGCTAGTTGAGAAAAAGACTCGACTAGCTTTTGGAGATCCGATGGATCTACTCTTGGTATATCCATATTAATTTATACTTTTAAGGATATGAACAAGTAGTTCTTCCTGAGTCTTAGGCTTCAGAATTTCCTTTGCCTTACCCTTCTGATGAAGAAGAGGCACTCGTCCAAGTGCATCACAGATTCTATCCTTTTTTGGTTTGGATGTACCTATAATACCTTGTCTCTCTTTCAGATCTAAAACTATTGCTTTTAGATCTATTTAGATCTGGAAGAATCTTGAGGATTTCCTCAAGTTTCTGGTTCAAGTTTTCGATTTTCATAGGTAGATCTATCCTATGTCCGTAATCTTGAACTGCCTTTTGGATCTCTCTAAGGTCTTTAGAAAGCTTAGTGGTATCCGGCTCAATCTCCTTCCAATTCATATTTGTAACTGAATTAAATAAAAGAGTTACCTTTATTTGCTTTCCCTGGCCATTTGCCTTGGATCTTTGCGAGTTGTAAATACTCACGATGTTGCCTTGAAATTTATCATTCAGAGCTAATTTCCTTTGAAAGTATCTTATCTCTGCATGATGATCCACTACTGGTTCTTTGTTTCTAGTGAATTCTCTCTTGATTTTGGTTGAAACCCTTTGGACTCTTCGGATAAATTTATCTATCCAATTAATTTTTTGTCTTTCCAGAATCTGAAAATACTCCTGTTTTCTTCATAGATCGACCAATTGTTCGATTCCATACTTGTTTAATACTCCTCCGTTAGGGATAAAATAACTTTATTTAACCAATTTAAATATTTCATCAATAAATCCTAGGCTCTGATACCATTTTGTGCGCGGATCATTTTTGCTGTTATTTTTGGTAAATAGGACTGAAATTGCTATTCCAGAAGTTAAAGAACTAAAATTGCCAGAATTTTAAAAGTTAATGGACTAAACTGCCAGTTGTCAAAGTTAAGGGACTAAAATTGCTACCCCCTGATAGGTATAGGATCAATTTTGCAGTTCTCTCTATCTTTTAGTACCGAAATCGTACTTATTTATTCGTAACAGATTTTACTCGTACTAATTAAAAAAATTCATTATATGTACATCATATACACAATATTGTCAATGTAAAAGATGCATAATTGTCTTGATTAAGGCTATCCAAAGTTTTACTTAAAATTTCCAATTATCTATTTAATGATTTCTTTAGAATCAATACTGATATTATGTATTGAGTGAATTACAATATTGATGCCGTAGGATATGGGTCATTAAAAAATTAGTTAGCAAAATTTGTCGCATGCAATTAAAAAGTTGCAATTTTAATTTGGTCCTGACTAAAGTGAGTGAGGTTTGCATGAGCATCACATATCACTTTTTGATGAACAAGACCTAAATTGAATTTCTTTTATCGTATGGTACTAATTTTGCTATCCCGTATGGCTTGACATGAATTTTGTAAGGATCCATATCTTATGATATGATACCAATATTACAATTTTTACTCAGAATTATAATAATAGATATTGTAATCTTTAAATCCACCAATTAGTATACTAAAAACGAAAATGGGAATCACATTAGAAGTTCATAGTGCGTTGTAGCCTAATTTTAGTGTCTTTCGGATGTGAATTTAGTTTTTAATCTGATTCTGAGTTTGTAAGCAATCCATGACAAAAGTTAAAAGGAGTCCATAGAAGAAAGTACGTACAAATCAATTATAGTTTTGACACATTAGTGTGCCATTGACTTCTATAATATTGGTTTCCATTTCCTGTAATTTCAAAAATGGGTATCTCAAAAATTGATTAAAATCTTTAAAACTAAGCATATGTAAGCAACCAAAAGGTAAAGCAAAGAAATTAAACTTATAGTGTATGTCACTATGCATAGATTCCTTCAAAACCTTTAAAATTATCAGATATACATTTTTTTTTTTTATCAAAAGATATACATTGATACATGTTTGGCTTTTTGGCAAAATGTTGTAGAGCCAAGTAAACCACCTCCCCTCCCCCACCCCCCCACCCCCAAAAAAAATGAAAAGAAAAGAAAGTAGAGCTAAGTTAAGAAGCCGTTGTTTCTTTTTTAGGTGTAAAGTAATACTTTATTCCCACAAACATCATTTACAACCATATCAAAACACATAGCACTCTTATGTCGTCCCTCTGTGTATCAGAAAGGATTAGCTATACATCAAAAATGCCAAGAGAAAAACACACTAACTCTACAAAACAGATTCTATGTATAATCTATCTCTATCCCTATGTAATCTTGTAGACAAACCCCCAAACCGCAATTTAAGATCATGCTTCAAACATTCAAAGACTATAGTGAAGCTTCTACTATCTTGTGAGAAACTTCTTTTATTTCTTTCTTCCCAACACTTGTAAACACAGCCTGCAAACCCAGCCATAACTATTCTCTGTTTGATTTTCCACTTTCTAAAAGCATACAACAGCCATCTCCTCCACCTACCAGGTTGGATAGGGCAATTGACAACCTGTAGCCATTGCATAGTATGACTAAGAAGCTGCTTTGTCCAATCACAGTGAAAAAAGAGATGCTCAATTGATTCCTGTTCATAACCACAGAAAACACATGAACAGTCTGAAAGTTGCATGAACCTGCTCAATCGATCCTTAGTTTGTAATCTTTGTAACACAGTTAACCAAAGAATAAACGAATGTTTTGGAATATTAAGATTATTCCAAACAAGTTTAGCCTCCCTGAACTTCTCTTGCTCACATTTGAGCCAAGTATATCCACTTTGCACAGTATACTTACCACTAGGGGTATGTAACCATCTGCCTTCATAGTAACCCTCTCTAACTTTGTATAGTATTCTTGTTAGTTAGAATAAATGAAGAAAAAGGGTATTCTTATTATGGATAACCTAATAGGATTCCTTGTGATAATTGTTATACAGAAGAACAGTTGAAGATCCAACCTAGTCCCTTTTAAAAAACAAACAAAAGAAAAAAATTATTCACTTAAAAAATGGACATAATATACCCTTTTGGTATTTCATAAAATTTATATCTCTAAGTTCTAGAGTCCTATAAAAAAATATTATAAAAAAATGATTACTTATAATTATAATTATTTGCATCAACTTAGTCATAATTTTCAAAGTAAGTAGACAAAATATAAGGAATGAAGACGAAACCAAAAGTCAAAACGTATTCAACAATAATATGAAAAAGAATTATAATTAGAAATTTTATTCACTTACATAAAAGCATTTTTAACCTCATATACAAATAGAAATCAATTTTATCCATTGATTGTCAAAGTAAGAATTGCTTGGGCAACGCCATTCAATAACTGGAATTGGCTCAAGAAAAATATATAATTTGTGTATTATAGAGCTGGATTGCTTCTAAAGCCATGATTTGCTCATCATTTGCACAATCTGAATGTAAATAGCTTGCTTCGACTCCTCTTAAATTAAATGTCTCTTTTCTTCTGAAAGTCGCAAACTCGCAATGATGCCAACTCATTCCTTTTAATTTTCTTGCATCTACAAAAAAATAGAAACAAACCAAAAGGTTGACCAATCTATACGAAAAAGAAAAATGAAAAAGAAGAGCAATACATAATATCAAAAGAGAATGAATAACAGAAATAAAAATAATTCATTTTATTATACTAAATGCATCTCGTGCGTGAAACACTACCGTGTATATCACACTAAAGTATCATAAATAGAGCATATATATGTACCACAAAGATTAAAATCTTTTGCACATTTACGACATACCATTGGATTTTCTCCAAGTCCTGCAAGTGAAAAAGTCATAAAGAAAATATAGAAAGTAAGAATAAAAGAAATAATAAAAAAAAACGTATGACTAAAATTGAGATTCAGGTTATATAAAACAATCAAATTAACGGAAGAGTCACAAACTACAGTTGCTATTGACAAATTTTAAATATCTTAAGGATATATTCAGTTATATTAAAAATAATATAATTAAACATATATTCTGTAAAATATTTACAGGGTTAAGTTTGAAGCCACCTTACATCAGCATTTTCTGAGAAAAGGAAAAGAAACAAAAGAAGATAGAAATTATGAGTTATGAGTAGTCACCATGCTCTGCTTCAAAACAAACGTAGCTTAAAGAACTAAGAGCATCCTCATTGGATGTACCTCAAATGGGGTTCTTGAAGTGCCACCTCAGCATTCCAAGAACCTCCCCTTCCAAGCACCCTTGTTTCCCATTCGAAGAACCTCTCTGCACTTGCTACTTCAGCATAGAACTTCTTCCAAGAACATCTCTTCCCATTGGAAGAACCTCTTTCAAAATACCCAATTAATAATAATTTATAAATAATTAATTATCTAACTATATAAAAAAATTTACTTTTCAAAAATAATTGATTAATTTAAATATATATTTTAAATTAATAAATTTAGAAAATAATTAACTAAATATATTTAAAGATATTGTGAAAATTTAATAATTATGCAATTATTAATTAAAAAATAGAAAATTTATGACATTTTTTTGTTATTATTGCAACAAATTAACAAGGCATACAATTGTAAACATGGCAATTATCGAACAAATTAGTTTTGTAACGGCTAGTTTTATAACGGCTAGTTTTTGAATTACATACAAATTATAACAAGTACAAACCAATTAAATTAATTGAACAAAATTAAATTTTAAATAAATTGCAACAAGTAAAATAAAACGAATTTGAATTACAAGCCATGTTTTTGTTTAATCCTCTCAACAGTAAGAAGATGAAATTTGAGTTGGAATTCATTCATGTCTGTTGTATCTTTCATTATAATGTCGTAATCATCTCTCCATGAAGTATCCTTCTGCCACTGCTCAAACTTCTCGATCTCTTCGGCCCTCTTCGCGTGATATTCGTCTAACTTCTCCAATATGACTTCAGTTCCTGCTGAGGCTTCAACAACTTTACCCTTTCCTTTCCTTTTGGCCGCCTTCTGGCCAATGTGTCTCCGCTCTACTTCAATATTAATCCCTTTCTTCATTGATCCTAGTCTACTTTTTTTTAGAAGAAGCTTGAAACTCTCATTACCCCCTCCATTTCGGTAGATCTTTGACCATCTCTAGAGGTGGTCATGCTTGAATTCTGTATCCTTATTGGCATTCCTATATAATGTACGAGCTTTTTGAATTATTTGGTCGTCTAACACCCCGCTTTGCTTCTCATCGACCAACTGATTGTAAATCACTACTACAGAAATGACCTATTACAGCGGTTAACCGCTGTAAAAAAAATTAAATTTTTTTTTCGGAGCTTATTACAGCGGTTATACAAATAACCGCTGTAATAGGTAGTTTTTTTTTTTTTAATTTTATTTTTTTGTTTATAATTTTACCATGTTGGAATGACACGAAATTCATACGGTCATAGTGAAACAACATTTTGAACAAAACGCAAGACTATGTCTTGCGATCTCGTGATTTTAGCCATCCGAGATCGTTTAAGGCCTCAAATACGCGTTTTATTACAAAAATACGTATTTTTGTAATAAAACGCGTATTTGAGGCCTTAAACGATCTCGGATGGCTAAAATCACGAGATCGCAAATTTTGCGTTTTGTTCAGAATACCGTTTCTCTATGATCGTGCGAATTTCGTGTCATTCCGACAAGGTAAAATTATAAACGAAAAATATTTTCGTAAATACACAAATTTATACATACACGCATCTACACATACACAAATATACATACATGCACCCATCTACACATACACAAATATACATACAACCACATATACACAAATATACATACAACCACATATACATAAATATACATACAACCACATATACAAAAATATACATACACCCATCAATATATACACAAATATACATACATCCATCCACACATACACAAATATACATACACCCACACATACACAAATATACATACACCCACATATACACAAATATAAATACACCCACATATACACAAATATAAATACACCCACACATACACAAATATACATACACCCACATATACACAAATATACATACAACCACATATACACAAATATACATACAATCACATATACACAAATATACATACACCCACATATACACAAACATACATACACCCATCCACACATATACAAATATACATACACCCACACATACACAAATATACATACACCCACATATACACAAATATAAATACACCCAAACATACACAAATATACATACACCCACATATGCACAAATATAAATACACCCACACATACACAAATATACATACACCCACACATATACAAATATACATATATATATATAGAGAGAGAGAGAGAAAGAGAAAGAGAAAGAGAAGAAGCTCACGGTCGTGGTGATGGTGCCAGCGGTGCCGGTATGTGGTGGTGGTGCCGGCGACGATGGTACCGAGCTTTTGGGGGTGGATCGAGAGAAAGAGAGACCGAGAGTAGAGAGAGAGAGAGAGAGGCTGAAATGGGTTTTAAATTTTGAGAGTGAGAGAGAGAAGCGGGAATATAAAAGAGTTTCAAATTTTTTCTTCGGGACCTATTACAGCGGTTCTTATGTGAACCGTTGTAATAGGCCATTTTTTTTAAAAAAAAAATTCTTTGAAAATATACCTATTACAGCGGTTTTTCTCAGAACCGCTGTAATAGGTCGGGAGCTATTATAGCGGTTCTTCTCAGAACCGCTATAATAGGTCGGGAGCTATTACAGCGGTTCTGAAAAGAACCGCTGTAATAGCTCCCGCGGTCAACCTTATTACAGCGGTTCACTCATGAACCGTTGTAAAAGGTCCCTCCTTTCAGCGGTTTTCAAAAAGCCGCTATAATAGGTGCACTGTAATAGACCATTTTTGTAGTAGTGAATACCACTGAATTGTGTAACCTTAGGCATAACCTTGAAATAATGCCCCTCGACTGTGCTAATATTACGCTTATGACCGCTCGACGAAAACTCATTGTAGTATTTCGTAATGCGCTCCCAAAAGGCCTCCATCTTTTGGTCAGTTCCCGTAACTGGATCACTCGAGATGGTCAAGTAAGCACTAAGCATTAGTTTTTCTTCTTTGACGCTCCAAAATTGGCGTTTTTTAGTTACGACATCGGGTTGGTCATCGTTGAGGTTGATGGTGTCCAACCCTTGTGGTGAGGGCATCGGTGGTGAAGGTGAGTATGACATTGAAGTTGGAGGAAATAAGTTTCGAGGTTGAAATTGTGGATATTGTGAAAAATGTGGATACTGTGAAAATTGCGGATGTTGAGAAAATTGTAGATTTTGGGGATACTGTGGGTTTTGTTGAAATGGTGGGTATTGTCGAAATTGTGAAAATGGCGAGTTTTGTAGATTTGGTGGATTTTGTGAATTTTGTGGGGATTGTGTGGTATTATCTTGAAAACTTTGATTTGGATAATTGGGAGAGTTTAGTAAATTTGTATAAGAATTTCCGAAATTTCCTTCCATTGGAAATATTTGAAAAAAAATTAAAGAGAAATTTGAGAGGATTTAATAAATTTGAAAGAAGATGGGAGATTGTTGTGATTAATTATTGGGAAAATGGGTAATATTTATAGATAAATTTAAAAAAATAATTAAAAAAAATTACAACGGCTAGAATTTTGTAGCCGTTGTAAGAAAGTCGTTGGAAGAAAAGTGGACTTAACAACAAAAGAAGACAAAAAAGCAAAATAAAAGAAAAAACAAAAACAAAACAAAAAAACAAAAAAAAAAGAAAAAGAGGGTGAAGTACCCGGTTCTTGCAGAGGAACCGGGTACCTCAATTTTGCCTCCACCTAAGCTTCCCCATTGGAAGAGAGGGGATCATGGGATGCCACATCACCCCATGATCCCCTCATGTACCCCTCAATGGGGATGCTCTAAAACATTGAAAATAGGAGACTGAGATTTGGTACCAAGAAGTCGTAGCCATCCTTAAGAAGCGTGAAGCATATAATGCTAATTAACTTTGGAATCATGCACATTATGGGAAATACAAAAGTTTAAAGCATGTATACTGATGGTTGAGGAACCAAAGCATATTATGGGGCAACACAATAAATATATCTGTGCTAAACCTCATATTCGAGGAAGTATACAATTATGTTTGGAAAACGGTTCATATTAAGGACTTTTTTAAAAAATAATATACTTTTTAATAAAAATTATATAAATAATACACAAATAAAAAAAACATCCGAAAATAGCACACTACGCCATTACTAATGGCGTACCCACATGGATACGCCATTAGTAATGGCGTAGCAAGAACTTTTTTTTTTTTTTAATGGTCTACCTGGATACGCCATTAGTAATGGAGCATCCAGACATTACTGGATACTCCATTACTAATGGCGTATCCAGTAATGTCTGGATACTCCACTAGTAATGGAGTATCCAGACACAATGAGTAGTTTGTATTTATTGTTTTTTTTTAATTTGTAATATTTCACCATATTGATATTTATATTATTGACGTGATTTTAGCTAAATTTAAATATAAAATTGCTTTGTTTTAGACATTTTTTGATTATGTGCGATATATGTGTGGATAGCTCTATGTGTCTAGTTTCATGGGAAGAAAACGTTTTATAAATCCGAGCTTTATACAATGAGTTATGAATTTTCTCGTGAAGACGCGCACAACTGTCTGCACAACCGACAGATTTTTAGCTAACTTTGAATACAAAACTGATTTGTTATAGACGTCTCCTGATTATGAGCGATATATGTGTGGATATAAATATATGTCTAGTTTAATGGAAAAAAAACGGTTCATGAATCCGAGCTTTCTACAACGAGTTATGAATTTTTTCTTGAAAACGCGCACAGCCGTCTGCACAGCTGACAGATTTTTAGCTAACTTTGAATACAAAACTGCTTTGTTCTAGACGTCTCCTGATTATGTGCGATATATGTGTGGATAGACCTATGTGTCTAGTTTCATGAAAAGAAAACAGTTCATGAATCCGAGCTTTCTACAATGAGTTATGAATTTTCTCGTGAAAACGCGCACAACTGTCTGCACAACCGAGAAGCTCCAATAAGTTAACGGACATGTACTAGGCACATGTCAAAATCCGTCAAAAAACAAACGGCGGTACCAAAAGTGAGAAAAAAAGCATTTTTGGTACCAAAAGTGAAAAAACTGAAAAGCGTGGTACCATTTGCAAACTTGCCTTATCATACGGTACCAAAATTGCAATTTTTCCTAATAATATAGACATTAACTATAGGAAAACAAATTAACATCATTGTTTTATTTGAAGGCTAAAAAAATATGAAACTAATACGGAAATTAAATTAATATGAAAAATACGAAACATCATTTTTTTAGCGTCGTTGTATCACATTTATGTGGTTATGTGCAAGAAGCAAGAGCCCGGTGGGAGCTTAGCATAGGTCCGTTAACTTTTTGGAGCTTCTCGGCTGTGCAGACAGCTGTGCGCGTTTTGACGACAAAATTCATAACTCATTGTAGAAAGCTCAGATTCATGAACCGTCTTCTTTCCATGAAACTAGACACCTAGATCTATCCACACATATATCGCACATAATCAGGAGACGTCTATAACAAAGCAGTTTTGTATTCAAAGTTAGCTAAAAGTCTGTCGGCTGTGCAGACAGCTGTGCGCGTCTTCACGAGAAAATTCATAACTCATTGTAGAAAGCTCGGATTCATGAACCGTTTTCTTTCCATGAAACTAGACACATAGTTATATCCACACATATATCACACATAATCAGGAGACATCTAGAACAAAGCAGTTTTATATTCAAAGTTAGCTAAAAATTTGTCGGCTATGCAGACAGCTGTGCGTGTCTTCACGAGAAAATTCATAACTCATTGTAGAAAGCTCGGATTCATGAACTGTTTTATTCTCATGAAACTAAACACATAGGGCTATCCACACATATATCGCGCATAATCAGAAGACGTCTAGAACAAAAACAATTTTGTATTCAAAGTTAGCTAAAATCACGTCAATAATATAAATATCAATATGGTGAAATATTACAAATTAAAAAAACAATAAATACAAACTACTCATTGTGTCTGGATACACCATTAGTAATGGAGTATCCAGTAATGTCTGGATACTACTCCATTACTAATGGTGTATCTAGGGAGACCATTAAAAAACAAAAAAGTTCTGGCTACGCTATTACTAATGGCGTATCCATGTGGGTACACCATTAGTAATGGCGTAGTATGCTATTTTCGGATGTTTTTTTATTTGTGTATTATTTATATAATTTTTATTAAAAAATATATTATTTTTTTAAAAAGTCCTCATATTAATGATCCCCTGGTACTTCTAATATTCTGCATTTGAAAGTTGAAAGAATTAAATGTACCACTAACTCATAATTCAAATCTTCCATTCAAAAGTTCACCACTAAGAATTTTTTTAGATTTAAAAAAAATTCTAAATTCTAAGAATTCACCATTTGGTCAAAATAACACCAATTGGGTCAAAAGACCTCCTTCAAATAATAATAGTAAAAGATAGATAGATAGATAGATAGAATAGATAGATTCCTTTGACTTTCATTACTAGTTCAAATTTGCAGAGCTGCTACATTGACTTCGTTGCCATTATTGATTTTTTTTACACATGTCAAATAATTGCAAAACATACGCTATAAACTATTTCACATTACTAATGTGGTTATTTTAAATTTTGTAATTGTTTCAACAAATTATTTATTGAATTATCATGCTTACATAGTATCTTTCTTTGATTTTCACAACCTCTAATAACAAATTTTACCGATCTTTGACCATCCAATTACCTTAATGATCATCGCAAACTATCTATAAAGAGGAGACTAACAAAAAACAAGCATGACATACGATTTTCACAAGTAAAAATGACTTGCACCATGATCAAAAATCTCATACCAGTTCTGCTCCTAGCAGCCAACATTTTCCAAGCACTGGCTCGTTGCACTTGTTGGGAAAAATTATTAATATGATAACAGACGGTGTTTATGAAGATGCAAGATGATAAGTCGAGTCACGAGTTTAGACTCGCTCTCCTTAAGACAATATTGTCCGGCACTTGGTGGTTACGGAATACGGAAATTGTCTCCCAAGATATAACGACGGCGTCTCGGCAATAGTACCACTACAAATTCCTGAGTCTAGCGAACAAAATACTTGTTCCAAATTCTCTCAATAGATACGAATGAATGAAATGCACATTTACGCATTTAATACGCAGAACCATTCTTACAATATGTAAGAATATTCAAAGTACTCAAATTAGAACTAAGTAATTCTTAAAATAATATTTATGAGTTTCAAGAATATTTTAAATGCTCTATATTAGCATTTAATATTCAACACTATTCTTAAATATTAAAATTAATATTTTAGAAACAAAAGAATTCTCAAAAATACTTAAAATAGTATTTCGGAGAAGAAGGGAGAAGAAAATATGATAATGAAGTGTTTAATTCCAAACTAGGGGGGTCAATTTATAGAGAATGATGTGTTTAATTCTCAATGCTTTTCAAAGTTGGCCAAAAGTAACCAGCACTCAATGCTTTTCCATCTAAAGCATCACCCCCTATATGGCTGCCACAACATCCTTCATGAATTTTCCTTAGCACGTAATTTCCATCCTCTGAGGATACACACTTTAGATGTGGTAATACGAGTGATTTCTTATATAAGATGTTACATATTATGGTAAACCTGGCAGGTCGGGTCAGTAATTTTTGCTCATTTCTTCAGGTAAAATTCCTTTTGTGAGATACAAAGTATGCATGACGTTCCAGCTTTTCCCAATATAGTCTTAAGTGGTTGATTAGTTCGAACAATTATTTTGTATGACAGAAAGTATTGTTTCAATCTCCTCGCCATGATAACCAATGCGTATGCCATCTTCTCTATTCCGATTATGTAGACTCTATGTCAGAATGTACTTTGCTAATGTTATACACAGGCTTTTCAAGTTTTCCTTCCTCCCGTAGTAGAACCATGTCAACTGCTCAATCTGCCACAACTATGGATAATATCAATGGCTCGCCTCGTACAATTTTGGTGAACAGAGATATTTGATTTAGGTATTCCTTAAATTTCGTGAATGCCTACTGACATTCTCCAGTCCAACCGAAATGATCAGCCTTGTGCAAAACTTTAAAAAATGGCAAACTCCTCTCAGCTGCCTTAGACACAAAATGGCTTAGAGCTGTGATCCTTCTGTTTAATCTTCGCACCTCGTTCACATCCCTAGATTCCACCATGTTTTCAGTTGCTTTGATTTTCTTTGGGTTAGCTTCTATGCCTGTTTCCCTAACCATGTAGACTAGAAACTTCCCTCCCTTGATTGTGAATGCGCACATAGCTGGGTTCAACTTCATCCTATATTTTCTCAGAGTCTCAAAAGTTTGTTGTAGATCTTGTGCATGCGTATTGTTGGTGTGACTCTTTACTACCATGTTATCCACGTATACTTCGATACTCTTCCCTATCTGATCATGAAACATCATGTCTACCAACCTTTGATAGGTTACTCCGGAGTTCTTTAGGCCAAAGGGCATGATCACAAAACAGTACGTACCAAAGAAAGTTTTGAAGCTGACCTTCCTTTGGTCTTCCTCGGCTAGGGGTATCTGATGATACCCGTTCTGTGCGTCCATGGTGCTTAGTAGCTCAAATGTAGCCATGGAATCTGCTAATTGATCTATCCTAGGTAAGGATAATGATCCTTAGGACAAACATTATTTAGATTGTGGAAATCAATGCACATCCTCCATTTTGATCCTCCTTTACGGACCAAGAACTTGTTAGATATCCATTCAGGGAATTGAATATCCACAATATTCTTAGCTCTGATCAATTTCTCTAGCTCCGCCTTGATTATGGCATCTTTTTCTGGGCCAAAATGCCTCTTCTTTTGCACCACCGGTTTAGCATCTGAATATATGTTGAGATGATTTTGAATTACTATCGGGTCAATTCCTACAAGATCATTGGCTAACCAAGAGAATACATTCGCATTTTTTCGTAATACAGCTATCATTTCCTCTCTCAGATCTGAACTTAGGTGTGATCCTATCCTGACTGTTCTCTCAGTATTTCCAGGTACAAGCTCAATATTCATGAGTTCTTCTACAAGTTCAACATGAGCCGATATAGATTTTTTCTCTGCCTCACCTCCAGCTAATCCTACCTTATTTGTTTTGCGCTTCTTATCTTCCACAAGTTTTTCCTCATGCTTTAATGATGCTACATAACACTTCTGAGATTGGGATTGATTACCCAATGCTTTCCCTATTCCATTAGCTGTAGGAAATTTGATTTTCAAATATAGTATGGAAATTACTGCTTCAAACAAGACTAGTGCAGGTCATTCCAGTATCACGTGTATGTCGAGGGTGTATCCACCACTAAGAATTTCACCAATTTCGTTCTTGTATCATGTCCCTCTCCTAGGGATCTGGGTAGCATGATCTGTCCCACTGGTTGTACTGCTTCTCCCGTGAATCCAAAGAGAGATGTCTTTACTGCCTCCAGCTTAGCATCTCCTAAGGCCAATTGCCGATATGCTTGAAAGAACAATATATCCATAGATCCCACTGTCAATGAATATTCGTTGTACATCGTAATTAGCTATAGTAGTTGTGATCACCAACGCATCACTATAGGGCGTCTAGATTGTTCTAGCATCTTCAGGTCCAAATCGGATTTTCTACCCATGTCGGGCCTGATTAACATTTAGGAAAGGTTGATGCACTATCTGCTGCCCTTACTTGCTTACGCATATTTCTCTTAGACTTGTCTATTGACGATGCTTCTGTTAACATATGAATTGTAGCACGATCCACTTGTTTTACTTTCTTAGTTCCCTGCCCTTGGTTTTCCCAGGTGTCAGGTTGTTTGTTGATTTGTTGGGGAAATTTTTCCCTACCCGCAGGTCTAGTTTTTTCTAGCTCCTCTTCCTTGCCATCTTCCTCCTCGACCTCTTCCCAGGTACCTCCACCTCTGAATGGAGCTGGGTTACTTCGTGTTTGTATTAAGAATTCTTTTAAATAACCCATCCTAGCTAGACATTGTATTTCTTCAATTAGCTCCGGACAATCATCGGTGTCATGCCAAAATTCTCTGTGATATAAATCTGATTGGGTGGATTATGCGGACCTTTATTTGCTCATTCCGGCCATTATACTATGTCCTTTGGCTAACGGATATGAGTTGGGAGACGCGCAGCCATATCTGAACTAGGTACGGACACTAGAGCTAAGTTATATATTCACTTTCCTCTTTCATCCTTACGGGCTTTATTATGGATATTCTTTTCCTGTCTGTTCTATTTCCTAGGACCTTACTCTGACCGCTCATCATCTGAGCCTTCTCCATGTTAACATACTTTTCTGCTGTTGTAAGTAGTTCATCAAATCCCATAGCTGGCCTTTTAGTCAATGATTTGAATAGGTCTCCCTCCTTTAATCCTTGTGTAAAGGCTCTACATTTTAGGTCTGCTATGGCAGATGGCACCTCTAAGGTAGCGGCGTTGAAACGCCTCATATAGGTCCACAAAGTTTCATTACTTCTTTGATTAATGTTAAATAGACTCAGGGGAGTCTTCCCATGCCTCTTGTTGCTGGCGAATTGTTGTAATAATTTTGAACTAAATTCCGGAAACGGTCCAATAGACCCCTTCGAAAGCTGGTTGAACCATTATTGTGTAGATCTGGCCAACGTGGTTAAAAACACCCTACACTTAATAACATCGGAATACTTATGCAGCAGGGCATAATGCCTAAAAGTATACAGATGATCCTCTAGATCCATGGTTCCATCGTAGGGCACGATGGAATGAATCCTGATATCCCTAGGTAACTCCTCCCTCATGATGAAATCTGTGAATGGAATTCCTCGCTCCACATGTATTTTCCCCCCTGCCATTTTCTTCTCCATCTTTTCCATATGTTTTGCCATTAATTCCAGTTGATCCATCTTAGCTTTCCCTTTCTTACCACGGTTCCCATAGGGATCAAGCCGATCTATAATTACTTGCTTCATCTTCAATTCCTTTGCCTTTTTGGCCTATGCTTGAGACGGACATCCCTGCAAATCATCCTTTCTATGTATGTCAGCCTCTCACTGTTGCATTTGGGGATGCAGATTTTTGTCGTACATCTGCTCTTTTGTTGGCTTAGGTTGAGAGATCCAACCTTCAAGATTTTCTCCTTCTCCTAGATTCATAAGACGCATTTGACATCCCTCAAGAGTTAATTATTTCTGGTGTGGCTCATTTTCTTCTTTGGCTTTCTCTCGTTCCAGATGGCCAAGCCTCGGGATACATTTCCCAACATTTCCTTCAGGGGAGTGATTTCACCATTTCCTCATGGAGTAATATCGTAATTACCCCCAAGTTCCATGTTTTTCGCCATGGGTGTCTCTTTTGGTGGCGGGGATACCAAGTCATTGATCCTTCTTTGCCCCGGCATACCTACAATTTTAGATAGTAACGCAGCTGTGACAACTACGTCAACAACCCCTTTCAGCTTATCCAGTATTAGGTCGAGATCGACCATACTCTTAGGGGGCACTTCTTTCCTGCTAATTTGCTCATCAGTTGAGTTTTCCATCATGGCATCTAGTATTTTCCTCTCCAATCGCCTTACTACGAGAGCTAGCATTTCTGGAGCGTTCCGATCTAACCCTGGTAGGGTCGACAACGTCTTTTCCCCAACATTTTTCTCAGATTTTGCGCTTTCTCCAAATCTTGACCTATTATTTTTGATGTAAATGAAAAATAATACAGAAAATAAAGGGATTACCTCATGTCTTCTTCTCAAGGTTCCCACAGACTGCAACAATTGATGTGTGTGGGTATCACACCAATAAGAATAATGCGATATATAATATAATAATAAGACACAAGGCACGAATAATATGTAAATGAACAAGAGATTTATGTGGTTCGATCCAAATAAGACCTACGTCCACGGAAATAAAGTAGTCGATCATTTATTCATCCATTGGAGTTAGTATTCTTACATGCTTTTTGTGGGTGGTCTCAAATGGGTAAGTCAACTATACTAAAAAATACACTTGTTAATGAGAATAAATTAGGGTTTCTCTATTTGAGCTATATTCAATCAAGTATAAATGGTAAATATCTAAGAATATCAGCCTTGATATATGCAGATCTGGTTATGGTAGGTCTTTTGATTGATTAGATCTTGTTTCCAATCTTGACTTTTATGACATGCCTTCCCTGTGCAGGTAGGGCAACTAGACCTCTAGCTAAGCAGGTCCAAGCAAGGTCTTAAATTTTGGTTTTGAAGTAGATATCGGTGTAGTAAATTTACGAAAATTTTGATGAAAGTTTCGGGGATATTCAAAATTTCGGTTTCGATTTTAAAAAAATTATGAAAATTTCTAAAAATATTTGGAAATTTACAATAAAATTTTAAGCAACTTTAATTATCATACATATGCGTCTTTTACATCAATAATATTACATATATAACATATGGATAATGAATTTGTAAAATAATATGACTAAAAATTGTTGCAAACAATATGAATAAATATAATTTGATAGTAAGATAATAACCAAATCTCATGAGAATTTCATTAAAATAAAGTTTATCAAGATTTAAGTAAAAGTCACTACTCAATACCACATCGAATTTCTAGGATGATCGAATTTGCTATCAATATTATCTGTCCTACCTCCACTTCTGTGTGGTTAGGGGGTAAGTGCTTGCTGCTTAGTAGGTGTGGTCCTTGTGGACCAACTTTACATATAATTTTCTAATTATATAATATTAGTTTAAATATTAGAAAATTATATTAGAAACTAAATATAAAAAATTAAATTAAATTTTGGCCGAAATTTCAGTTTCGGTGAAAGTTTCGAGAAATTTCGGGTTTCAGCCAAAATTTTGATGGATATTTGACAAAAATATTTTAAATTTCGAAAATTTCGAATTTCGACAAAAATTTTGGAAAATTCTGGGTTTCTGTCAAAATTTTGGTAGATATTCTGCAATATTAGATTGAATCTGAGATTTCATTTTGGAACCCCCCGAAACACGAAATTTTGGTCCAAATTTCGATGTTTCGATCAAATTTAAGACAATGGCTCCAGGTATGGTCGAAATTTCGATGTTTCGACCGAAATTTAAGACTCTGGCTCCAGGTATCATATCTTCTAAAAAAAGCTCCAAGTTCATAATGATGTTGGGCTTGGTCTCAATAAGCTTGGGACTCTATTGCTTGGCCTAATATCAGAATTACACCACATCAAAGAGTAAACTATATCAAGTCTTTCATTTACTCCAATACGTTCCTCTTAGTAGTATCTAAAATTTCATGATTTCTTGAAATACAAATAAAAAGGAAATGGATAAATCAAGACTTTGAAGTCGTTACACGTTCATGTTTATGGGTTCAAGTTATATATACATTCAACGATTATATTAATTCAAAAGGAGACCAGTTTATTTGCATAGGCACATATATGGGGATAATTGCATAACAACCCCCCCTCCCTCCCCCTTTAACAAGCGAAACCTGCTTCAAACTACCATATGTTATGTTTTTTGCGTAGCGCCCCCTTGTGTTCTATTTTATTCTGCATACTCTCCCTTTTTTTTGTTTCTTTTTGTGTGTTTTTTTAATTATAAATATTCTAGATCCAATCCAAATTAAATTATTTATGTACTAGAAACATGTAGGGGGTAAAAATGCATTCAGTCTGACATTTATGATGAAGAAAAACAAAAAAAAAAGAAAAGAAAAAAGAGAGAGTATGCAGAATAAAATTGAACTCAAGGACGCAAAAAACGTAATACAAGGTAGTTTGGCCCAAATTTCGCTTATCACAGGGGGATCTTATGCAATTATCCCACATATATGCAATGTATGTAAGGGAATAAAGCGAACGTATTTTCAGATAAAAAATTTCATTTCATTAAATTGTTTGAATAGCACATTAATTGAAGTAATGGAATAAATTGCATTTTCAGATAAAAAAATTTCAAGGTTGATAAGTACATAAAATTGTCATCGTTTACACATGCATACATGATATCACACGCACACACGAATATTAAAAAGCGTCTATGTAGTGTACGTACTTTTGTGAAAATAAAGGGAAAAAAAATTGTGAACGAATGTAAAAGTTTTATTTATTTCAGAAATACGAATACATAATATCAAATTGTATGTCATCCTAGCCAATCATACATTTTGACGCCATCCAAATCAAATCCATCGTTTTTCGCAGTCCAAATGCAAACACGACCTTGTCCACAACTTTTTCTCCCCAATTTCGAAGTAAAAACTTTAAAACTTTGATGCTTTGAACCCCACGAGAAACTGCAGAAGTATAATGTGTTCTTGAAATAATTTTCACAGAAAACGAAACTCCAGTAATCATCAGGTTTAGCAAGTGTGTGATTGCCAAAATCATCGTTGCCCGATGCACAATGAAATTTTAAGGGTAAATTAGTATTGTCAAGTTTGTTACGTATACCAACTCTATACCTGTATGTGAGACAGAACCCGGCTGATGCTTTGAAAATGGAGGCAGAATAAAGGAACAAAACTAGTAACAAGGTTTTAGCTATTGTATAAGCCATAGTGTTTGTTATTATGTTTGACTTAATCTCTTAAATGTAGAATGTGTGAGACGTTGGGTTACTCTTTTATAGTAGTTTTCAGGAAAGATTATATGTAATATAGACGAATGGATATAGGAAATATTATAGACAATCTTAATTGATTTAAAGTATATAATATTTATTATAGTAAAAAATATGAATTCATAAGATCTTTTATAAACTTATTGACTTTTGGCAGATTTAGTGCGCTGATTGTAAATCTCATGTAATGGGATTTATTATGCTGTGAAATGTTACTGCAACACTATTCAAGTAAAGTAACAAAATTGCTAAAATTACAACATTGAATTTTATATTTCGGAGGTTGTACAATCTTTTAAGATGGCCACTTGAAAACTACTACGATGTATGGCATCCTAGAGACGTGAAAAGAAACAAAACTTGATGCATGAATTTACTTAGTTAGAAATTAGAATTAGGGGGAATTGCAATATTAATTTCGGAGAATATGGGTCATTGTAATATTAGTCTCAAGCTTCGTGAAATTGTTAAGTTTAAAAAATTGACGGAAAATACGTAAATGAGCTTCATGCACATAACCTTGTAACTAGTCAATGTTCAAACATCTCACGTAAGGTGCATGTGTTAACATTTAGGACTAATTTTGTAATTGTCCATATCCTATTATTGGACCAATATTGCAAGTCTCACTTATTTTTATATTTATTTTCCAGTTTTACCTATAAACCCGAATATGGGTCACACCACTATTTTATCTTCAACTGTAACTCGTTTGCCCATGTGTTTGGACTGCAAAATCATTTTGATAAGTGTTTGACTCCATTGAATAATCTTGTTTGGACTTCTTTGCCTTATAAACTCACATTTTGTCAAGCTAAAAAATTCACGCTTTTGTCATAATTACCCTACCAGAATAACCTTTTGTGTAATTATTAATGCAATAGTTGGGCCAAACTAGTCCTCAATCATGGTCTTAACTTTAGGATTTCCGGCGGGGTCAAAATGAAATCTCATTTTCAGTTCGATTTTACAAAATATCCATGAAATTACGATCGAAACCAAAAGTTTTCAAACAAATTCATCGAATCCCAAGATTTCTTGAAATTTAAAAGAATTAACCACTTTGCATAATATCTACCAAAATCTTGACAAAAATCGATTTTTCCCAAAGTTATTTTTATGATAACGATTTTAATCCTCATAGAAGCTTCGTATAATTTGAATAATATATTTTCTCAAGAATAATTATGCTATGCTTTAGGGAAGTTTTAATAGGATTTATATTTTACTACCGAAATCGTACGTACTTATTTATTTACAACAAATTTTACTCGTAATAATTAAAAAAATTCACTATATCATAAACACAATATTGTCAATGTAAAAAGATGCATAATTGTCTTAATTAAGGGTATCCAAAGTTTGACTTAAATTTCCACTTATTTCTATTTTATGATTTCTCTAGAATCAAAATCATAATTATGGATTGAGTGAATGACATATAGGTCCCACAGGATTTGAGGTCATTAAAAAATTAGTTAGCAAACTTTGTCCCATGCAACAAAAATAAAGTTGCAATTTTTGTTCTGACTAAAGCAAGTGAGGTTTGTATTGCATCTCATATCAATTTTTTGACGAATAAGACCAACATTGCAACTCTTTTATCGTGTGGTACTAATTTTGCCATCCCGTATAGCTTGACATTAATTTTGTAAGGATCTTATGATATGATACCAATATTACAATTCTTATTCAGAATTGTAATAATAGATATTGTAATCTTTAGATTCACCAATTACTATATTAAAAAAGAAAATGGAAAATGGAAATCACATTAGAAGTTCATAGTGTTCTAGCCTAATTTTAGCGTCTTTCGGACGTGAATTTAGTTTTTAATATGATTCTGAATATTTAAGCAATCCTTGACTATATACAATGAAATTGTAAATTAGCTTTTTTTTAAAGAAAAATTAGTCTTATATATCATTCAATTGAAAGTTTACAACGCCTGGAATAATACAATACATATCGACACAAATGATGTAGTAAGAACATCTGAAACACCAACTATATATATCAAGTTTCTTGAAAATAACAAATTTGAAAAACTCACAAAAGAACAGAAGAAAACTCTTGTGTTCAAGATCACACTCTTATTTAAGAGAGAAAAGCTCTCATTCGTGAGAGAAATCGAATTCTCATTCGAGAGAGAAAATAAAAACTAACCACAAATGTACAATACAATCTAAAATTTTGATTATTGTCCGTTTTCATCTCGTCATATCCACCTCTGTGTCATTAGATCAACCCATGTCTCGTCAGATCTGAAGTTGAGATACATAATTTGAAAGAGGGTGCTCCAACCAAACCCGCTGATGATGGTATTGACAGTAGTGGCGATGGAGGTAATCACCTCACTAAACCATCATCGGCAAAGAAGAAGACAAGAAAAAAATTAGTGTTTGAGAGCTGAAGAAAAGGAGAGAGACATCATTAACTGAAATTGTAAATTAGTTGAGGTGCATGCAAATTACCTGTACATATGGTGCAAATCAACTGTACGTATGGACAAATATTTCGATTAGATCTCTTATCATGATTCGGGATTTGCTAATTGCTTGTCTAGAGGGTAAATTCTATGCTAGATCGAGACCATTGGTCTCGGTCTAGTGTACACCATTGGATTAAGGGGCATTTAAGTAAATGCCCCCCCTCCCCCCCCCCCCTGTTGGGGGGATCCAATAGTGTAAACTAGACCGAGACCAATGGTCTCGGTCTAGCATAGAATGACCCTGTCTAGAGTACTCTTTTAGTTACCATATAATTCCCTTGACTTTCATTACCAGTTCAAATTTTCAACGCTGACTACATTGACTTCGTTGCATTATTGGTTTTTTTTGACACACGTCAAATAAATGCAAAACATACGCTATAAACTATTTCACATTACTAATGTGGTTATTTTAAAGTTGGGATAATTGCAGACACCCCCTCACATATGGGGTCATTGCACTTCACCCCCTCACTTATTGAAATATGCACTTTACTCCCTCACTTATCATAAAATGTGCACTTACCCCCTTCGGATAGCTCGGACAGAAAAAATACAAAGGAATTTTTCGTACGTTGCTGCTCGGATTTGAATTTTTCTTTGTATTTTTTTGCCCCAAACTGGCCGAAGGGGGTAAGTGCACATTTTATAATAAGTGAGAGGCTAAAATGCACATTTCAATAAGTGAGAGGTAAAGTGCACATTTCAATAAGTGAGGGGGTGAAGTGCAATGACCCATATGTGAGGGGGGTGTCTGCAATTATCCCTTTAAATTTTGTTATTGTTTCAACAAATTATATATTGAATTACCATGGATATATAGTATCTTTCTTTGATTTTCATAACCTCTAATAACAGATTTTATTGATCTTTGACCCTCCAATTACCTTAATGATCATCGCAGACAAGGACGGAGCTAGGAATTTCATTGAGGGGGGGGGGGGGGGTTGAGATTGTTGTGATATAGGTATACACTTTTTTTTTGCCAGATAGTCAAAGGATTTAAAGGGGGGTGCGGGGGGTTTGCTCCCCTCAGTACGATACGCTATATTTACGGGGGGAAATATAATAAGGAACTAGGTTCAATTACAACTTTTGGCATACTTTATACTCTTATATCTCTTTCATTATAGTCAGAATTTTGGGTTTTTTTTGGAGGGGGGGGGGGGGGGGGGGGAGAACTCAAAATAAAGGGAAAAAGCATGATATTTTTCGATTTTGAGGGGAAGGGGGCGAAATTCAAATATAAAAATCTTTGTAAGGTAAAAAAATAATTTTTTAAAATTAAAGGGGAGCAAGCGCACCCTCAAGCCCCCCCCCCCCCTGACTTTGCCCCTGATTGCAAACTATCTATAAAGAGAAGACTAACAAAAAACAAGCATAACATATGATGTTCACAAGTAAAAATGAATTTCACCATGGTCAAAAATCTCATACCAGTTCTACTCCTAGCAGTCAACATTTTCCAAGCAATGGTCCGTTGCACTTTTATTCCCTGATACGAGGTTCAAGTCTTCAATAAACTCCCTTCTAGTTCTAGTCCGATGTTTTTGCATTGTGCATTTGGGAATGATGATTTGGGCAAGCAAATGATTCGGGTAGGCGAATATTTTCAATGGCATTTTTGTGAAAGTATACTTAAAAATACATTGTTCTTTCGTCATTTTTGGTGGGATGGCAAAAATGCGAAGTTCGATGTTTTTAATTCGGCGGCTAGGAAGGATTGCACAAGTGGTATATGTGATCTAGCTCGGTTTTTACCCTACCTATCCCAGTCAAGATGACCTTGTATACGAACCTACAGGCACACTATCAGGATTATAGACTGCACTTGAATGATACCAAGCTGCCTACGTACCTTAAAGGGATCAAGTCTAAACGTAGTTCAAAATGAGTTGTTATAATATCTATGATTCATATGACGAGAATATCTAGTATTTGTATTATAGGATCATACTCAAAAGTCTTCGAATAACCCAAGCTATACGATATATAAGTCGTAGTATTTATTGCTCAGATTCTCCGTCCATGAAACTTCATAAATGGCGGTATTTATAGAATTTCCACTCTGTTCAGTAGAGCGAATGACAGATGGGACATCTTACCCTTGGATACCTTACAAGTGCAATTGACGGATGGTTTCGATTGACCGCCATAGGGTCGGATCATGGGTTGACCCTACCCGTTTTATTAAAAACACGCGGATCTTGGAGTGTAATGCAAATATTATTATGCTAGGGGCCTGTTATGCAATCTGCCTTGCTACCTCATATAGGAGGCACCTTAAGATCCATATTACTGTGCCCACATACTAAATACAACGTAACGAGGACATATACATCCTATATTGGTATTTTGTTATATCATTAAAGTCCCCCACTTCTTTTGTCATAAAGAAACTAATTTCAATTAATTACTTGGTGACTGACGAAGTATATACTAACTCGTCTTGGCCTTTAAGGCCCATAAGGCCTTTATTTCCCTAGTTATAATTAATCCCATGTAATCATTACCCCGTAGCCATTTACGTCATTAATTCTGACACACCATTTCCCGAGAGATGTGTCTAATCTAAGACTCGACCGTTTTGAATTTCAAGAGACACAAGTTGAATTCGAAACGTCACACCCTTCCACCCTCGGATGTACCTTTTGCCAACAGATCTCAACCATTGATTTCGAATTTTTCCTACTATATATACCCTGATTTGCACTATTTTGAATTTTTACTTTTGCAAATTTACTTTGTCACATAGAGATTTCTTGGCTACCTGCAACTTGGTGTTCTTGCTGTTCGGAGATCAATTCCTAATTAATCTTCAAGTTTTCTCTCACACTAGGTATAAGCTTATCTCCTCTTCTTTATTTTTCCCATATTTGCATTTTCCAGCATACATTATGAGTATTTCTGGTGTGGGTGCTAAATCACCCCGTATTTTTGAAGAGGAAAATGGCACCACCTCTTCCTCTCATAGCGAGTCTAACAGTAGCTCGAGTAGTCCCGAAACTTCTCCTGAACCTCACCTAAATGACCCTCCTATTGCTATCGAGCCAGAGGAACCTGATGTCCCCCCTCCCTATCCAAACCTCGAGGGAAATGAAAACACTAATCTACAACTATTTCCCAATATGGATAGGGCTCGTAGGATCGTTTCCTGGTTAAATTATTCCTCAATTCTAATTGCGTCAAACATTGCCGACATTATAACTAGATATCATATCCCATCTAATTATCGAACTATCGTTCCTAACGCAAATGATAGAATGCATCGTCCCCCATAGGATTCCGCACATTCCATGTAGCACATCTTGCTTCGGGTCTTAGATTCCCTTTACATCCTACCATAGAAAACATTCTTCTTTACCTTCGTCTAAATCCCAGACAGCTTCTTCCCAACTCTTACAGACATGTTATCTATTTCATAGTTGTTATGAGGATGTACGGAGTACATCCAAACATAAAAAAAATTAACGGTTTTTTTCCGTGCATCGAAGCACTAAAGCTAAGGCAGAAGGTTTTTTCTTCCTATCACCTCAACGTCACTGTCGCCTCCAAACTCGTACCCAGTCTTCCTCTGGAGACTGGAAGAAAAAATTCTTTTTCCTTGCTCCCCCTCTAAACGAACGATGGAATGTGCCCCGTCCCTGGGGTATGGGCCTCATTGATTTAGAGCACATTGGTAGACCCACCATACCCCGACGAACTTTGAAGTGCATCCTTAAATGGCTATTCAAGCCTGAGGTCGTAATGAGTGAGTCGATGCTGGTCACATGTGGACTAAGCCATGCCAATGTACCAGTTGTGCAAAATCTGGGTAAAGCTTTGTACTTATCTTGTAAGGTTTACTTATGAGCTCGTAATATTTTGCTTTTGTTTAACATCCTTTGTTCGTGTTATTTGTAGCCATGGTAGGCAGACAAGCTCGCATGGATAAAAGGGCCGTCATTGCTGCCGAGGCAGCCCGAAGAGTAGCTGCGGCAACTAGTCGTGGAATCGGCCGAGGTCGCGGTCGTGGACGAGGACAAGGGCAGTTTGGCATCAGGATTATTGATCCTCAAGACCAAGGGATCAATCAATCTCAACCCCCTCGCACAACCTCTACCGCACCTCGGCCTCCCAGAATTGCTGCTGCGGCCAACGAAGGTGAGCCTGAAGAGAGTTCTCTTATCCATAGGCCCCGCCCTGAAGCAGTTGGGGAATTAACTGGTGCAGCTTATGGGCGTCCCGAGAAACGACCCCATCGAGAGGGTACGTCTCAAGCTCCCCCAATGAGGCCTCCTCCTTCAACGCCAAGAACTGAACCCGTCGGCTCCTCTGAAGCCCCTGACTACAACTTGCTTAATGAAGCTGAGTCGTTGCTGCTAAAGGATTATCTCGAATGCGAGGTTCCCGAGCGAGCCCCTCAACGTCCTTATCAACAATCTCTCATCCAAGACTGGCATATCTACCCCGATAGTAGCATCCTAAGGGATCCTAGTGGCAACACAGCTATCGAACTATTCCATCGTACCCTGCTGCCTAAGGATAAGGCACTCGTCCTCGAGCAGCCTCATCCTCTTGTTGAAAAGCAAGCAGCTTAGTACCTCGAAAAGGCACATCATCATCTTTATGCTTATTATATTTTTACTAGCTCATTTTCTCACTTATAAATTTTAGCCAACACATATCCTAACTTCGATATATCATTATTGATCTTCAGACCAAGCTCTTAATTCATCAGTTGTCTTTGAAAAATTCTACTTTAAAAGAGATCTTATTTCGGTCTCAACGAGAGCTTACTGATTATAAGGGCCAGGTCGAAGCGGAGCTCACTGCTGCTCAAGAAGATAAGGAAAAGGCTGCCTCTTTACAGGTAATCCCGAATCTATTATAATTATAATAAGCCAATTATTACTTAATTCTGAAATTTGATCTTTATTCTTGGTAGACGAAGCTCGACATGATCTGCAAATCATACGATGCGGATAAGCGCAAGATGTCTGAGTTTGAGAGGGTTATTGCCGAGCTTCGTCAACAATTGCACACCCTGCAAGAGCGCAACGACGCCGAGAGTCATCGTCAATTTGCCTTAGGCAAAACTGCAGGTTAAAGGGAGTTTCAGGAGTCTTCGTCTTTCAGACGATAAATAGAAGAGGCTCGTATGGGTGGAGCTCGAGACATGCTTCGATCTACAGTAGTTGACGACCGCTTGCTGGATCAGGCCCTCAACAATGTTCAGGATGGTTTCTTCAAGGCCATTGATTATCTGAAGGAGACGGGTAATTTGCCATCCTCCTTCCAAGAGAATGAGTTTGCCCAAACCTATGGGAGGGCTCCTATCAAACGACCTTCTACCACCCCTGAAGATACAAGTATAACATATACTCACTTCCCTGAGTTTGATGCTCTGGTGATAGGCGAGTTTGGGGCTAGTATCCAGTTTGAGCGAGAGCTCGAGGCTACATATGATTGATCCGGCGAAGTGGCTAACGAGGGTGATGTCGTCGATCCTCATGTGATTGTAGATTAATGAGAGTTGGATTTATAAATTTTTATTTTATGCTTGTTGTTTTTCCTATGACTCTCTGAACCTTTATCTTTGTATCTAAAACGTTCTATCGTATATCTCTGTTTCTAACATCATTGGAATTGCTCTTTTTGGCCATTACTTATTTTCCAAGTATAGAATTTATCTCGTCTTCTTTTAAAGTGTAATGTCGATGGTCTTACTCTTAAATAGAGTACTCTACCTTCGTAAATTTATCTAATTTTTTTTTCCTCAATAAGTATCATCTCGATATTCACGATACATAGGGCAGCTATTTCATTCATTTTAGGTTTTCATAAACACTTATGCATAGAATTTTCTTAAGTTGTTTACATTCCATGGACGAGGTAGATCTCTCCCATTAAGATCTTGCAACCTATATGTCATTGTCTTCGTAATTTTGACAATTTTAAATGGTCCCTCCCAGTTTGCTTCTAGTTTCTTCACATGCCTCGATACCTCCACTTTTTTCAAAACAAGATCACCTACTTGAAAACATCTGACCTTCACTCTCTTGTTATATGCTCTTGCCATTGCACTTTTCTGCCTCAGAATATTCGCATACGCTCTGTCTCATATCTCCTCGACAACATCCACCTCGAATTCCCTCGCCTTTTTATTCTCCTGGTATTCATATGAATTCACTCTATGGGTCATCATACCGATTTCAGCTGTTATAACTGCCTCTGATCCATACACAAGACAAAAAAGAGTCTCCCTTGTCGACGAACGAGGTGTAATTCGATATGCCCATAACACTCCGGGTAATTCTTCTACCCATCCTGTTCGTTCTCCATCAAGCCTAGTTTTTAAATGTTGCAAGAGTATACGATTCGCCACCTGTGTTAGTCCGTTAGCCTGGGGATGGCCAATTGAGGTGAAATTCTGCTGGATCTTCAATTCAGAACACCAATCAGTGATGGCCTTTCCATTGAATTGCGTCCCATTGTCTGATATCAACACTCGGGGTATACTGAACCTGCATATTATATTCTTCCAAATGAGAATTTTAACTTTTGTCATTCGTATTTATTCAGTTTTACTTAGGTTAATTAACCTGCATATTATATTCTTCCAAATGAAGTCAATGATGACTTTTTCTGTGATACGAGCAACAGCTTCCGCTTCTATCCACTTTGTGAAATGCTCTATTACCACAATAACAAACTTCTTTTGATTTTGGACTGGAGGAAAAGGTCCTGCATACGAATTTAAGTCAAATAAATATGCATTTTTCATCGTTTTGCAATTGTATAACTAAGATTATACCAACCTAGGATATCAATGCCCCATTGATCAAATGGATATGCAATTTTTATTGCTTCCATAGGGGTTCATGGTTGATGTATCTCATTAGAGTGCATTTGACATTCCCGGCATTTCTTGGCAAATTCACATGCATCTTTAACCAGGGTAGGCCAAAAATAACCCTGCCTCGTAACTTTTTGAGCTAACGATCTTCCCGCGGAATGATTTCCAAAACTTCCCTCATGGATTTCCCGCAAAATATATTCAGACTCTAATGGGGTTAAGCATCGTAGCAGTGGTCCCCCCACTGACCTTTTGTATAATTCTCCATCCATCATTACAAACCTCGTTGCCCTGTGAACGACCTTACGAGCCTCAACTTTATCTTCAGGTAGTTTATCTTTAACCAAGTAGTCCGTAATTGCATCCTTCCACGACGCCTCAACCACAACTGGCACTACCAAAGCCGTCGCCTCTATTTCTGAATGTTCTGCCACCAACAGTGTTACTTTCCTACTTTTCAAGCCCACAATTTGATTCACAAATTTCGATAATGCGTCTGCTCGTTCATTCTCATCTCTTGGGATTTGATGCAACTCAACTTTTTCGAACTCTAGCATCAATTCCTTCACTTTCTTGAGATATTTTATCATCATTTTTTCTCTAGCCTCATACGACCCTGCAACTTGTTTTGCCACCAATTGAGAGTCAGTGTAGTCTATTAACATTTTTACTTCTAAGCTTTTTGGCATTTTTAAGCCAGCACTAAGGGCTTCATATTCTGCTTCATTATTGGTGACATCGAAGTTCAATTTTATAGCAAAATCCATATCCGATTTATCGGGGGTTTGTAGCCAGACCCCAATTCCTCCTCTTTTAGTCATCGAGGATCCATCCACATGCAATAACCATGGTTTTGCATGTTCCATCACCGCTATATCTATGGATGACTTTGTTTTCATCTCTACAACGAAGTCTGCCATTATTTGTGCTTTGACTGCTGTACGACTTCTATGTTTGATATTCAATTCTCCCAATTCAATGGCCCATTTTATGAGCCTTCCCGACACATCGGGTTTTGACAACACTTGCTTCAGTGGTTTATTCGTTAGTACCCCAACATGATGGGATTGAAAAAGGGTCTTAACTTACGAGTAGAAGTTACTAAAGTAAGTGCCCATTTTTCAATCTCCAAATAGTTCAGTTTATCTCCTTGTAACAGCTTACTGACATAATATACGGGTTTATGTTCGTTCTCGACCTCTCAAACCAATACTGCACTAATAGCTGCTAAAGAGACAGCTAAATATAATAATAGAGGTTCCCTGAAGGTAGGTTAATCAGCAACGGGGGGGATACCAAGTATTCTTTTAGCTCCTGAAAAGCTTTTTCACACTCTTCCGTCCACATGAAATTTTTTACCTTCCGCAGTATCTTGAAAAAGAGTAATCCTTTATCTGCCGATCTAGATATAAATCTGTTTAAGCTCGCCATTCTCCCCGTCAACTTTTGCACATCTTTCACATTTGAAGGGGATTTCATATTTAAAATAGCGTCGATTTTCTCAGGATTAGCTTCGATACCTCGTTCTGTAACCATGTACCCCAAAAACTTTCCCCCACGAACTCCAAATGTACATTTATGAGGGTTCAACTTCATCCCATAGTGCTTTATTATTTCAAAAGATCTTTTCAAATGATTCAATTGATCCACTTCATCCACAGACTTGACGAGCATATCATCAACATATACTTCCATGGTCTTACCAATTTCTTCCTCAAACATCATGTTCACCAGACGCTGATAAGTAGTTCCAGAATTTCGTAATCCAAATGGCATCACATTATAACAATAAACACCTCGTGCAGTTACGAAGGAAGCTTTTTCCCTATCTTCTTCTGCCATCATAATTTGATTGAAGCCCCGATAGGCATCCATCATGCTTAAGAGATCACAACCTCCAGTTGAATCTACTAATAAATCAATTCGAGGCAAAGGATAGGGGTCCCAAGGATAAACTTTGTTCAAATCGGTAAAATCAGTACACATGCGCCATTTATTTCCGGCTTTAGGTACAAGAACTACATTAGCAAACCATTCAGTAAACTGAATCTTATCTATGTAGCCTACTTCTAAGAGTTTCTTCACTTCGTCTTCAATGATGGCATCTCTATCGCGGCCGAAGTTCCTGCGTTTCTAACAAACTGGCTTTGCATCAGGATCAATATTTAGACGATGGAAATCAGCAGCTCTCCAAGCAAAAATATCAGAATTAGCTTTGAGAAATTTTATCAGTTTCGACCCCATCATAGGGCTCAACTGCCCCCCAATCCTTGTAATCTTTTCGGGATCATCCTCAAAAAGCTGAATTGTCTTATGCCACGGGTTGAACTCTCGTATCCACCATCCTCTGCTTCTTATCCATCTGCCTCATCAATACTTCCGCATCTTCGTCAATGACATTTACCTTCGTAACTTCCCTTTTCCTCTTCTTGCTTGAATTTTTCATTAACGAGGTGGTATAGCAGTCACGAGCCTCTAACTGATTTCCCTTCACTTCGCCAATACCATCTCTGGTTTTGAACTTCATTTTTAAGTGGGGTGTCGATACAATAGCACCAAACAAATTCAGCATAGGTCTGCCCACAAGCATATTATAAGCAAAAGGAGTATCGACTACTAGGAATGTCACTCGCAATGTTTTCCTCTTCGGGGCTGATCCCAATGAAACATCAAGTTCGATTGACCCTATCGGCATGATCTGTGAGCCAGTAAATCCTATAAGAGGAGTATTCACCGATCGTAGATTCAATTTTCCCAAATCCATCTTTACTAAAACATCCCAAAAAATTATATCTACCGAACTTCCAGTATCAACCAAAACTTTGTGTACTGCAAAGTTCGCCACGTCCATCGTTATTACCATTGGATCGTTGTGGGGAACAATCATGCCCTCGTAATCCCTATCGTCAAAAGCTATTGGTTGGTCTTGATTTTGTACAGAGAAGACCTTCATAGGCTCCTGATGATAGTGATTGCCACGCATCTCCCTCTTATACCTTTTTCATGCGTTGGACGAATCTCCTCCAGCTGGCCCCCCCGCGATAGTATGTATCTCTGCTCTGGCCATATTGGCAGGCTTCTTTTGTCCATCTCCATGGCGGGTATCATTCCCCCTCTTATCATCATTTCGTCGATAATTATCATTGCGATGATACTCATTATTTCAAGATCTATCGTAATGACGATTGCCATAGCTCCGATTTTCATGATACCCGTCATCATTTCCTCGATATTGAGATCGATCTGGCGATCTACTCCGTGATCTTTTTACCTCTTTATTGCGGTTGGCCTCAGGGGCTCTTACTTCCGCAAGGGTACGATCAATAAATTCATTTAAGACACCATTCTTTATTAGGCGTTCGAGCTCATCCTTCAGCTGATAGTAGTCCTCGGTATCATGACCTTTATCCTTGTGAAATTGGCAATATTTATTTGGGTTTGCTAGTGATTTCGATTTCATTGGCTTTGGCCATTGAATCGCATTCAAGTGTTGTACTGACATCAATAATTTTCCTCTTGATGTTTTCAAAGGAGTGTATTGTTCATACTTCACGTATCGACGGGGTCGTTCATGGTTCTTATCAGACCTCGACCCTTCCTGTCGATCACTATTTTCTTTTCGATCTCTTCGATCGTTTATGGGCTTAAGAGCCTTGGAATCTTTTGATAGATTCATTTTTTCTTTGTTGTTGCACTGCTCTTCTAACTGCATCAATTCTTCTTGATCTTTCGGTGCGCGCCGAGCTAAGGCAGACGCCAATGTACCTTTTTTCAAAGCTAAAAAAAAAGAAATGTTACAACAAGATCATGAGTAAATTCAGGTATTTCTAAGACTTCCTGATTAAACCAATGTACAAAATTCCTCAAACTTTCATTAGGACCCTGCTTGAATCCCAGCATGGACGACACAGATTTCCTTGCTTTCTTGTTGGCCGCAAAGTGATTTTCAAATCTCTTATTTAGCTGCTCATAAGACACTATCGAGCCAGGTTGTTGACTCATAAACCAGTCTTAAGCCCGACTGACCAAAGTCATCACAAAGACCCTTGCATTAATCGCATTCGATTGATGATACAACGACATCAATAGTTCAAATGTCGTCAAATGTGGCCCCGGAGCACCCGTCCCATCATAAGTAGGCAAAAGAGGGTCTTTGAATGAACTTGGAGGTTCTTCAAACATTATACTCTCACAAAACGGTGAATTTCTAGCCATCAACACTGAAACTGGCCTACTCTTTGGTGGAGGTGCCTCTGGTTTACGACTTACCCTGCCAAGCTTCTCATACATATCATCAATCTCTGCCCTCGACAAAATTGGTCTCTCTCTTTCTTCCTGTATCGGCTGCTTCACTCGACGAATCTCCGAACGGACATTTGCTCTACTGTCGACGTCTTCATCAGATTGCACTCATGCAACTTCTCCCCTCTTCTTCGGCTCTATATTGATTCCCTCTTATCCCTGAAATAATCTCTTAGGTGCCAAGGGCGCCATGGGTGTCCTCTGTTCATTCGGAGTTACAGGTCCTAATGCCATGAGACGATTCAACACTTCATCCACCCTTTCCTGTATCATCTTGTCTAACTCACCTCTTGTCAGCATTATTTTTCCTTCATTGGGATCTCCCGTATCCCTAACTGGTGTGGCAGACACTGAGTCTTCAATACGAACATGCTTCTCTTTCTGGCCATCTCCTTCCATCTCTACTGTTGACTCCAGCAACCTTCGAGTAGTTTCCCACAGACGGTGCCAACTGATCTAGCTCGGTTTTTACCCTACCTATCCCAGTTAAGATGACCTCGTATACGAGCCTACATGCACACTATCAGGATTATAGAGTGCACTTGAATGATACGAAGCTGCCTGCGTACCCTAAAGGGATCAAGTCTAAACGTAGTTCAAAAGGAGTTGTTATAATATCTATAATTCGTATGACGAGAATATCTAGTATTTTTATTATAGGATCGTACTCTCAAGTTTTCGAATAACCCAAGCTATACGATATATAAGTCGTAGTATTTATTGCTCAGATTCTCCGTCCATGAAACTTCATAAATGGCGGCATTTATAGAATTTCCACTCTGTTTTGTAGAGCGAATGACAGATGGGACAGCTTACCCTTGGATACCTTACACGTGCAATTGATGGATGGTATCGATTGACCGCCATAGGGTCGGGTCATGGGTCAACCCTACCCGCTTTATTAAAAACACGCGGATCTTGGAGTGTAATGCAAATATTATTATGCTAGGGGCCTATTATGCAATCTGCCTCGCTACCTCATATACGAGGCACTTTAAGAGCCATATTACTGTGCCCACATACTAAATACGAGGTAAGGAGGACATATACATCCTATATTGGTATTTTGGTATATCAATATGCTATTGGGCAGCTATGAACGATGGCATCTATTATCAGAATGGAAACTGGACAAAATTGCAAAAAGTATATAATTGGAGTTAAATTGCATCTTTGTGTTTGCATTCTAGTCTGTAGCCTACAATTATATTTGTATGGAACCATCAGTTTCTACTTATGGGATTTCTATTTGAAATAAAGTTTTAGCAATACTACTTACCCAAAAAGGTTTTTGCAGCTGTTTAGAAATTATTATTACAAATTAACATAATGATCAGGGATGATCTAAGAATTATCGTTACTGCTATTTGAAATAAAGTTATAGCAATAATATTTACGGGAAACTTGTGTTTCCACCGGAAAATGTCTACGTGGCACACAAATTTGGGAATTGTTTCGTATTTAGAAGGAAAGTTGCCTATGTGGAACCCAAAATTGGAGATAAATAAGGGAAAAGTTCAAAATTTCCCCCAACTCCCATGAGAAGATAAAATTGCAAAAAGAAATTAAAAAATATTTAAATAGTATAGTTCAAACTTATTTCTAGTACGAAAGAATTTATAAACAAAATAAAATAATTAAATTTTTTCGATAAATGAGAATAGTTATAAAAAATAATTATCTTAAAAATATTTTAAAAATTAAAGGAATTAAAAATATGAAAAATTCTATCTTAAAATCAGAAATTATTCTTAATGTAGAAAAAAATTAAAAAAACCTGAAAAATAATAAATTCAAAAAAAAATTTGAAAAATCATTTTTTTTTTTGGGAAAATGATGTACAATCTCATTATAATTAGGAAAAATTGAAATATTTAAACCTTGAAAAATTAAAAAATCATAAAAAAAAATGAGAATCGAAATAATAAAATTAGAATAAAAACCAAATTTGAAAATAAAATACAAACAATTTTAAAAACTTAGAAAATAATAAGAAAAAAAATTAGTAAACTTAAAAAATAAAAATAAAAATTCAATGTAAAATAATATATAGCTAACTAATTTAGGCTTTTTATACATTATTATGATAAACTATTGGAACTATGAGAAAAGACTTGAAGATATCATAAAAGTTTTAGCCCATGATTGTTTAAACACAAAACTATAGCCTAATTCTAAAAAGTCAATCAATTTCTTTTATGGGAAAAAATGATTTGAACTTTTAGAATTATGCTATAATTTTACACTTAAACAATTAGAAAACTTTATCTTCATTAGGAATTCGAAATTGAAAACTAAATCCTACATAGAAAAGTTTAGATCATTAAAAATTCTTGAGATAAATAAAGTAGGAAGAAGCTCAATTTAGCTAATTTTCCATCGAACTAAAAATCAGGGGATAACTAATTCAATTTTAAAACCAAATTTAAAAAAAAAATCCAGAGAAAAATATATGTTCATAATTAATTTAAAGATCTCAAACAAAGGGTCGGAGTGACCAATGAAATCTTTTCTAAAATACAAAAAATTAAAACTCCAAAAAAATAACATTAATTCAAATTGACTTATTGAGTATCAAAGACTCTGTTGATGTATTGTCATTCCCCAAATTCAGTACTAAAAGGATACAACCAAAAACACGAGTCTATCCTTACAGTAGTAGACCCTTATAGTAGTACATTTCAAAATCCAAACACAATTAAACAATTTATTTTCTAGGGTCGCAAACCTAATACTTCATCCAAAAAGCTAAGAAAACATAATATCCCTGACTAAAATCTACAACGTTCACCTTTAGGATTGTCCAGGTTTATACTCCGATCTTTCAAGCTAGTCTCACTGCTCGACTCACCTATAACTGGAAGGAAGAAAGTGAAGTACGTAAGCAAAGGCTTAGTAAGCACTAGTGTTCGTGTGAAAAGCGCTTAAAATAGTTTTTAGACCCAGAAACGATAAGTTAATAAGGTGAAAACAATAATAATTTTTGTTTTTGCAAAGGATCATTGAAGACATGACTTAAAATGACATTCATGTTCTCAATAATAACTATGCAATAAGTGCTATGACACCAAAACCAATTTCACAAAACCTGCATTGAAAATTATGCTCGTAAAATATGCCTTTCAAATCTTTCATGCGGTCAATAGTTGGTGCCATAAATGGTTCATGCAAAATGAGTCCATGATTTACTTTTGAAAGTGTTGAAACTCATTTTCATGTGAAGTATTCGAAGCATGATGAAATTATATAGATATTTATTTGTACGACGTGATTAAAGTTCCTTCCATTTTTTAAAGACTTATAAATCTAATTTTGGGAGGCAACTCACTGTACACTTTCGAGCTACTAGGATCGTCGCCGAGTCAATCTCCAAACACTACCTGGTTAACTAAACGTCATAACTATTAGACTAATTTCCTCTATGCTTGAACATAATAATCTACCTAGCTTAATCCTGAGGAGACCTAAACCAACTGAGCGAGCATGCAATACAAATATCTAAAGTGCCACAAGTTTATTCACGCCCAAAAACACTTATGGAGTATACAAGAAACAAACAAATATGGAATATCCTATCAAAGTTTGATTTGGCAAGTTGTAGCGTGTGAATTTCATAAAATCACAAAAAGCTCAAAAATATCCCAAATGTTATTGACATATTCTCAACACAAAAATAATCATGCAAAAAAATTATAGAATTACTTTAAGTTGGGTAACACCATGTTTATATATTAAACTTTAACTGCTGCTGCATAGAGAAATCAGTTTGAGCATTCAATTTTAAGGAATTTTTAGAAATTACGCTCAACTTAAAAAACTGTCAATTTTGTATATGTTACTCTCAACACATCTATATTTATACTGTAAAAATTTCAAATGAATTGGAAATGTTTAAGTATGACTTTTTAGGATCCAAAGTGGAGCTTCCCGAAAGTGAAAAGACAATCTGGATCGGGTAGATCGCCAACCTAAGAAGAGTAATCCCGTTGAATGTTAACAAGAAAATGTTGAAAAATTATGGTTCCAGCAGATAGGCAGATCCACAGTAGCAAAGGCATATTTGTGTTAGCAGGTGGGTAGACACGAAGCCAGTGGTAGCAATTGTTGTGCCAGGGGCAGATCTTTCAAGCCAGAGGTCGAAGGGCAAATCGTGTTTCCGATAGGGATGAACAAGTTGCAGAAACAGGGGTCGGCAGAAATAAGGAGCCAAAAAGCAATCTATCGATCCATAGGTCAGAGTGGCAAAGCCGCGTAGTTGAGAGATCAAGGGGGGAAGGGTGTGGAGGCAGAACCACGTCGAGAGAAACCATGAAGGCAGGAAGCGGCGCCGGGAGAGTTTGACCATGGGGTCAGAAGTCATGGTGGCAGGATGCAAAGCCAGGTAGGCAGAGTCACAGAGTTGTGGGGTTTTATTGGTAGAGGGATGTGACATAGCTCGTGGAGTGAGAACTTGAACAGATGTGTCAGTGGCCTGAGCTAGCCATGGAAAAACCGAGTTGGCGAATGGATCAGACATAGCCCATGCAGGGGCAGAGAACAGCTATATGAGAGATCCAAGATTGCCTTTGAAAAACTCCTTGGTGAAAAGATGTCAGTGGACTAGTTAACCGAGGTAGTTTGGGTTGTGACATGTTCGGGTTTTGGAGTAACTTATATTCGAGGGTCAGATGGACCGAGATGGATATGGGACAGTATCCAGGAGTTGGCTGATCACCAAAAGAATAGGGTAGTAGTGAGGGTTCAAAGTGAGGGAACGATGTTCACAAAGAGAGTTTGTCAAGTAGGTGACACTAGAGGATGGACGAGTTGATGAGATATGGGAATATCTCATGATTTTTTATCTCCATTGGATTTGGGGATGTGCCGACTAGATTAAAGATCACTTAGGAAAAGTGAAATAGTGGTTCGAGTTGAGTTTGAGCTGATCCAAGTGGGATATTGTTAGGATATAGTGGAGTCCGATCAAAAATAGGATTGAGAGGAGTCAAAATATAGTGCCAAAAATGAAGACGAGAAGGGTCGGGAAGATTCCGGGTCGCGAAAGGGTCCAAATGAGGAAGGAAAAAGGACGAAAAACAGGTGGAGATGGTTGCAGTCTGCAACGCCGCAACGTTGGGTAGCGAACGTCACGGCGTTGCCGTGATTTTTCGGAATGCCGCGACGAACGCCACAGTGTTCCTGTGCAGTGGTGAGAAATTGACCACCGTGGCATTCAGGGCGAACACAGCGGCATTGGGTACCGAGATGGCAATTTTCTTAAGCGTTTTTTACTCGATTTTGGCAGTTTTTGGAGGCTTATTTGTTTCCTATTGTATCTAGACTTATTCCCTAAGTTTCTTAGGTATATGTTTCCTAATTTGATAGGTTTTAGATGACTCCGACTATTATAAATAGGATAACTCCTCTTGCAATTCATTGATTGACTTTGAGAAATAAAGATGTAGATCTAGGTTGGCTCGTGGATGTAGGCAATATGCCGAACCACGTTAAAATTTATGTGTCGTTATCTTCATGTTTAGGCTTAGATTTATTATTTCTTGTTTATTCTTCATGCTCTGATGCTACCATCCCTAATAGTTAATTAAAGGGGAGAACACTTCCAAGCTGAAAACCTTCAATTGATAGTCATATCATTTTCACCGTTGATTATTGCCTTAGGAAAATGATCCTTGTAGCATTTAGATAAAGACTTTGATGTTTGTATATGTAGGAGAGGAGGAATGGAAATGAAGATGGAGAATACGCATTTGTGTGTGTGTGTAGAGTGAAAGAGTGAAAATTATCGAACAATTGGTCCTATATATAGAGATTTGTGGAGGGCCTACTTGTAATTTTATTATTTTATCAAAACCACACATAAATACAAGTTATTACTAAATCCTTACATTGATATAATCTAATGCCCAAGTACTTACATTCCTACAATTTAACGTTCAAGTCAATTCAATTACTTAGAGATAATACTAATACATATTCAATGAAATAATTTCCAATTTCTTAGGAGAGATGGCATAATGCCACAAAATTGAACTATAAACTTGGAACAAATTTTCGTATATAATAAATAAATCTTGGTCGTTCAATATATAAATCACAATACAACTATTATTTCATATGATTATAATAATAGTCATTATTTATTGAGTATACTAATACTAAGAAAAACTTGATTATTACACTCTCCTAATTTTTCAGTAGGACCATTAAGTAAATAAAAATCAATTGCATATTCACAAAACATTAAAATTAAACCATATTGCATGGAAATTGTAGGGGTATCACATGTGTGTGTATATGTGTGTATATATATATATATATATATTTTAAATTAATAAGTATGGGCATTTGAGTGCAGAACAAAAAAAATAATAAAAATTCAACGTAATATTTTTCATTCATATTCTCCAATATTTCCCGGAGAAGGTTTATAGTGGAAAATCCTTTTTCGACTGTCACCTAAAAAAAAAAAATTCTCACCCATAGACGACTTTCGCCCAAATGCATGAACATCATTAACAACTATAACATTACTTGCCATCCATTTAAGATATGTAAGAATTAAAGAAATATACAACAAAATAAAATAAAAAAATTAATTTGGGAAAAGCGCTGTCTGAATATTATTATGTATAGGATGCGCAAATGCCAAACAAAAAAGTTTACGCACACTTTCGCCAAACTAAGTTATACGGTGAATGAAAAATAAAGAAAGCACAAAACCATGCATGAGAAAATATAACAAATCCAAAACAAAAAAAATGAAACAATTTGACACCAAATTAAAATCGACTAATAGTTTTAATAGAAGTCGGGAAAGTTGCTGTCCACACCACACATATAACTTCAATAGCAATTCAAATGAAATGAAAAAGAAAATAAAAAAAATGTGAAGATTGGAAACCAACCCGACACCACCAATGGTCTTGCTGCCATGAAGGGGAAAATTGTGTTGGTCCCAAGTGACATATGAAAAGCATCTAGAGGGGGGATTGAATAGACCCTGGTCAAGGGTGGCTTGCCCATACGTCAATATTCCTTATCACATTTAATGCTCTTATCAGGCATTAAATGCACTTGAATTTATTTTGCTGTTGGAAATAAATGCCCGTTATTGATTACATTTAAGTCCTTCATGACTTCGAAATTTATTTCAGGTGAATCTTGGCTGCTTGGATGCTAATTCAGAAATCTTGGAATGTCTTTAGCGTTTGATAGACACTTAAGACAATCTTCATCTTCACTTGACTTCAGATGCTAATCTTCAACTTTCTATTTGATAGACTCACCTAGAATCCTATCAGCGATTAAGGTTTCAATACTTAGTCTAAAATCTATAAAGATAAAAATTCAAGTCTAACAAAATAGTAAACTTTTTACTCTTATACACATTTTCTATGAAAGCTTAAACTTACATTCTTTAGGGTCTAACATAAAATTCTATCTTTTTAAAATTTAAGAGTTAAACTTTTTTAACAATTTTCCCCTTTTTCATGATGTCAAGACTTTAACTTTTTAAAATTTAAGAGTTAAACAAAAGCCAAAGGATGTTAAGTTAGCGTTAGAAAGTTAGTTTAGCTAATAGTTAGATTAGCTTCAACAATATGTTTCAGCGGTAAACATTCATTCATATATATAACTTTAAAAGTATACAATGTTTACACTGAAATGAGATAGCGAAGGAAAGATACAAAATTTAAAAACAAATTCTAAGTGTCTATCTTCTTTGTCGCTTAGTCGCTTCGCGCTACACTTCTTCGAAAATCTCTCTTGCAAGCTCAAGAAGGACTCTATCGATGTCTATCATAGTGGTATGATATTCCTCGATATAATCTTCTCTATTTTCCTTGGCAGTCTCTCAGACCAATCTTTAGGTTGAATGCCAAGCTTCCGGATTAGATCACGGTAAAGATCTTAGACCCTATCATTTGAAGGCTTCCAGTTGAGTGGCCTTTTTAGAAGTGTAGCATATGGGTGAAAACCCATGCATTTAAGGAAATCAATGTCTAGTCAGCTAGCCTATGCCTTTGTCTGAAATATCTTGTCTTGCACTTTTTAGTAACCTTTTGTTTAAGATTTTTAATTTCTTCAAACATTGAGCGCCAATTCTTGTTATCTGTTTTTTACTTGAAGGCTTTGGCTTTTGGCTGATCTTCTCCCTTCTTGACATCAACAAGAGATGATCAAATAGTGGCCATGTGTTCATTCATGATCTTAAATTCTTCCACAAGCGCGGCAACTTGAGTCACTAGGACTAAAGAGGTTTTATTTGATTGAAGATGGCGCTCAGTGTCTACGACTGCATTTGCTGCGAGCGACTGATTGAAAGAGGCGAACAAGCCTTGAATTAAGGGAACCATATTATCAAGTACGGGTGTACTACATTTGAGCTCTGAATTAGCTATGTCCTGACTTCTATTTTCAGTGGCTAATTTGATGTGTTGCACATCATTTTGAATTATTTGAGAACAGAAACCCGTGAGAATAAAGGAGTTCCTAACTGCTTGCTTGAAGTCTTTGCCATATTGATCGCTTTTGGAGTCTGATGAGGAGAGGGAGGAGGATTGCTCTGTGAAGAAATCAATCCATAGGAACTTGAGACCGCAGCTTCGCCTTTGGTAGGATCACAGAAGAAAGATTTCTCGTGTTCCTCTTCAGTGACTTCTTGGATGGCTTGATCCATTGTAGCTTCAAATTACGCAACTTGGGTTTTAAGTGGATTTTCTTCAACTGGAGCGCCTGGGACTTCTTATATTGGAGCGTCTTCCAAAGTTGGATTTTCATCCACCTGTATTTTTGTAATTTTCATGAAAGGAGAAGTTCTTTGAATAGGAATCACCTAGAGTGGGCCAATCACTTCGATGATGTGCCTTGGACTTAGGTAGTACGTTATTGAAATGTAGAATAAAGCGTTTTCTCACTATTCGGTGCATAACGCTAAGTCAGCATCTTCAGGGATAGTCACTCCTGAGATTTAACTTTGAAAGATGTCCATAAGATAAGGCATCAATGCCTGAGCAAGCTCTTGATCCAATGGCTGAATAAGAGATAAAATCTATGCCACGCGGATATTCTGTTCACTGAAAAGATAGGAAGGAAATTTTAGCCTCTGAACTCAATGAAACCAAAGTGATGATTGAAGGTGATATCCAACGACTGAGCATTTTTTATTATTGCTCTTCTGTCTCCGTGAAAATTGGCATGCTCATCGGTTAAATGCATGTGCATTTCACTCGACTTGGGGGCTTCGTCATGCTTACTAGTGGAAGTATCTTCATTTAAATCAAAGCGATTCCCTTGGATGAATTTGAGAAGCTCATATCGAATGTATCGCTCTGTGCCCTATCTGTAGTAAGGCAAATCACTTACATTTTCCACTAGTGCTTTTCGCTACTCAAGCAAGAAAACGACATACCCTCTTCCTCTGTATTCAATCCCAAACTCAAAAAGAAATGGAAACAAACCAATTCTTCAAGAGTATAGTGATGCAACACAAATTCTTCTTCCTATCTGGATGTATCAATCATCGAGCATCTGCCAAGCTTATCTGCCTTGAGTCTTTTCTTCTTGGCCTCAACTAACTTCTCAATTTTTTCTCTGTTATTGTCATAATCATTGGCCCAGAATCTTTCTAGATACTCTCGAGCTTCTTTTTCAACCCATTTTTTAATTAGATTGGGTACTTCTCCGAACATTGGACCCTTTCCATTCCATAAGCGCAGGCGCTTGGGAGAAGATTCGTTGGTGAAGGAGTTGATGATCTTAGGCGAGATAAAGTAACCCAATGAGTTGAGTGTTTCCTCATTGGGGTTCTTCAGCCAGTCTGAAATGTTGGGGGTTTTGAATTTAATGTGAATATGGCGAAATGGGAAGTTGCGCTCTTCACTCTTCCGACTTCTTAAAAGCATTTGCTCTGACATTCTGCAATATCTTTTTGAGGAGTGCTCAAGTACTCCAAGCAGGCCAACATTTCCTTTTTAGATTTGAGTCATAGAGATGCTAGCCACTCAAATATTTCTGATATTTGAGCTTCGGTCAGGTGAGGGTTGTGGAGCGTCTCTTGGAAGGTAGCTCCATTTGAATCATCCGACGGAGGGTGCTTTCTCTTTAGGCATAGTAGTACTCTAGATCAGTGTTATAGCCTCTGGAAAAGAAGTTCACCATGAGAGGAGGATGCGGAGTTGGAGTGGGAACAATCAATGCCACTTCTGTCGACCGCTCAGCGTCCACAGTCACTTTCCTAGCTGGAGAAATTTCAGCATCAAGAATGACTTGATCAACTTCTTTAGCGATTGCCACCACCGAAATTAGTTTGACATCTAACTCCATAGCAACCTTGGGAGGAGGAGGTGCTTCATTGTTTGTGGGAATTGGAGCCAAAAAGAGAATGTGTTTGAGAAAAAAAGATAATTTCTACTAAGTAGAAATTATACGAAGAAATGGTAAAATGCTTACCCTGAGGACTTTCTTCAACCTCAGTCGCTTGAGCTTTTGGAATAGATGGTTCCTCAGCCTCAGGCTCCATAAACACATTTTCCTCAATTGGTTCAATCGTAGAGAGAGGAACCTCCGTAATCGAAATATTCATTTTCGTCCACATTTATGCAATGTCTCTTAAGCCAATTAAACGAGTTGTAAAGAGATTATACTATCGTTAACTATATAACCTAGAAAATAAAAGCCAAGTACTAAAAACCCTTATAATGTACTTACCCTGCTCACTAATTTCAATTGTGAATTGAGTAGTGTCAGGCTCTTTGGTTTCTTCAGGATGGGCACTTAAGGTTTCTTCACAAGCTTGTTGTTCTGATGGAGCACTTGTCCATACCTTTGGTGCAGATGAAGGTGTCCACCTTCAAACGAGCTGCACAAACTCTTCTATTTCTTCCTCGTCTTCATGATCCTCAATTTCAGGAGAATATTCAAATGCAGGAGAAGGAGAATGGGATTTCTGCTTTTTTGCCTTCTTTCACTTCTTCAACTTTTTAGATGGCTCAGTGTCAATCTTTGAAGCCTTTTTTTTTAGTTGCTTGACGATCACCACTTCAGGCTCATCCGATAAGGAAGTCACTTGTTCCTCATCATCACCTTGAAGTCTCGCTAAAGTGGCGAGTCTCTCTTTCTCTTCTTTGAGATTCGTTGTACCATCCCGACGCTTTGGGTTTAACAACTCATTTTCTTCCTGTAGAATTTGAGTGCTGGGACCTCAGTTTCTGCGGAGTTGACGAATCCGCAAGAGTTCTTAAGAAAATTGAGAATGATTTGATAAGGCTTTCGATTAACGTACTTCTTCAATGCAGCCTTAATACGATGGAAGACGTACATAGCCTAGTTAATCTTCATCTTCAAAAGGATAGCGATTATCATTCAGTATTGAAGATGGGAGATTTCGTCGAATGAGCTTTTTGTGCATTCCACCATCTTGGCGCAGAGATCCGCAAGGATGGCGTATTCACCTTTCATGTCGTTCTTCTTGAAATTGGGCTCATAGTATCCAGCAACCGCGCGTTTGATGATTGACCATACTTTTGTAGCATCACCCATATTTACTTCTTTGACCAGACATCCCTCGGTCGAAAGTTTCAACATATTAGAAAGAAGTTTGAGGTTGAGGATGAAAGGTTTAGGATCATATGAAAAGGTGCAGGAGATGGAATTGGCATCGTAAAAAATGATGACATTTTCATAGAAGAAATTGAATTTTTCTTCATGAATTTTAGAGGTTGAAGTCAGAAAGGTTCTAAGTCTAGATTCTTCAACTAGAGGAAGAATCTCTCTCATGAGAAAGTTTTGATTTTCAAATAAATACTCCCAGTTGGCCAGGAATCCTGCATTCACGACCATGGGTTTGTCCTTTTTGGACTTGGAAAAGTTTTCAGCAGCAGATTTAGTTGATATTCGTGGTGCCATTGAAGATGGTTTAAGAAATTTGAGCTTTTCGAGAGAGAAAGGAGTTATTTTTGCCTTAGGAGATTTTTGCAGAGAGAAAATATAGGAGTGATGAATTCTCTATAAAATTTAGAGGTATTTAAATGAAATGGCAAAAAATAACCCCTCATATGCTTGGATAATGGCCATGTGTAAATATATTTAATCCAATAAATAAAACATTTAATCTGAGCTATTAATAATAAAGACAGATGTGAAATTAGGTGATATATTATGTAACGGCATATGGTTAAAAAAAAATATAAGAGATTTTCAAATCCCCAGTTACTTTTAAAAAACGTTTGAAATTTTTGAAATTTTCAGTGTGAACTTCACGCGCCTGTTGGTACATTGACACGTATCCAGGCATGCACATACACTGAAACACCTATATAGATAGGCATAATTACCCGCTAGTTTGATTTGATAGAAGCACGTGGGTAGTCATCAAAATAGTATCTTTTGGACTTATCCACACGTTATCTTTAGCGATGAAAACAATGCATGATTTGCAGAAATAATTACTCAGTGTTAACCAGGAATATTTTTAACAATTGAGTTATTCTTTTAAAGGAAATAATTGAAAGCTTTGAGAAAAATATTTAATTAGCGATCAATTTTGCATGCATAAAAGTAAGTGCTGATGATCAATGCATGAAATTTTGAAAGTATCAATTTTGATCATTGTTGCTAACTAACTAAAATAAGTACAATTTTAAAGTTTCCCCTAAAATTGATAACTTATTTTAATTTTGAGAATTGCCGAGACATAATAATAAAGGGGATTCCCTAATTATATGGCTATGAAAAGTATGAAACTTTATGATTAAGGGTTTTAATCAATCATGCCTAATTCACTTCTCAAAGTGAGAAAATATTGTTCATTGAGCACTTTGGTAAAGACATCCACTAATTGTTTATTAGTTCTAATGAAATGCTTGGAGATATCTTTCTTTTGAACATGGTCATGCAAGAAATGGTAGTGAATGTCAATGTGTTTCGTTCTAGAATGCAGAACTGGGTTTTTAGTCATGGCTAAGGCATTTTGGTTATCACAATGAATAGGGATAGGGCCTAAGATTACTCCATCGATCTCTAAGTTGTTGCCTCATCTAAAGGATTTGTGCACAACAATTACGAGCAGCTACACACTCGGTTTCAGTAGTAGAAGTCACTATGGATTGTTGTTTCTTACTATGCTATAAAACTAACCTATCACCTAAAAATTTACATGTACCACTTGTACTTTTTCTATCTATTTTGCATCCTGCAAAATCTGCTTTTGATACCCAATTAGTTCAAAAGAAGAGTTCTTTAGATACCATAAGCTCACATTTTGTGTGCCTTTTAGGTATTCAAGAATTCTCTTGTCAGAAATTAATTGTGATTCTTTAGGATTAGCTTGAAAGCGTGCACACATGTATAACAAAAACATAATATCAGGTCTACTAGCAGTTAGAAAAAAAGTAATCCAATGATATCTTTATAATTAGTGATATCAATTTTTTTCCCACTTCCATCTTTATATTTTAAGCATTTCGCTCATTGGAATTTTTGAAAATGATGCATTTTCTATACCAAATTTCTTAATCATATCACGTGTATATTTAGCTTGGTTTATAATTATGTCATTAGGGAGTTGTTTAACTTATAATGCTAAGAAGAAAGTTAATTCACCCATCATCCTCATTTCAAATTGTTCTTGCATCATTTTCAAAAATTTCTCATACAATCGCTTATTAGTAGATCCAAATATAATATCATCAACATAAATTTGGACTATGAGAATATCTTCATCATTGGTAAATTTGAATAACGTTGTATCAACGCTGCCTTTTGAAAGGCCTTTACCAAATAGAGAAAGTGTCATACCATGCTCTTGGTGCTTGCTTGATGCCATAAAATGCCTTATCTAATTTGTAGACCATACTTTTGCCTTGGTTGTTGATGATGTTGGGTTAGAACGATAAAAATGCAGCAAAAAATAAAACCCATGGTGGTTCATCTCTGATTATCGCATATTCAAACCATGATTAGAAAAGCGTATCTTTTTCGCGAATAATTATATTTTTGAACTAGCTTTTGATTTCCAATCTAAGCAGTGAAAGAGCCACTACCTCTAAATCACCAAGGCCGGAATCCAAAATGAAAAATCTCTTCTTTCTTCTTCTTGGTGGATGGCTAGAGAGAGAGAACTAGGTGGGAGTTTTTGACTTCGAGAGAAAGTTATGTATGAGGCTAGGGTTAAATTACTTCCACCAAGGAGTATATATACTATACAAAGAAATAATTAAGCTCATATTATCAAGGCCTTATTATGGACGCCTACTTAGGCGTGTTCTAGCCATTTGAGGCAAGTCCACATGCTTGATTTTATTTTTATTAATTATTTAATATTATTATTTATCTAATAAATAAATGATTAAGATAACTAATTAAATATATATCAATTTCATAATTAATTTCTCAAAGAAATTAATTAACACATTAATATATTTAACTAATTTATAAGACCATCTAATGACCAATTAATTAATTACGCTATCAAATACTGAAAAACATCTCAAGTCTAAAACATTTATTTTTTCTTTGCAATTTCTTTAAGAGAGACTCTTTAGGTTTCTCAAAATGCAATAGGGAGAACACCAAAAAATGTCGGTAACACCTGCCCAGCTACGTGGCCCACTTCGTAACCCAATCGAGAATGAATGAATAGGATCATTCCAAACATTGTACGCTGTGAATACCGTACAAGTATAAACATTTTATTCTAATATCCAAGTCAAGTGAGAGTCTCGGTTCAGTAAAACTCACAGTACTTGACCATATGCTTAGATCATAATGAGTCGAGGTCACTGAGTATACTCTTGTGTCTAACACGAGTAACTCAATGCTTTTACCAAGGACTTTTGGCCTCACTCATTCATGACGGCATAGGACATATACTCATCAACTTATGAGAGAATAAATTCCATCTTGTAAATCAGTTAAGAATGCTGCTTGCCCATCAAGCCACACTTCGAGGTTGACCCCACCAACGGGTGAATTGAATCTAACTACTCTGATGATAGACTTGATGTCACAAGCACATCTTCAACATGATACTCAGGTCTAAGGTTTACGTGTACCTATCACAACTTATCAGTTCTGTCATTGACTGTCATAGAGTGAAACCCATGTGAAAGAACTGATGCGGATCGAGTTTGAAGCCATTAGTCCCACTAACCCATAGTGTTTGACTGGCAATTCCCTTATCAAACCTTATGTCATACAAGTCTCTATCTAGTATTGATGTCCATTAATACTCTCTATGACTTGCGAACCAATTTAGACATTAAATATCAAACTCTTCTAGCGCCATTCTCCCTAATCCATAGGGATCAGTAGAAGATTCGTCTTAATATAAATAACTTAATGTTGTTTATGATACTTACAAATGCCTATAAGAAAACAACACAAAATGCCTTTCCTTAAAATAAGAATTTTTAATTACAAAAAAATGCCCTATAATTATATCTTGTATGACATTTGATGGCATAACACTAACAGTCTCCCATTTTCACTTAATGTTATTTGCTATGGTATTTAATACCCATCTTCTTTGGATGTCTGTCTAGCACCGCCTGTATCAATGGCGTGGTCAATAGGTCAGCAACAATGTCTGTTGAGGCTATTTTGTGCACAACTATTTCTCTTCTACCAAAAATCTCTCTAATGATGTGATATCTCCTCTTTATATGTTTGGACTTGTTGTGAGACCTTGGTTTCTTTACCCCGACTATTGTTCAAATGTTGTCACAATATAGTGGCAACGGGAGCTCCATGCTGGGAACCAACTAAAGCTCTCCAAGAAACTTCCTTAGCCAAACAGCCTCTGAGGCAGCCATATATTTAGCCTCTGTGATGGAATCTGCGGTTGTTCTTTGCTTGGAACATTTTCAAATTACCGCCCCATCGTTGAGGATGAATATGAACCTTGAGGTGGATTTCTGGTAATCGACATCAGATTGGAAATCTGAGTCAGTGTACCCGTCCACTCTTAGGTCGCCACTCCCGTATATAAGAATCATATCATTTGTTCTCTTCAGATACTTTAGGATATTCTTTACAGCTATCCAATGTCCTTGCCCGGGTTTGCCTGAAATCGAGTAAGAATATTTACCGCGTAAGCAATGTCAGGTCTAGTACACACCATAGTGTACATCAGTCTACCCCCTACAGATGCATAGGGTACAGGGCTCATCTATTTTCCTCACTTTGAAGACACATAGATTTTGAGAGTTGCACCCCGTGTCTCATAGGTAGGAACCCTCTCTTAGAATCATCCATCCTAAACCTCTTTAGGACCTTTTCTAGGTAAAGTGCTTGAAAAGGTCCTATCATTCTATTCATTCAATCCCTATAGATTCGAATTTCTAGAATGTAAGTAACCTCTCCCAAGTCTTTCATGGAGAATGTATTCGAAAGCCATTTCTTGATTGTGGTGAGCATTCCTACATCGTTTCATATTAGCAATATGCCATCTACATACAGCACAAAGAACGATATATTGCTCCCACTAAAATTCTTGTAAACACACAACTCATCTTCATTTTTGATGAAGTCAAATCCTTTGACTGCTTCAACAAATCGTAGATTCCAGCTATGAGATGCTTGCTTGAGTCCATAAATGGATCTCTCAAGTTTGCACACCTTACGGATACCATCCTCGGATACAAAGCCTTTGGGATGTTCCATATTCATATCCTCATCAAGGAATCCATTCAAAAAAGCGATTGTGACATCCATTTGCCATATCTCATAGTCAAGCTGAGCTGCTATTGAAAGTAGAATTCTTATAGATTTGATCAAAGTTACTGGCGAAAAGGTTTCTTGATAGTCAATACCTTCTTTTTTACTATACCCTTTTACCACTAGCCTGAATTTATAGGTGTCAACCTTGCCATCAACACCAATCTTTCTCTTATAAATCCATTTACACCCAATAGGTACAATACCATCAGGCCGATCTACTAGTGTCTAGACTTGGTTTGAATACATCGAGTCTATCTCTGTTTGCATAGCTTCACGCCCTCTTGAAACATCAATATCCACCACTCTTTGATCATAAGTGAAGGGATCATTTGCAAGACCCTAATCTAAAATAGAATGGAGACCCAGTTCCTTCTGTAATAGATACCCATACCTTTCAGGCGGTTGAGGTACTCTATTAGATCATAGCGGCTGTGGTTACAATGGGGTCAGTTCTTACTTATGTAAATGTATCCAAAAGAGTTTCATTTTGCTCTTCAAGAACAATCTTTCTACCTGCACCACCTTCTCTAATGAACTTATCTTCGAGAAAGTAGGCTTATAAGGCTACAATAATTCTTTGATCATCATGCAGCTAAAAGAAATGTCACATCGAATCCTTGGGATATCCAATGAAACATCCCTTCAAAGGTCTAGCCTCTAACTTTTCTATTTTAGTCTTTTTGACATAAGCAGGACATCCCAAAATTAATTTGACATAAGCAGGACATAAAAATGTAGCGGATATAAAACCCATGGTGGTTAATCTCTGATTTTCGCATATTCAGACCATGATTAGAAAAGCATACCTTTTTCGCGAATTACTTTTATTTCTGAACCAGCTTTCATTTCCAATCAAAGCAGGAAATAGCCGATGCCTCTAAATCACCATGCCGGAATCCAAAGCGAAAAATCTCTTCCTTCTTCTTTGTCGTGGACGGTTAGAGAGAGAGGGGTGGGAGTTTTTGACTTGGAAAGAAAGAAATGTACGAGGCTAGGGTCTAATGTTACGTATGAGGCTAGGGTTTAATGTTATGTATGTGGCTAGGGTTTAATTATTTCCACCAAGTAGTATTTACACTACACAAGAAAATAACTAAGCCCATATTATCAAGGCCTTGAGTCCATAATGGATGCCTACTTAGGCGTGTTCTAGCCTTTCGGGGCCAGTCCACATGCTTGATATTATTTTAATTAATTATTTATCTAAGAAATAAATAATTAAATATATATCAATTCCATAATTAATTTCTCAAAGAAATTAATTAACACATTAATATATTTAAATAATTAATAAGACCATCCAATGACCAATTAATTAATTACGATATCAAATACCTAAAAATCTCTCAAGTCTAATACCATTATTTTACCTTTGCAATTCCTTGAAGCGCGACTCTTTAGGTTCATCTCAAAAGGCAATTGGGAGGAAACCAAAGGATGTGGATAATACCTACCCAGTCACGTGGCCCACATTGTAACCTAATTCAGATCGAATAAATAGGATCATTCCAAACCTTTCACGTTGTGAATACCATACAAGTATAAACCTTTATTCTAATATCCCAGTCAAGTGAGAGTCACGGTTTAGTCATACTCATAGAACTTGACCATATTCTTAGATCATAATGAGATGAGGTCACTGAGTATACTCTTGTGTCCAACATGTGTAACTCCAATGCTTTGACCAAAGACTTTTGATTTCACTCATTCTTGACGGCATAGGACATATACTCATTCACTTATGAGAGAATAAATTTGATCTTGTAAATCAGTTAACCGTATTTCAAGATTGACCCCACCAATGAGTGAATTGGATTTAACCACTCTGATGACAAACTGATGTCATAAGCACATCTTTAAAGTGGTTACTCAAGTCTAAGGTTCACGCGTACCTATCACAACTTATCAGTTCTATCATTGACTGTCCTAAAGTGAAACATATGTGACAGAACCAATGCGAGTCCAATTCGAACCCATCAGTCCCACTGATGTGTCTATGACACAAACTCCCACTAACCCATAGTGTTCGACTGGCACTTCCCATTTCAAAACTTATGTCATACAAGTCTCTATCCAATGTTGATGTCCAGTCAATACTCTCTACGACTTGCGAAACCAATTTAGACATTAAGTAATAAACTCTTCTAGTGCCATTCTCCCTAACCCATAGGGAGTACAAGATTCATCTTAATATCAAGGACTTAATGTTGTTTATGAAACTTACAAACGCCTATAAGAAAACAACACAAAATGCCTTTCATTAAATAACAATGTTTAATTGCAAAAGAATGCCCTATAATTCTATCATCTATGGCGTTTAAAGGCATTACACTAAAAGACGAATCTCGGGGGTTGCTTCACATACACTTCTTCTTGGAGTTTGCTATTCAGGAAAGCACTCTTCACGTCCATTTGATAACTGTGAACTTGTTGAATGCTGCAAATGCTATGAACATCCGAATCGCTTCAAGACGGCCTATGGGGGCATAAGTTTCATCAAAATCAATACCCTCTTCTTAACAATAATTCTAAGCGACTAATCTAACTTTGTTTCTTATAACAATGGCATTATTATCTATTTTCTTCCTGAAAACCCACATAATCCCAATAACTCCTTGGTGAGTTGGCCTAGGAACTAGCATCCAAATCTTACTACCCTCAAATTGGTTAAGCTCCTCTTGCGTTGCTTCAACCCAACTTGAATCACTAAACGCTTTATCCATTGTCTTGGTTCTATTTGAGATATGAAACTAGCAAACATGGCCTCATTCAATGTAGTGGCTCTAGTTCTAACTGGTACTCCAATATCTCCAATTACTAAATATGGTGGATGATCCCTAATCCATTTACGATCTAGTAGGAATGGGTCAAGAAATTCTTGATTATTAATCGCTTGACCTTCATTTACCTCTTGCGCATTCACTTGACCATTGACAGTTTCAATTTGCTCTTGATGATCATTCTCTTCATGATCATTAGCATTTCTTACAATATCATCATTGATAACCTTACGAGTAACCTTAGGAAGGGGCACAAAGATCTCATCATCATCACTATCATCATCAACATTCATCTAAGACGCTTGTTGAGAGACATCTTCAACTCCTACATCATTAACATTAACCTTACTCGGCTCTTGCCTAGCATCATCAAACACAACATGAATAGATTCCTCAACCTCCGATTTGTTCTTATTTTGGATGTGAAAATTCTTTCCATTTTTTGCATAGCCTAAAAAGATTCCCTCATCCGCTTTAGGATCAAATGTCTTTAGGCTGTGGGATCCATTGTTATGAATAAAATATTTTGAACTAAATAGATGAAAATAAGAAACATTAGGCTTAAATCCATTCCATAACTTATATGGAGTTTTTCCATGTTGCTTGTTGATCATACACCGGTCTTGAGTATAACAAATGGTGCTGCTTGCTTCGGCCTAAAACCTTTGAGAAAGTTTGGACTCGACTAACATACTCATTGTAGCCTCTTTAAGTGTTATGTTCAGTCACTCAGCAACTCCATTCTGTTGAGGCGTTCTAGGCGCAAACTACTCATGAAGTATTCCATTCTCTATACAAAACTTCTCAACAATATGGTTAGTAAATTATGTTCCTCTATCGCTTCTAATTCTCGTTATCATTATGTCTTTTGATGTTTGTAATTGACGAATTAGCGTTGTGAGTTTGCCACTAGTTTCATCTTTAGGAGCTAGGAATTCTACCCATGTATCGCATGAGAAATCATCAACTATTACTAACAAATACTTTTTACCACTTACACTTAAAATTTGAATTGGACCAAACAAATTCATATATAATAGCTCAAGAATTCTGAAAGTTGATAGATGAGGTTTCTTCTATTTACTCATTTGGCATGCATGACATAAGCGATTTTTCTGAAAGGAACCTTTAGGTAATACCTCTACAAGATTTAACGATATTAATTGAGAGATTGTCTTAAAGTCGAGGTGGTTCATTTTTATATGCCATATCCAACCCATTTCAATTTGATTTTTAGCCACAAAACATGTAGGGCTATACCAATTGTTGAACCCCAATTACAAAATAAACATTATGTGTTCTTTTCCTTTCAATTTAGTAGATCCAGTCTTATCATCATTAATATAGCAATAGTCACTCTAAAATTTAACTTCAAAATCTTTACCACAAAATTTAGCAGTGCTTAATAAATTATGCTTAAGACCCTCAACATAATATACGTCACTTATCATGACATTACATCTATTCACGAAATCTATACCTTTGGTTTTGTCTTTAGAGTTATCACCGAATATATCTTGGGGCCATTGGTAGTAGCATAGTTGATCAAAAGATCCTTTGGGCCTGTCATGTGCCTTGAAGACCAACTATTAATGTACAAAATAGATGAATCGGCGTTGGCTCTAGGTACCTGCAAAAAAGGGCATTTATAATTCTTTTTATCCCATTGTGACTTGAGTCCTTTCTCATTAGTCTTGTTAGCATTATGAATTTATGTTAGGAATCCTTTTGATCGAAAAATGCAGTGGAAGAATTGATGATTCCTAAAGTCGAACCACTGTAACGTGGGTTTGATGATTTTCAAGGTTTTACAAAAATAAACGAAACTAATTACCTTATTGATTTCGTTTTCTTCAGTTCGCGTAATAGCAACTCTCCTAGAATTCCTGGCTCTAAAGTTTCACGCAAAACGAGGCTTCCAAAGATCCTCGAAAGTCTCTCCTTGTGGTAGAGGACGGCTAGAGAGAGATTAGGGTAGGAGTTTCCTTCTTTTTGTGTTATGCAATTAGGCTTAGAGTTCTTGTTGCACAGTTGGAGATCTACTTAACTCTATTAACTTATGAAACAAGTAGGAGACCTCTTTGGTACTCCTAGTAGCTGCCCCTTAGGGCTCCATAGACGGTCAAGGTGGGCTTTAGTTGGCTCGATCAACATAGTCCACCTTTTAATATATATTTAATTTAAATCCTATTTAAATCCAATATATATATTATTAATTAATTCCATTTAATTAATTCTTTACTTAAATAATTTAATTTAATCTAATTAAATATTTAATTTATTGATTTACCATTAAATCAATTCATCCAATTAATTTTATCTTTCTAAAAGATTAACACAAAAAGACATCCTATTCGTTTCTTATAGCGCGAATCTTTAGGTTCGTCTCAATTGGCAATGGGAGGAATTACTAGAGGATGTGAGTGTCACCTAGCCAGTCCCGTGGACTCACATCGAAACTCAATTGAGTACGAAATGAACGAATTATTTACGAACCTCTAGACCATAAATACCATATGTGTATATGCCCTTCATTGATGTATTCCGATCAAATGAGAGTCATGGTATATGTCAAACTCACTAAAATTGATACAGTGCATTAGATCATAGCATAATGAAATTACCAAACTACCCTCCATGTCTTACATAAGTTAGTTTCATTGCTTTAGCCAAAGATTTAGAATTTCATTTGCCCATGATCGCACAAGATACTTTCTCGTTTACTATCGAGACAGTGATTCCATCTTGGCGATCACTTCACAAGTGCCACTTGACTCATTGAGATTGCACATCGAAGTCAGCCCCACCAAAGGGTGATTTGGGCCTAACTACTCTAGTAACAGATTCAACAGTACAAGTACATTGATCATGGCCCCTCAGGTCTAATGTTCACGCATACTATTATGATCAGTAATCCAATCATTGATAGTCACCGAGTAAATACCCATGTGATCGGATTACTGCGAGCAGTGTTCGAATATACCAATTCCATTGGTATATCTTTGACACTTCTTCTCACTATCCCATAGTGTTCGACTGGCACTCTTTGTCAGAGCATATGTCATACAAGTCAAATCTTTATGCCCAATTAAGATTCCTTGACTTGCAAACCCTCTTCAATGATCAGGTGTTAGACTCTTCCCGTGCCACTTTTTTATTCCATAAAGGCAGAAGAGTCAACCTAGATACACATGGACTATTTGTTCAATACTTATTAATGACATGAAGTTTACTTATTAATGACATGAAGTTTTATGTGAACTAAAGAATAAATGCCTTTATTAAAGATAAGTTCGTACAACATAATTGGATACCCTATACAATCTATTTGTCCTCATTAGCATCTAGGGCATATACCTAACAATCTCCCCCTTGCACTTAATGTCAATTCCTATGGTATCTAATACACATCTTCTCAAGATGTCACTCTAGCACTTCCTACGCTAATGGCTTAGTGAGTGGGTCAGCTATGTTGTCCGCTGAGGCTATTTTCTGCACGGCAATGTCGGATCTTCCAACAATTTCTCGAATTATGTGATATCTCTTCTCTATGTGTTTGGATTTGTTGTGAGACCTTGGTTGTCTAACTTGCGTGATAGCTCCATTGTTGTCACACCAAAGAAGAAATGGCAGCTCCACACTAGGAACAACTTGAAGTTCTGTCATGAACTTCTTAATCCAAATAGCTCTTTTGGCTGCCTTTGAGGCTACCATATATTCAGCTTCAGTAGTGGAATTAGTAGTTGTGCTTTTCTTGGAGCTTTTATAAGACACTGCTCCACCGTTTAGAGCAAATATGAACCAAGAAGAGGACTTTCGATCATCGATGTCAGATTGAAAATCAAAATCGGTATACCCATCCACTTTCATTTCTCCACTACCACATATGAGAATCATATCTTTGGTTATTCTCAAGTACTTCAAGTTAGACTTTTCGGCAATCCAATGTTCTTTACCCGGGTTAACTTGAAACCTACTCACCACGCTCGCAGCATAGGCAAGATCTGGTTTCGTGTATAACATGGCGTACATGAGACTTCCCACCGCTGAGACATAGGGAATTGTACTCATCTCTTTTCGATCTTCCTCACTTTGAGGACTCATCTTTTTAGAGAGATGAATTCCATGTCTCATGGGCAAAAGACCTCTTTTAGATTTTTCCATCCCAAAATGCTTTAGGACCTTCTCTGAGTAGAGGGCTTAGGAGAGTCCTATCATCTTATTCGATCTATCCCTGTAGATGCGAATTCCTAGGATATAGGTAGCTTCTCCCAAGTCTTTCATGGAGAGCGTGCTTTAAAGTTATGTCTTACCTGAAGTTAACAGACCTACATCATTCCCTATAAGTAGAATATCATCTACATATAGCACTAGGAATGAGATTTTGCTCCCACTGACCTTTTTGTAGACACACGGTCCATCCTCATTTTTGATAAAACCATAGCTTCTTACTTCTTCATCAAAACGACGGTTCCAACTGCGAGAGGCCTTCTTGAGTCCATAAATGGACCAATTCAATTTGCAGACCTTATGAGAATCTGCACTTGACATTAAACCCTTGGGCTGTTCCACATAGATTTCCTCCTTGAGGAATCCATTTAAGAACGCAGTCTTCACATCCATTTGCCAGATCTCATAATCTAGTATGCGGCTATGGCAAGTAGAATTCTAATGGATTTGATCATAGCTATAGTCGAAAAGATTTCTTCATAATCAATGCCCTCCTTTTGACTATACTCTTTCGCCACTTGCCTAGCCTTATAGGTGTCTACCTTGCCATTCAGACCAATCTTTCTCTTATAAATCCATTGGCATCCAATGGGTACAATACCTTTGGGTCAATTTGTCAGAGTCCAGACTTGGTTCGAATACATCGAATCCATTTCTACTTTCATAGCTTCATGCCACTTTGCAAAATCCATGTCCATCATTGCTTGGTCATAGCTAAAGGGATCGTCTCCATGGTTTTCTTCCACTACTGCATACAAACTAAGCTCTCCTTGTAGCAATAACCATATTTCTCAGGCGGTTGAGATACTCTAACAAACCTTCACATTGACGAGTGTGTCATTTTTAGTTTGGGATGGGTCTCTTGAACAGTGTCTTCCAAAGGAGATTCAGTTTGTTTTCTAGAACAATTCTCCTACCAGCTCCACCTTCTCGAATGAATTCTTCTTCAAGAAAGATTTTCTGTAAGGCTACAATGATCATTTGATCATCTTGAAGGTAGAATAGGTATCCCATGGAATCCTCAAGATAACCAACGAATCATCCTTTCAAAGACCTAGCCTCTAGTTTCTCTGCCTTGTTCTTTTTCACATAAGCTGGACAACCCCATATCTTTATGTGTAGATTGGCTTCCTTCCACGCCATATCTGAAACGTTGTTTTAGGAACAGTTTGGAGGGACATCTGTTCAGAATATGAGCATTTGTGAGCAGCGCATTGATAAGAGGTGTTTTTTCGTGTTTTTAAGACCGTAATTCTTATGATTTGGATTCACTTATTGCTTAAATCATGTCACATTTGCATTTAATAGGTGTGTTAAGTGAATACAGGTAATAAATGAGAATACATGAAGAAAAGGGAAGCAAAACGAAGTACAAAACAAGTTCAAGCATGTTTTTCAACACCTAAGCGGTTTATGCATCTCCTACCACATTCGAGCGATAATTCAGTACATTTCGAGACCGACTTACAAAGTTTCCTTATACAAAGTTTTAGATGTATGTCTTAGCTTCAAATGGGAACTTGAAACATCCAAATTGGAGGTCTGTAGAGATAATTGTGAAGGAAATACGATTGCTGCGCAGAACAGAGAAGTACATGTGCCAGGATACGCCCCAGCGCCCTCCTAGTCATGCCTAGGCATGGATAGTCCGAATGTTACTCCTTTTCAGCCTAAATTCCAGCATTATATGATGGGTAAGAATCACTTTTGGCCATAATTCAGCACATGTGTTGAGGGGTTGTCATAAGTGTGTTTCTTGGTAGATTTACTTTATGGGCGCCAAATCAGAAACAACCTCCATGTTTAAACGTAATTTAGGTATACTTAGCGACAGAATTGGACAAAATGTCCTTCTGGAAAGTTGTAGATCTATGTTGTATCTAAACATGGGGACTTGAATCATCCAATTGGGAGATCTGTGGAGACGTTTATGAGGAAAATACTAAGACTGCGCTGGAAAGCAAAAAAATGGCAGCATGCATGTGTTTTGTTGAAGTTTTCACATGGTTATGCTTGGTGGAATTCTTAAGGGCCGAAAGTTCAGCATTTTTTAGCTGGTTGGAATCTCAAAAGCCAAACTTTAAGCATCACCTTAGGTGGAATTTTCATTGGGGAACTTTAATGGGAATTCTTAATGCATACTTTAGTGGAATTTTGGCTATAAAAGGAGGGGAACCCATACTTTTCATCATTCACTATCAATTTCAGATTCTTGGAGAAGAGGGAAAGGAAGTGACCGATCCATAGAGAAGAAAAGAGGGGAGAGAGAAGGATTCTTGATTCATCATCATCATTGGAGAAGGAAGATTCAATTGAAGTTCCATCATTATTCACTTTTGAGGGAGTTTTTATAGCTTTTCATTTCAATTATGTCTATGAACATGTGTATTAATTCATTTATGTTTTTCATATTATCCATTATGAACTAAATTCATAAGACTATGGCCATGTAAGGCTAAATTGTGATATATGCTTATAATAGATGATTGTTGAGGTTGTTCTTATATTGTTATGTGATGTGAATTTGTGTTTTTGCCTATCTTGCATATACTTGATCACTATATGTTAGAATCTTATGCATAGGTTAATATTTCGGGAGAAAATTGACTTAGGGTGCAAGAAATTCACATCATGACCCGTAACTAATGAGGAATTGCCCTAGATATAGGTAAAGATTCCAGGGTGAAGTTGTTCGATTCAAATCGAGTGAACTCTAGTACGTTAATGCATGTTTAGTGGTTAGATTTCTGGATAGGAATATTTGGGAAATCACGATCTAAGCATAGGAGTTTATACGCGAGACATCGGTTATTCTCTACCCTCGGAGTTCTCACCATAACAATATAAGCGTAATCCTTCAACTAGAATCTTTATAAGTATAATTGATCAATTTGAACCTAGCATGTGCCTTAGTCTCCCTTTAAACTTTGTGTAAAATCAATTGTGTAATCTTGTTCTTATTGTATGCAATTTTACCTATAATTTACTTTAATTATATTTGTTCTTTTTTTTTGTTAAAATCATAAACTAAAATTCAAGTCTCCGTGGTTCGACAACCCGGACTTTTAGTCCACTTATTACTACACACGACTAGTGCACTTGCTACAATAGCACGTTAGCTTTTAGCGTGTCAAGTTTTTAGCGTCGTTGCCGGGGACTTGTTAATTTTAGTTTTTGATTTTTCATTTAAATTTTCATAATTCTTAGTTTTTCGTTTATTTGTAACCTTTCTTTTATTTTATTATTCTAATTTTTTTTCTTGTGTTTATTTGTTAGGTGTAATTTGTGGTGCATGACCCGCTCTTCTAACGAGCCCTTATACAATTTTGAGCCGGAGATAGAGCGTGTTCTTCGATCTAGTAGACAAGCTCGAGAAATGGCCAACAATCTAAATCCAAATGGAAATTTTCCCGACATAAATCTTCCGGAAAACAGAGAATGGCTGCAAAATCTTTTCCAAGCTATGCAACCGGCACCTCCTCAAAGACTTCCATTGGTCCGGGAAAGTCTACCTCCAAGGGTCCACACCATACCGGGGCCCGTAGTCTTTCCAAATTTCTTTGCACCAAATTATCACATTCCGTCACACATCTTTAGCATGGTGCAAAGCGAACCCTTCTATGGAGAGCCCCATGAATCACCTCATGAGCAATACTCTCATGACTACCCAATTTCACCCACGGGATCTCGATGCAATTCGTCTAAGAGTCTTCCACTTCTCATTAAAGGAAAGGGCGACCATGTGGTACAAATCTCTACCACCCCAATCCATCACAACATGGGGACAATTGGTCGATGCCTTTTTGAGCAAATTCTTTCCACCCTCCAAAATCAATGAGCTAAGGAGCAACATTAAGGAGTTTAAGCAGGGGAATCATGAGTCCTTAGCCGAGGCATGGGCTAGATATAAAAACATGCTCCGAAAATGTCCGGATCACAACCTAAGATTGAGCGAGCAAGTATTACGATTCCATGATGGAGTCCGTTCGCGCATCCGAAATAGGCTCAATGCCGGTGCCGGTGGTGATCTCCTTGGGCTCGATTGCCAAAGTGTGTGGGACAAGATTGAGCAATTAGCCCGGGAAGATGAACTCTATCCCGATGATGAAGAAATCACACCCACTAAAAAGATTGCTTGTGTTCAAGAGTTGGGCGAAGAAGTTGCTTTGGAAACAATGGTTGGCAATGTAAACTATGTTGGAAATGCCAATTGACCTCAATTGAACTTCCATATGCCCGAAAATTTTCCAAGGAGGCCCAATCCGGCACAAAATGCCCATCCCGGCATCTATCAAGCACCAAGGCCCCCATTCAACAATAACCAAGCTCAAAGGCAAGGTAATCCTCATATACAAAGGCAAATAAGACCTCTTACAACCGAGGAGCATCTCGATGAACAAATAAAGAAATCGGATTCAGCAATCAACGAGCTCCGTACTATGATGAAGGATATAATGATGGACATGAAGGATTTAAAGACACAAATGGGTCAAATGGCAAAGGCGATCAGCGAGAGAGCCCCGGGAACTTTACCAAGTGACACAGAAAAAAACCCGAAGGAGCAATGCCACGCCATCACCTTAAGAAGTGGCAAACAGGTTGTCAATGATGCTGTTCGCATTTCTGCGCCCGAGCGCCCCAATGAGAATGCCCAGGCGCCGGAATCAACCCACAGTGAACGAATGCTTCGCAATTGCGCGCCCAAACGTCCCGATGATCACGCTCAGGCGCCCAAGACCCAGCGCCCGGGAGCCGATTGTCGTGCCCAGGTGCCACCTCCTGAACCCTCCACAGCGGGCTCTTCGACTCCAACGCATCTTCCCATCGAGGTCCGTCTGTCATTTCCTAATGCACATAGAAAGAAAAAAAAGGAGATGGATCCAAGTTTCCTTCGAATATTAGCAATTCTTCGTGAGGTTAGAATTAATATTCCTTTTATAGACGCAATTTTACAAATGCCAAATTACGTGAAGTTTTTCAAGGATATTTTATCCAACAAACAAAAGGGGGAGGAAAACGAAACGGTGTGCCTAACCGAGGAATGCTCCGCCGTATTGCTTAATAAATTACCAATGAAACTTGAAGACCCTGGGAGTCTCACTATTCCTTGCACGATTGGGCCATTATCCTTCGGAAAAGTTTTGTGCGACTCGGGAGCTAGCATCAACCTCCTCCCGTACTCTCTTTTCAAAAAGTTGGGCCTTGGTAACCCAAAGCCGACTTCAATGAGCCTCCAACTTACCGATAGATCAATCAAGAGACCACGGGGAATAATCAATGATGTAATCGTTCAAGTCGACAAATTCTACTTCCCGGTTGACTTTGTGGTTCTTAATATGGAGGAAGATGTTGAAGTACCCCTGATCCTAGGAAGACCATTCCTAGCCACTGGTAAGGCGGTAATCGATATTGCCAATGGTAAGCTAACCTTAAATGTGGGAGATGAAAAGGTCACCTTTGATGTTTTTAAAGTGCTTAAACACCCATGTGATCCTGACTCATGTTTACGCATCGATGTATTTGATATGTTGATTGATGAGACTTTTCAGGCACAAATGGTAGACGACCCATTGGAGACATGGCTTTCCAAATCTATGGATGTCGATTCAACGAGTGAAGAACAATTGGAAACCATGTTTAGCGTAGAGAAGCCACCTCTTTACCACGTCATTGGAGCTAAAAAATTAGAAAGATCACTCTTGGCTCATCCTCGCCCTTCTATCGAAGAGGCCCCTATCCTTGAGCTTAAACCATTACCATTACATTTGAAATATGTGTTTTTAAATGATAATGAGACTCTACCTTTAATTGTCTCATCTTCTTTGACAGGAGAACAGGAGGAGCGACTCATGAGAGTATTGAAGGCCAACAAAAAAGCCTTCGGGTGGAAAATTGCGGATATAAAAGGCATAAGTCCAGCGGTGTGCATGCACAAAATACTCATGGAGGAGTCCACAAAACCTACACGCCAACCACAAAGACGGTCAAATCCACAAATACAAGAGGTGGTAAAGAAAGAGGTTATAAAACTACTCGATGCAGGTATAATCTATCCTATCTCTGATAGTGCATGTGTAAGCCCAACTCAAGTAGTACCCCAAGAAGGGCGGAATAACTGTGATAGAAAATGCGAACAATGAATTAATCCCTACTCGAATGCTTACCGGGTGGCGTGTGTGTATAGATTATCACAAGTTAAATGATGCCACTAGTAAGGACCATTTCCCCCTCCCATTCATTGACCAAATGCTTGAAAGGTTAGCCGGACATGATTTTTATTGTTTTTTAGATGGGTATTCCGGCTATAACCAAATTGCCATAGCCCCCGAGGACCAAGAGAAAACAACTTTCACTTGTCCCTATGGCACGTTTGCTTATAGGCGGATGCCGTTTGGATTATGCAATGCCCCGGCCACATTTCAACGATGTATGATGACGATCTTTCATGACATGGTTGAAGAATTCTTTGAGATTTTTATAGATGATTTTTCTGTTTTTGAAAGCTCATTTAACACATGTCTTGATCATTTGGACCGTGTTATAAAACGCTGTGAGGAAACAAATCTTGTTTTGAATTGGAAAAAATGTCATTTTATGGTCCGGGAAGGGATTGTGCTCGGTCACAAAATCTCCCAAAAAGGGATTGAAGTGGACCAAGCCAAGATTGAGGTAATAGAAAAGCTTCCTCCACCTACATCAGTGAAAGCCGTGAGGAGCTTTCTTGGTCATGCCGGCTTCTATAGGCGATTTATCAAAAAAATTTCCAAAATTGCAAAGCCGTTATCTAACTTGCTTGTCAAAGATGCACCATTCAATTTTGATTCCCTTTGTTTACAGGCCTTCATGACTCTTAAGGAGCTATTGATATCCGCTCCCATCATGGCACCTCCCGATTGGAGTTTGCCCTTCGAATTGATGTGTGATGCTAGTGACACCGCGGTGGGTGCGGTCCTTGGCCAAAGGAAGGATAAGGTATTTCAAACCATCTACTATGCTAGTAAGACTTTAAATGATGCACAAATGAATTACGCAAACCACGGAAAAAGAATTACTAGCCATAGTATTTGCATTTGACAAGTTCCATGCTTATCTCATTTTGAATAAAGTAATTGTGTACACTGATCACTCCGCATTAAAATACTTGCTTGCCAAAAAGGATGCCAAACCTAGACTCATTAGGTGGATTTTACTTTTTCAAGAATTTGACATAGAAAATAAGGATAAGAAAGGAGTAGAAAATGTTGTTGCCGACCACTTGTCTAGGATAGAGATTCCTAAGCCTGAGTGCGTGTTTGATAAACCTATTTGTGAGGAGTTTCTCGATGAGCAATTGTATGCTATACTTCATAATGATGCTCCTTGGTATGCATAATTATTATCTTGTCACGGGAGTTCTTCCTCCAGATATCACTTATCATCAAAAGAAGAAATTCTTATTTGATGTGAAGCGATATTTGTGGGAAGAACCATATCTATTTAAGATTTGTGCAGATGGCCTCATTCGACGATGTATCCCCGAGGAGGAAATAGCATCAATTCTCGCCCATTGTCATGATATGTCGGTAGTTGGTCACTTTGGACCCTCTAAAACAGTGGCTAAAGTGCTTCAATCAGGTTTCTTTTGGCCTACTCTTTCTAAAGATGCATTCTTGTATGTTCAATCTTGTGATAGGTGTCAACGAACAGGTAACATCTCTAAAAGACATGAAATGCCATTGAATAACATGCTTAAATGTGAACTATTTGATGTATGGGGTATTGATTTTATGGGACCCTTCCCTAGTTCTTGTTCCAATAAGTATATTCTTGTTGCGGTCGACTATGTCTCTAAATGGGTCGAAGCTGAGGCTTTACCAACTAATGATGCTCGGGTGGTTACTCGATTTTTTAAAAAAAGGATTTTCACTCGTTTTGGAACTCCTAGAGCAATCGTTAGTGACGGGGGCACCCATTTTTGTAACAAACAATTCGAGCACTTACTGAACAAGTACGGGGTACGACATAAAATCTCAACCCCATATCATTCTCAAACGAGTGGTCAAGTGGAGGTGTCGAATCGGGAGATTAAACGCATTCTTGAAAAAACGGTTAACGCATCTAGAAAAGATTGGTCCCTTAAACTAGATGACGCCTTGTGGGCATATAGAACCGCGTTTAAAACTCCGATTGGCATGTCCCCATATCGCCTTGTCTTTGGAAAAGCATGTCACTTACCGGTTGAGCTCGAACATCGCGCTTTTTGGGCTATTAAATTTCTAAATTTTGATTCTCAACTCGTAGGTACCAAGCGATTACTCCAATTACACGAACTTGAGGAATGGCGCCATCAAGCGTATGAGAACGCCAAGCTTTACAAGGAGCGAACGAAAACATGGCATGATAAGCGTATTATTCCCCGAGAATTTCATGAAGGAGACAAGGTTTTACTATACAATTCTCGCCTTCGACTTTTTCCCGGGAAGCTCAAGTCAAAATGGTCGGGACCATTTGTTGTATCTCGGTGTATGCTTCTGGTGCCATTGAACTTATAACGGATAATGGACGAACCTTCATGACAAACGCCCAAAGGTTAAAGCATTACATTGGGATTGACGGGTCGAGGGATAAAGTGACCATACCCCTCCAGGATCTTTAGAGATTCTTTATCTCAAGTCGAGCTACCGACTCTAAACTAGCGCTTCTTGGGAGGCAACCCAAGTTTGTAAGTTTTCTTTTCTTTTTGCTTTCGTTTTTGTTTTGTTTAGTTTGTTTCTTTTTATTGTGTTCAAGCATGCACTTTTGGCATGTATGTTTTTCTTATGCTTGATGGTTTAAAAAGTTGAAGTGTTAGATATGATGCACATTTGGACCCCACCTTTAGAGATTCTTATTTTACTCGATAAGAGGAGAAACTTTGTAAGGATGCATTGGAAGCTTAAGGATGTTCTTCAATATCCTTGGTTGTAAGTGTTCTTTTACCTTTGTGTATGCATGTTGTAACAACATTGGGGACAATGTTGGATTTAAGTTTGGGGGTAGAAGAGTATCTATTTTGAATATTGAAAATGCAATCCTAATTTTTAACTTGAATTTGGGGAAAGTCTGTTTGATATCATGTTTATATGCTTCTTTGTTGAGAAAATCAAGCATGAAAATTTTTTAGTCCTTCCAATTGATGCATTGAAATTGATTGACTTGGAAAAATGGCATGAATTCTTGAAATAATCTGAATTTAATGGAATATATATATCTTTGAAATTGCTCGTGGAGACCTTAGACTAGAATTGATTCTTTAGATGATTCACAATGCACTTAAATCGAAGGTAGAGGAGTTGAGAGGATAACCATCTTAAGACACTTAAGGAATTATGTGCAGAAATATTAACTTAGATTTCTCATAAGGTTATAAGTTGAGTAGTAATTTTATATGCTAACAATGAATTGAAAAGGTTGAATTTTGGTATGACCAAAAGTGGTCAGGCTATACGTACCGGAGGTGAAAAGTTTCATGCCTATATACTGTACTATTATGCTAATTTGAGCTATGCTCAAGCCAAAAGAAGTGAATTGTTTAAAAGATCTAGTTTTATTTCGTGGCCTTTGATACTCGAGTGATTAAATCCTTAGGAGTGTCTCTACACTTAATGCCCCAAAACTATCTAGTTTGGGAGTCATTGGTCTAAAACTTGTTACATGGGTGTCATAGAAAGCCTAATAGAATAAAACATTGCACATGATCTAGCCTTAATGAAGTTTAATGGAAATTCCATATGAATTGAATGTTGAATATTTGAGATAATGAAATTTAAATGGCTATGAGATTTTCTATAATTCTTGTGCTTTGTGTTTGATCAAAAGTTGATAGATATGGGATTAATGTCCAAAATTTGGTAAGGATGCCTCTCGACTATAATACCCTAGATTTATTTTTCACTATACCCTAGGGAGTCGTTTCAAGTATTGGTGTCACATGAGCAAAAGTAGTTGATATGTATATATATATTTGTGAACTTTAAAAGGTTGATTTTATGCCATTCATTCTTGTTGATCATATTGAGATGTGTTGATTCGATTGGGATTGAAAATTTGCTAGATTTTGTGGGTATATCTTATGCAAACCCTCACGAGACTCTAACTCGTCCTTTGAGGTAACTCAAAGGTTTAAAGGCTTGTTGCACCCGCTAAGTGCAATAGTTTACACCACGAAAGTGAGTTAGTTAGTTGTTTTGTTTTCTCCCATTGAATGATGTTGGTCTTGCCTTATAGCTCTTATTGCTCGAGGTCGAGCAATTGATAAGTTTGGGGGTGTTGATAAGAGGTGTTTTTACGTGTTTTTAAGACCGTAATTCTTATGATTTGGATTCACTTATTGCTTAAATCATGTCACATTTGCATTTAATAGGTGTGTTAAGTGAATACAGGTAATAAATGAGAATACATGAAGAAAAGGGAAGAAAAACGAAGTACAAAACAAGTTCAAGCATGTTTTTCAACACCTAGGCGGTTTATGCATCTCCTACCACATTCGAGCGATAATTCCGTACATTTCGAGACCGACTTAGACAAAGTTTCCTTATACAAAGTTTTAGATGTATGTCTTAGCTTCAAATAGGAACTTGAAACATCCAAATCGGAGGTCTATAGAGATAATTGTGAAGGAAATACGATTGCTGCGCAGAACAGAGAAGTACATGTGCCAGGATACGCCCCAGCGCCCTCCTAGTCATGCCTAGGCATGGATAGTCCGAATGTTACACCTTTTCAGCCTAAATTCCTGCATTATATGATGGGTAAGAATCACTTTTGGCCATAATTCAGCACATGTGTTGAGGGGTTGTCATAAGTGTGTTTCTTGGTAGATTTACTTTATGGGCGCCAAATCAGAAACAACCTCCACGTTTAAACGTAATTTAGGTATACTTAGCGACCGAATTGGACAAAATGTCCTCGTGGAAAGTTGTAGATCTATGTTGTATCTAAACATGGGAACTTGAATCATCCAATTGGGAGATCTGTGGAGACGTGTATGAGGAAAATACTAAGACTGCGCTGGAAAGCAAGAAAATGGCAGCATGCATGTGTTTTGTTGAAGTTTTCACATGGTTATGCTTGGTGGAATTCTTAAGGGCCGAAAGTTCAGCATTTTTTAGCTGGTTGGAATCTCAAAAGCCAAACTTTAAGCATCACCTTAGGTGGAATTCTCATTGAGGAACTTTAATGGGAATTCTTAATGTATACTTTAGTGGAATTTTGTCTATAAAAGGAGTGGAAACCCATACTTTTCATCATTCACTATCAATTTCAGATTCTTGGAGAAGAGGGGGAGGAAGTGACCGATCCGTAGAGAAGAAAAGAGGAGAGAGAGAAGGATTCTTGATTCATCATCAGCATTGGAGAACGAAGATTCAATTGAAGTTCCATCATTATTCACTTTTGAGGGAGTTTTTATAGCTTTTCATTTCAATTATGTCTATGAACATGTGTATTAATTAATTTATGTTTTTCATATTATCCATTATGAACTAAATTCATAAGACTAGGTCCATGTAAGGCCAAATTGTGATATATGCTTATAATAGATGATTGTTGAGGTTGTTCTTATATTGTTATGTGATGTGAATTTGTGTTTTTGCCTATCTTGCATATACTTGATCACTATATGTTAGAATGTTATGCCTAGGTTAATATTTCGTGAGAAAATTGACATAGGGTGCAAGAAATTCACATCATGACCCGTAACTAATGAGGAATTGCCCTAGACGTAGGTAAAGATTCCCAGGTGAAGTTGTTCGATTCAAATCGAGTGAACTCTAGTACGTTAATGCATGTTTAGTGGTTAGATTTCTGGATAGGAATATTTGGGAAATCTCGATCTAAGCATAGGATTTTATACGCGAGACATCGGTTATTCTCTACCCTCAGAGTTCTCACCATAACAATATAAGCGTAATCCTTCAACTAGAATCCTATGATGCCCATATGAGGGGTTTTACTTGGGCATCTTTTTCAAGCAGAACTGATAGTGGGTTATTAACCATATTTGAGAGAGAGTTATACGACTGCAGAAAATAAATCAAGATTTAATTAGATGATTATGTTGTACCCAAGTAAAATTAGGACTTTAATCTGACTTGGCTCGCACTACATTTTTCAAACCATTGCACTCCCATTGCAATGTACAAAAATCTCCTTGGACAAATTTCATAGTGAGTGATTGAGTTCTTCAAAATTTTCAATGAGTTGCAATCAACGATATATGTGTCATTGGAACTTTTGAAGTGGCGTTGCACGCCAATCTTTTCACTCATGGATCACTTAACCTCAGCATGTACGAAATATTGGTGTGATCCATCCAATTATTTGCCCATCAACTCCTATCGATCTAACAATTCAATCTCATCTTGCAGCCTGTAACGGTGTATGGGATGAGATTTGCTTTGACAGATGGCATCAAATGCACTTAGAGAGATTTGAATTATGAATTAGTGCATAACCCCCATTAGTCGAGACGATGCCATACATAACTCATAATTCTATCTCTCAAAGTTTGATGGAGAGTCAGGATATCCAATATCCTTTTCTTACTTGGTATCTTTAATTCGAGAGAATTTGTTAATTTTATAAGGCCTCACTTTGCACATTAATTTGTTACGCGCATATATGGAATAAATCAAATTGAGCCATGCAATAATAGAAAAACTTAATTATTCAATCATCATGCTTTCCATGGACATTCTAGATTTATCTAAGCCAATAGACCAATCAGGAGGATAGGGGCCTACGTCAAATCTAATCTTGATAACCTCCGGGCCCCAAGCTCTAGAAAGGTCCTACTTCTAATTACATAACTTAGAAGAACCCTATACATTATTCTACCAAAAATAAATACAAACTTGGGGGCACTAACCGGCCCATTACAACCTAAATAATATAAAGAGGTAAAAATCCTAAGTCCATGGGATGCATTCACCACAACATACATCAAAGCATGCAAATAAACTATTAAAAATTATGTTGGTATTATTTTAAAATTGAAAAAGAATTCCTAATTAATTCAATCAATTTAATTACAAAAGGATGAATTTAATTTCAATTTAAAAATAATTAAATCCAATTTATTATTTAAGAACTAAGTCTAACTTATTCTTAATTATTTTGATAAAAACAAACTCAACTCAAAATAAATTCAATTTATTTAATCGTCTTGAATCATAAACTAATTTTCAATTAATTTATGACATAATTAAATCAAATTTAATTATAAAATTCAAATCCAATTTAACTTATTAAATCAAATTTAATTTTAGAAAAAACAAAATTAATTTTATTAGGAAAGGGGAGGTGAATTGACAAATCGGGGTCAATTTTGTCTATTGGGTCAAACCCAATAATTATTAATATATATATATAAATATAATAAATATATATATAATTAATCGCTGGGCCAGGCCTAGCCGCTCGCAAAGCCTGGCCCAGCTTTTCGAACACACACACACATTTACGCGTTGGGCTAGGCCCTGCACCGTTTGTGTGCGTTGGGCCTAGCATGGCACGCAAACTACTAGGCTTAGCCCAACACCAAAAAATTGGGCGGCGATTCCGCCCGACAGCACCGCCACCCCTTTTTATTTTTTTTATTTTTGTTTTCCTAATTTTCGTACAGTAGCGGCTCTGCTGCATGTTCAAATTCAGATAAAGATTTTTCGGGCGACGATTTTGAGGTGATAAAGATTTAAAAAATTCAGATTTAATATCAAATATTAAACATGCAAAAATCAAACTTTTAACTTCTAAATTAGCAAACATAATTTCAAACGCAAAAACTCATCAAACGCGTTAAAGTGGGCTCTGATACCACTGTTAGGAATCCTTGAGCGAAAAACGCAGCGTAAGAATTGATGATTCCTAGAGTCGAATCACTTTAACGTGGGTTTGATGATTTTCAAGGTTTTGGAAAATAAAAGAAAATAATTACCTTATTGATTTCTTTTTCCTCAATTCGCGTAACAGCAATTCTCCTAGAATTCCCATCTCTAAAGCTTTACGCGAAACGAGCCTTCCAAAGATCCCCAAAAGTCTATCCTTGTGGTAATTGACGGCTAGAGAGAGAAATTAGGGTAGGAGTTTCCTTCTTTTTGTGTTATACAGTTAGGGTTAGGGTTCTTGTTACATAGTTGGAGTTCTATTTAACTCCACTGACTTATGCAACAAGTAGGAGACCTCCTTGGTACTCCTAGTAGCAGCCCCTTACGGCTCCATGGACGGTCAAGGTGGGCTTTAGTTGGCACAGTCAACTTAGTCCACTTTTTAATATATATTTAATTTAAATCTTATTTAAATCCAAAATATGTATTATTAATTAATTCTTTACTTAAATAATTTAATTTAATCTAATTAAATTAAATATTTAATTTATTGATTTACCATTAAATCAATCCATCCAATTAATTTTATCTTTCTAAAAGATTAACACAAAAAGACATCATGTTCACTTTTTATAGCGCGACTCTTTAAATTCGTCTCAATTGGCAATGGGAGGAATTACCAGAGGATGTTAGTGTCACCTAGCCAGTCCCGTGGATTCACATCGTAACCCAATTTAGTACGAAATGAACCAATCATTTATGAACCTCTAGACCATAAATACAATATGTGTATAAGCCCTTCACTGACGTATCCCGATCAAGTGAGAGTCATGGTATATGTCAAAGTCACTAAACTTGATATTGTGCATTAGATCATAGCATAATGAAATTACCAAACTACCCTTCATATCTTACCTGAGTTAGTTTCATTGTTTTGGCCAAAGATTTATAATTTCATTTGCCCATGATCGCATAGGATACTTTCTTGTTTACTATCAAGACAGTGAATCCCATCTTGGCGATCACTTCACAAGTTCTAAGTGACTTATTGAGATTGCACTTCGAGGTCGGCCCCACCAAAGAGTGATTTTAGCCTAACTACTTTAGAAACAGATTCAACAATACAAGTATACTGATCATGACCCCTCAGGTCTAAGGCTCACGCATACTATTATGATTAGTACTCCAATCATTGACAGTCATTGAGTAAATACCCATGTGATCGGATTACTGCGAGCCGTGTTGGAAGATACTAATTCCATTGGTATATCTATGACACTTGTTCTCACTATCCCATAGTGTTTGACTGGCACTTTTTGTCAGAGCATGTGTCATACAGGTCGAATCTTAATGCCCAATTAAGATTCCTTGACTTGCGAACCCTTTTAAGTGATCAGGTGTTAGATTCTCCCCGTGACACTTCTGTATTCCATAAAGGGGAAGAGTTAACCTAGATACACATGGACTATTTATTCAAATCTTATTAATGCCATGAAGTTTTATATGAACTAAAGAATAAATGCCTTTATTAAAGATAAGTTCGTACAACATAATTATACCCTATATAATCTATTTGTCCTCATTGGCATCTAGGACATATACCTAACAATTAAAACTTTAGGAACCCATATTTTCCCAGTCTTCATTGTGGGAGGATTGGCCCTTTCGGGTTTCACTTTGTGTTGTGTGCTTTTTAAGTGTATAATAATATCCTTGATCATTATCGTAATCATAATCATCATAATATTGATAGTATGATCTTGCATTTTATGGATATTGACGTTGGTATTTCCTTGACATTGGCTTAGGGTGCGCTTTGAGCACTTGATGCTTAGCGTTTGATTCACATGTGTAAGGATTTTCCTTAGCCTTTTGAGCATTTGGATAACCTTTTTTTTTGGGAATCAATCATTTTCATCTTTCTCTTATTGCCTGAGTTAGCTTTGACATTCTCATTTTGACTCTTACCATTGCCATTTGGTTCATTCAGTGTTTGACTTTTTGAACCTTTCTCAACAAAGGATATGCCTTTTCCTTTGTTGTTTGTCGTAACCTTTGACGTTTTTGATTTGTTACCGTATTTATCACAACCTAAATTGGTATTTTCACCAAAAAGTCTAGTTACCTCAGTCACATTATCTAAATTTCTTAACGCTTTTGACAATAATGAGATGAGCTGCTCTGATTTAGCAAGCTTAAAGATCAGCTCAGCTTCTCTCTGTTAGGTATATGCCCCCAATGCCAATGATAAACTAAATTGAGTAGGGCTTTGATAAGTTATTTGTACAAACGATTATATGTTTCCATTTATAGAATAAAGATTTTCATTTTGTCATATAAATCTAATGGCATTTAAGTGTATTGGACAAATAAGTCCTTGAGATTTAAAGATAGACTTTCCACCTCTTATGGTTGAGAGAAGGCATTGGAAGAGTCAAGCGCTTAAGCTCTTAATCATAGTTCGCGAGTTAAGGAATTTTAATTGGCATTAAAATTCAACTCGTATAACACCTGCTTTGAAAAGGAAGTGACAGTCGAATATTGATTAGATAGTGAGAGCTAGTGTCATGAATGTAGTTAATGGAATTAACATATTTGAACTAGACTCGCATTAATCCGATCACATGGGTATTTGCTCTTTGACAGTCAATGATTGAGATTAAGATTGCGATAGTATGTGTGAACTTTAGATCTGAGGAGTTATTTACAATGTGCTTGTAGTATCAGATATGTTATTAGAGTACTTTGACCCGTATCACCTGATAGGTGGGGTCGACATCGAAGTACGATTCACATGGTGCATTCGACATTGTAAGATAACTGCCAATATGGGATTCACCTTCTCGACAGTAGAGTAAGTGACCTATTGACAAGAGAAATTCTTACGTGTATTAAACAGCAAGTGGACTGGTCGTATGTAGAAATAAAATGGATTTTTAAGTCCGGGATCTCAAACCCATAGAGACTCGTATTTTAAATTGACAGATTTTAAAGCAATTGAAATTAAATTAAATTACTACGATTGAATTAAAAATAAAGAAAAATTGAAAACAAGACTTGACAATTACATTGAGATTCTTATTAGGCTACTATAACTTTGCTGGAAATTTCTGAATTAATTACTACCCAATGTCTCGGTAATAATAATCCTATGATTAATTAACGGTTCTCTAAATATGTCTATTCGAGAATCTAATCAATAACCACGCATACATGTTCTAGAATTTCTTCAGATAAATTCGGCTAACTGCATCTGGGAATTTTTACCTATCTCTTGGTGCAATTCCTTATTTTTTATGGATTATGTGTTAATTCCTTTGAACCCTAATCTATATTCTCTCGAATGAATAGATTAGGCAAATTAGCAAGTGTATGGTGATCAAGCATATGATTGGAATAAAGGCACAAAATTAACACACAAAATAATTGTAGAATTAATACGAAAAATTACTTCATATATATAAACTCATAAATTTGGCCTTCACATGGCCCCAGTTAAATAAAATTTGTTTCATAATTGTAATTGGAAAAACAATAAAAAAACATAGAATTAACCATAGACAAATAATCTAAATCTAAAGTCTCCCTATTATGAATTGATGAATTGATGCAAAATCGTTGTTCTCCTTGTCTCGCCTCGTCTCCTTGCTCAAAAGTCTCTTCCAATGCTGAAAATTTCGAACCCTATAGCTATTGTAAGAGGAGGTATTTATAGAAGAGGATCCCCAAGTCTTCTACTTGAATTAGGTATCAAAATTTGCCAAAAAAAAAATAAAAAATTCAGCCGACTGCGACGTTCGAACGTTCAAATCTTCACGTTCGAACTTGCTAACGTGCCACATTCAAATGTCAAAAGGCCCACGTTCGACATTGAAGACAGTGTATTCTCAAAATATGTGTTTTTTTGCCCATTTTCCTCGATTGTTGTGATTTTCACTTTGTACTCATTTAACACACAAATCAAAGCAACAAGTAGTAAAAATCACTCATAATTGACTCTAAACTAGACAAATATCAGGCCCCCAAACACGTAAGACTCATGCTTATTAACACCCCAAAACTTAACATTGATCGTCCCTGAGCAACAAAGAAATCTTAGACAACGAAACCGTGATCAAACATCAATCTAAAAACAAAACAAAAATAAAAACGACTAACTTTTGTAGCGTGCACAATTGCACTTAGCATGTGCAACAAGTCTTTAAACCTCAAAGTTACTAGAGAAGATAAGTATAGTCTCGTGAGGGCTTGCAAGCGATTTACCCACAAGATCCATACATTCAGCCACAACCAATCAATACAAATTAACAAAATCAACAAGAAAATGATGGCATAAAATCATCCTTTAAAGCTTAATATTATATACACATATCAAATACTTGCTTATGCTACACCTAAACTTGAAAGGACCTCCAAAGGGTGTAGTGATTGTAAGTCTAAGGCATTATAATCGAGAGGCATCCTTACCAATTTTCAGATATTAATTACATATTTATTAACCATCGATCAATCATAAGGTACAAGACTCATAGAAAACTCCATAGCCACTTAAATTTCATTACTTAACCAAGTTAGACTTTAAACTCATACGATTAAATTCGTTAAGGTTAGGTCATGTGCAATGTTCTATTCCCTTAGGCTTTCTATGATACCCATGTATCGAGTTTTAGATCAATGACTCCCAAACTAGATAGTTTTAGGGCATTAAGTGTCGAGACACTCCTTACGGATTTAATCAGTCGAGTTCCAAAGGCCACGAAATAAAACTAGACTTTTCATTCACTTTAACTTTAATTGGCTTGAGCAAACTCAAATTAGCGTGACAGTACAGTATGTAGCATGTAACTTTTCACCTCCAGTACTTATCAGCCTGACTTATAGTCATACCAATCATCAACCTTATTCATTAATTATTAAGCATATGAAGCAGCTACTCAACTCATGAACCTAAGAAAAATCTAAGTCAATATTTTCGGGAGAGATTCCTTAAGTGTTTCAGAATGGTTATCCAACTTTACTCCTCTACCCTCCACTTATTTTGCATTTGTGAATCATCTAAGGAAAATTTAATCTAATCTAGGATCTCACGAGCAAAGTAAAAAAATGTATATATCATCAAATTCCAAATAAATCAAGAAATCATGTCATTGTACTCAAGTTAATCAATTTCATTTCATGAATTGGTGGCTAAAAAAAAAATCATGTTCGTTTTTCTTGAATTTCTCAACATAAAAATGCAAAACATCAATATTATTAAGCACTACCCACACCCACAAACTCAAACCTAACATTGTCCTCAATGTTATAATCAGGTGAAAAGGGTAAAAGAAGTACTTACAGAATATGAATGCTTAAAAAGCAAACCTAGGAGTAGTCTGATGAATCTAAAATCGCGGTCATCCTATCAATGCTCAACAATCATCTGAACTTACCTACTCACTCTTGTCATTCATCTCACCGAAGTATAAATACCTCATAAAGGCACAAGCTAAGACAAAAGACATAAGAAAAGCAGTACAGATAGATAATAATAACGTTGTATTAGAACATGACCAAAGAAAATAGAAAAGAATAAAAGAAACAACTAATTAAAAAACACATGCAAAAACTAAAACAAAAACAAAAATAAGAAAATGTCCAAAAGAAACCATAAGTATAAAAAGCATCACTGCTCATCCCCATTGTCACCCTTGACATCAATAGCTCTATCATCCTCCTCGGCATCATCAACGAGGGGCTCATCAAGATCAGTCGGGTTAACCATCGGCTTGTCAGCAATCGCGGTCGGGAGAGGGAGAAAATCTGGAACTGCAGAATATTCATATGCGGGTCTCCCGGAAGATCCATTCGACTCAATCATCAACTGCCTCTGATACTAGGCCATCATCACTGACTGGCCTAACCGAATCTAAGCTATCTTGTGTGTAAGAGCTGTCTCCAAGGCAGACTGTGGCAGAACTGACCCCTGTGGCTGCCTACTCGATCCCTCGCCAGTAGTAGAAGTTGGGCGAGGCCTCTTGTTCCCCTTTAGGCTGATTAACTTTCCCGATGTATTCCAAAATAAGTCCCGAAGCATCTAACTCCTTATCCAAATATTGTTCCACATAATTGTTCTTACATAGAGCACTGATCAGTGATGGGAAAATAAAAGGCGCATTTTTCTTCATCAGCTTGACAGTGGGGTTATCCCCATACAATTCCCTAGACAATCTCCAAATTTGGGTTTGTAATGCAGAGTAAATTGGCTGAATGATGTCAACCTCCATATTATGTAGTATGGCATATACAAGAATAGCTCGATCCTTTGTCACCTCCATCTTGTTCATAGTTGGCGTTATACAACGACGTACGAACTCATACCAAGATTTGGCTTCAGTCTTCAATGCCCCCGGTTTAAACATAGTATAATGCACCCATTGTGTTCCCTCTACCGCCACTTCCTGGATAAAGGCATCTAGATCCACAACACCATAGTGGTCTCGCACCAAAGCATTATAAGCACAGTTAGGTTGCATAGGAGAGAGACTAAGGCACGCCCGGATGGTTGTCTTATCAAATGTAACAAGTTTCCCCCGAACAGTAGCTGAAGATGAACCCCATGTCTGCCCAGTCGGCTCCTAATTCTCACATTGACTATCTTTGAAGTGTAAAACTTCTATACCCAAACCAGGTGAATATTGTGAGGCTCCTATTAGAATGGTTGCCACTTGTGGAACTTAAGAAGTGCTTTAACCAGGGCCTTTTGAATAAGTAGGGGTCTTTCTTTGTGTAATAATCGTGCGTGGATTCGTCTATAGACTGCTTGAACCTCTAAGTCTTCAAACCAATTGTCAAGGGTTATAGTATTCACCTTAACTGCGGGTGCCTCGGGGTCTACCTCGAACTCTTTACCACTCGATGTGCTCTCTCCCGCATTGTTACCCTTCGTCGTTGTCATTTCACAATAATCAATCAATCTCAACGATAATCAACAGCAACAACCCGCAACACAATACAACCCACCGAAAATTCAACAATCACAGTAATAACCCAAATAATCCAATCAACACCAACAACATCAACCCACTTTGAATCTACTGAAATTACGAAGATGGGTCAAGCCAATGACTTACCGAGTCAAAATGTCAAATTTCAAAAATCCAAATTTTAGGCACTAGACCAAACTCTCGAACGTCTCACCCTGACGTTCGAGCGTGATCTGAAATTGGTGCTAAACGAGGAGCTGATGATGACGGTTGCAGTGGCGATTGACTCTAATGTTGATATCGGATCGGCGTAGTGGAGTGGCTTGTGTCAGCGATTGGGTGGTGAAAGAGCCCGATTTATAAAGATAAAAATAGGGATTTTTGGTGGGTCCCGAATTCTGGTGGTGGAATGGCAATTGATGGTGGAGTTGAAGACGCGGTGGTGGTGGAGTGTTGCTCCAGTCATTGGTGAAGGGTGATGATGTGGGAAATTTGAAATTAGGGCTTTTTCTTTGAATTGGGGCTTTGGTCTTTAATTGGGGAAAAAGACGCGTATTGTCTTGTTAAAATCTATTTTTTTTAAAATCCATACATTCGAATGTGACAAGGCCCACGTTCGAATGTTGGGTACATTAGCTCTCAAAGGGAAAATTGCATAAGACCCCTCTGTGATATGCGAAACTTGCGCCAAACTCCCATATGTTAATTTTTTTGCGAATCACCCCCTTGTGTTATTTTTTATTCTGCATATTCCACCTTTTTTGGTATTTTTTTTCATCATAAATATCAATCCAAATGCATTTTTGCCCCAAACAAGTTTATAATAGTTAAATAATTTAATTTGGGTTGGATCTAGAACATTTATGATGGAAAAAAACATCAAAAAAAAGTAAAAAAAAGGGTGAATATGTAGAATAAAAAATAACACAAGGGGGTGATTAGCCAAAAAATTAACACAGGAGAGTTTGGCACAGGTTTCGCATATCACAGGGGGGTCTTATGCAATTATCCCGCTCTCAAAAAATCTTGTCACTTCACGTTCGAACATTACAAGGCCTATGTTCGAACATTGAGGCAGTGCATAAAATTCGATTTCCTTTGGACCATTTTACCTGCAAACAAAACAAAAACAACAAAAATGAAGAATTAAAACATGAAAACAAAAGCAAACAAAAATACGAAAAGCAAGAAACATGGGTTGCCTCCCAAGAAGCGCTTGTTTATAGCCAATAGCTCCACTGTTCAGAATCAACTTAAGTCGACGAATCTCAGAGCTTGACAAAGATTTGTCCGCACTCCAGTCATTGCTCAAATAGTGTTTCAGCCTATGTCTATTGGTCAAGAACACTTGGCTATCATCAATGATAAGGTCGATAGTCCCCAAAGAATACACTCGTCTGACTCAAAACGGTCCCGACCAAAGAGATTTGAGCTTTCCCGGGAGGAGCTTGAGTTTAGAGTTGTTCATCAGAACTAGTTTCACCTTTCTCAAATTCCCGTGGCAGAATATGCTTATCTTGCCACTTGTTAGTCCGTTCTTTGTACAGTTTTGCATTCTTGTATACATCACGTCTCCACTCCTCTAGCTCATTCAATTGAAGCAACCTATTATTACCTATAGCACTTACATCAAAATTAAGAAATTTGATAGCCCAATAAGCACGATGTTCAAGTTTGACAGGTAAATGACAAGCCTTTCCAAAGACAAGACGATATAGAGACATACCAATAGGGGTTTTAAAAGTAGTACGGTAAGCCCACAATGCATCATCCAATTTTAGAAACCAATCAGTTCGATGGCTGTTTACCATTTTTTCCAAAATCTGTTTGATTTCCCTATTAGACACTTCGATTTGCCCACTAGTTTGAGGGTGGTAAAGGGATGCGATTTTATGTTTAACACTACAATTGTTTAACAAGTTTTCAAATTGATTGATACGAAAATGTGTGCCTCCATCACTTAAAATTGCTCTAGGGGTCCCAAATAGTGTAAAATTATGTTTTTTAAGAAACCTAAGAACAACCCTAGCATCATTAGTTTGCAAAGCCTCAGCTTCTACCCATTTGGATACATAATCAACAGCGACCAGAATATATTTATTGGAACAAGAACTAGGAAAGGGTCCCATAAAATCTATACCCCACACATCAAATAGTTCACATTCAAGCACATTATTCATGGACATTTCATATTGTCTAGAGATATTACCCACCCTTTGACATCTATCACATGATTGAACATAAGCGTGTGCATCTTTAAATTAAGTAGGTCAGAAAAACCTGATAGCAGAACCTTAGCAGCAGTCTTAGATGGGCCAAAGTGGCCATCTATCAACATGTCATGACAATGAGCCAAGACGGATGCCATTTCCTCCTCGGTACACAATGCTTGATAACTCCATCTACACCAATTTTAAACAAGTAGGGCTCTTAATATCTTTTAACAACTTCTTTCTTTGGTGAAAAGTTAAATCAGGGGGTGTAATTCCAGCAACTACATAGTTAGCATTGTTGTGGATTGAACCAGTGGATAAAAAAAAATTCTCCGATTCGCAAAGCGCGGATTCAATTCTTGTTTTGATAATTTCATATTCACATAAAATCGAAAATAAGAATAAGATGTAACCCAATTACCTTTTCGATGAATTTCTAAAGCCAAGCTTTTGAGAAGCAACGGATCATTCCTTCTTCTAGAGAATCACGCGAAAGATGATCTTCAATTCTTGAAGCTCGACCTCCTCTACCTTAGACTGGGTTGAGCGACTTAGGGTTTATGTAGAGGGAGAAAGGATTTATGTGTTTTACTCTTTTTCACTCTCTAAGATAAAAAATCAGACAGTCATGATTTTAGTTAAATACCTGGTGCTTAAATAAAAGACTACTCCTTGAGTTAGGAGGGAAGGCGAAACTTGACCTAGGGATAGGTTTAATGGGCTTCATCCAATTCCAAGCTCAGTATTAAGTATTTAAATAATATTCCCAGTCCAATCCAATTGGTAATTAATTAAATACTAATCTCCTTTTATTAATAGTACTTTAGTAATTAATCTAAATTAAGAATACTATTAATATTGATTGAATAAAATTATTTAAATATAACAATTAAATATATTTATTATAATCAATATACATCCCTTTGATAATTTCCACTCTAAGTGAAATTACCAAAATACCCTTCATAAAGTAAAACTCCTTTATTTTATCATTTTTACATAGCGCGACTTTCTAGGCTTGTGTTGATTGGCATTGGGAGGATTCTAAGGATATCGTTATCACCAAGCCATCCCGTGAAGCTATACCAAAACCCAATCAAGTACGAGATGAATATTTCATCACGAACCTTTATGTTATGATTACCATACGAGTATATTGATGATATAGGAATTGAAGACATTTGTCATCAGACATCTAAAATGATTATTGATGATGAAAGTGACGACGATGATGAAATCTCTGTGCCTCCTCTTAAGAATGTTACTCTTGTTGGTATTATTGATCCTATCATATGAATTGCTAATGATCATGAAAAGAATGATCATCAAGAGCAGAATGGAAATTATGAACGTCAATCACCTATGCAAGAGGTTAATAGTAATGCAATGCCAGATCAAGCGCCTCAACAACCTCTGAACAAGTTCTAGCCAGATAGATTATGGCTTCATGATTTACCACCATAGTTAATAATTGGAGATGTTGAAGCTCTTATTAGGACTAGAGCCGCTATATTCAATGGGGCTATGTTTATAAGCTTCTTATCTCAAATGGAACCTAACAAAGTGGATGAAGTCTTCAGTGACTCAAGTTGGGTTGGGGCTATTTGGACGCTAGTACCAAGACCAACTCACCAAAGAGTTATTGGAACTAGATGGGTTTTCAGAAACAAATTGGATGAGCATGGTACTGTTACAAGGAGCAAGGCCAGACTTCTCATTCAAGGATATTGCCAAGAAGAGGGTATTGATTTTGGTGAGACATATGCTCCCGTACCCCATCTTCAAACAATTTAGATGTTCCTAGCATATGCCGCTTTCAATAAGTTCAAGTTTATCAAATGGATGTGAAGAGTGCATTCCTGAATGGTAAACTCCAAAAAGAAGTTTATGTGGAGCAACTCCCAGGATTCATCAACAGGAATGAGAAGAGTATGGTCTACAAGCTAGATAAGGCATTCTATGACCTTAAGCAAGCACCTCGAGCATGGTATGACACTTTCTCTATTTTTTCTTATTGGTAAAGGCTTTTCAAAAGGCACCGTTGACACAATGTTATTCAAAATTACCAATGACGAAGATATTCTCTTAGTCCAAATTTACATTGATGATATTATATTTGGTTCTATTAATAAGCGTCTGTGTGAGAAATTTTCAGAATGATGCAAGACCAATTTGAGATGAGCATGATCGGTGAATTAACTTTCTTCTTAGGATTACAAGTTAAACAAAATCCTAATGGCGTATTTGTAAACCAAACTAAATATACTAGAGATATGATTAAGAAATTTGGTATGGAAAATGCATCATCTTTGAAAATTCCAATGAGCCAAACGCTTAAACTAGATAAAGATGAAAGTGGGAAGAAAGTGGATATCACTAATTATAGAGGTATCATTGGATCACTTCTCTATCTAATCGCTAGTAGACCTGATATTATGTTTTCGGTATGCATGTGTCCACGCTTTCAAGCTAATTTTAAGGAATCACACTTAATTGTTGTCAAGAGAATCTTTAAATAACTAAAAAGCACACAAAATGTGTGCTTATAGTATCCAAGGGACTCTTCTTTTGAACTAATTGGTTATTCAGATGCAGATTTTACAGGATGCAAAATTGATATAAAAAGTACGGGCGGTACAAGTCAATTTCTTGGTGATTGGTTGGTTTTATGGCATAGTAAGAAACAACAATCCATAGTGACCTCTACCGCTAAAGCCGAGTATGTAGCCGCTGGAAGCTGTTGTACCCAAATTCTTTAGATGAGGCAACAACTTAGAAATTATGGTGCAATCCTAGGTCCTACGTACCCCCATTCACTATGATAACCGAAATGCTTTAGCTATGACCTAAAATCCTGTTCTTCATTCTAGAACCAAACACATTGACATTAGATACCATTTCTTGCGTGACCATGTTCAAAAGAAAGATATGTCCATGCATTTCATTGGTACAGACAAACAACTAGCAGATGTCTTCACCAAAGCGCTCAACAAACAACGCTTTCTCACTTTAAGAAGTGAACTAGATATGACTAATTTAAATGTTTGATCATTCAATACATCATACTTTATAGGCATAAAATTTAGGGGCAATCCACCTTATTTTATATTCAAATTATTTGAAAAGTACTAATAAGATATCAACTTTAGGGGGAACCTACTTTAAGGGAAACTTTAAATGGATAACTTCATTAGAAAAGCAAAAATGACTCCTTGCATTGGTTATCAGTGCTTACCTTATGCATTCAAATTGTTTGGACACTCACAATTGAAAACTTTCCTAACGTCTGAATTTCTCTTAATAGAAACTAAACGGTATAACACAAGAATTACAAGATTAATTACACAAGGTATATTTTTAGCGCGTAGCGTTTATGTTAAGGAAGAAGCCCCCAACAAAGCTCTATGGCTTGATTTTGAGTTATAGCCTCTATTAGAGCGGTCATGTTCCAATCGCTGGAACTAAGGTGTCCCTAGAGAATTTTCTGGGTAAGAAGATGATAGTGACTCTTCTCAACCCTCCAAGAGTCAGTCGTGATACATTGCCAAAAGAAGAACACGCTCACTGTGAGGAAGAAAAGCTTTGCAAGAAGCAAGAAGAAGACAATCTTGTACGCATTGCCTTAATGAGCTACGTGAAAACTTTCCTGATTTAGTTTCACCCGCTGAAGAGCGCCCAGTAGAAGAGGTTTTGGGCAAGCGCTCTAAGAACATCATACGCTCAAGAACAGATGTAAGCAGAGCCTAAGGCTAGTGAACCTCAAATTCATCCTCTGGAACCTATTGCTAAGACTAGCACTCAGGGTAAGAAATTCCTTCTACCAAGGTCTTCTCTTGATTTTCTACCTTCTGTAGAAAATTTAGTTCTTAAGGTTTGTTTCTTTCTTTCAGCTCCACTGGAAGTCAATACTGAAGCAGACGCTACTGCTAGTATTTCAGAGAGCAAGCCGTTAGAACTAGATGTTGATTTATCTGATGTCGTGGCTATTGCACAAGAAGTTGTTGCAGCCGCTACTGAAGATCTCCCATACTCTGTGGGTAGATCTCAAGCAAGTCGTTGGTTGGTTCTAGATAAAGAGATAGACCACACCACTCTTCTCCCTCTGACTCAACTCAATGAAGACTTTGTCCCGCATGATGATTATGATGAAAGATATCTTCATGCCGAACACTTTCTCCAATAAGCCATTGAGTTTGATGCCTGGTTTCATCAGATTCTATTTGATCAAGAAATGATAGAAGCTCAAAAAGAGGAGCTAATCAGAATTGCCTCCGAGGATCCAGCGTATCCTAAGAAAAAGTCTAAGAAGACCAAATCTTATAAATCCAAATCTTCTTCAAGTACTGTAAATAGCTCCCCAAAGGACCTTGGCTGATATACTCGCTGAAATAGTCAATTTAACGCCCAAGGAAGCCCCTCAGCAACTCAAAAAGACCTTAGCTGAGATTGGTGCTACATACTTCAATGCTCATCTACACAGTGAACCAGAGGCTAGCCCACCGAGGAATGAGGCGCTTGGCTTCTACAACCATTTTTCTTTCGTTTTTCTTAGTTCAAGTGAGGAGACACTCAACAATCTGAGCTATAATCATTTCAATGAGAAAGTCCATCATTACTCTGATCTTGAGTCTGCTCAGCCTCCCCGTCTGTGGAAAGCCAAAGGAATCACTATTCTTGATAAGCCAGCTAATCTTAAGTAGATGATTTCTCTTGAAGCACAACTCTATTTTGAAAGAGTTTGGAATAGAGATTACAACGCATATCTCCAGTGCTTCCTCTCCTTGAAGAACATTCAAGATCGCAGCATGAGAAGCGGAAGTTGTTTGCATGCTATTACCTTGACTCACATGTTCAATGAGTTGGACTAGTTGATAAATTGCCAACTATTCAGCGTCCAGTTGAAAAATCTCTTCGCTTAGAGCTTGCTGAGCTCAGTCAATCTAAGCTTATTCCCGACTGTTGCAGCGCAACCAGTGGTAAAGTTTTGAACATCAATGTGGAAGTAGACTCTGACAAGCGCTACAAGTTTTTTTTCAATCGAATGAAACTCAAGGATGCTATTAAGGTCTTCGACTAAATCTTTACCAGGAATGTAGTCACAATGACTGAGGCAAGCGTCAATGAGTTTTCAGGATATCTCTTCTTGGATTCTTATCCCCAGGAGTTAAGCGCTCATTGATAGAAGGTAATCGATCTAGAAGGGCATTGTTGCCCTGCGCTCGCTCAAGCTGTCCTGCCTTACTTAGAAGAATGTTGCAAGCTCTATGTCTCGAATCTTTCACTACTGCCAGGACATAGGTAGTTGTACTTCTGCAAGAAGCAATCCAAAGACTCTTTATTTTTTATTCCAGGGTCCAACACCAGGTTAACTCCAGCACACCCTGTAGAAACTATCAGTCCAATGTGGGTAGTCGCGAAGGTAAGTCCCATTCATATTTTCAAAAAGGAACTCTTTCGGCTATTGACTATCTTAGAGAACTTTCAATGGACCCAGATTATGTCTGAAAATGAGATGATTCCAGTAGAAATCATGCCAAAGGCACCTGCCATTTCGTCAATACAGTGGTTCCCTGATTTGCACAATTTTTGCCTGCTCCATGATTGACAGAATTTGCCCACAAATTTGCAAACACTCGTGTTTAGTTTATCCCAAAAGCACCATTTGCTGATGACGTAGAGATACTTTTCGAGAAAGATGCTCCCTCCAGCTCCCAAGTTTAAGCCTCTCAAATCGAAGATATTTCAAGCGCTGAGAAGGATGGAGATGACTATATCATGGACATTGCTGAGGTCTAATCTCCAGAAAAAGAAAGTATAATCAAGGAGTCTCTCATCAGAGATCAAACTGAAAGAAAGGCCTTTCTTCAAGCACCCTCCAGTCCAGATGAATCTGAGGAAGAAGAAGATGAGCCTCTAGTTCCCCTCGATTCCTTAGCTAAAAAGGCCAAACAGTTCTTCTCTGACACCTCTAAGTTTATGGATGAATGCAAGACTTCTTTCAAATCTATTTATAACAGACTTATCGATATCAAAGCAACTGAGGTCAAGCGGATAGTAGAATCAATTTAACATAACTTCCAATTGACTCTCAATTCATCTCTCAATGGAGCTCTTCAGCAATCCAGAGCTCAAATGGTGCTATCGGAAGAAGAGCGGCACACCGAAGTTGTTGGTATACTGAAATCCATCGGAACTCAACTAGATCTTGTTTGTCAAGCGGTTGAAAACCTTTGTGCAAGGTTTGATAATTCTGCCGCTGATGTCAAGAAGGGGGAAAAGGTAAAAGGCAACTCCAAGAGCATGCAAATCTCTGAAGACAAGCGCTGGGAAGACCTACTCAGTACTGTATCAGTTATCCAGCAAGCCATCCTTAAGAAATGTAAGCCGGGTTTCTACAAGGGCTTCCCAATTCTAGACTTCTCAATTGAAATTCTTGAAGAACTTGGAATTCCTCCCTTTGCAGTGTTTGCTCCCACGTATCCATCAACTCGAACTCCAGCGACAAGGACTCATGTAAGCTTTGATGAGATCCAAAGTGAACTTGGAGTCTATCCGTCAGTCTAGAACAAGCAATTGGCCAAAAAGATATGAAACAAAGACTTCGCCAATGATACTCATCAAAGAATGATAGAAGCAAATGACAAGCTGTGGAAGTTTGTCAATATGATCTCTAGGCAAGAGCAAATGGAAGCAAGCAAATTGCAACCTTCTTCCACCAAAAGAAAACGTTAAACTTTTTATTGTTTATCCTTTTTAAGCGCTCTATGTATGCTTCTATTTAGTAAACTCATTGTACCTATATATCTATCAATGAATGAATGAGTTTTGGCTGAAACATCTTGTTTCTTGCTATTTATGCTAACATATAGCTAACATCTCTAACTGTTTGAATGCTAACTTTATATAATTTTTTTGTTCTTCTTGCTCTTGGACTATAAAAGAGTTAAGGTCTTGACATCATCAAAAAGGGGGAAATTGTTAGGAAATTTCGTGTTAGGTGTTTTGATGATGACAAATTAGGTTTTTTGTTAGACCCCAAAGATTATGTAAGTTTATCTTTAACAGAATATGTCTAAGCGTTTAAGAAAGTTATCGAGTTGTAATTTTAGATAAGGTTTTTTATCTTTATAGTTTTAGACTAGTATCTAGTTCTTAATCTATGATAAAATTCTAGATGAGTTTATCAAAGTGAAATCGAAAGATCAGCGTCTGAAAACTTTGAAGATAAGAGATTCTTTAAGCGGCTGCTAAGCGCTTGAGAATCATTCAAGGTGAACAAACCACAGGCGTCTGGATTCATCTGAAATAAATCCGAAATCAATAAGGACTTAAATGCAACTTTCAAAGGACATTTAATTCTAACGGGAATTAAATTCAAATGCATTAAATGCTTGATAAGAGCATTAAATGTCATAAGGACTATTGATGTACAGGTAAGCCTTTCCCATTGCCTGTCAATTCATAGTACACCTGCTACCAAGTCTGTGCAGCAGAATTTTCAGATGTCAGAAAAAGACTAGTTCACGTGCTACGTGCTGAACATGCGCCTACATGTGTCCAACAGACAAATTCCAAGAAACTTTATAAATAGATCCTCACAACTCAACCTTAAATACCAAGAAAATTATCAAAAACTTGATATACACTTACGCTGTTGAAATCTATCCATTTACTGAAAGCTCAAATCCTCCATAGCCAAAATCTTTTAGAGCTTATACATCTCAATATCTCTTACTTCTTTATAGAGGAACTATCATTTCTAAAGAGATATTCCAAAAGTGTTTGAACTTTCCAAATCAAACAACCCTTTGATAAAACCCATCAACATCTTCAATCTGTGTGACGCCCGAGAAAAGATTTGATAGATTTTACGAGTCTTAATACCTTACCATTTATATTTATATTACTCCGAGTAATCATATATGCTAATACCCTAGGTTGATCAAGTCCAAATAAAATAATCATAGTGAAAAGGGAGTAAGTAGCACAATTTTTGGCCAATAATAACTCATGACTTTGGCCTATTTTCATTTGAAGTAGTTGCAGGGGAAGAGGATAATTCACTTTGTTTCTACTTTCTTTAAAAATATCAAGACTATTATCCTTACACCTGACTCACCCCTTGGAGAATGATTCGTGGCAGCTCAACTCTTTGCATGTAATTCTTGGTAGACAAAGGATTTTACTAGCCATCTCCTTTCTTTATAAGCTGACACGTTTTGCCTTACGAAAGGTTATCATCATTCTTTTCATTTCTTAAATAGGCAACTCGGCTGATAGGAATAAGTACACCTTTGAAAAATATACACACACATATACATCACTAGTCAACCTTTGTATCCTTGTCTTTTTCTAAAATTCTTTTGAAAGAGGTAAAAAAAAATAGTTTATTTAAATTTTATCTTTACCTTACTTGCACTAAAGATTTTAAATATTTTGGGTGGTTGTTTTAGACGTTAGAGAATTCAGAAATTATAAAGTGATAACCGACAACACAACCCCGTCACCAAAAGAAAACTCCAACATAGCCTTGTCATCCTCTTTTCCTCTTTAAACCCACATATAATTAGAAGGATCAGATGTACTCGCGATTCACAGAACGCGAAAGGACACTTGGAAGATTGAATTTTTTCTTTGTCTTATATTTTTTTACTATTTCTTCAATTATATTAGACTAATCAGGTGAAATAATAGGTTTTTTTTTTATCTTTTAACAGGTGATCTTTTAGAGAACCAGTGAAGCGTAAGTCAAGATTTGCCAGGCAAAGAATATTGTGAGTGTCATTAAAAATTATATTAGTATTTTCAAAACTGGAGATATATATAGATATATATATGTATATATATATATATATAGAAAAATGTTATGTAAAATTCTTATCATTTTTTTAAAAAAAAACCTTTTAAAGTTTTGAAGCAGCTCATTATGGTCTTTCGACGAATCCAAACGAAACGTTTCATTTCAGTACTTGAAAAATTATCTTTGTGAAATTTTATAGTTTTGTAAAATTTATTATTATTTATTTTAAGGAAAGAAAATATTATTTTTAAAAGTTATATATATTGAAAATAATTATTTATCATCTGCATGGTTCAATCGATGACTCTGACTTAGAATTCTTAAAGTATTTCTCAAGCCCTGACCTAGACGGTGCGTGAGTTCGCATGGGTAATATCGGATTACCGGGTATAAACAACTACATTTGGGATCATTATTGGTATCCTTTCACGGGCAGGCTGGAGTTTGTCTGTAACCGTGACTGGTGTCGTCATGTACCTAGGCATCACAATTTATTATTTTGCGGGGTAGCTCCCTGCAACCGAAGGATAAGGTAGTATATATTCAATGAAGATATAAGGAGGTGGTCATCTCTAAAATCGGCATCTGCTGTTTTGCATCATCATTATCTAAATAAATTCTCACAAATTTAATTCCTTATATTTTGTTATATATTATCATAAGAATAATATTATATTGTTAAGATTGTTTGATCAAGCCTTACATTCTCATGAATTTAATTCCTTATATTTGTTATTGTCATGATAATGTTATTTTTGTCAAAATGGATTTATCAAACCTTAGCTCTTTAAAATTTCTTATGCGTACACCTATTGACCTCACTAAGTTTTTCTTATGTATTTCAACGTTTCTTTTCTCTAGATGAAAATCCTACAAATCATGAGGATGAGGATAGTTATTTAGAAATACAAGAATAGTTCGAATGCGTAAAGTGAGACCGAATTATTTAAATAAAGGTTTAATCACGATGCGTAGCTAGAAAGTATCTTAATAGTTTTGTATAACTCCTATTTTGGGACTCCCATTTTCGGTGAAATCTATAACATTTTGGATATTATATTACAATTAATTTTGGGTTTGTCAAAGAAAGTCTTATGTTTGTTCAAGAGGAATAGTTTTTTTCCCGTCACACTTCGGATATGCGGTCATGGATAATCTGTACATTCTGGGCGTGACAAGTGTGGTATCAGAGCTTAGGTTAATACCAGAGCTATACTAGGATAAGATCTTTGGACAAATAGTAATGGTTTAGGAGAGTTTTTATATATATATTTTTTGTAATTAAAATGGGGGACCCATTAAATTTTTTTTTCCAACATGATTAACTTAGTAGATTGTGGACGTTCCAATTTAAATTTCAGTACTAGGGTATTTGTGATAATAGTTAGTCTAAATCCTAGACAAATAGGTTATTTAATTAGAACTATAATTTAGTTAAGGATTAACCATTATAATCTTATGATCCATGTGACAGGATGGCAGCAAACAGGAACGAACCGCCACTAAATAATGGTCTGAGTATTGGCTATCTAGTACCTCCTGGTCCAATAGTGGTTCAAAGGGATGAACAAGTTGTTTGGTATATTCCGCAACCAGAGGATCGTGGAACTGGAAATGTTGGGGATGACATACTTCATGAGATTAGTAATGATCGAGATAGAATATATGTTTCTAGACAGAGAGATAATGCTGATAATTTGATGGTAATCGAGCATAAATGAAATCACTTGTACAACAAGCAGAAATAGACGGATTAAGAGGAGAATTAGGACAATTAAGAGCTAGATATAGGACATTCCGCACCCACATGAGAGACAGCATGCATAGAATTCATGACTCTGTAACTCGGGCTGCTGATTAGGAGGACAACTTGTGGTAAATATGGGTGAATTCAGTATAAGACAAGAAATGGAACCAAGTGAGGAGAGTGAAGGAAATTTCTGTGGACAGTTGAATGGAAAGGTACCATAAATCTTTTAAGTGTTAGTCGGTGTATCATATGTATCATATGTACATAGCTTTGGGATAATGCTAGAATCTCTATATATATGCCATAGGTGTGAAAATAAGTTATCTTGTAATATATGTATCTTGTACCATATCTAATAATATAAAATAGTATGTAAGCTTATGCATCCTTTTTATTTACTTTTCTTACCTTGTAGTGTCTTTTATATTTTATTTTTATTTTTTTCTTCTTTCTTTTCTTAAGATGGATCATCCGCGTCCACGAGGTAGACCCCGACTTCATCGCCTCGAAGAGACCCCAAATGCTAATGTCAATCACCCCAATAATCCTGACCCAACTCAGAATGACCCTCTTAAACAACAAGCCCCGAGAATAGACAATATAGGACCCTTACTTGCTACTCTTCAACAGTTGATGTAATTAACTCAAAATCAAGGAAGACCTATAGATACATCAGCTGCTGACCTAGCCTTAGAAAGATTTCTACGTTTTCAGCCTCCTAAATTCTTCAGAGAAGCAGATGATCAAAAAGCCGAAGGCTAGCTTGAGGAAATAGAAAAGATTTTTAAAGTTCTCAAATACAATGACGATCAGAAAATATCTTTTGCTACATTTCGATTTGAGGAAGCAGCTCACCACTGGTGGCGAGTGGTTGAAGCTAAATGGAATCGGGAAAGAACTCTTTACTCTTAGTTAAATTTTGTTGAAGAATTCAATGATAAATTTATTCCTCAAGTGGTACGTGACAGGAGAGGGCAAGAGTTTTTCAATCTCACCCAAGGAATAATACTGTAGCCCAATATGAGGCTAAATTTAATAAGTTAGATAGATACGCACCCCACATACTAGAGGATGAAATGAGGCGTACAAAGAAATTTATACGTGGATTATGCCTTGGTATTCAGCGACGCATTCTGTCTTGCGGTATAGTAACTTATACGGCAACTGTGGAGCGAGCTATGGAAATTGAAGCAGGACTTGCTTAATTAAGTCTAATCGAAGAATGTTGTAAGAAATCAAGACCAGCTCCAAGCAATTTGCAAAGAAGTCGAGATGGAAGAGGAGGGAAACTTCAAAGAACCATGCGGGAAAACAGCCCGTCAAACTTCATCTCAGTAAAGTTTTGATCCCACCAATCAAAAGGCTGAAGAGGAATGTAGTTACTGTGGACGCTCTAGGCATACTACCAATAATTGCTGGAGACGGTTGGGAAAATGTACACGATGTGGTAGTGATCAGCATTTAATTCAGAATTGCCCAATGATACAAGGTGTATCCACATCACAGACACAACAGCTTCCACAAACTAAGAGTAATGAAACTCGAGGATCTAGAAACCCAGAAGGAAGGCCAAAAATTTTGTTCTTGTGCATTCGCACTAGGAGGAGGAGAGACATCAGACCCGAAAACTGTAATTGAAGGTACCATCCTTATATCTAATATGTTTGGTCAAGTGTTATTTGACCTCAGTGCCACCCATTCATTTGTTGCCTCCCTTTTCGCCCCCAACTTAAACGTTGATGCTGAAATCTTGCCTTATAGTTTTGAAGTAAGTGTAGTAGTGAAGTGACTAATATTATATTTAGATCTTGTGAACTCAAAATCGATAACCAAACATTTTGGGTAGAATAATTACCAATCCAAGGATATGATGTTATATTAGTGATGGACTGGTTGTATAAACAACAGGCACAATTAGATTGTCACTCAAAAACTGTGAAATTTTGTGTACCAGGTCAATTGGATATTGAACTAGTTGGAAAGGACATATCCACCTCCATAAGGACAATATCTACGGCAAAAGTAAGGAAAATCCTTTGGAAAGAAAAGCAAGGATTTATAGCCTACCTGATTAATAAACCCAAGGATACAATACAACTTGAAGATGTGCAAGTGGTGTCAAAATTCCCAGACGTATTCCTAGAAGAGTTAACCGCGTTACCTCCTGATAGAGAAATAGAATTCATAATTAACAACTTACCAGGCACTTCCCCCATATCAAGGGCACCTTACAGAATGGCACCTAGCGAGTTAAATGAATTGAAAACCCAACTTCATGAATTGTTGGATAGAGGATTTATTCATCCGAGTTCTTCACCTTGGGGGGCTCCTGTACTCTTTGTTCAAAAAAAAAGATGGGACATTTAGAATGGGTATAGCCTATAAAGGATTAAATAATGTCACCATCAAAAATAAATACCCTCTACCAAGAAATTATGAGCTATTTGCTCAGTTACAAGGTTCCCAAGTATACTCTAAACTGGATTTAAGGCATGGGTATTATCAAGTAAAGGTCAAGGAAGCGGACACTCCAAAAACAGCTTTTAACTCAAGATATGGTCATTTTGAGTTTGTGGTAATGCCTTTCAGATTAACCAATACACTTACGGATCTAATGCACTAAAGAAGACTCCAAAATAGCCTTGTCATCCTCTTTTCCTCTTTAAACCCACGTATAATTAGAAGGATCGGATGTACTCACAATTCACGGAACAAGAAAGGGCACTTGGAGGATTTAATTTTTTCTTAGGCTTATATTTTTTTTTTATTTCTTAAATTATATTAGACTAATTGGGTGAAATAATAGGTTAAGTTTTTATCTTTTAACAGGTGATCTTTTAGAGAACCAGTCAAGCTTAAGTTAAGATTTGTCAGGCAAAGAATATTGTGAGTGTCATTAAAAATTATATTAGTATTTTCAAAACTAGAGATATGTTATTTAAAATTCTTATCATTTTTTTTAAAAGCCCTCTAAATTTTTAAAGCTCATTATGATCTTTCGACGAATCCAAATGAAACCTTTCATTTCAATACTTGAAATTGTGAAATTTTATAGTTTTGTAAAATTTATTATTATTTATTTTAAGGAAAGAAAATATTATTTATAAAAGTTATATAATATTGAAAATAATTATTTATCATCTGCATGGTTCAATCAATGACTCTGACTCAAAATTCTTAAAGTATTTCTTGGGCCCTAACCTAGACGGTGAATGAGTTCACCTGGCCGGGTAATATCGGATTACCGGGTATAGACCACTACGTCTGGCATCATTGTTGGTATTGTTTGACGGGCATGCTGGAGTTTGTCTGTAACCGTGACTGGTGCCGCCATGTACCTAGGCATGGCACAGTTTATTATTTCGCGGGGTAGCTCCCTGAAACCGAAGGATAAGGTAGTATATATTCAATAAAGATAGAAGGGGGTGTTCATCTCTTAAATTCGGTATCTGCCGTTTTGTATCATCATTATCTAAATAAATTCTCACGAATTTAATTCCTTATATTTTGTTATATATTATCATAAGAATAATATTATATTGTTAAGATTGTTTGATCAAGCCTTACATTCTCATGAATTTAATTCCTTATATTTGTTATCGTCATGACAATGTTATTTTTGCCAAAATGGATTTATCAAACCTTAGCTCTTTAAAATTTCTTATGCGTACACCTATTGACCTCACTAAGTTTTTCTTATGTATTTCAACGTTTCTTTTCTCCAAATGAAAATCCTACAAACCATGAGGATGAGGATAGTTATTTAGAAGGACAAGAATAGTTTGAATGCGTAAAGCGAGACCAAGTTATTTAAATAAAGGTTTAATCACGATGCGTAGCTAGAAAGTATCGTGATAGTTTTGTATACCTCCTATTTTGGGACTCCCATTTTTGGTGAAATCTGTAACATTTTGGATATTATATTACAATTAATTTTGGGCTTGTCAAAGAAAGTCTTATGTTTGTTCAAGAGGAATAGTTTTCTTTCCCGCCACCCTTCGGATATGCGGTCATGTATAATCCATACATTCGGGGCATGACAATCTGTGTGACGAAGTTGTTAGAGACGAAGCCTTATTTCTAAGTGAGAGAAGCATGTCAGAAGAAGATCTTAGCCGAGTTGAAATCCGTGTGATCAAGGAACTCGAGATCAAGTCTTCACTATTTGCTATTGTGTTTAAGCTATCTTTGTAAAGCTTTGTGATTTATTATAGTGAATTCCTCCTGTGTGGAAAGGAGTAGAAGGACAAAGTTGCAATTACACACACTCAGTGAACCTTTCAATTCTGGTGTCTTTTATTCTTTACGGCTATATTGCTTTATTTATTATCATATCATCATATTATCATATAGCATACTTTTACAAGCTAAAAATCAAAGCAACTAAGTTGTTTCAAGCACCTGTTTAATCTTATCAAGAGACTTGCAAAAATCTTCCACTGTGCTAACCATGATATAAGTGTTGAGCGCCTGATTCATTTTGATCAAGTACTCAAACCTGCCATCTAAGTTATCTCTATAAAAACAAGTCTTAAAATTCGAAAAGAATTTCAGGGTCTATTCAACTCCACCTCTTTCTAGACCCTTTTGTATACCACTTGGGATCAACACTTGAGATTTGTCCATTGGATCCATGCTGGCGCGTGTCTCACACTCGGCAAGTGGATAGCTCCTTTCTCTGACATTCCTGAAATTCAGCTGCACCAATTGGAAGTAGCAAACTTTGAATTCTGACAGTTTAGTCAAGGGTGGCTTGTTCGTACGTCAATAGTCCTTATTACATTTAATGCTCTTATCAAGCATTAAATGATTTTGAATTTATTTTTCGTTGGAAATAAATGCCCGTTATTGATTGCATTTAAGTCCTTCATGACTTCAGAATTTATTTCAGGTGAATCTTGGTTGCTTGGATGCTTGGAAGCTTAAGACAATCTACACCTTACTTGACTCCAGATGCCAATCTTCAACTTCTTCTTTGATAGACTCGCTTTGAATCCTATCAACGATGAAGTTTCTAATATTTAGCCTAAAATCTATAAAGATAAAAATTCAAGCCTAACAAAATAGTAAACTTTCAATGCTTATACAGATTTTACATGAAAGCATAAACTTACATTCTTCTGGGGCCTAACATAAAATCCAATCTTGTCATAATCAAAACATCTAACATGAAATTTCCTAACAAATTACAAATTTGGTCATGTAACTTTAGGGGGTGGCAAAATTGGTCCTATACTTTGCGTAGCTGGCAAAATTAGTCTCGTAATTTTCAAAATATAGCGATTTAAGAACACTTTTGAACTGGGAACCCTAATTTTGCCGGAAATGGCCACGTGCAGCGCACATGACCAACTAAAATTGGGGGTTTTGCAATTGCGAGCCAGATTTGCGCTCGTGGAATATGACATGGCCTTTTCTTTTACATTACCGACTTAATTTTATTTTGTTATTTGTTTTTTTCACTCAAAATTAATCGGATTTGACGTCCTATGTGTAAAAAAAAAAAAGCTCTGTTATACTCCACGCGTGCAAATCTAGCCGAGAATTGCAAAACCCCCAATTTTAATTGGTATTTTTGGAAAAATTGGGGTTCCCATTTGAAAATTGTCCTTAAATAGCAATTTTTTGAAAGTTACGAGACCAATTTTGCCAATTGCGCAAGATTCGGGATCAATTTTGCCACCCCCTAAAGTTACAGGAATTAATTTGCAATTTTTCCGCCTTGGAGGTTGATTGTTGCTTTTGCATTCATTTAACGTGTGAACTTGCATAGCAGAGGAAGAGACTTTTTATTACCAAGATTAACGAATTGATTTGATGATAAGTTGACCAATGAAATTATATTTGATAGTAAAAATAACTGAAAATTCTAAAAAATTATGATTTGAGTCAAAAATGTTTCATTTGAGTCAAACTCCATTTTGCTACAATATATATAAGAGATAGATACCAGAATTCAAGTGGTCAATCTCCTGATATTAAAAAATAAACAAATGTAATATATGAAATATACTCCAAAATTGTATAAGCGCGATTGGAAATATATATATATATTTTTAATTTCAAGATATTGATGGGAACACCTTATGAATTGCACGAGTACAAATTTTTGAATTTATAACAAATCAATTTGGCTTGATCTATCCCTTATTTTAAGACTGTCAATTGAGCCAAACTTACTCGATGTCTGATTGTATACATGCTTTTTATTTGAGTCGAGCCCAACTAAAAGTGATTAGGACAAGTTTTTTTTTTTTTTTTTTTTGATAAATCAATAGTTAAGCTTCATTAATGTTGACCGAACTTCCTAGAATTACATCAAAAAGGGTGTCAAAGCATCCCCAGGAAACATAAGGTTCAAAATAAGAGGCATTACAATGCAAATGTCCAAACTTTGGGAGGGGACAAAAGGAAGTAAGAAATGAACAACTAGTCTGATAACTTAAAGAGCAACCGAGTCGATCTCCTGACTTGGAGGTCTCTGGAGTTCCAATATCTTGATTCCAACAGGTGGAATTTTTTTGGTGTTGAAACGAAGCAAATTCTTCGAGAAGAAAGTAACTCCACGATGAACCCAAAATTTGGACCTTCCAAATAAACTCAAAACCAACCTTCATATCTTTGAGATTACAGCAACAATATTCCTCTACCAAAAACGAAGACTGCTGCACAAAAAAAGATACAACTGAAATGCAACAAAAGCTAAAAACAGCCATAAGGCATAAAAAGCATAACACAAGAAAGAAAAGCCCATAGAATAGTGAAAAACACCACTTTAACCACAAATGATTGGTTGATGTGCTATGAAGTAGTTACACCAGACCCCATCACCACTATCTTCCTAAGCAAAACAGAAGGATATGAAGATCCCATATCCAAAGCCAATGGAAGTTGGCACGAGAAAGTGGTGAGCACATCCCATTGGGGAAGGAACGGTTTTGGTGTCAAGATGGAGGCGATAATCCTTAAACTAGTTGTGGTGAGGAATAAACGGTTGTGGATATGCAACCCCAACGAGAGGTTCTAGTGGTGGCGAGTTGGTAGGGAAAATTGAGTATTTGAGTGGTCAAGTGACGATAAATCTGTTGGGAAATAGGCCGAAAGTCTCCATTGGAGATGAGGAGGGGGAAGAAAATGAAATGTGAAGAAAAAACACAAGAAAAAGGTAGGTGCCCAGGAAAAGGCCAAACCACCGTGAAGCCAGCGGTTGGCAGGAAAAACCTATGGTCTTCTCTTCTAGAGAGAAGAACAAAACTAGGGCCAGTGCTCTTTTATTAGGGCTTTTCTATGTCTCCTACGACGCAATGTGAGTAGGACGAGTTTGAACAATCAAATTGAGCCTAATTAATTTGTGAGTTTGAGCTTTATTTGGCTCAACTCGAATAAGCCCGAAATCACTAACGTCATATATTTCATGCAACAATTATTATAGTATATCTATATTATTTTTGGAATCTAGTCCTTATAAAATTCGTAATAATTTTTTCGTTTTCTAAGCTTACTATCAATGATTTGACATATGGGTTTTGACATAATTTTTCGTTCTATAATCTTTTGATGAGTATGGTTGAGTTTTATTATAATAGGATTACTAGTTTATGGTCTTTTGGTGAATATAGGAATTTGGTGGGTTTTTTTTGACAAAATTTAACGAAAAATGCTACATATTACCGTTATTTTTCACCAATCCTTGATATGGTAAAATATTTATTTGTTACGATAAATATAAATTACGGAAATCAAATCAAATCCATTTATTACATTCAGTTCTTACCAAAAGTTAAAAAAATAAAAAAAACGATGAATTAAATCGGTGGTGTATAAAACTACTCAAATCTAAAACCTACTAAGACACCCGGGAAATGAGGTATTTGTGGTGGTATATAGACTACCCAAATTTAAGACCTACGAAGACACCCGGTAAATGGGGTATCTGTAAGCGCTAATGTCACAGTATTATCCGAGACTAGCAGCGCCGTAAAGTGCCAAAATTACAAAACAACAAAACACACTATATATATATATATGTATGTATAGCATCACTCAACCTTGTAACTCATCTTTGCACGCAACACAATGGCTCCAATTCGCCTCCTCCGAATAGCTTCACTGTTCTCCCCCAAGAACACGCACTATCACACCCTCAAAACACGCATCATCACATCATCCTCAGTACACGCACAACAGCAAACAATGGACTTTGAAGAATCCATCGCCAACCAAACCGACGTCTCCTTATCACTGACAAAGCATGTCATCTCCTTTGCCAAAGCCAAGGACAGAAACTTCGTATTCTCGCCGCTGTCGATCCACGTCGTCTTGAGTATGATCGCAGCCGGATCCAAGGGCCCCACCCGAGACCAGTTGTTGGGATTTCTCAAGTTCAAATCACCCGAGCAACTCGGTTCTCTAGTGACTCTGCTGTTCGCCGATGGTGCGCCTCTCGGTGGGCCCCGTTTGTCCTTCGCCAATGGCGTTTGGGTTGATCAGAGTCTCAGATTCAAACCTGCTTTCAAGGAAGTTATGGAGAATGCTTACAAGGCTGCTTCGTATGATGTTGATTTTCAGACTAAGGTCAGTTTCTTTTTTTGACTGGGGATTATTGTCTTTTTATGAAAAAAATTTTCAGGGTTTAAGGCCAAATCGGGTTTTAGGGATTGCCAGCAAAATTGAACTCATAAAGTTGCAATTATTTTTACGTCAACTGCTAATGTAGTTAGTTGTTGTTTGTAACTTGTTATGAACGGTCAATTTGAAATAAGGCTGTAAAGGGGTCCAGTCGATGTGACCAAAATGTGGAGTAATTATGACCAATAATTACAAAAATTTATAAAACGCTTGATCTTGAACTTTTAAGTTTTCATAGGAAAGTTCTCATATGTTACATAGTAATTATGGAAAAATTAATATTTCCCCAAAAAATTTTAAAATTTACATCTACATTAAGTACATTTTTCTGTAGAACCAAATGATGCTTGGGAAACCCCACCACGTTTTATTCTCTTCATGGCTTATTCTCCAGAACTTCACGAGAGATTGCCAACATATTTCCTCATCTGTTATTATGTCTTCGATCTTCAGATCGGGGGCTTTTTATAATTTAATGAGTTATGTGGGGACGTCTTTTACTTTCTTTTTTTTAAGCGTATTTGATTAAGAGAAGATTAAATGAAAAGCCAAACAATTTTTATTGAGTAAAAGACGTCCACAAATATAAAGAGAGAGAAAGATACAAGTATGTCATTATTTTGTGCTAATAGTTGAATCATTTTAGCCTTTGAATATTGATACAAGTCTTGTGATTCATCTACATGCCATTTAACAAAAAACATTTTTATGCAACAATTTATAGGTTTTATTTATCTTTTCTTTCTTTTGGAGATTGGAATCTTCATGTCAACCGGGTATCATATGTATTTACTTTCTTTCTTTCTTCTTTTCCATCTTTTCCCTTTTAGTATGTTATAATTTCATGCGGAAAATTGCAATTTTGATAGACTAATGTGGCCTGCATTATTTTTTTGGTACACTAATATGGGGCGTAGCAATTTGGGTATATCATTGGTTAAAAAACTGGCAATTTCAGTATATTTCGCCGGCAATTGCTGACGTAGCCGCCGAAAAATGTCAAAATTGGGAATTTTTCAAAATAGGAGGGGAAATTGATGACATGGCAATCAAGTGGATAATGAATTGATGAGATGGAAGCCAATTGGACAAAGTTAAAAAAATATTCTGCTTGGAGGTTTGAACTCATGACCCTTTGAGCTAAATGCCTAAAAATTAACACTTCTACCACTCCACCACATGCAATAACTCATTTTAGTTGGCTTTAGTTTTGTTACTTATAACATGACTTTGGTATATGCTTTAGTAATATGTAATTATTAATATTTTATCTATGTAATTATTATAAACATATATCCAGACTAAAATGTATAATTAATAATTCATGTATTTAAGAAAAGAGTAATTATATTTTCCTAATATAATTATTTTATCTAACATTTATCATAAATTATACAATTATTTCAATTATAACATATATGAATATTGTATATTTTGTACATGTACATGTTCTTATAGATATTTAATATTTTGAATAAGTACATATATATAAAAATATTTAATAGTTACATATGTTTGTTGTATTTATTGGAAAATTATATCCAAAAATATACGTCCATCTAATTTAATAAAATATGTTAGATATTAAAAAAATTTGGAAAAATAATATCTTTCTAAAAAAAATAGTACTGATTAATATATTTAGAAGATTAATTTACATAAAAATTTATCAACTAAAATAAATTAATATATATATATATAAGATATTAATTTTGTAAACTCATCAACTACTTAAATATATTGTTTTTAAATGTTTATATCTATTTGTATTTTTAATATATTTTATTTTTTTGGGAATTTTTTAATATATTTTACTACAATATTGTTAAAGTTACATTCTAATGTTAAAAGAAAATTAGTTTGGTGAAGAATATTGATAAGTCATAGTTTAAAGTAGTGTTATAAGTACATAAAATAAAGCTAAGTAAAACAAGTTGTGATGTATGGTGGAGTTGTGGAAGTGTTAATTTTTACCTCAACGGTCAAGGATTCAAACCTCTAAAATAGCAAAAAAAATTAAACTTTGTCCAGTTGGCTACTATGTTAATTATCAATTCATTGTCCACCTAGTTGCCACGTCATAATTTTCCCTCCAATTCTGAAAATTCCCCAATTTTGTCATTTTTCGGCAGCCACATGTCATCAATTTTCGGTACCACGTTAGCAATTTCTGGCGAAATGTACAGAAATTGCCAATTTTTTTTATCAATGATGTACCCAAATTGCTACCTCCCATATTAATGTACTAAAAGAAGTGCAGACCACATTAGTGTACCGAAATTGCAATTTTTCCTAATGTCATGTAATCTTATAACAAACATTAATCATTTTGTGTAGAACTTACAAATTTTCTTCCATCATGCTAAAATCTTCCATTACTCCACTTAATACGAAATAATAAACCATATTATTCAAACAAAGCCTCTAACAATTTGATTTGAATTTTAAAGAATCTATTGTCCAATACTTTTGAACTCTTCAAAGTTATAAGAACAAGTTCATTTCAAAGACATCGAAAGATTGGCTGATTTTTATATCCTTTTCACTATCCTGATAATTGAAATTTATTGGAAGTAATGATATTATACGTTTTTTTACACAAACTCTTATTTGAATTGTAAGAGAAGCTGATTTTTGTTATCATTTACACTTTGCCTACGGAATTCCATCAAATTTATATGTTAGTTTCGTCGAGCATTTGTATAGACGATCATTTATTGTTTGTTACAACCCCATTTATTTTTTAACATATTATTGTTTCAACTTTCATATTGTCCTTATCCAAAATTTTAAATTGTGAGTGTGCTTTTTCAAAGTATGCAGAGTTTTACGCTATCAGTGCTTTTCTTCCCACCCTCACCCCCCGTTTTGGTGGAGGTAGGAGTGGGGTGGGGGGATTAGATTCATATTATTATTCGATAAAAGTTGCTGATCTAAATTATGTTTTGTAAATGAATATATTTCCAAAAATTATGTGTTAATTATTACATTTGTTTATCTTTGACTATTTGCAAAGGTTGTTGAGGTAACAAAAGAAGTGAATACGTGGGCAGAGAAGCAAACAAATGGTCTGATCAAAGAAATACTTCCGTTTGGTTCAGTTGACGCTATTACTAGGCTTATCTTCGCAAATGCAGTATATTTCAAAGGAGCATGGAGCAAAAAATTTGATTCATCAAAGACAAAAGATCACAAGTTTTTCCTGCTAAATGGCAGCTCTATTCAAGTACCTTTCATGACCAGCAGTAAGAAGCAATATGTTCGTGCTTTTGATGGTTTTAAAGTATTGCAGCTCCCTTATAAACAAGGCAAAGATACGCGTGAATTTTCAATGTATTTCTTTCTTCCAGATGCCAAAGACGGTCTGCCATTTTTGTTGGAAAAAGTCGGGTCTGAATCTAAATTCATAGAACGCCACCTTCCATATCAAGAAATAAAAATTGGTGATTTTCTTATTCCAAAATTTAAAATAAACTTCGATTTTGAAGCTTCCGGGGTTCTCAAGGTGCTCGGGTTGGTGCTGCCTTTTTCTGATCATGAAGATGGTCTAACTGAGATGGTGGACTCCAATGTTAGGGAGAATCTCTATGTTTCGAGTATATTTCATAAATCGTTTATTGAGGTGAATGAAGAAGGTACAGAAGCTGCAGCTGTCTCTGGTCTCTTTCTTAGAGGTTGCTCTCGGAGGATTGAAAAGAAGTTGGACTTTGTGGCTGATCATCCATTTTTGTTTGTTATAAGAGAAGATACGACGGGGGTGGTGTTGTTTGTCGGACAAGTTCTTAATCCTCTTGTTGGTTAATGTAATTACATTATTTCCTGCATGTGTGAATGTCACTCAAATGCGAATTCTATTCTAGGTAATGCATAAGTAAAGTGAAATACAAGATACTGCATCGTTCTCAATAAGAAAGTTTAAATGCTAAGGAAATGTTTATATTTTTATTAAATTTTTTATAACTTTTCACGATGTGTATCATAGGTATTTGTGTGAGATGATGTGATGTGTAGTGTGCTGGTCTATGATTTTAGAAAATGGTTGAAAGTTGTATAATATCAAATAAGAAGTGATTGTGTATGTATGATGTAAAAAATAATTTAGTATTTTAATTTGATTGTGATTGAGAAATGGAATTGATAAAAGCACTCCATATTATGGTACAGGCATCCACTTTTATTTAAATTTAGCCAATGGACCATATTGCCCTTTAGCCTTTCATATGTAATTTTTTTATTTTTCATTTGATAAACTAGTTTTCTTCAATATTTATTATGGAGCAAATGAGCAACACATTATTTGAGTGAGTTTAATGAAATTATATCGGGGTTTGAATATCCATGGAAAAATGATTAGTCTTATTGCATGACATAAAACGTAGGCGTTTAACAGTTTACATTCTCATAATTATATGTGTAAAATGCATTAGCAAAAAGAAAACAGAGCAATTTTGTTTGGTTCTATTTCCAAATTTGTTTTTACCAAAAAATTAATTATGCAAACTTATAGTTAGTTAAAACGGATAATTAAGTTTACTTTTTTAAATTGATAAGAATTCTATGTTATATATTGAGGGGCATTATAGTCAACTTAAGGTATTTAAAAAGAATTTGAAGAGTGCCTTTATTAAAATATTGAGTGCCAATATAAAGTCTCATTAAGAAAATAGTAGAGTAAAAAAGAGAAAAGAAAGAATAGTTAGAGTAGGAATTATTGATGTGAGATAGTGTGAAATGATGAATGTAGTGAACCAGTGATTGATAAGTAGTTATATAGGGGAATGGAAAATTAAAATTGAAAAAGTATATTTTTTGGTGAAAATGGTTTGTCGTGTGAATTTTTAGAATCCAGATAAAAGGAAAAAAGTATTTGGCAACGTAAACAAACAAGGCATAATATTTATAAGTAAATTTGTTGTTCCAATTTGGCTAGCCTATATACTGCTTGGTTGAGTCGAGATTTACTAAAAACTATTATTGAAAAGTCTTTTTTTATCATTAAGAGCATCTCCAACCTATAAACATTAAAATGGTGCAACTTTTGCACCGTTTTAATGTTATACAGTAAATTCACTCCAACCCATAACTTTAATTTTAACATCAAAAATAATATTCTCAAAAATATTCTTTTTTACATCTTATTTTATGCTATTGTCTCTATTTCACAAATAACATCCAAACTTCAGGTTTTTTTACATATCCATCCAATTTTTTTTCTTATCTCGTGGTATTAAATAATAAAATTCACAATTAAAATAAAATTGTTCATTTAGCAATAATAAATAATTGAAACTTATTTAAATCTATTTGGTATTTCATAAAAAATTTTAAACAACCATTTATGTTATTTAGTAATAATCGAAAGGATTAAAAAATAATTTAAGTATATTTTGTTATTTAATAATTTTTAATATTAATTACATAATTATAAATTTACAGATTACATAAAGACCGAGTTTACTATTTGATATTAAAAAAAAGACATAACAAACAAATATTACGTTGATGACGATGTTGGTGGCTCTTTATATGAACGACCCATTGGGGTGAAGAAATCCAAGTTGAAGAGAAAAAATGAAAAAAAAAAAAAACTGCAAATGATATCGATAATCTCGAAAACCAAAATCTAGAGAATATAGAGATGATGAAGAAGGCAAATACAGACAGACAACAACTTTTGGAAATTCAACAAACGAAATTAGCTTTAAAAGAGCTTAAACGAGATGATAAAATGTTGCACTGGGACTTGAATAGTATGAATGATTTGAGTGTTCGTGCACATGTTCAAGCTCAACAAGCATAAATTTTACAAAAAAGAACCAAACAATATCAACAACCGTTTCCATCTTCTTCATCTAACATACCTGGCCAATATTTTAATAATATTGTCGGAGATGGAAGTGATATGCCAGTTTTATTATATTAGTTAGTTTGTATTAGAATAGTGTAATTTTTAATATTAATCTATGTTTATATAAATATTTCAATTTTTTTAACAATTGAAATAAGCATTTTGTACAAATTCTTAATATATTTTTATTTATACTTAAATTTAAAGTGAAATATTATATAATTGAATAAAAATAACATTTGTAGGACATAATTATAACTTCATAAAATTTTAAGGACTAAATTGCAAAAGAAAAATAATACGAAAACTAAAATACAACTAAATAAATAAAAAAGGACTTGCACCAAATTTGGTGTAAATGTGAAGTTTCACGCCAAATATGGCGTGCAAATATGGTGGCGTGCAACTTCACAGTTGGCCCAAATTTGGTGCTAAATATGGTGTGGGTTGGAGTGCCAACTCACACCATATATACCATTTCCAACCCAAATTTAGAGTGGGTTAGAGATAGTCTAAAAAAGTTTGTTTCTCTTCCTAGCGTAGATGAACTAGCTTGTTCGAGCTTACTATTGCAGTTTTCGCAGCCCCATATGTTAATCGAGCCCCCCCAAGATTGCAGTTTCCCGATGAGGGCTCGCTAGATTGAGTTTTACCCTTAATGACGTTAGCATTAATAGAATATCTGTTCTGATAAATACAAAGTGCATATTTAGGAGAATATTTCGCACACTTGACGTGCATTGTTCATGTTGAATTCTAGATAACACATAGAAATAAAGTAAAAATAAAGAAAATTTGGAGGTTTACTTATCAGCAAAATTACTTGATTTAGAAATTGTATTAATGTTCTTAAAGAGATTCCTTCAGTTCAGGGGCGGACCTATATGCGCTGCCCCCCTGAATTTTTTTTTTTTTAATATAGATATATTTTTAAATTACATGAATGCCCCGCCTCAAATTATTAAAATGCCGCCCCTCAATACCAAATTTCCAATTTTCATTTGGAATTTTCAGTTTAGAAATTGTAATTAAACTTAGTTTCTTATTATATTTTTCCCCATAAATATAGCGTACAACAATCTCGCCCCTTCAATCATCCTTGGTGCCCCCACTGACATTAAATCCTAGATCCGCCACTGCTTCAGTTAACATATAAGCAAATGATAAATAAACGTGCATTCACGTTATCTTATTTCAACTTGGCAGATCAAGCAGGGGCAGGGAAAGAGCGGGTGGTTGTGGGGGTTTGGGGGGGGGGGGGGGGGGGGGGGGGCGGGCACTCAAATTTTTTTTTTTTAAATATAGATATTTTTTAATTTTAAATTGTAAATTACATTTATGCTCCCACTCAAATTATTAAATGCCCCTCTTAGTTTTGAAAATTCATTTTTTTATCTTACAAAATTTTATATTTGAATTTTGTCCCCCAAGATCGAACCTAATTTCTTATTATATTTTCTCTCATAAATATAGCGTACCGTACCGCAGGGGACAAGTCCCCTTAAATCCTTCGTCTATTTGGCAAAAAATGAAAGGTCTGGGCGAGTACCCCCACTGACATCAATTTCTGGATCCGCCACTGAGATCAAGACACAACTTGCTGCAGTAGTATTACGTTATAAATTTTCAGTCACATTCTTAAGTCTGCCTAATATTCTTGATACACCTAAAAACTAATGTGTGTATATATATATATATATATATATATATATATCTCATTTTTCTCGATAGCTCCGCATAAATTCGTCTAGTTATCCGATTGTTATTTCTTGAAGATAAATAATCTGGTTTCTAATTGGAGGCTAGACCCCATATTAGCAATGAAGGAAGAATTAGATTTACAGATCTTGTAAAGTTATTACATGTTTATATTGTTAAAACCAAATAAAAGCATTCACACAATTCTTGTAGAGTTACAAATCATCCATCACACGAGGGGCTATTCTATAGTAGACCTGATGCAACACGTCAGGTCTACTTCTCGCCACGTGATCATAGGTGATAGATCTAGTGGTTTTCACTAGTCAAATCGATGATCAAATTGTAAGAAATGCACCGAGATTGTTTCACCAGGTCCATGCAAATATTTCAGTATCTATCTTGTTCCTGTTTATATGAAATCCCTGCACTTCCTCCGCGTCATTCCAACATCTCCCGTTGCACCACCATACTTAAAATGGTGGGTCGACCCGTCGGACTCCACATAGAGATTCTTCAAGCCCGGATATATCCAACGGATTCCATCTTCAAGTGAGGAAAGGTTCATTTTCCCATTTCTCACATGAATCTTCAACTCCGTAAGACCATGGAGTTGAGGAAGCAAACGCTTTCGCATTTCATGTGGCACGATTAAGTCAACGTCGTGCTCACATCGAATCCAGAGTCTCGTACAGCAATCAAACCTCGAAAACATCTCTTTAAGCCTTTTATACCAACGTGGGCCATTCTCTTGCCCATCCATATGAATTATAGCATCCAAATGACACGATGAAACAAGTGATGGAAAATTTATCATGTGACCCGAATACTCAAATGCACGTAGTTTTGGAGCCTCGATTTTGGCCAAGGACAAATGTTTGCACTTGAAAAGAACAAACATCCAGAGATTTGGAGAGCTTATGACTGCATTTTTCAGGGACGAGCAGTGGATTAGTATCATTATCTCAAGATTTGGATTTTGATGAGTTATTTTTTCAAGCAAGTCATCGGTGAAATTTGAAGCGCGTTGTAACCACAAAAATTTCAGCTTTTTACAAAAAGAAATGTCGATTTTATCAGGGTATTGCCTCTTTCCCCTAAAGAGAAATGACTCAATGTTTGGTGCTTTGACAATGACTTCTTCTAAAGGTAAGCACTTGAAAACCACCAACATTTTTAGTTTCTCGCCAAAAACTCGAATTTTCTCTAGCCCAAAAACAAGAGAAAGATTTATTTTCTCGATCAAAGGGCTACCGGAGAGTATGCTTTCGAAAGCCGAGTCGTTTGTATAAACGTTTATCAAATCAAGATTCTTGAGAAAAGGCAACTCGACCGAGGTGCCCGACAAATTCGTTATATCGCAAAAAACAAGCTCCAAGTATTGAATGGATTTAGTGGCGAAAATAGCCGGAGGCAATGGATAAGGCACTCTAAAGGGATGAAAGAACTCAGCAATGGCAATCAAGTCTTTCATCTCAGCAATTATGCTTAATTCTTTCACATTTCTTTCCAAGGCAAAAGCAATCCAGTTTTCCAGATAAGTACTCACCTCCTTGACAAATCTCATCGAAACCTTAAATTTCTCGATGCTGAGATCATTAAAGTATGTTTGTCGAAAATCCAGGGCCTCATTGACAAACCTGATGAAATTCTGCCTGGTGTGGTATGAAGGAGGGGCCCGGCCCTGGAATTCTCGTTCGTCGAAAGCCAATGAAGCGCATGCACACCAGATAAAACGCCATCGCCTGGAAAGAAATGTTGTTTTTCTTGCATCCGTGGAGGGAAGAAACGAGACAATGTGTTGGCATAGGATGTCTGGAAGGGTTGACAGCCTGTCTATGTTATTTTCTTCTTGTTCTTTTTCCTTTTTGCCTGGAAAATTATCCAGGTTTTCATATTCGAATGTTCCATCAATGCGTGATACGCGATTCAAGTAACAATTGGGAATTTCCTCCAGCAAGTATGAGTTGACAACAAAATGATCTAATGATTTTTTCTCCATATTGGAGGTTTTACAAAGTATTGGTGTTTCATTTGTTGTGTTTTTTTGACATAACTTTTTTTTCATTGGAGGAATTGTGAGAAAAATGGACAAGGATTTCTTGAATGTTGCTCCTTGAAGGAGGGAATTGATATGTGAATTTGTGGTTTGGAAACAAACTTATTTCCTCTCGTTCTTCACATCCTCTGGTTTTTCTTTTTACCATATTGGTGTAACTATGATAATGTCATAATTATATATTTTCTTGACTTCGCGAATAATAATACTCTTGTTTAGTTGGGGTGCGATAATAATGATTTATTTTGTCTCATATATATATATATATATATATATATATATATATATATTTTTTGGTCATGGTAAGGACATAATCGTACATTTACAATCACAATTTTTAACCATACTATGTTTATACTTTGCGTATAATACTCCATTTTCATGAAATATTAATCTATCTTGATCATTTCAAGGTGTTTATTAAATGTTATATCGTAATAATCAATCAAATTAAAGTGAGATTGTTATCGAAAATTGTCTCAATGTTATATCTTAGTTTTTGTGAAGTATTCTAATATCCTATTGAAAGAGTTCTAAAACCTAAAAGTATAGGAACTTTGTACATATGTATAAATATCATAGACATAAATTGTATTTTAGTCCTGAAAGATTCAATTATACATTATATGTACCTGCATATCAGAAATTTTGGATATTTATTTTTTATGTGTTTTTCGACCACTATTTACGATAATTACTATAGAAAAAGTCATAGTAATACTATATTTTAATTATTGCATTTTCCCCATCCCCTACGTTATTTACTATTAATACTTGTGATATTCTTTTCCACAATAATAACAACATTTTACTTACAGCAACAGTAACCGCACACCCCTATGACGCTTTTCTAGAGCCATAAATGTTATATGTTTACAAAAACTTGTGCTTTCGAAAAAATAATAATTCTTATGGAAATATGAGAGAAGTGATATAATTAAAAATAGGTGACATTTAGAAAATGATTAAACTTATTCGCAAAATGTCATTAGTCGGGAGAAGCATCTTCCGACATGCTTCCAACTTTTAGCTTCCATCTACTTAATTTATTAAAAAATATATTCGGAGTAAAATCCGCGGAAAAGCATGTAAAACCTGATAAATTCCAGCAAGAAGATGAAAAACATTTTCTTCTTCAAGTATTTGCAAATTCTTATATCTAGTTGTAAAACACAAATAGATGTACAAAAAACCATTAATATCTAGGCTCTAGGAAGTGCATAAAATGCCCAAAACATGATTTCACTGGGGTACTCATGATTCCTACTCATTAACTCTATGAGAAAATATTTTGTTTTTTTATAAATAAAATGATTTCTTCGTGCATTACTGTTTACTTTAGTTTATTTATTTTGGGTTAGAATTTATATGTTGGCTGCATACTTGGTGCCTTCGTCTCAATTTAGCTTATAGATATGGCATTAACAAAGTTCAATGCCATAAAGAAATATTGGTAACTATTAGGTGCAAAAATCTCCATAGTGTTTGTGACATAAGATTATCGTCATTAAGGAGTTGTCAACAACTTGAAATCCTATAATATGATGCTCAATGGGCTCAAATTATATATGTTACTATTTTTTGTACAAAATCCGATTTTGGATGTTCAATAGATCATGTATATATATATATATATATGATATAAATAAACAGTTATGTTATCTGGCGAGATTGTATGTGTGTAATTAATAAATAAAGTTGGAGGGAAAACAGAAATTTGGTTACAATAAAAAAAAGAATTTAATGTAGAAGTAACTCCACAATATTAATTACCTACACTTGTTTATACCTATAAATTCATAGCACATTACATTTTAGAAGATCATCAATCACTAAGCAAAATCAAGAAACAAGATGGCAACAATGGTAGCATCGCTTAAGGGCTTTATTCTTTTGGCTCTCTTTGTAGCATTTAGTGCAATATTTGTTCAAACAGGATATTCAGGTACTCCCAAGTTACAACCATCAGCCAACCATACCAAGCAAGCACCACCGGTTTCCCCCAAGGGAAAAGCGGTTGTGCCGCCTCATGCCACACATCAGAAACAAGCCTCTAAGCCAACACCAGCCACCATTCCCAAAGCGACCACTAAGCCGTCACAACCATCAGCCCCCCATACAAAGGCGACTGCCAAGGCAACACCACCAATAGCCACCAAACCTAAGGCGGCAAGCAAAGCAACACCACAATTAGTCACCAAGCTGAAAACGGCTGCCAAGCCAGCAACACCACCAAGAGCCACCAAGCCTAAGGCGGTTGACAAGCCAATACCACCAGTAGCTACTCAGCCTAATTTGGCTACCAAGCCAGCAACACCATCAGTAGCCACCAAGCCTAAGACGGTTGCTAAGCCAGCATCACTAGTAGCCACTAAGCCTAAGACGGCTGGCAAAGAAACACCACCAGTAGCCACCAAGCCTAAGGCAGCTGCCAAGCCAGCCACACGACCAGTAGCCACCAAACCTAAGGCGACTGCTAAGCCAACACCGCCAGTAGACACCAAACCTAAGGTGACTGGAAAACCAAAACCACCAGTAGCTACCAAGCCTAAGGCGGCTGCCAAGCCGACACCAGTAGTAGCCGCCAAGCCTAAGGTGGTTGCTAAGCCTAAGGCGTTTGTCAAGCCAACACCAGCAACATCCACCAAGCCTAAGGTGGCAGCAACACCACAAGCCACAAAACCAAAAGTAGCTGCCAAACCAACACCTAAAACAACTGCCAAATCAAAACCAGAAGACACCCCTCAAAAATCGGCAACAAAGACGGATCCCAAACACACTGCACCAGCCGCCACCCCACCAAAGGCAGCAACCAAGCCTGCATCACTTGAAGCAAAAAAGTCGAACGACACTAAATATGTAAAAAGTATAAATGAAATCAGGTTTTAGTTACATGCTAATTAATTTTAATACCCCATCATCACGATTTTTCTTGGAATAATACTTCCAAAGTTATGGGTTTGTAGTAAATTTGAAATTAATGATCTACATTCGCTAAATAAAAGTCTTCATGGAGACTACTAATCATAGTTGTGTTGGTCGATTTTTATATGCTTAGAGTATTTGATAATAATATAAACAAGATATCCGATGCCATCACTGTCCTTGTTCAATCTGCAATGATAGACATGTAAAAGGAAATTGGAGATGTTAAGAGCTCAATCAGCACATTTCACTAATTCTATATATCATCTGATTTCATTAATTTGGGAACTAAATGCCATAAAATGCTTGATGTAATATCCAAACCGGTTAAAACACGAATGAAGCCTTTATTTAAGGAAAGTTGTATTTTTAGTTTCATAAGACATCGCATTTTACGATTTCCATTGAATATGGAGTTGCAATGTTAATTCCACACAACTAAAATAATTGCACTTTTGGTCTTAGCCATGGAAAACAGAGAGTGAATTTAAGAAAATACTAAATAAAAAAAGAAAACAAAATAAATTAAAAATTAAATTCAAAAATATTTATAAAATACAAAGGCAATGTTTGGTTATGTTTCTATACCATGTTTGATCCAAAATTTTCACAAAATCATGTTTGGTTCACAAAATATTTGATAAAAAATACACTACTTTTTTGGTAAAAAAACATACTAATTATTTTTTCATCTTTTTACGCCTACTTTGTCCCTACACTCCTCTCTATGTGTTCTCTCTCATCTCTAACACTCTAACAGACAAAAGTTTTATGATTTGACTGCTACAGTAACTTTTGTTCTCTCTGAAACAAAAGCAAATATTATCTCACATAAAAAAAAACACCCAAAAACCAACTTCCAAAATAAAATCAAACACAATCTCATCAAATACGCACGTGTCCCCATATATTTTCACCAATAATTCTCACCAAAATACTATCCTAAAACATGACCAAACATAGCCAAAGTATTTATAGAATAATTCAAAAGATAAAAGAAAAAGAAAAACTATGAAGAAGAAGACGGGTCTTCGTCTTCATCACAGATCCCCCAACCCCAACCCACTAACCTACACCAGCCCACGCCCTCGCCTCGTCGCACCCACACTGTAGCACCGCCTTGCCGTCTAAGAAATCGATGACGTTGAGCTGGAGGGTCCGATTTAAAACGCAATGGAGGTCCAATTTTAGGTACGTCGTACAATGGAGGTCTGATTTAGCTACGATGGAGGTGCGACGATGGTGCACTGCTGGCTTGGTGGAGCGATGGTGGTGCGGTGGAGAGGGGATGGCTGTGGGCTCATGAGAAGATGGTGAAGACAGTCTTCTTCCAACCTTTTCTTTTTAATTTGAAGACGCTGAAGATGGCAAGTGCATCCCACTTTTTATTTTATTTTTGTATATTTTTTGGCGAATTAGACCAAAAGTGCAATTTTTAGAGTCCAATTTTATATCCAATTGGACTAAAGTTGTAGAACGCCATGTCTTACGAAACCTAAATTGAAATTTTTCTTCCTTTATTTACAAGGCAAATTTAGCGCTTATCAACTTATGATTAAAAATATGTTTTATGGGAGTATTTGCAAATCACTTGTGCTTCTTCTTCTCTAAATGAAGTGATAATATGTAATGTACTACAATTTATAACCTCTAACTTGGTAAAATGATGCTTAAACTTAAGCATGATATTTTTGTAATTACATGAAAGATAATTTAGATATATTTATCACTTCTTTTTTGTAAATCTTCCCCTGTCGTTTTCTGTTTTTCACTTTTTATTTATGTTTACAAAAACTACACACTTTTAATTTTTTTCTCAATTCTAATTATTTCTTACTTATAATCACCTCTCAATAAACAGTTGTATTACAAATACTTATTAACATCGGGTCTTACTTCTAAGCTTTCCAACCTACTCATAAGAACCCGTCTCCGATATGAGCTTCCAAGATACTTGAAAGGGCTGAAACAAATGAAAACAGCAATGTTGGGGATTCCGTTCCAACTCCGACGCTGAAGTTAATGATAGTTTTTTGCTCAAGAAAGAGACCTTTAATGAGAGTGTATAACATAAAAGCAAATTCACATGAAACCCTAATTAAAGAACCTTTTTATACATGAATTATTAGGTCATTCTGTAACCAGAATTAACAGGCCACTTCGTAATTAGACTTGCCCTCACGAATCAGAACTAGGCCAATATAATATTAGCCCATTGCAACTGGGCCTCTTAGTTAAGCCCAACTAATACCAATAATCTAAAAATTCTTATCAGGCCCATTATAAGATTAGACTAAAATTAAAATTTGTTGGGCCCTCGTTTGTGTATGTTATTTGTGTCTTTGTGAGGTTCCTCCAAAGGATAAGAAGTAGTTCTCACTTTTTTAGGAACTTATAAGCCGCAAGTGTAAAATGATTAAAGCCTCTGTGAAAAATTTTGAGCTTTCAAAAAAATATTAAATTTTAGAAAAAGCTGTAAAAGTTGCTGAATAATTAAAATTGAATTTGTTTACAAAACTTCCTGAAAAGCAGAAGATATAGAAGAAGCTACTAGAAGTTGTCACGTAAATGTTTTTACTTTTAGCTTTTTCCAAAAAAGTAAAAGCATTATTAGTGAAACCAAACAGCAAAAGGCAGTTTAAGTTCAGCAAATTAAAATGCCCAAAATTACTTTTTTTCATTTTTCCCAACCAGGGTTTTAGTCAAGATTGCTCCTAAATTATGGTTAGTTTGCAAATGATTGGAACCTATTCTGTCATTTTATTCCTTACTAACAATGTATTTATTATGAATTCATAGATTATGTCGGGAAAAAAACAATCCGAAGCGCATATACCAACTTTGAGGTGAAATTTTGCATTCATTGAGGACTTCAATCACAATGCTAGGTATACATATGTAACAATTTCGTATTGTTGAATAATATTTATCTTTGAATAATATTCCAGATACAAGTACACTTAAAAGAATAAAACGTATCATAAACTTTCATGAGATCAAATAGAGCTAATTGAGGGCCGCCTATGCATAATAACAATCATCTAACCATTTACAATAGAAAAGCAAATATGCGAAAAGGCGTCTTCGCATGATTTGTGTTATTTACTAGTCTAAACAATGAAGGGGTACTATAATTATCCACACGTGACAAAATTAGGGCTGTTATATCGGAATCATGGCTGCAATAATCTTAGCCCAATTCTTTTATGCCTTCAATATTTAATTTAATTTAGACAAGAAATATTGATTTCAAAAATATATATATGTAAATTTATTGTTGTAAATACGAGAACTGTCCCATAACATCTCGCCTGCTAAAAGGATTAGCATGGGAAGAATTTGAGAAAGAAAAACTCCAAATCAATTTCCCCCAGATATCTGTGACGGATCTCCTATTATATATTTTAAATTTGTCTTTAACTATATCATTAAATTGATTCTTGTTAATTTATATAGAGAAATATGAAATAAATATATGGGGACATTCTAGTCCACTCCCGGCTAGGCCACTCCCAACTGTATTTCACAAAATGAGCGACCAATCATATGACAAGTGTAATACATTCTTCTTGTGAAATATACTTGGGTGAGAAATTGCAATTTTGTAAGAAATTACAGTTTTGTACATCAAGTTGACATGTACGTTGTTTTGGTATTTTATTTTGGCTTACTAGTAATTTTGGTACACTAACTTGCAAGAAATGGCAATTTCAGTACAAATTTCAGCGAAAAATTCAAAATTGGCCAGAAAATGTTATTTGGCGGGAAAATTGACTGGAATTTGGCAATTTTGCTGAAATTAAAGAAAAATTCACCTTCAATTTGGGGATTTTCTTGTATGGAGGGAATAATGACATTTAATTTTGGGATTTAACTAAAATACTTTCAACATTGTTTAGATTATCTAATTTTTTTTAAATTATAATTCAAATATATTTTTATCTAAGTTATTTTATTTTATTTATATTAAATACTATTTATATACTTAATATATCTACAGATAAAACTAAAATTATAAAATAGTTTAAACTAAAATATTATAATATTATATGCATTAAATTCAAACTAAATTATCTTTTTCCTTAATATTTTGATTTGTTTTATTAAGTTTTTAAAAAATATGATTTTGTTTTTTTTTCTATGTTTTGATTATTTCTTATTATTTGATGACTTTTAAAAAAAATTTGCTTTTATTTTTAAATTTTATTTTATCTTTTTGATTTATTTTCTATTTTTTCTTATGGTTTTTTATGTTTTTTGTTTGAGTTTTCTATAAATTTAGTTTTTGTTAATGGAAATCTTTTGCTGTCGTTAAATATTTTTATTTAGATTTAACAATTCGTTCGAGATATGTTTTTCATATTTTAGATTTCTATTATATTTTCTGATTTTTCAGAATTTTTCAAAAAATAAAAAGATTTTTTTTTCTAATATTTTTTATATTTCTTATTTTTTACCTATTTTTTTTATTTTTTTGAGTTTTTATTTTATTTATTTCATCAATGGAAAAAAATTGCATTTATCGAAATGTTCTATTATTAGTTTTTTTATAAATAATTATTTTTTTATAACTCAGATAAAAAAATTGACTTCAAAATTTTCAGAAATTTAAATAGATTTAACAAAAAAAATTTATAAGTATTTGAGTCAAATCCCCATTGAAGGTTAATTTCCCCTCCATTTCAACAAAATCCCCAATCAATTTTTTTGTCAAATAATATTTTTCGGCCAATTTTGAATTTTTCAACAAAATTTGTATTGAAATTGTCATTTTTTATAACTTAGTGTATTAAAATTGTCAGTAGGCAAAAATAAAGTATAATAAAGGTGTACATGCCAACTTGATATACCAAAGTTGCAATTTTATAGTTAGATCAATAACCACATCACATCTTGGAAACTTTAATAAACATTAATTTGGAATATTTAAAGTACATCAACAGTCAAACTTATGGACTCTAAAGTTCAAACATTGGAAAATTTGGAAGCTATTTTGATGGAGTTCAAATGTAATTCATTTTGTCTTGTAAGCAATTACATAATGTAATTAATTTATTTTATATTTGGTCATACTGGATATGGACTATATTTTTTTTTTAACGGAACCATCCTATCGTGGGAGGATGTTTTTAAGCCTCTCATCCCTTTTTTATTTCCAAATAAAATAATGCAATAAACAATGAGATGTAACTCCCTCACAAAAATTCTAGAAAAGCTATGAAAATAAGGAGTACTCACTCCCTTACAAGAAAAACCAAAACTAGAGAAAACATAAAAAAGGAGTACTACTCCTTACAAAATAAATAGAAACTAACATCTATCAATCCATTGGAGCTTGAAACTTGGAAAAAGTATATCCATTTTCATGTAAGATTTACCAACTGAGAACCCTCGTTTCTTCTTATCAAATTGAAAGACTTATCATCACATCCCATATTTGCCAAATTATCTGCAGCCATGTTCCCTTTAGGGTAGATATGTGGAAACCGAACATCTATTTTGCCTTGCATATTCCTTATTCATTGGAGAAGGTTTTGCAAATTCCAACAACCCAGAGCAGCACTTGTTATCAAATGAAGCACCACCATCACATCTAATTCGACTCACACTTTATTGTACCCATTATTATAGCAATATTCCAACCTCTTACATACACCAAAGAGCTCAGCATAAGTATTAGTAGTTATCTCTATATAATCAACAAAAGTGAAAATCAACAACCCCGTATGATCCCGAACAAGACCGCCCACACCCGCTTCACCACAATTTTCTCTCGATGCCCCGTCTATATTCAACTTAACCCAACTTATCAGCGATGGTAACCGCTGGACCCTAACCGAAACTTGCTCCACGGGCCGTCCCCTTTTAATATTCAAGTATTCGGCCAACCTTTCATCACCCTTAAAGTGTTGTGACGTGAGTAACCGGGTTTTATAAAGTAGACGGATATGTTGTTCCACTCCCATACGAACCCTAAGCTCACTAAATTGTGAGTTATCATGCTTAGCCTTATTCCATTATATCCAAATGAACCAAGTGATCAATATTGGCAATAGGGTCCTAACACTTCTGTTACCAACAGGAAGTCCACCAAATGTGCAAGTTATTTGTGTCCAGCAGCATGAAGTTACACAAATTTGCATAGAAAGTACCAATGTTATGAGCACTAATACTTTTAAAAAATAAATGCGAAAGTGACTCAATCTCCCCGTCGCTACAACAATAACATTTCGAAGCCAAAGAAAACCCTTTCCTTTCATATTAGTATCAAATGGCAGCCAGTTATGAAATAATTTCCAACAAAAATAGTCATAGAAGGCCTAAGTTGCTCACTCCATAAATCTTGAAGAATATCGGTAACCTCAATAGCTTCACATAGCATATGCCATGCAGATTTCATGGAGAATTTCCCACACTTTGAAAGCTTCCAGATAGCCTTATCTTGAGAGTTGTCTTTATAGGAATCTCCATAATTCCATTCACCGTGTCCTGCAAAAGAAATTGAATAAGCTTGTGGAAATCCCATTGGCTTCTTAGCCAATAATCCGGAACAGTCGCCCTCTCATTGTGCGAGTCCGCCACCACCTGACAAAGGGGCCCTTCTCCTAACCAATTATCGAACCAAAAAGATGCATCCCTTCATCTAATGTCCAAAGAAATATTTCTAATTCTTCCCATCCATTTCCAAACCATAGAGGACGTGCATTTCACCGACGCCACTATAGGATGATTTTTCTCGCAGTACTGTTTAGTCATAAAATGAGCCCAAATCGACTTTCCTTCTCTTAATTTCCACCACAATTTGACACCAAAGGCCTCAACCATGTCACCAAGACTTCTTAATTCAAGACCTACTTCATTTTGAGGATAACAAACCCTAACCCAAGAAGTCCAATGAATTTTCTTAACAGTGCCATTTGAACCCCAGAAAAAGGATTAAGCAATCGCTCAATACGTTGAGTAACAATTTTCGGTGGCTCTATCATCTGCATAATATATAATGGCATAGAAAAGAACACTTTTAATAAGTTTTAACGCCCTCCATGTGTCAGGACCCATTTTTCCTAACCTTTGATTCGCTTAACAATTTTGTCGATAATATGCTTGAATACAAATGCCCTCTTATGACCCTTGTATAAAGGTGCACCTAAATAAATAAACGGAAGCTCCTCTTTCTCAAACCCCGTAATCTGTTTAATAATTCGGATTCGAGTTCACAATGCTGTTTCGCCTAAAATGAAAGTCGACTTGTCTCTATTAATCAATTGCCCCCGACACCTTCTCATAATATGTAATGAAATTTAATAACCGAGAAATCGCTCCTTTTTGTTCCTTTTGAAAAAATAATAATATCTTCTGCATATGCTAGATGACTCACTGTGAAACCTCTACCTGCGTCATATTGCATCCTCGGTTTCTCATTAAAAAGTCGATCCAACCCACTGACAAGAATTCAGCTGCAATCACAAATAGAGTAGGCAAAAGCGAGTTTCCCTGACGCAGTCCTCGAGTGGACTTAAAAAATCCCAGACTCACTCCATTAATTAAAACTGAAAACCATTAGTTTTCAACTGCATGACGAACCCAAGAAATCCATATAGACGAAAATCCTAGGCTATGTTTGTTTATGTTTTTGAGTTAGAATTTTGAAGATTTATCGGCAAAATGCATATTACGAAGATTATGTGAAAATGATGTGATGTGCGTTGTGTTTGTTTATGTTTTATTAAAATGATTGAAATTTATAAAATGTGTCAAATCAGTAGTGATAAGTTGATGTATGATGTGTTGAATAATTGAGTTAATTATTTATATAATGATTCTGTGAAGAAAGAAATAATAAAATTTAAATTAAAAATTGTAAAATATGAAGATAAAAAAAGAGAAATAATGATTGGAGTAAATGATTTTGATTGATGATTGTGTGAAATGATAGATATAATGAGTGATAGGTAGTTATATAAGGGATTGAAAAAGTTAAATTATAAAAAAGTGAATTTAAATGAAAATAGTTTATGTTATGATTTTTTAAGATCTTGTGATCCAGGATATTGAAAATGCAATTTGAAAACATAAACAAACAAGGCCCTAACTTTTGAAGAACCAAATAAAGAAAGATACACTAAACCCTCATAAGCTTTCGCCATATCCAACTTTAGCATTATATTACCACCACCCTTTCTTTGCTCAATCTCATGACACAACTCTTGTGCCAATAAAATATTATCAATAATGTTACGCCCTTTTATAAATCTCGTCTGACAAGAAGAGATTATCTTGTTCATTATCTCCGATGACCTATTGGTCATGATCGTTGTGATCACTTTATTACTTACGTTGCAAAGACTAATTAGCCGGCATTTTTTCTACGATTGGGGTGATTCAACCGAAGGAGTTAGAGATATTGTAGTGGATGTATACCCCCTCAGCAAAGGTTTTCCCAAAAAAAATTCAAGAATAGCCTCAATCAAGTCATCCTTAATAGTGAGCCAGCATTTTGGATAAAACATGGATGTAAAGTCGTCCGGTCCAGCCACACTATCGGGATTTATACTCCAAACCACTGCCTTGACTTCCTCTAGATCAGGCGTCTCACACACAGAGCTTGTTTTCTCTATCCGACAACATATCAGTATGCAAGAAATGTCTGGCTCTTCCAAACTCTGGTTAGGTCCCATGAAAAGTTGTTCAAAAAAATTTGCACCCAATTTCCAGATATCGACCGGGTCGTCAAGTTCACGACCATCCTCCATTATGCGATGTATTCATCCCTTGCTCTTTTTCCTTTTCACCCATGCATGATAGAAATTGGTATTCCTTTTTCCATCCTTGAGCCAACTACAAGCCGCTTTCTGTCTCCAAAACTCCTCCTCGACAGCTAATTTCTGAACAAAAACCGCCGCTGGTCTATTCATTGCACATAATTTCTTTTCATTGGGCTGCACATCATATGCATGTTCACACTTTCTAGCTTCATGTTTCGCAATTTTAACTGCCCCAAAAACATTTCCAAATATCTCACGGTTCCATGTTTTCAAAGCTCCTTTCACTTGAACTAGCATCCTATGGAACATCTCCAATCCTCGACGAAAAATAGGTTCGTTCCAGGAGGTATTCACTGTATCCATAAAAGTGGCATGTCTAGTCCACACATTCAACAACCGAAAAGAGGAAGGTCTAGAATGTGAATCATCTTTCAACGATAAAAGAAGCGGATTATGATCTAAAATTTTTGACCGAGCTAAATGCCTCACCATAGAAGTCGGGAACAAATCCTGCAGATCCTTCGTATAAAAGACACGATCTAATCTTTCAAACGCTCCCCATTTTTCAAACCACGTAAATAGTGTCCCTTCATAACCCGCATCAATGAGTTCGCAATCCAGCATCATATTTCCAAAGTCTTCCATTGAGCCACGTTTTGGGCCTGCCCTACCCTTTTTTTCATTCGCATCCAAAATAACATTAAAGTCATCACCCACTAGCCAAGGTTCATTTGTAGGAGTTACGTCCTGAAGACCCTCCCAAAGAAATTACCTCTCCTCCCTAGTACACTTGGCATGTACCCAAGAGCAATCAATAGGCCTCCAGAGCAGAGTAGATCGAATCTAAACATGCAAAAATTGATGATGGTTAACCAAAACATCCACCTCATAATTATCATAGAAAAGAACCAAATATGATTGTTTCTATTACTAATTATATTACTAAAGCCGAACTTATGAAGCATCATAAACTTATCAAGAATAATTTTGGGTTCAATGATAACATGAAAGTTTTGACGCATACCTCCCCGTACTCGAGAAACCAATTTCTTGTTCCCTATACCTCTCACATTCCAAATAAGGGTATTCATCAGCTAAACTTTTGAGAAAGAGTAGCTTTAGTACTTCTTGTCATCCATCTTAGCGATTCTACTTTCGATTGTTTCCCATCTAATGACGCGACCTGTCTATGTGTTCTCGACTTAACTTCATTCCATGATTTATCACTAGTCACATTATCACCAAAATCTACAAGAAGTCCATCATTATCCAGAGGAAGTAAATCATGTCCAAGAGCAAGGAGTTGTATTTCCACATCTTCATCATCATCCGTTTCCTCATGACTTATTTGAGACCCTTGAATTTGTATGTTATCCCTCAACATTATATCTGTGGTTGCGGTTCATCCTTTAATGATTCTATCTGTATTTTGAGACATAGGGCTCCCCTCATTAAATTTTAGATCACTCAATACAGCTTCAGTATCTCGTTTGCTACGTTCTTGATCGGTTTTAGAATTAACTCTGTCAATGGAGCTGCTTATACATGTTTCTTGATCAATATTATCCTTTTCTTGATTAATAGCCGATGATTTAATCACTTCTGTTGGTTCTTGACTTAATTCAGGTGTTTCTTGGACCAAAGAAAATGTTCCATGCACATCACCAGTAATCACCTTGTCAATTGGCTCATGAATTGTAATTTTCGAAAAGCCAAGATTATTAGCATTTGTTTGATCCATATTTTCAATATCTTTATGCACATCAAAGATATTACCTTTATGCATACCAAATGTATTAGCACCCGAAGGTTCTCCCACTCATCTAACGGGTAATAAAACATTTTGATCATGTGCTTGGTTTCTAGCAAGAATGTAAGTAGGCTCCCCCATCCTGACCATAGGTCGTTTTCCTCTTCTTTTTTTTTATCTAACTTCGCACATAAGTCAACCGTTTCTTGAATTTCTTGATCTTCCCTCCTGTCCTTAGTATGTTCTTCATCTTCTTGATTTTCTTTTCGAGCAAAACAAGCAGCCACCGAGTGCCCTCTATGACAATAGATGCGACAGTTTTCAATATAGACTATAATTTGTTGCAACATTAGGCATTTAAGAAACTAGTATAAAGTATGTGTGTTGCATGTGGATGCCTTATCCTTCTGAAAATTATTTAACCAAATAGTCGACAATCCCATAATAATAGAGTATTGTAATAATCGAACAATAAATGAAAGTATTGTAGATGCTTTTTCTAAAACAAATGTGTCAAAATTCAATATTCGATTTTGTTTGAACTTTATTGTAGGAAAGTGTTATTCCCCTTGAGAATAATTATCATTGTGTACAAGTATATATAGAGATACAACATAATTGTAAAGATTGTATCCTAACTATAAATATGGAAAATATAACTATTCTATACTATAAATAAGGAAACAAGAGATGCAATATTAACAGAAAATATATTACTAACACGCCCCTGCAGTCGAAACTGGAGGTACGTTTGGGCATTCGGGTGGGTTTTTGGGTACCCATCCGACCCGCTCGGGTTCGGGTAATTCGGGTAGCAGATTTTAGGAAAAAATCGGGTATCGGGTAATATCCGAACTATAGTTCGGGTTCGGGTATCAGGTAGGTAGTTCCTACCCGATTACCCAATCGGCTACCCGAAGTGTCAAAGCCAAAAATATATATATATATATATATATATATAATTTATATACATATAATATAAGCAGCAGCAGAAGCAGAACAAAAATAGAACAAAAGAAAGAAAACATTGAAGCTAAACCCTTCACCTCTTACTTTAATTTCAATTTCCTCTAGTCATTCATCCCCACTTCAAATCATCACCGGGATTGTTCTCCTACATCACATTGAAGATTATTGAAGGTAAAAGTTTGTATTTGTTCACAAAATTTTCAATATTTATCTCTTTTTTTCATTGCCCACAAAGTGTTTGATAAAATGTTTATTTGAGATACGTGGGAGGTTTTTCAATTTTAGGTAGTAAAATTTATTATTAAACACTTATGCTTTTATTTATTGTTGTTAATATCTCATTCCCTATATGTTTTATTCAATTTTAAGTGAAAGAGAGTTATTTTGAAAATTTTATCTAATAGTATTTAATGACATATTTTGTAGATGTCAACCTCACGAGTAGCTCCCGATGAGACTTTGAAGCGTAAAGAAATAATGAGAAGAAGAGGTTAGTAGTGGCTATTCTATTGATTTTGATGATGATGGTGTTGAATTTGATATTGAGTGTGACAAGGAGGATGAGATTAATAGGAAGGGAAAAAACGTGTCAAATTGGAAACACAACCTAAGAAAACAACACCTCGATCGGAATGGTGGGCTTACTTTGAAAAGTACAAGGATGTTGTTGGTGTTATGAAGGCTAAATGTATATTTTGTAGTAGGAGTATGATGGCCGACTCTAAACAACACGGTGTTTCATCTCTTAAAAAACACATAATGACTTGTAAAATTGCACCCGATGAAATTAGAAAAAAAAAACACTCAAACCACCTTGCATTTCAACCATCTTGTCCGGGTGATGAGGGATCACAAGCTCTAGGTACTTGGATCTTTAATCAAGATAAAGTAAGTGAAGCGTTGAATTATATGTTAATTGTTGATGAGCTTCCTTTTAGAAGTTGAATGTCTTGGGTTTAAACATTTTATGTCGGTAGCATGTCCTAATTTTAAAATTCCATCACGTAGGACGCTAACTAAAACATTTACAATGTCTACGTGCGTGAGAGGGTAAGGTTGAAATCTTTAATAGAAAAGTCTCAAAGAATTTGCATCACCACCGACACATGGACATCTATTCAAAGAGTGAACTATATGTGTCTCACGGCCCATTTTATCGATGAAAATTGGAAATTACATAAGAGAATTTTAAACTTTTGTCCAATTTCGGGACATAAGAGTGATGAAGTGGGTAAAGAAGTGGAAAAAATGTTTGCTTGATTGAGGTATTGACAAGGTTTTCACAATTACGGTTGATAATACTTCCTCAAATGACAGCGCAATTGGATACTTGCAAAAAAAGTTTGAGAATTGAGGCACAAATATTTTAGGTGGAAAATATGTTCATATGAGGTGTGTTGCTCATATCATTAATCTTATTGTGCAAGATGGTTTGAAGGGCAAGGATGAACATATGGCTATTGCCCGTATTAGAGGAGCGGTGAGGTATATTAGGAACTCTCCGGCTAGGTACAAAAAGTTTTTAGAGTGTGTAGAACTTGAAAAGTTGGAATCGGGTAAAATGTTGACTCTTGACGTATGTACTAGGTGGAATTACACCTACTTGATGTTGGAGTCCGCTACTCGATTTGAGAGAGCATTTGATGCATATGGAGATAATGATCTTGGCTATAGAAATGATCTTTCGAAAAGACCATTTGATGGGGTCCCCATGGTAGATGATTGGGAGGGCTAGGATATTGATAAAAAATTTAGGTCATTTCTACAAGCTTACTTTGGCTATTTCTGGTTCTTTATATGTTACATCGAGTACCGTTTCACAAAATTAGTGACGTTGATGTTCTCTTAAGAAAATTGATGGAAATTGATGACTATGAGTTGAGTGATATCTCAAGAAGAATGAAAGAAAAGTTTGACAAATATTGGGGGTCGATTGAAAAAATGAACATGATTTTGTACTATGCGGTGATACTTGATCCACGTCACAAGTTGGATTTTATTGAGTTTTCATTTGATGAGTTATATAGTGATGTTTCGAAGAGCACTTTGATTAAAGATCGAGTAAAACAAAGAATGTTTGAGTTGTTCAACGAGTACAAATTGATGTATGAAAAAACTCCTAGAAGTGAAGTTTCCTCCTCGTCATGTGTTTCTTCTACATGTGGGGTGGTGCATGTCAATCGGATGTTGAGATTCTTGATTTGAAAACTCAATATAGAAAATTCAAAAGGGAAGGAAGAAATGAACACGTGAAGTCCGAATTGGAGAAATATTTGAGCGCGGAACCCGAGGAAAAGGATGAAGTATTGAAGTTTGACATACTAAATTGGTGAAAGGTAAACTCTCCCCGATTTCCCATCCTCTCCAAGTTAGCTCACGATATCTTGGTGTCTCCGGTTTCGACGGTTGCTTCGGAGTCCGCATTTAGTACCGGTGGTCGTGTTCTAGATCAATTTAGGAGTTCTTTATCTCCTAGAATAGTCCAAGCTCTACTTTGTGGACAAGATTGGCTCCGTAAAGATTACAAACCAATAAGCGTTGAGAAGGACTTACATGAAATAGAAATGATTGAGAAAGGTATTTGTTATTTCTCCTTTCAATTTTATTTTAATTTTTATAAGTTAATTTATGATTTATCTTTTGAGTTTCTATATTTTTGTAGAACTAATCAAGTTGGGGGTTGAAGCTACGATTATTGATATTTAATTATACATCTTCGTTGGAGTTTCGATGAAGCCGGTGAACTAAAGTGTATTATTTAGTTGATTTCAATATTTTAAGTTGAGTTGTAATTCTATTTGAATTACTTATGAAATGTAATAGACAATTTACATTTGGTGCTTAATTTGTAATTTGATTGAGTATGTTGAATTTGATGTTTAATTTGTGTTTGACTTAATTTAATTGAACGAGCTATTTATTATTTATTCTTATCTCTTGTTAATTATTGATTAGTTGTTAAATTGTAAATGAATTAATTGTTAAATCTTAACTTATTCTTAATTTCATATTTTAATGAATATTAATAATATTAAAAATAACAAAATAAAATAAAATAAACAATGGCCTCTGTTGCTTGCAAAATGCAAAGCGAAAACAGAGGCTTCAAGCCTCTATTTTCAACCTTGCAATCTGCTTTTAAAAACAAATTGCAAATAATCGGGTACTCGAAACCTGACATTTCGGGTACCCGATATAATTTCAGGTTTCGATTGGGTAGCAAAATTGCTACCCAAAACCCGAAATACCTGAACCCGTACTACCCGAACCCAAACTACCTGAACCCGAATTACCCACCTGACGTCCACCCCTAGCTGGAGGAACACGAATGCTGAGACTGGATCTAAAATTTGTGAACAAAGAAAAAGGAAGACCCTTCGTAACAACCTCAGCAAATTGATATTTGGAAGGAACATGCAAAACACGCAACTCCCCCAAGGCTACCTTTTCGCTTACAAAATGTAAATCCAATTTAACATGTTTGGTACACTGGTGCTGAACAGGATTAGAAGATAAGTAAACAGAGCTAATATTATCACAGTAAACAATTGTGGCTTGAAGAAGAGGAGAATATAACTCAAGAAGAAGATTACGAAGCCAGCATGTTTTAGCAACAACATTTGCTACAGCACGATATTCGGCTTCGGCACTAGAATGAGAGACAGTAGGTTGACGTTTAGAAGACCAAGAAATAAGATTATTACCTAAAGCTACACATTAACCAGACGTGAAACGGCGAGTGTCAGAACAACCACCCCAGTCAGCATCAAAATAGGCAGTGAGAGCATTAGTAGAAGATGGGGTGAGATGAAGACCATGGGAAATCGTACCCTTAATGTACCGAAGAATGCATTTGAGAGAATGAAGATGAGATTCACGAGGATCATGCATCAAAAGATAAATTTGCTGGACAGCGTAAGAGATATCAGGACGAGTAAAAGTGAGATACTGCAATGCACCTGCAAGGCTACGATACAAGGTGGGATCAAATACGGGAGGACTAGAGGTGGCAGAGAGTTTGGAATTTGTGTCGACCGGAGTAAGATAGGGGTTGCAATTGGTCATTTGCGCACGTTCAAGGATAGAGTGCAAGAACTTCATTTGGGAGAGGAAGAGTCCGGATGAGCTGCGAGAAACCGAGATGCCAAGGAAGTAGTGAAGTGGGCCAAGATCAGTCATGGCAAATTTGAAGGATAGAAGACAAGTAATGTGTGTAAGAAGAGAAGAAGAAGAAGAAGCCGTAAGGAGAATATCATCAACATAAAGAAGGACAAAAGCGGAGTCTTGACCGCGACGAAAAATAAACAAAGAGGAATCGGCTTTACTACTAATGAAACCAATAGAAGAAAGAAAAGAAGCAAAACAATGATGCCAGGCATTCGGAGCTTGTTTGAGGCCATAGAGGGCCTTTTTGAGACGGAAGACGTGATCAGGGAAAGAGAGAGGGACAAAACCCGGAGGTTGTTTAATATATACAGTTTCAGACAAATGACCATTGAGAAAAGTATTTTGACATCGAGCTGATGGATAGGCCAAGACTTAGAGAAAGAGAGACTAAAAACGGTGTGAATGGTGGCGGGTTTGACAACAGGGCTGAAAGTGTCGTCATAGTCGATTATGGGCTGTTGAGAGAACCCTTGAGCAACAAGGTGAGCTTTATAACGTTCAAGTGAGCCATTGGAATAAAACTTGTGACGAAAAATCCAACAAGAACCAACAATGCTAGTATTAGGAGGACGAGGAACAAGAGACCAGGTGTCATTGGAATATAGGGCGGAGAGTTCAGATTGCATAGCAGCATTCCAAATTGGATCGATGAGAGCTTGTTTGGTGGAGCGAGGAAGAAGAGAGACAGGTTTAGTGGAAATAGATAGATTAAGAACTCGCTTTGGTTTTGTAATACCAAATTTATGATGAGTGATCATAGGATGAGATGATGTGGATGAGGGCAGTGGTGGTGTTGAAGGTAAGGAATGAGACGAACTAGGTACACTATCAGAGATAGGGTGGCGTAGAGCGAGAGGTAGGTCATCATGTGGGGAGAGAGTCATAAGAATCCTGGGAAGGTGACGAAGAATATGAAGGGTAGGGAGATTTTGTTTCGTAAAAAATGACATGGCGAGATATAATGACATGGTTAGACGAAAGATCTAGACACCTAAAACCACGATGATTGGGTGGATAGTAGAGAAAGATACATGCAGACGAGCGAGGGGCAAGCTTGTTAGGAGCGGTGGATGAGAGATTTGGATAACAGAGGCAGCCAAAAACCTTAAGGTGATCATAAGATGTAGTTGTGTGATAGAGAATTTCGAATGGCGTTTGGAGCAAGAGAGGTTTTGACGGGAGGAGATTGAGAAGGTGGGTGGCCATATGAAGAGATTCGACTCAGAAGGAAGGAGGTAGACCTGCTTGGAAGAGTAAAGTGCGCATTATATTGTTAGTTGTTTGAATGATGTGAGGACAGCAGAAGCGGAAAATAATACCATTAGAGTTGAAGAAATTGTGAAAAGATTGATTGTCGAATTCACGACCGTGATCGCATTGAAATTGTTAAATGTCACGTTTAAATTGATTTTTAATATATGTACAAAAATTAAGAAAAACATTGAAAACATTAGATTTAAGACGCAAGGGAAAAATCCACAAGAAATGAGAGAAATCATCCAAAAATAATATATAATAACGATAACCACTAAGACTTGGAACAGGAGATGTCCATAAGTCCGAGTGTATAAGTTGAAAAGGAGCAACAGAAATGGAATTAGACAAAGAAAATGGAAGCCTACGGTGCTTGCCTAGTTGACAGGCATGACATAAATTATTCGATAAAAATTCACTACAAGAAATAAAATTATTTGAACGTAAAAATGAAAAAACAACATCTCCGGGATGACCGATACGGCGATGCCAAGTGATGTTGTCGACGGTAGCGGAAGATAGAGCAGTGGGCGAAGAGACATGAACAAAGGTAGGATCGAAGGGATAAAGATCTCCGGAGCTATCACTGCGGAGTAGAAGAGCTCCGGTCTTCAAATCCTTCACAGAGAAACCAAGTGGGTCAAACTCAATAGAATAGGAATTTTGTTTGGTGAATTGGCAAACGGAAATTAAATTTTTAACTATGTGAGGACTAACTAAAACATCATTGAGGATAAGAGAATGGGAATTATGAGCTAAAATAGAAGAGCCTAAAAAACGAACAGGAATACATGCACCATTACCAACCATAATTGATTTAGAGTTACACGGTGTAAAGGAAGTAAGTATACCTGTAGAGGAGGACATGTGTACAGTGGCCCCTGTATCCATGTACCAATTTGAGTCTGGATTTTGGAGGGTCATTGTTTGAAATAATTGTGACAAGTCCGTGGGTTGAGGTATGGATGTGGCTGCAGCAGGCGGAGGGTGGGCTGGAGGTGGTGAGGAGGCCCACTGTTGAGTAGTTGGATTTGGTAAGCAGGCCCATTGATGTGTATTTGTAGAGGCTTGATAAGGTCCTAAAAGGCCTGTTGAATCTGCCTGCAGAGGAGAGACTAAATATGAAGATGGGCCGCTGGGAGGAGCCCAGTTGTGATGAGCTGATTGGGCTGAGGAAACATTGAGCACGGGCTGGGCAGCAAGGAAGGCGCCAGATTGGGCTGGACGTGGCCATGGGGTCTGAGAAGCTGGACTTCCATTAAATTTTGAAACACGCTGGACGGGAAAAACTCCAAATGGAGTGGAGATTTGATAAACAAATTGGGGAGCAGCACCTAAAACACAGGAAGAATAATTACCTGGATTACCTTTTCCATGAAAATTACCGCGACCCAGACCCCGGCCACGACCACGACCTTTACCATTCGAACTCTTAAACAAAGCGGGAGGATGGGGATAATTATTGGCAAATAAGGCGGTGTTTGACTCTAGAGGACTCGAGGGATTAGTATTTTTTTAATTGTTGATTTTTCTCGAGTTGTAGCATTGAACGAATAGTGGCAAAAGATGGCAAAGGTTGTGTGTGAGTGATAACAGTTGCTAGACTTTTATAGGAATCGAGAAGACCAAATAATGTTTGAAGAACAAGAACTTTGTCAGAAATAGGGTTTTCGACTTCTCCAAGATTGTCTGATATTTCTTTTAATTTACGACAATAATCATGAATGGAGAGAGACCCCTTTTTAAGTATACGAAATTGTTCTTCTAATTGAATAGACCTAACAACTTTATTATCTTGGAAGAAATGTTCAATTGTGTTGGTCCCAAGTGGTATACGAAAGGGTCTAGAAGGGGGGGGGGGTTGAATAGACCCTGAAGTCTTTTTCGACTTCTTAAAAATTCGTATCACTTTGAAGTATTTGAACGCTTGACAAGTTTAAGCGCTGGATGTGACGCTTGAGAAACGTTAACTTAGACTCGGTGATTTCAACGCTTACCAAAGTAGGGCAGAGTTTAGTCACTAAATCAGAGTTAGCACAGCGGAAGTATTTTATAGCTTAGCGTTCGGTTAATTAATCGAAAGTAGTCGCTTAGTTGTTTTGAGACTTTATCAGAATGTATGCAGTATGAATAGTAAAGCAGTAAGACAATGAATGCTTAAAGAGGTAAATGACACAAGATATTTGTAAGGTTCACTGGGTGATGTAATCCCAGCTACGTCCTTCTTCTCCTTTTATCAGGGAGGTTTTTCCACTATGATGATTATCGAAGAGTCACACAGAGACTTCTACAAGATAGAGGAAGATTGGATATGATCTTGGAACTCCTTGGTCACACAGATTTCAGCTCCACTAAAGATCTTCTATCCCCTTGCTTCTTTCACTCAGAAATGGTGCAAGTTACTCTTGATCTCGGAACTCCTTGGTCACACAGATTTCAGCTCCAATAGAGATCAACTTCAACAAGCTTCTTTTACACAAAAATATTGCTTGCAAGTCAACCAGCTTTCTCACTCAGATGAAAGGTGTTGATGGTTTTGGTCACGGGTTTGTTTGTTTTTGGAAAGTTCAAACAACTTGGGGATATCTCAATGGTAGTATAAGTTCTTCTTAAAAAGGATTTGAGATATGGGTGACTGTATCTGGAATATTTGTGAAAAGCTTATATGGATATTTGGCTATGATTTTTAGTAAGCTTTTCTTTCAACAAAGTAGGTAATTTTTTTGTGTGTCTCTGTTTACTTGTTTGTTGAAAGAGCTATTTATAAGGTATTGGTGGTTTTTGTCCGTTTGACTCGGTTGGAGTCTCGTTTCCCCAAACATTCCTTGAGTTCAGACATTTCTAACTTTGGGTATATTTAATTGGTTAGGCATGGTCTTGGTTTCATAAATCTGACAGTCTAGGTCAAAGATATGGCTTGCCCATAAGTTATAGTGCTTATATTTTAATAGCACTTATCCGACTGTTAATGCATCTTGTCTTATTTCCGTTGGAAATAATTCGTCCGTTTGATTCATGCATTTTTTTAAGTCTTTGGATGGTTTTTGGGTTTGAATTCTTTTCAGGTTACGTTCTTTGGATGGTTTGGATGGTTGTGTTGGTTTAACCTTTTTGGACGCTTGCTGAAGAGAATAGTTATTGATAAGAGGCATTTTCACGTGTTTTTAAGCCCCTTTGCGTTTATGGTTTAGGTTCATTTATCGCTTAATTCTTGCTACATGTGCGTTTAATTCGTGCATTAAGTGATTTGAGGTCTTAAATGGATACAATCGAAGAACGGGATGAAAAACGACGTATAAAACAAGTTCAGACCAATTTGCTTCTGTTGTCCACGCCTAGGCGCTGTTCTGTCCACGCCTGGGCGCCGTATCTGCACCAGTTTCCACGTTCGAGCGATATTTTCTTATTTTTAGAGACCGAATTGGATGAAGTTTCCTTCTACAAAGTTGTAGAACTATGTGTTAGCTTCAAATGAGGACTTGAATCATCCAAATCGGAGTTTTGTGGAGAGAGTTATGAAGGAAATACAATTACTGCGCCAGACAGAGGCAAATACTCCCAACATTCTGATTTGGGCGCCCGAGCGCCATAATTCCCGCGCCTAGGCGTGGCCACATCCGAGATTTGATTCCTTTCAGCCAAAAGATCATCATTTGATGGGGGAATGGAACATTTAAAGCCAAGAGGTCATCACATGTATGGGAGGGATGTCATAAGTATGTTTCTTACTAGATCTACTTTTGGGAATTTTATACTACTCACTTTAAGAGTAGTGGAGGACACACTAGGGGGGACATACACATGAGGAGCTGATTTGTGGTGGTCTTCTTAAGGATATTTTGAGCACAATTGGATGGATGACATCTTGAGGAGGAGAGAGAGAGAGGCATTTTTGACCATCACTTTTCACTCATCATCATTCATCACCATTTCTTCATCACTTTTGGAGGGGAACAAAGAGAGAGGAGCTAAGGATTGAAGATCAAGAGCAAAGATCCATCATCAATCAATTGAGGGAGTTTTAATTATTTGCATTTACATGTTTATTTCCATGAGTATGTATATGTTTGTATTAGATTTTCTTAAGGCTTTGATGAGAGGCTAATATTGTAGAACTAAGGCCATGTGAAGGCCAAATTTATGAATCAATATATGTGAAGTTGCTCTTTGTATTAATTCTCCTATTGCTTTGTGTGTTAATTCTATGCTTTTATTCCAATCATGTGTTTGATCACCATATGCTTGCTATCTTGCCTAATCTAGTTGTTCGAGAGAAAATAGATTAGGGTGCAAGAGAATTAACACATCATCCGAAACAAATGAGGGATTGCCCTAGAAATAGGTAAAGATTCCCGGGTGTTGTTAGCCGGATTCGTTCGGGGAAGCTCTAGAACGTTAATGCGTGATTTTTGATTAGATTCTCGGATAGACATATTTAGAGAACCGTCAATTAATCATAGGATTATTATGTGCCGAGACGTCGGGTAATAGTTAATTTAGGAGTTTCCACCAAAGCAATAGGAGTCTAATAATTCGAAGAGTAGCTCATATATATTGACGAGTAGATTCGGTTGTAGCATGTGCCTTAGTCATTTTATCATACGTGAGATTAAATCTATAGTACGTTTCTCTTTGGTTCTTCGTTTGTTTAATCTTTTTCTTGCACTTTACTTTAATTGTCTTATCTTTTATCGAAAATCATGAACTAGAATTCAAGTCCTTGTGGTTCGACAACCCGGACTTTTTGTCCACTTATTACTACACACGTCTAGTGCACTTGCTATCATAGCACGTTAGCTTTTAGCGTGTCAAGTTTTTGGCGCCGTTGCCGGGGACTTGTTTATTTTAGTTTACATTTTTAATAATTCTTAGTTTTCGTTCATTTCTTGATTTTCTTTTATTTTCGTGATTAGTCTAATTTTATTCTTGTATTTAATTGTTAGGTTCTTGAGGTGCATGACCCGCTCCTCAAACAAGCCTCTATTCGAGTTGGAGCCCGAAATTGAACGAGTTCTTAGGACTAGTAGGCGAGCAAGAGAAATGGCCAATAATCTCAACCAAAACCCAAATGGAAATTTCCCGGACATGAACTCACCGGAAACTAGGGAGTGGTTACAAGGTGTTCTACAAGCCATGCAAGCGGTACCTCCTCCACAACTCCAGTCGGTTCGGGGTAGCTTACCACCTAGGGTCCATACCATTTCGGGACCCGTAGTCGTGCCTAATTTCTTCACACCAAACTACCACATTCCGGCTCACATTTTTAATATGGTGCAAGGAGATCCTTTCTATGGAGAACCGCACGAATCACCACACGCTCATTTGGAAATCATAGATGAGGCTCTTGTGACCATTCAATATCACCCACGAGATCTTGATGCGACGCGCCCAGGCGCCAACAGATCCACGCCTAGGCGCCGATATACGCGCCCAGGCGCCGCCCACTGTTTCTATGGGTTTTCATCCGTCTAATCCAACGCTTTCTCCCCCTATCGAAGTTCGTCTCCCCTTCCCAAATGCTCACAAAAAGAAGAAAAAGGAGATGGATCCGAGCTTTCTCCGAATTTTGGCAATCCTTCGGGAAGTGAGAATTAACATTCCGTTTATTGACGCCATTCTCCAAATGCCGAATTATGTGAAGTTCTTCAAGGACATACTCTCCAACAAACAGAAGTGGGAAGAGAATGAGACGGTGTGCCTCACGGAAGAATGCTCCGCCGTATTACACAATAAATTGCCAACTAAGCTCCAAGATCCCGGGAGTCTCACAATCCCATGCACAATTGGATCCCTATCATTCAAGAAGGTGTTATGTGACTCGGGGGCCAGCATCCTTCTTCCATACTCACTGTTTAAAAAGCTAGGCCTTGGAAATCCCAAGCCGACCTCAATGAGCCTTCAACTAGCCGACCGATCGATCAAGAGGCCCAAGGGGATAATCGAAGACGTTATTGTCCAAGTCGACAAGTTTTATTTTCCCGTTGATTTCGTAGTACTCGACATGGAAGAAGATGTGGAGGTACCATTAATCCTAGGGAGACCATTCCTAGCCACGGGTAAGGCGGTAATTGACATTGCTAATGGTAAGCTTACCTTGAATGTGGGCGATGACAAAGTTACCTTTGATGTTTACAAAGTCCTTAAACATCCTATTGATCATGACTCGTGTTATCGAATTGATACATTTGACCATTTGATTGTTGAGTATTTACAGGACAATACAATTGAAAATTCTCTCGAACAGAGTCTTATGAAATCCATGCAAGTGGACTCGGAGAAAGATGATCTAGTGGAAAAGGTTCTAAGCTTGGAGTACAAATCTTCCTCTCATTCGGGAGGATTCATCAAAGTTGATAGATCATTGTCAGGATCACCTCGCCCATCTATTGAAGAACCCCCCTCTCTCGAACTCAAACCCCTCCCCTCCCACCTTAAATATGTGTACTTGAACGATGACGAAACACTCCCATTGATCATTTCCTCATCTCTTTCAGGATCACAAGAAGAGCAATTAATGACGGTGTTGAGATCTCACAAACGGGCTTTTGGGTGGAAACTTGCGGACATCAAAGGCATTAGTCCAGCGATATGTATGCACAAAATACTTATGGAGGACTCCACCAAGCCTACACGCCAACCCCAAAGGAGATCAAACCCACAAATCCAAGAGGTAGTAAAGAAGGAAGTGATTAAACTGCTCGACTCAGGTATAATCTATCCTATTTCTGATAGTGCGTGGGTGAGCCCTACCCAAGTGGTGCCTAAGAAAGGGGGAATAACGGTAATTGAGAATGCGAATAATGAGCTTATCCCAACTCGTATAATTAGTGGGTGGCGTGTATGTATAGATTACCGTAAGTTGAATGATGCCACACGTAAGGATCATTTCCCCCTCCCCTTTATTGACCAAATGCTTGAACGATTAGCCGGGCATGATTTCTATTATTTTCTAGATGGTTACTCCGGCTATAATCAAATTGCCATAGATCCTGAGGACCAAGAGAAAACCACTTTCACTTGTCCTTATGGCACATTTGCTTATAGAAGGATGCCATTTGGCTTGTGTAATGCCCCGGCCACTTTTCAAAGATGCATGATGGCTATTTTTCATGATATGGTTGAAGATTTCCTTGAAATTTTTATGGATGACTTTTCTGTTTTCGGAACAACTTTTGATATTTGTCTTGCTCATCTAAATGTTGTGCTTAAACGTTGTGAAGAAACCAACCTTGTTTTGAATTGGGAAAAATGCCATTTAATGGTCCGGGAGGGGATTGTACTTGGCCACAAGATCTCTCAAAAAGGGATCGAAGTGGATCAAGCCAAGATTGAGGTCATTGAAAAACTTCCCCCACCCACATCGGTAAAAGCTGTTAGGAGTTTTCTCGGGCATGCTGGTTTCTATAGGCGATTCATCTTGAATTTCTCTAAAATTGCGAAACCGTTGTCTAATTTGCTTGTTAAAGATGCACCTTTTGATTTCAATTCTTCTTGTATGCAGGCCTTTCTTGATTTGAAGGAACGCTTAGTTTCCGCCCCTATCATGTCATCCCCCGATTGGAGCTTACCATTCGAATTGATGTGTGATGCGAGTGACACCGCGGTTGGAGCGGTCCTTGGCCAAAGGAAGGAAAAGGTATTTCGAACCATTTACTATGCTAGTAAAACTCCTAACGATGCACAATTGAATTATGCCACCACGGAAAAAGAATTACTCGCCATAGTCTTTGCATTCGATAAATTCCACTCTTACCTCGTGCTAAACAAAGTGATAGTTTACACCGATCATTCGGCTTTAAAATATTTGCTTGCCAAGAAAGATGCTAAACCAAGACTCCTTAGGTGGATTTTGTTACTCCAAGAATTTGATTTAGAGATAAAAGACAAGAAAGGCACCGAAAATGTAGTAGCCGACCACCTCTCACGATTAGAGCTAGTGAATGATCCGTTAGATGAGACACCAATTCGTGAGGAATTCCCAGATGAACACCTCCTTGCTATTTCTGAAAAAATTTCACCTTGGTATGCTAACTTTGCCAATTACATTGTTACGGGCCGTCTTTCCCCGGATATCACTTTTCATCAAAAGAAGAAATTTCTATCTGATGTAAAGCAATATCTTTGGGACGAACCCTTTTTATTCAAAGTTTGTGCAGATGGTTTAATTCGACGTTGCATACCCGAAACAGACGTGCATGCTATCCTATCTCATTGTCATGATATGGCGGTAGGTGGTCATTTTGGGCCTTCCAAAACGGTAGCTAAGATCCTCCAATCAGGTTTTTTCTGGCCTACTCTTGTTAAAGATGCACATCATTATGTCAAATCTTGTGATCGCTGTCAACGAATGGGGAACATCTCTAAACATCATGAAACGCCCTTAAATAGCATGTTAGAGTGTGAGTTGTTTGATGTATGGGGTGTAGATTTCATGGGCCCTTTTCCCAGTTCTTGTTCAAATAAATATATCCTTGTTGCGGTAGACTATGTCTCCAAATGGGTGGAAGCCGTGGCCTTGCCTACTAATGATGCTCGGGTTGTCACTCGTTTTCTGAAGAAGCATATTTTTACTCGATTTGGAACTCCCCGAGCCATCATTAGTGACGGGGGCACCCACTTCTGCAACAGGCAGTTTGAACTTTTATTGACCAAGTACGGGGTGAAGCATAAAATTTCGACCCCATACCACCCACAAACTAGTGGCCAAGTGGAGGTCTCGAATAGGGAGATTAAGCGTATTTTAGAAAAAACTGTCAACGCATCAAGAAAGGATTGGTCCTTTAAATTGGATGATGCTCTTTGGGCTTATCGGACCGCCTATAAAACCCCAATTGGCATGTCCCCGTATCGTCTTGTTTTTGGTAAAACATGTCACTTGCCCGTTGAACTCGAGCATCGTGCTTATTGGGCCATTAAGTTTCTAAATTTTGACTCTCAAAGTGTAGGTACACAACGTTTGCTACAACTCAACGAGCTCGAAGAATGGCGTCATCTTGCCTATGAGAACGCAAAACTCTATAAGGAGCGGACCAAAATGTGGCATGACAAACATATTCTCCCCCGGGAATTCCACAAGGGAGAGCGGGTGTTGCTATACAACTCTCGACTCCGACTCTTCCCCGGGAAGCTTAAGTCTCGATGGTCGGGACCATTTTTGATTTCCCAGGTCTATCCATCCGGCGCCGTCGAGCTTACAACAGATAAAGGACATACTTTCTTGGTCAACGCTCAACGTCTAAAACCTTACTTAGGGATGGATGGACCAAGAGACAAAGAGTCCTTCATCCTCGCGGACCCTTCGTGATTCTTCGCTTTCAGTCGAGCTAATGACTCTAAACTAGCGCTTCTTGGGAGGCAACCCATGTTTTCTTTCCGTTTCCTTTTCTTTTTCCTTTATTATTCCGTTTGTTGCTTTATTTTCTAACCTTACATCTTTGTTAGTTTGTGTTTTAAGTGTTTTGTCTCTTCCCTTTTGAAACAAGAAATGAAATTCTTTACAAAACTATTCAGAACTGCGCGCCCAAGCGCCGAGAAATCAGGCGCCTAGGAGCCCGATTCAGAAATGGGCGCCCAAGCGCCGAGAAATCAGGCGCCTAGGCGCCCGATTCTGAAATGGGCGCCCAAGCGCCGAGAAATCAGGCGCCTAGGCACCCGATTCTGAAATGGGCGCCCAAGCGCCGAGAAATCAGGCGCCTAGGCGCCCGATTCTGAAATGGGCGCCCAAGCGCCGAGAAATCAGGCGCCTAGGCGCCCGATTCTGAAATGGGCGCCCAAGCGCCGAACAACGCCCGCCTAGGCGCGGGCATTACCACCCAAAAGAATCCAGGTACGCTGTGTCGCGCGCCTAGGCGCCCAAACACGCGCGCCTAGGCGCCCGATTCTGATTTAAGCTAATATATGGGTCAAAACGGTCAAAATTCTCCCAAAATCTTCACATCTCCTCTCCCACGCGATTTCCGGCGACTCTATCACCATTTCCGGCCATTTCCACCGTATTTCACCGCCACTTTCCATCAACATAATTCGTTGCACAAGAGGCTCTTCTTTCACATCGACTCGGTGAGAAAATTTTGGGGATAAAAGGTGAGTTTTGGCTTTACCCTTCTTCCATTTTCGATTCATAGCCGACGAGTAGGTGCCTTGCACTATATTTTGAGGATTAATTGGGGCATTGTCCGATTGTAGATTGATTTTTTTTTCGTCATTGCATTTGAGGGCTTTTATTGGATTTGTGGGTTGTAATCAAAAAATTGGGGGTTGATGTTGTTGAATTGGATGGTCTATTGTTGCTAAATCTGTGGGTTAAAATTGAATTTGTGGATTGTTGCCAAGTGTGGGTTGCTCTGATTTTGGTGTGTTGTTGGGCGTTGAAGATTGTTGTATTTGGTTGGTTGCATTTGGGTTGATTTGAGTAGTTAAGAAGTTGATAATTGTTGTTGCAAATGACGAGAACTACCAACAGACCGTCCAAGGGTAAGAAAAAAGTGGGTGAGGGTTCCTCTAATGAGCCCGAGATTCCCGATAATACCCGTTTTGAAAACCCCCAAGTCCAAATTATGTGTCAGAGTTTGAGCACCCCCCGCACCCTTATTAAGGAGCACTATTTAACCACTCGGGGACAACCCTCTGTGCACGAATTGATACAATTTCATCGCTTACAGTTTTTCTGTCAAAAGCCCGAGGCCATTCATCTTCCTTGGGTTCTGGAATTCTTCAGCTCCGGGGTTTATGATGAGATTGAGACACGAGGTTGGCTGGGAACTACCCTTTTGGTCCGGGGCAAACATGTCAATTATGAGTTGAGACAGATTAGGGAGAGCATAGGCACCCCGACCCCTCAGACATGCGAGTTCACCACTCTTTACAATGCAGGGCGCCTCCGAGTTAGCCTGTCGGATATTTTGCAGGTTATTGGCCGAGAGGGGTGGGAATGGGTACCCGGAGAAGCTCATGTCCCCCGTAGGGCTCTATTACCCGAGGCTGCTTTCTGGCTCGACTTCATCCGATTCAATTTAATGCCGAGTACCAATCGATCAGAGGCAAACAAGGAACGGGCCACCCTCATCTACGCTATTATGTCCAAGAAAGCTGTGGACTTTGCCCGGGTAATCCACAAGTCTTTGACGGACCACTTTAGGAAGTTGAAGAATGAGTTAGGGCCATTGATTAACAAAGAATTAGCTAAGCAAAAGGGAGAAGGTCCCACTCGGAAGATTCCCATCATTCTCCCGTCACTGATCACAGCTTTATTCAAGGCGGCTAAGGTTCCCACATTTCCTTTGGAGCGTACTGAGCTTCCTGGTTCTTATCTCACCGTGGTAGATGACGACTCCCAGGCTCCTCCACCACCAGCTACTTCAAAGAGGCCTCGCCCGTCTTCATCCCAGTCTACTAGCTCCCCACAGTTTCCACCTATGGATGCCGCCGCCATTAGACAATTAAAGGATGAATTGAGGGAGGAGTTGCGAGATGAGATGAGGGTGGTCATGTCCGACACTTGTGCTTATTTTCGTCAGCTTTTTGTAGAGCATGATGCGTTTGTCGGTTGGGGGCCGTTTGATTATTCTGCTCCTCCACCTTACCCGCACCCCCCGCCTCAGCAGCCCGCAGATATGCACGAGTCAGGTGCTCTCGTTCCTGACGGAGGTGATGATGAGGCTCATAATGATGAGGGTAGCCCGTTGATTGATTTGGATGATCTCGGCGGAGAGGATGAGGATTACATTGACCGTTTTGGCACCACCGATTAGGCTTATCTTATTTTCTTTCCATGCATGTTTCTTTTCGTTTTTGGATATCTTTTGTTGGGATGTTGGATATTTTATGTTTTATGTTTGGATGCTAGATGTTTTCTTTCCATGCATGTTTCTCATTTTTGTTTGTCTCGTTTTGTTTTATTCTATTTTATCCAATGTTTGATGCTCTGTATGGCTAGCATTTGTTTACCTATGTAGTGATCGACACAGTGATTGCCATCCGTGGACTTGATTGCCTTAAGTGGACTCGGGTTTGCTTTTCAGCTTCCCTATGGTGACGTGTACTTTGCCCTTTTCTTTTTCAAACATTGGGGACAATGTTCATGATAAGTGTGGGGGGTATACTAGATCCATTATAGTCATGTTGATTCATGTTTTACATATTTCGGTCCAAGTTTGGGGGGTGCTGTACCTCTACATGTGAAATGTGTGCAATTTTAATTTATTTATTTATTTTTTGATAGAATTTCAACCCTTCACTTGAGGCATTGAGTATGGTTAATTTGAATACATGGTATGTTTTCTCTATCAATTTGGTTTTTAATGGCTATACACATCGTTCCTTGCTTATGGGATCCTAACTAGACTAGATTAACCTTAAGATGATTCACATATGCACCTAAATCGAAGGTAGAGGAGTTGAGTGGGCAATCATTTTGAAACACTTAAAGGCTTGATCCCAAAAATATCAACTTAGAATTTTCACATGTGTTATGAGTTGAGAAGTTAACTTCGTGTGCTTAATAATAATAAAAAGAGGTTGAAAATTGGTATGACTGAAAAAAGTCAGGCTTAATAAATACTGGGGGCGAAGAGCACCATGCCTAGAATACTGTACTATTTTGCTAATTTGAGCTAAGCTCAAGCCAATGCAAGTGTTAAGTGAATAAGGACCTAGTTTGATTTTGTGGCCTTTGACACTCGAGTGATTAAGCCCTTAGGAATGTCTCCACATTTGATACCCTAAAGCCATCTGGTTTAGGAGTTATTGGCCTAAAACTCGTTACACGGGTGTCATAGAAAGCCTAAGAGGATCAAACATTGCACATGGTCTAGCCTCTAATGTTTCGAGTTGAAAGTGCATAAGATAAATCCGAAAGTGGAATGAAGTGATAAATTTTTAAGTGGCTATGAAGTTGTATTCAATTCTCGTACCATGTGAATAATCAAAAGTTGATAAATATGGGGTTAATGTTTGAAAAGTGGTAAGAATGCCACTTGACTATAATACTTGAGATTTATTACACTACACCCTTAGGATGATCTTTTCAATGTTAAGGCATAACATGAGCAAATGTGTGATGTGTATATATTTGTAATATGAGCTTAAACAGATGAATTCATACCATTGTGTGCTATTAATCATTGTAATTTACGTTGAGTGATCGGGGTTGAAAATCTTTCGATTTTGTGGGTATATCGTCTGCAAACCCTCACGAGACTATAACTCGTCCTTTGAGGTAACTAAAAGGTTCAAAGGCTTGTTGCATTCGCTAAATGCAACCGTTTACTCCACGAAAGTGAGTTAGGTAGTTTTCTTTTTGTTTCTCTCTTTGATTGATGTGTTTCCTTATCTTAGAACTCTTATTGCTCGAGGACGAGCAATTGATAAGTGTGGGGGTGTTGATAAGAGGCATTTTCACGTGTTTTTAAGCCCCTTTGCGTTTATGGTTTAGGTTCATTTATCGCTTAATTCTTGCTACATGTGCGTTTAATTCGTGCATTAAGTGATTTGAGGTCTTAAATGGATACAATCGAAGAACGGGATGAAAAACGACGTATAAAACAAGTTCAGACCAATTTGCTTCTGTTGTCCACGCCTAGGCGCCGTTCTGTCCACGCCTGGGCGCCGTATCTGCACCAGTTTCCACGTTCGAGCGATATTTTCTTATTTTTAGAGACCGAATTGGATGAAGTTTCCTTCTACAAAGTTGTAGAACTATGTGTTAGCTTAAAATGAGGACTTGAATCATCCAAATCGGAGTTTTGTGGAGAGAGTTATGAAGGAAATACAATTACTGCGCCAGACAGAGGCAAATACTCCCAACATTCTGATTTGGGCGCCCGAGCGCCATAATTCCCGCGCCTAGGGGTGGCCACATCCGAGATTTGATTTCTTTCAGCCAAAAGATCATCATTTGATGGGGGAATGGAACATTTAAAGCCAAGAGGTCATCACATGTATGGGAGGGATGTCATAAGTATGTTTCTTACTAGATCTACTTTTGGGAATTTTATACTACTCACTTTAAGAGTAGTGGAGGACACACTAGGGGGGACATACACATGAGGAGCTGATTTGTGGTGGTCTTCTTAAGGATATTTTGAGCACAATTGGATGGATGACATCTTGAGGAGGAGAGAGAGAGAGGCATTTTTGACCATCACTTTTCACTCATCATCATTCATCACCATTTCTTCATCACTTTTGGAGGGGAACAAAGAGAGAGGAGCTAAGGATTGAAGATCAAGAGCAAAGATCCATCATCAATCAATTGAGGGAGTTTTAATTATTTGCATTTACATGTTTATTTCCATGAGTATGTATATGTTTGTATTAGATTTTCTTAAGGCTTTGATGAGAGGCTAATATTGTAGAACTAAGGCCATGTGAAGGCCAAATTTATGAATCAATATATGTGAAGTTGCTCTTTGTATTAATTCTCCTATTGCTTTGTGTGTTAATTCTATGCTTTTATTCCAATCATGTGTTTGATCACCATATGCTTGCTATCTTGCCTAATCTAGTTGTTCGAGAGAAAATAGATTAGGGTGCAAGAGAATTAACACATCATCCGAAACAAATGAGGGATTGCCCTAGAAATAGGTAAAGATTCCCGGGTGTTGTTAGCCGGATTCGTTCGGGGAAGCTCTAGAACGTTAATGCGTGATTTTTGATTAGATTCTCGGATAGACATATTTAGAGAACCGTCAATTAATCATAGGATTATTATGTGCCGAGACATCGGGTAATAGTTAATTTAGGAGTTTCCACCAAAGCAATAGGAGTCTAATAATTCGAAGAGTAGCTCATATATATTGACGAGTAGATTCGGTTGTAGCATGTGCCTTAGTCATTTTATCATACGTGAGATTAAATCTATAGTACGTTTCTCTTTGGTTCTTCGTTTGTTTAATCTTTTTCTTGCACTTTACTTTAATTGTCTTATCTTTTATCGAAAATCATGAACTAGAATTCAAGTCCTTGTGGTTTGACAACCCGGACTTTTTGTCCACTTATTACTACACACGTCTAGTGCACTTGCTATCATAGCACGTTAGCTTTTAGCGTGTCAGTTATTCTCGTGTATTGGGCAGACGCTTGGACTGATCCTGACTTTCTTTTCTTTATTTCAGACGCTTACTCTTCAATCTTGTCTTGATGGTCTCACTGAGAATTCCGTCATTTCACTTGATGTTGAGTATTTGGCCTGAGTTATCCATTCGTAGTTTGAGCACTGGGATAATCCCTAAAGCGTTTGACGGACGCTTCAAGATATCTTTATCCATTGTAGCTTTAGACGCTTGATCTTCACCTTCATCACTTGGTAGACTCACCCAGAATTTTCCTAAGTGTTTTAGTGTCACATACTTAGTCTAAGGAATTCTACAAAGATAAATACTATAAGCCTAAGATAAATAAGCTTTCAGGTACTTATACATAACATTATATGAAAGCTTTTACACTTTTCGGAGTCTAACAGAAAGTCCTATTTGTCATCATCAAAATATCTAATATGAAATTCCTAACAATTTCCCCCTTTTTGATGATGGCAATACTTATTTAGTTCAAGCGTTAGATACCTGAAGGTTAGCGTAAGTTAGTAAGTTAGTTTGAGCTTTAACGAGATGTTTCAGCTGTAAAATGCATTTTATATATATATTTCACAGTACAGGCATTTTACAACTAAAAAGAGAGAGGCACAAGTAAAAATCAAGATCTTGGCTTGATCTTGTATCTCTTAGTCATTTCAGCACGGATTGCTTCAGTTATCTGATCTTCTAACGTCATCATTGCAGCATGATCTTTACTGATTATGTGCTTGTTTTCTTGAACTTGTCGTGCCTTAAAGGCAATGAAGTGTTTATCCCATTCCTCTGGACTGATGCCTATGTATCGTAGGCAAATTCTGAAGGTTTGGTCGAAGTCAGACATTTTTCTTTCTAAGGCTAATACTGCTGGATCAGATGGTTCTGGAATTGATGCTCTGAGAAGAGGAATGTGAAACTGTTCAAGCAGTGCTCTTGAAGGCAATGGAAGAGTTGGATAGAGCACTCTGGGAGTTTCTTTCTTATTGGACGCTTCAACCGATGTGGTTACCCAAGAGGGATAGGGATACCTTGGTTCTGCACTCAGTGTGAGAGAAGTATCAATGTGTTGACGCTTGGATGGTGGAGGAGGAACTTGATCTTTAGATGTTGACGATTTCCTCTTTTCTCCCTTCTTTTCCCCCTTATTGCCATCATCAGTCTGTATGAAATGCTGAGTAAGAAGACTGACTTGAGTAGCAATCTGAGCGACAGAGGCCTCAAGAGTGGTTAGACGCTGGTCGAAATGTTCTTTCATGACCAGGAGTTGAGCGTGATTAGCGTCTGTGAGAGAGGTCTCGAGAGCCGTGAACCGGTCTTGTAGATCATTGGTTAAAGCCACATGACTTGCCTGAGTAGCTGTAGATAGTTGCTGGATTTGAGTGAGGCATTCAGTCATGGACGGTTGAGCGTTGGGAAGTGCAGTGCGGACTTGAGGCTTAAAACGAGATGTGTGTTTGAGAGATTCAACAGGTACTTGATTAGTAGGATCAAATACTGTTCCTCGAAGCTCTGGAGCAGTGTTGGACTCGGTGGATGCAGTAGAGTCGGATTCAGTTGGACTGGGGGAATGAGGCGCTTGAGGTAATTCTAATAAGCGCTCAGGAGCAGGTAACGTGTCAGCTGGTGCTGCAGTAAATTCTGATTCTATTCGGCTAAAGTCCGTAAACCGAATGTCCAAGCTGGCAAACGGTTCATCTGCATATGGATACGTAGCAGTCTGCAGAAGTTCATTCAAATGTAGAGTGGGGAGATAAGTACCTTGAATGAACGTTCTGATAGGACTATCCAGTGCCTTGATATGCAGTGGCCCGAGGATATCCAGCACATGAGTGGGAAAGATTTTGGAGGGCGCTTTGCAGATGGAGAATAAGGCATCTGGGCAATAGTGTTGTGAGAAGCCAATTAGCCGATCTGTTGGGAGAGTCTTCGGTTTCCGAGAGTCGGGAACGCGGAGCCGGTAATACTCTTCCAAGTATGGGTAGATGGCTGAAGCAAGCGCTTGAGATCTTTCTAGCAGCGATAAAATAAAATCATAGTGATTGAAGACTTCTTGTCGAATAGACGGAAGAAGTGGATATCCTCTGAAAGGATTGATCCGAGAGCCATCCCATTGTCGCAGATTGTCTGTGAAGATTTTGTCGAATAGAGAGACTGGAGGCATAATTGCCATCATGAGAGAAAAGTTATCTTCACAGTGGCTAGGGGTGCAGTTCAGACAGGACAGGGGAGAAGAACCGCTGGTGGACGCTTGATCATCAAAGCGTAGAGAAGAGTTGGCCAGTTTGTGCAACGCTTGTCTTAAGCGGTGTTCAGGTTGATGGCGGATCAGAGGCAGCTTCAGAACGGGTCCAAGTCTATGCTGGCGCTGCGTCAGCATGTAGCGTGCAAATTTGGTCTTTTTATCATGAATCCCTATTCTGAACAGATGGGGAGCACTAACCAAGTCTTCAAATTTATACGTGTCACCCATGTAAGCTTCAGCCCATCTTATCTCAGTCATACAATACTCAGTTCCTGCATTAAGTATAGCACGAAACCCTTGGTGATGAATATCACAGATGGATTCAAAACGATACCTGTCGGGTTGGTAGTTAGCGTTCCAGACGCAGTCAAAATATGCATCGGTTTCAAGTTGAATCATCTCGGTCAGGGAAGCTGGACGCTCACCGGCATGTATTCCTTTATTCTTCCACAGGAGGAGAGGATTAGCTGAGCGCTTGTTTTCCTTGCTTTTGACCAGTGTTAGAGAGTGAGAATAGCCTTCTCTGTTTAGTAGCTCTTCCGTTGGGTTCAGAAGCTTATCTTGACGCTCATAGACTCTGATGTTGTAGTCTCTGAGAGCGAAGCCAGTGGGTTTGCTTGTCCCACAGTCCAGATAATAAGCTAAATCAACATCAGCTCTAGGAGTCTTGCCTCCTTGCCACTGTGCTTGGAGAGTTACGGAAGCCGGGATGTGTTTGGGAGTCTTCCCGAGTTCAAGAGCTGTGTAGTAAGCTTCATCAGCTGGGGTTGAGGCTGTATTAAAGAGAGTGTTGCGTACAGCCAGATCAAACTTTATAAGCTTGGCGATATCATTTTCGGCATTGATAAGACTTTCTTCATTGTATCCTGCAGGTATGAAGGTCTCTGTGGGCGCTGGAGGCAAATAATCGACTGAGTGATCGATAATCTTTGAGGGATCCAGCTTGAAGAAATGTCGATGAATCACAACGTCGTTAGCATCGCTCTGACCTTCTGAGCGTGCCTCTGTTGTACTAGGTAATGCAAGCAATGGTTGAGCCCTATGGATTTCAGGTTCATCAGGCTCGAGATTTGTAGATTCGATGGCAGCTTCATGTGCGATGGCCACAATTTGGGCCATATCAACATCCAGATGGACATCAACGGGTGTTTCAAAGGATGATATCGGGACAGCAGCTATGGCTTGATCACTTTGTGTAGCCTCAGAAGAAATGGCAGCAGTTGGACGCTTACGTCTCTTGAAGATACGCTTCACATTTATACCTTCGGCGGGGAACGCTTGAGTCTGTGGAACTGCAGGTTCTTCAAAGTCAATATTTTTGAGAACCTTTTCCAGATCTTTCCGACTAATGAGGGGTATAGAATCCTCGTCATCTTCATCGCTTTTGATAGGTTGAGCCTTGGGCTTTCGAGGAGCCCGTTTCTTTGTGACAGTGGGACGCTTCACATTACGTTTGGCTTTCTCCTGATCTGGACGCTCAGCCTCCTCATCTGACGCTGCTCGGACAACTTGGCGCTCAGAGAGAGGCTTAGCAGCACCTCCAACTTTGGGTGGATTGAAAAGATTATTGATGATTCTTGGCCCATAGAACTTATGCTTGGCCACGGTGACTCCTGCTGAAGAGGTGCACTCTGCTCGGAAAATTAGATCACTTAAAACTAGACCATAAGGTCTGTTTGAAGTGCGTAGACTGTCTCTGAACCTGCTGAATATATAGGCGCTCCAGTTGATTTTTATCTTGAGTAGGATGGCAGTCATCATCTGGAACTGGGTTGGGTTGATTTTGTCGAAGGTTCCCACTCTGCATTCTATGTTTTTACTTCAGAAATCAACCAAGACTCGATACCTGTTCACTATATCTTTCTTCTCAAAGTACGGTTTGTATGGAACATCATCGTAAGCGCTAATCTGAGTCCAGACTTCTTGAATTTGTTCTTCAGTGATAGTGTCTAAAGTGGCTCCAGCATTAGGTAGAGAGAAATTCTGGGCAATAGAGGCCGCAGAGAGAGTGAACGTCTTTGATTCCTTCTTGGAGACAGGAAACAAACAAGTGATGGAAGTCTCATCGTCAGACAGTCGAGCATTTCTGCAGAAAAATTCTAGTTCTTCAGGAAACATATACGAGTATTTCGTGAGAAATTTCTGAAGCCCAGCCTCTGCTACAGAATCCATTATTTCCGTTAAATCAATTTAGGCATTTTCATAGAGAAACTTCCAATCAACTATAAGGCCTTCAGTGATCTTGACAACAACTTCAGCGGTTCCAGCAGTAGCCTTTTTGGGTGCCATTAGTGAGAAGTAGACAGAGATTACGAATGAAAATTTTTGTTTTTTTTTTTTTTTTTTTTTGAAAAAGAGAGAGACTTTTTCTTGCACGAATGTAATAGAGTATAAGAGTGTTTGTGTTCTGCAGAAACTTCAATTTGAATGTTCTGTGTGTTTGAAGTTTGAGATGTTGACACGTGGAGAAATATAAATCTCAGCCATTAAAATATAACTGTGGACGTGAATTTAGATTAAATAGGCACGGTTTCTTTTAGTAACTGCCACATATACTATTTTGAAGTCCGATTAAAAGTTTGAAACAGAGACTGAGAGTGATACGTGTGCCCATGAAAAGCGGATACGTTCTCTATGAAAACTGTTCGGGAACCATAATTTTGAACACTATTCAAATGCCCGCCAAAAAATTTGTTAAAGCATCCGGACCTATTCAGAATGACGCTTGAAACAATTTAGTGTTATGTGGACGCTTGAGAATCTTGAGGGTCTCTTTCAAGTAACATTTTGTGCTTTAGCAGTCATTGTAACATATAGAATTATTCCTTTCAGGGTATATATGAGGACACAGTTTCCCAGTACTTATCATTATGTCTTGGTAGTAGTGTTTTACTTTTGGTTTAAAATATTCAGCGCTGGTTGTATTCGTCTAAGATACATGGTAATTGTACTGACGCGTGTACATGTGCTGAACCATCTTTGAAAAACGTGATGAGTACCCATGTGTTTTCTTGAGCGAAGGGTGAGGAATGTCAAGTCAGCATTAATTGCATTGATTGACTAATCCACTTTCTCGTTTTAGCGTAGGGTAATGTACGCTTGCTTTTAAAAGGGTCTTTTTACTAACTGCTTTAGCCGGGAATAAAGCTAAGCGTTTAGTTTATTTTGAAAGAAGTGCAGACGCTAAGACAGATTTGTGTAATAAGCGTCAAAAAGGTTTTAAGTGTATGGTGCTAAGTGCGTATGACCGATGCAAGGGACAACATTTTTGGTCATATTCACTTAGGTATAGTTAGCTCTTTTAAGGTTCCCCCTATGTAGGTTCCCCATAAATTTCATAACATACAGTGAATTCCCCCTAAATTTCATGCCTAACAAAAGTATGATGTTTCGAATGATTAAGCATTTAGATCAATCATACCTAGTTCACTTCTTAAAGTGAGAAAACGTTGTTCGTTAAGCGCTTTGGTGAAGATATCTGCCAGTTGCTTTTCTGTACCAATGAAGTGCCTGGAGATATCTTTCTTTTGAACGTGGTCACGTAGAAAGTGATAGCGAATGTCAATGTGTTTGGTTCTAGAGTGAAGAACTGGATTTTGAGTCATTGCTAAGGCGCTTTGATTGTCACAATGGATAGGAGTTGGATCTAGGATTATTCCATAATCTCTAAGTTGTTGCCTCATCCAAAGGATCTGTGCACAACAGCTTCCAGCGGCTACATACTCAGCATCAGCGGTGGAAGTAGCGATGGACTGTTGCTTCTTACTATGCCATGAAATTAGTCTATCACCTAGAAATTGACATGTTCCACTAGTACTTTTTCTATCTATTTTGCATCCTGCAAAATCTGCATCTGAATAGCCAATTAGTTCAAAAGGAGAATCCCTAGGATACCATAAGCCCACATTTTGTGTGCCTTTTAGGTACTTAAGGATTCTTTTAGCAGCAATTAAGTGTGATTCTCTAGGATCAGCTTGAAATCGTGCACACATGCATACTGAGAACATAATATCAGGTCTACTAGCTGTAAGATAAAGAAGTGATCTAATAATACCTCTATAGTTAGTGATATCAATTTTCTTTCCATTATCGTCTCTATCTAGCTTAAGCGTTTGGCTCATTGGAATTTTTGAAGGTGATGCATTTTCCATACCAAATTTCTTGATCATATCTCTAGTATATTTAGTTTGGTTGATGAATATGTCATTAGGGAGTTGTTTAACTTGTAATCCTAGGAAGAAAGTTAATTCACCCATCATGCTCATTTCAAATTGATCTTGCATCATTTTCGAAAATTTCTCACATAGACGCTTAATGGTAGATCCAAATATAATATCATCAACATAAATTTGAACTAGGAGAATATCTTCATTATGGGTAATTTTGAATAACGTTGTGTCAACGCTGCCTTTTGAAAAGCCTTTACCTATAAGGAAGATAGAAAGAGTGTCATACCATGCTCGTGGTGCTTGTTTAAGACCATAGAGTGCCTTGTCCAATTTGTAAACCATGCTTTTCCCATGGTTGTTGATGAATCCTGGTGGTTGCTCCACATATACTTCTTCTTGGAGTTTACCATTCAGAAATGCACTCTTTACGTCCATTTGATACACTGTAAATTTGTTAAATGCTGCAAACGCTAGAAACATGCGGATTGCTTCAAGTCGGGCAACTGGAGCGTATGTTTCATCAAAGTCGATGCCCTCTTCTTGACAGTATCCCTGAGCTACGAGTCTGGCTTTGTTTCTAATCACAATCCCATTCTCATCCATTTTGTTTCTATAGACCCTATCTAGTTCCAATGACCCCTTGGTGGGTTGGTCTTGGTACTAGCGTCCATACCTCATTTCTTTCAAATTGGTTTAGCTCTTCTTGCATGGCTTCTATCCAACTTGGATCGTTAAGCGCTTCATCCACTTTCTTTGGTTCCATTTGAGATAGGAAGCTTGCAAACATGGCCTCATTTATTGTAGCGGCTCTTGTTCTAACGGGTGCTCCAATATCTCCAATAATTAGTTCTGGTGGATGGTCTCTGAGCCATTTTCTGTCTGGTTGGAACGAGTTAAGAGATTGATCTAACGTTTGATTAAACTGTGTAGGCACTTGACCAATTCCTTGCGTAGGCGCTTCAGTGTTTATAGTTTGAATTTGCTCTTGATGAACATTCCCTTCATGATCATCAGTGTTTCTTGCAATGTCATCGTTGATGTCTTTACGAGTAGTCTTAGGATTAGGTACAATGATTTCATTATCTTCATCAATATCACTATCATCACACAGATTGATTTGTGACGCTTGTTGAGATAAATCTTCAATTCCTGCATCATTAATATTAACCTTACTCGGTTCTTGGTTAGCATCATCAAACATAACATGAATGGATTCTTCAACCTTCGATTTGATCTTATTTAAGATGCGAAAGCTCTTTCCATTTTTGGCGTAACCTAGAAAGATTCCTTCATCTGCTTTAGGATCAAATGTCTTTAGGCTTTGGGAACCATTGTTATGAATGAAACATTTTGAACCAAATACATGAAAGTATGAAACATTCGGCTTACGTCCCTTCCATAACTCATATGGAGTCTTTTCATGTTGCTTGTTGATCATACACCGGTTCTGAGTGTAGCAAGCAGTGTTGATAGCTTCGGCCCACAACCTTTGAGGCAGCTTAGACTCGGCTAACATAGTCCTAGCGGCTTCTTTAAGCGTTCTGTTCCGTCGTTCAGCAACTCCATTTTGTTGAGGTGTTCTAGGTGCTGAATACTCATGAAGTATTCCAAAGTCTTTACAAAATTTCTCAACAATATGGTTAGTAAATTCAGTTCCTCTATCACTTCTAATTCTTGTTACTTTTAGATCTTTTGAGTTTTGTAGTTGACGAATTAGAGACGTGAGCTTGGCACTAGTTTCATCTTTAGATGCTAGAAATTCTACCCATGTATAGCGTGAAAAATCATCAACTATTACTAGTGAATACTTTTTACCACTAACGCTCATGATTTGAATAGGACCAAACAAATCTAAATGTAGTAATTCAAGTATTCGAGAGGTCGATAGATGAAGCTTCTTCTTAAAGGATGATTTAACTTGTTTACCCATTTGACAGGCATCACATAAGCGATCTTTATTAAAGGAACCTTTAGGTAATCCCTCTACGAGATTTAGAGATATTAATTGAGAGATTGTTTTGAAATTGAGGTGATTCATTTTTCTGTGCCATAACCAACCTAATTCGTTTTGATTCTTAGCTACGAAACATGTAGGGTTGTTATCTAATGTTGAATCCCAATCTACTAAGTATACATTGTTTGTTCTTCTTCCTTTTAATTTAGTAGATCCTGTCTTAACATCGATTATCTCGCACAAGTTACAAGAAAATTTAATTTCAAAGCCTTTATCACAGAATTGACTTATGCTTAGGAGATTATGTTTAAGACCCTCGACATAGTATACATCATTGATCATGATGTTCCCCCTATGCATGATACCTATACCTTTAGTTTTACCTTTAGAATTATCACCGAATATAACTTGAGGACCATTGGTTGCACAATAGTTGATCAAGAGATCCTTTGATCCAGTCATGTGTCTCGATGATCCACTATCTATGTACCATACTGAAGCGTCGGTGTTGGCTCTAGGTACCTGCATTCAAAAGGGCAGATCTAATTTCCTTTAGGTACCCATTTTGTTTTGGGTCCTTCTTTGTTAGTGACGTGAATTAGATTTTTCGGAACCCATATTTGCCTTGTCTTCACTATGGGAGAAAGATTGGCCTTCTTGGGTTTCGTTTTGAGTTGCATACTTTTTCTAGATGTATAGAAATATCCTTGATTATAGTAATAATCATAATCGTATTCACAATTATCATAGTGTTGATAATATGAACTGGATTGTTTTGGATATAGACGTTTGATTCTGTTTGGTATTGGCTTAGGATGCACTTTTGGTGCGGGACGCTTAACGTTTGATTCACTGGCAAAAAATATCTCCTTAGCTTTTTGAACGTTTGGATATATTTTCTTTTGTGAGACATTCGCTTTGGTCTTTCCTTTGCCTGAGTCAGTGTTGACTTTATCATTAGCTTTTGTACCAGTATTTGTTGATTCATTCAGCGTTTGTCTGATCGAACTTTCTTCAACAAAGATTACACCTTTTCCTTTGTTGATTGTTGTAACATTGGACTCTTTGGCTTTATAACTAAATTCATCAAAACCTAGACCGGTCTTTTCACCAAATGCCCTGGTTACTTTAGTCACATTATCTAGCGTTCTAGACGCTTTTGATAATGAAGAGATAAGCTGCTCTGATTTGGCAAGTTTAGCGACCATTTCAGCTTCTCTTTTGACTATTATATCAAGATCACCTTTTAGCTGAGTAATTTCACTCTCGAGTGATTGGTTTTTCTCAATGCACTGTTGCTGAATTTGCAACTCTGCTTTGAGCATTAAGTTATCACTTCTGAGTGCTGAAATAATACGATGGTGATTTTGGAATAATTGGGTGGCATTTTGACAATCTGTATAATATTCCTTTACTTTGTCAAGTAATTCATCATAAGAGAGAGGATGATACAGATCAGTGGTTACCTCAGATGGTACGTCATTAGATGCTTCATTTTCTCTTGCCATGAGACAAATGAATGCTGAGTCCTTTGATGGTTCATCATCGCTGCTTTCATCTGATGATTCCAAGTCCTCTTCAGGCGTATAGAGAGGTTCTGATTCTGCTAGCAAGCCTTGTTGTCTCAGGTTGCTCCTGAATTGGTTTCTATCCGTGTGATCTTGCTTTGTAGGTTTAGACACATTTGGATATGGGCAATTAACTTGGAAATGCCCTGGTCTCCTGCAGTTGTAACAAAGATTGGTCTTCATCTTTTGTTCGTTTGTTAATCTTGTGGATCGTTGGTTTAACGCTGCAGGCGCTGAGAGATCTTGCTGAGAAGGAGTTTGATATTGAATTGGCGCTAGGGAGGAGGATGCAGGATAGTGAGGCGCTTGATATTGTGGTTGTATTTGAGGAAGCGCTTGATATGAACTTTGTCCTGGGTGCTTAGGACTGTTTCCCTTCTTTTCATATTTCAGGAATTTCCTGAATCTATTTAGAAGCGCCAGTTCTTCTTCCTCACTTATATCCGAACCTTTTTCTTTGATAGGTTTTCCTTTGATTGATGCCATTAGCGCTCCAGATTCGATCACTGGATTACTTACTGCATCACTGGCCGAATTCAGCTCAAACTCAAATGTTTTGAGTTCTGAAAAAGCATCTTCTGGAGTTAGGCTGTCCAGATTGTTTGATTCTCTCATTGCAGTTGTTTTCATCAGGAATCTGCTTGGAAGACTTCTAAAGATTTTGACCACTGTTTCTCGATTTTGTAGCTCCATACCCAGAGATGTTAGTTCAGTGACAAGGGCTGTAAACCTCATGTCTAATTGCTCTAGCGTCTCATTAGGTAGCATCTTGAAGCCGTTGAATTTTTCTTTGGCAATTGATAATTTGTTTTCCTTTATTTGTGCTGAGCCACCACAAATAGTAGCCAACTTATCCCAAATTTCTTTAGTTGTATTGCATGATTTGACTTTGTTGAATAAGTTGTCATTGTCACCAATGGCTGTGTATAATGCATTCCGACCGACATTGTCTAGATTGGCTCGTCGACGCTCATCGGTGGACCATTCTTGTTTGGGCTTCTCCACATAACCGTCAGGTGTTTCTCCTGTGGCTTCGGGCGCTCTGGTGATAACTTTGTATATTTTGATTGGCCCATCTGAAATGATATCACACATTTCATCATCACATGAACACAAATAAGTAAAAGCTTTGACCTTCCAAGAGTCATAATTTGACTCGGTCAACTTGGGAACTTTAGAGAATGCCATGAAGAATTTAAAGTAATTTTAAAGCGACTGTAAAAAAAAATGGATCTGAACAAGCAGTTACGCTTGGAAACGCTTAGGTTTCAACTTCAACCGCTCTGATACCACTTGTTGGTCCCAAGTGGTATACGAAAGGGTCTAGAAGGGGGGGGGGGTTGAATAGACCCTGAAGTCTTTTTCGACTTCTTAAAAATTCGTATCACTTTGAAGTATTTGAACGCTTGACAAGTTTAAGCGCTGGATGTGACGCTTGAGAAACGTTAACTTAGACTCGGTGATTTCAACGCTTACCAAAGTAGGGCAGAGTTTAGTCACTAAATCAGAGTTAGCACAGCGGAAGTATTTTATAGCTTAGCGTTCGGTTAATTAATCGAAAGTAGTCGCTTAGTTGTTTTGAGACTTTATCAGAATGTATGCAGTATGAATAGTAAAGCAGTAAGACAATGAATGCTTAAAGAGGTAAATGACACAAGATATTTGTAAGGTTCACTGGGTGATGTAATCCCAGCTACGTCCTTCTTCTCCTTTTATCAGGGAGGTTTTTCCACTATGATGATTATCGAAGAGTCACACAGAGACTTCTACAAGATAGAGGAAGATTGGATATGATCTTGGAACTCCTTGGTCACACAGATTTCAGCTCCACTAAAGATCTTCTATCCCCTTGCTTCTTTCACTCAGAAATGGTGCAAGTTACTCTTGATCTCGGAACTCCTTGGTCACACAGATTTCAGCTCCAATAGAGATCAACTTCAACAAGCTTCTTTTACACAAAAATATTGCTTGCAAGTCAACCAGCTTTCTCACTCAGATGAAAGGTGTTGATGGTTTTGGCCACGGGTTTGTTTGTTTTTGGAAAGTTCAAACAACTTGGGGATATCTCAATGGTAGTATAAGTTCTTCTTAAAAAGGATTTGAGATATGGGTGACTGTATCTGGAATATTTGTGAAAAGCTTATATGGATATTTGGCTATGATTTTTAGTAAGCTTTTCTTTCAACAAAGTAGGTAATTTTTTTGTGTGTCTCTGTTTACTTGTTTGTTGAAAAAGCTATTTATAAGGTATTGGTGGTTTTTGTCCGTTTGACTGGGTTGGAGTCTCGTTTCCCCAAACATTCCTTGAGTTCAGACATTTCTAACTTTGGGTATATTTAATTGGTTAGGCATGGTCTTGGTTTCATAAATCTGACAGTCTAGGTCAAAGATATGGCTTGCCCATAAGTTATAGTGCTTATATTTTAATAGCACTTATCCGACTTTTAATGCATCTTGTCTTATTTCCGTTGGAAATAATTCGTCCGTTTGATTCATGCATTTTTTTAAGTCTTTGGATGGTTTTTGGGTTTGAATTCTTTTCAGGTTACGTTCTTTGTAGGTTGTGTTGGTTTAACCTTTTTGGACGCTTGCTGAAGAGAATAGTTATTCTCGTGTATTGGGCAGACGCTTGGACTGATCCTGACTTTCTTTTCTTTATTTCAGACGCTTACTCTTCAATCTTGTCTTGATGGTCTCACTGAGAATTCCGTCATTTCACTTGATGTTGAGTATTCGGCCTGAGTTATCCATTCGTAGTTTGAGCACTGGGATAATCCCTAAAGCGTTTGACGGACGCTTCAAGATATCTTTATCCATTGTAGCTTTAGACGCTTGATCTTCACCTTCATCACTTGGTAGACTCACCCAGAATTTTCCTAAGTGTTTTAGTGTCACATACTTAGTCTAAGGAATTCTACAAAGATAAATACTATAAGCCTAAGATAAATAAGCTTTCAGGTACTTATACATAACATTATATGAAAGCTTTTACACTTTTCGGAGTCTAACAGAAAGTCCTATTTGTCATCATCAAAACATCTAATATGAAATTCCTAACAAATTGAAAGACACACATCATGAGCAGTACAACCCTTTTTAATAACAGTAGAGACAAGATCAGGGGCTAAAGTTGAAAATAGCCATGAATGAACTTTGGCATCAAGACAAATCCAAGTAGAGTCTAATTTTTCTTCAGGGGTGGGGTTTGACAAAACAAATTTTTCGACCATATGACCTAAACAAATAGCTAAAAACATTTCGCGCCACTGATTATAGCATGATTCAATGGGGCTTAATTGAAAAGGCTTGAGATGAGATATATTTGTGAGAGCATATGCGGGATGATGTATAGGATTTGACGACGAAGAAAACGACATGGTAAAGGAAGAAGAGAACTTACGATTTGAGAGAGAGAGTTCAAATGATAACATTGAAGAGGAGACCGACAGTGATAGTCCACGAAAGAAGTGTCCACGTAATCGTCCAACCGGAAAAAGAAGAAGGAATATGATTGTTGTACCTGTTGGAGAAGACGGCAAAAAAACAGTATGGTGGATAAGAAAAAATGCCGAGGGGAACGGCTATGAGGGAGAGTTATTGGATACCTAGGTGACTGATACCATGTAGAAAAGTGTTATTCCCCTTGAGAATAATTATCATTGTGTACAACTATATATAGAGATACAAGAGATTTGTAAAGATTGTATCCTAGCTATAAATATGGAAAACACAACTATTCTATACTATAAATAAGGAAATAAGAGATACAATATTAACAGAAAATATATTGCTAACATTTATAATTAAAGATATGATGTTTTGTTTTAGTATTGAAATACCTGACAATATTTTCCTCAATAATAGTATTGCCTTTGTTTGGGCTAACATCATAGGCCAACAAAAAATTCCACATTTGGCTCGAAAAGATAGTTACTACTCATGGGTTTCAATATAATAGTTATTGGATTATCAACAATAGATTATTTGAGATAATACTTATGACAAATAGCAATTTCACTGAGAGAAAAAAATTAAAAAAACTTAACGACATAAACAACAAAACAAAGGAAAAAGTGTGTATGCTCAACACTTGTGGGAGTTCATATGATTAGGAATTGGAAAAAATAATACCAAAACTAAATCTAATTCTTTTAGATACCATCTAGAAGATTCCAAAAATAGTTGAATTTCATGTGTCTAAATTTGTGGTAGTAAATTTTGGGCCTTTATTTTATTACAATAATTGTCTAAAACTGTGTGAATTTGTTAGCTAATAAACTCACTATAAAAGCTAAAATCAACATCTCATCCAAGGCTTGTCAGCGTAGTGGTATCAGCTTTCACTTTTATGTGGGAGATCCTGGGTTCAGTTCCCAGCTGTCACAAGTTGTGACTTTTATCTCCTTACTTGAAATCTTATAGGGTCTGCGTGACCCATGATTAAAAACTATCGACACAAATTTGTCAGGTCAAGTTGTCCCTTTCGTCTAAATTTTGTTTAAAAAAAATTACAACTCATTTGACCAAAAAAATGATCAATTCAAGCACAATAGGAAATCAAAGTTGGTCTTGCAATTTAATCTATCCTTTGTAAGTTACAATCAATCCAATAAAATCAAATGAGGCACATTATAAATAAGACTATATCTCACATAATATATACCGATTCTCGTTATAAAGTTCATTTTCTCGATTTGCAGCAAATGGATTTTTCTTCTTTTCTTTTTAATTTTCTTTTTTGAAATATTTTTAGTTTTTTTCCTTTCTTTTAAAAATCTAAAGTTTATTTTTTAAAATAGTTTTTGTTGATAAAACATTCTTTTATTTAATTTCAAAAATTTGTTCAAAATATATAATTTAAACATTTTCTAAGTTAGTTGATACTTTAATCTGTTTTGTATTTTTGAAGAAGAATTAATGAATTTTATAACAATTTTCACATTTATTCAAGTTTAAAACTTATTCTAAAATATATAATTCTTCATTTCAGATAATGTGCCCTTTAATGTTTTCTTATAATATTTGAACATTTCTTTAACATTTTTGTACAATTGAAATATTAAATTATTCTATTTTTGCCAATAATTTTTTTTAATTCAAATTTATAGATAGTTTAAAATATATAATTTTTAACATTTTCTTAAGTTTTAGACATTTATTTTTTGTTTTTTTAGATATTTATATATGTTTTGTAGAAATTTTAATATTAATTTATTATTCTTTTATATTTTGTAGATATTGTTTGATATTTTTATGATAATTTTAATATTTATTTATAGATTAAATTATTCTATTATATTTACCCCCTATTAAATCATTTAATTACTTCATTTTCCATCCTCTAACCAGGTATTTTCATTAGGAATTAACAGAACCCTAACGTACATTAACGATATGAGCTAAATGTTAGACGAATGCAGTACTCAAGCTTGTACAAGTTATTTCCAAAAACACAATAGTAAATTCATAATTTAGACATTTATCAGAGGGTGTAGATGTAAGTTACTCTAATATTAATTAGGATTGTGGTGTTAAGTTTCGTGTATATATAATCCTCAATTAAAATAGAGGGTATTATAATCAGATTAAACAATAAAAACATACTTTTATAGTAAGACATAAACATTTTAGGACAAATAAAAGTGAAATAGTTGATATCTTTCACATAAAATGGTTGATTCCCGTGGAAATATTTTCAAATATTGATTACTTATGCCATCTTTCACACACATATAAATTGTTATTAAAATATATTCCGAGCAATGGAGAATATGTTAGAAACAATCCTCATAGAACTTAGAAACTCTGTTTTTTAGGTAGCTTCTATGTTCTGAAAATGGTTCCAAAAAGATATTTTAGGAATCGATAACTCTTTTCATTCATGAAAAAAATAGAAGAAAGAACATGAACATGATTATACCCCCTTCATTCATCAATACAACATTCATCATAGACCAATTTAAGTAATTAGTGTTCTTCCGGATACTGCTGAACACTCCAAAAGTTGCAAAAATTTAAAAATTAATTATTACATAGCTATATATTTTTTGCTAGTTGATAGGACTATGTAGTTGGGTCGATGTAAAGAGGTGAATGAGACATAGTTGGAATTTGAAATTCAGCATAGATTTGGCGCAGTCCCCAATCATCTAGCTAAACGAAAAAGAAATACATTCCAATTAACACAAGAATGAAAAAGTAAAAGAGTGAAGAAAATAAGACTAAAAAGTAATTTTCTTAGCCTTGGCATTCCTCCTTTCTGTGGGAGAAGCATAAGAAGAAGCGGAGGGTGCAGAGGTTAACTATCCATCATTTGGATAACTACTTTATAGAGCTAAAATGTATTTGTTAATCGGGAGGATCGACGTATAACTTCTACAAGTCAATTTCTATAATGATTTGTAAGGGAAAATTCTAGGATAATTACAGTTTTGGTCTCTAATGTTGACATCCAAAACATTTTTGGTCCACCATTTGTTGGACTCGATAAAATTGGTCCCTAACCTTTCATTTTTTAACAATTTTCGTCCCTACCGTTAACTTTCCCGTCAAAATTGACGGCAGAGACGAATTTTGTTAAAAATTGAATGATTGGGGACCAAAATTGTCAAGTCCAACAAATGGGGGACCAAAATTGATTTAGGTGTCAACATTACCGATCAAAATTGTAATTATCCCAAAAATTTTGCACCTCTTTGCGAAACAACAATAACACATATATAGCCTCTTATCTGATGAATTGATCAATATATTAGTAGATGAATAGGCAACTACTTAAGGTTAGTTATTAGCTATAAACTTGAGCAGTTAGAATGACAATGGAGGGATGGAGATTCATAGACGACAGACATAATGTTTGTATATTTCATTGTGCCGTCTATTTCTAAGAGTTTATAGTCACATAACTAAATGTTACAAGTTGAAGTGTTATACATAAGGTGGAAGTTAAAAGACCAACATTGCTATTACATGTTCTGTAATAAAGAGTTAAACGTGAGTTTAGAAGTTGATAGGTGAAAAGTTTCAGCACATGGTGGAAAGTTGAAACGTGCAATTGTTGGATTAAGAAGTGAAAAGTTGAAATCATTATTCATTAATTATAAATTTATAATTCTAATTTTAATTGTAATATGCAAGAAGGGTAGAAAAGATAATTCACAATTTGAAGAAACACCTAGATTATCCACATTTTTAGTATAGCATCGATTGATGCATATGGATCCAACAAGTGCTGCGTGATTACACACAAAGTGCAACAATAATCAAATTCCTGATGTCTTATAACTATATATGAACCACTATACCATATGCAATACACTTACGTAATTCCTTCTTTTTTTTTCTTCCTTTTTTGCAAACATCATTCAGAAATCATAACTGTTGGACCAAAACTTCACTAACGTATCAAAACACTAATAATAGAGAAGTATTATATCGAGGCGAGAGAGAACTTTCTATCCTTAACGCTAAATTGCCCCGCCTAGGCGGTACGAGTTACTTGCAATAAGCGTCTCAAGACACAACGATATGCTTTCTAAATTTGAAACCACGTCAAACTTAGAACCGAACGAACTTAGGCTACTTAGAACTCTAGAGAGAGAAAATATGAGAGTGAGAGAAGAGAGAAAAACTTAATTGCTTTTTGGTGTGTTTTTCCATCTGCTGGAGGAGGCCTATTTATAGGCCAAGAAATCCGACACATTAAACACGAGAATTAAATTAGTTGTCTAAAACTGCCGCTCACGTTCAAACGTTGTACGTTCAAATGTGAGCACCTCAACGTTTGAACATGAGGTCCCAACGTCTTTCGGCTGTTAATGAAGCTGAAACGTTCCAGGCGTTTCAGACTTTCTTCTAGAAGGTGTCAACGTTCGAACGTTAACAACCCAACGCTCGAACGTGAGGCCTTCTAGAAGGCCAATTCAAAAGTGAACACACGTGGCCATCGTTTGTTCAACCTCAATTTAACGGATCAAATTTTCCCAACTGTTCGACAATAAAATTTTAGTGGATCAATCTTTGTGGAATTAATTTTTTCCAAAAAATAAATTATCTTGCAAGCCCAAGTCCAAGGCCCATGACCCACGATCCACGACCCGGACCCCATCCCGAGCCCGAGTCTGGTATGGGCGGGCGGACGAACAGGGAAGGCGGCACACACGCCTGTGTGGTGAACCGAACCATGGCTAGGTCCTTCCCCCTTACAAAGACCAGAAAATCTTATAACCCAAAGGGCCAACCCTTAGTCTCAAGGCAATGGCTTATTAACCATTCTGAGCTTTGATCCATTTTCAATGTGAGATAACCCACTAAAAACACCCAACTTTAGCACTTAATTTCTAGTTCGTTTCTAATCCGATTTGAGAAATTCTAAATGCTAAACTCATCTACTTGGAACGTAGATTAATATTGTCCAATAATATTTAGTATCCCGGATATTTACGGTGTTCAAATTTATTATTCAAAAGTCGTGTCCAACACACTTTTAATAACAAAATATCCAACAATCCCCCACACGAATGAAATTAATGCATTGCATGATCTTAAGAGTTCAGACGAAAATTTATCACATCAGAAGAGGTAGCTTTTGGCTTTGAACCTTTCTTAGTGAGATATTATTGGATTTACTAGGCTCCCCAATGAACATGATGTCTTGGATTGGTCAGCCGTTCATGTAAAACCAAACAATGATATTCACATGATAAACTCTCACTAGCTTCCGTTATCACTATTGGGTCCATTTTGGTCGTGGTACCCCTTCTTGGATTCATAAGTGTTTACATTTTACTCAATGCTCAGGCGGCCTACACCTCACACTTACATAGGTGATCTCCAATTTAAAAAGTATCCTACCATACTCCACTTCATTTACATGACAGTATAGGAATCATTAAAAGTTCCGACTTAGCCTTTGCTACACTTGCAGAATGCACCTCTTTATCCTAAGCAATGGGTTTGGAGTTAAATTCCTAAGTGTCATACTGAATTTTCACAACTTAGTTGTCCCATTGAACCAAGATCTTGGAATCTCCAGTCAACATGGTTGGGTTTCCATTGTGTCCATTCTTAATTTGTAGACTTTAATCTCATTCTTCTTAATAGGCAGTATATTTGATCTCTAGGCAATCCTTTTGTCAAAGGATCTGCAATATTTTCCTTTGATTTCACATAATCAGTGGAAATAATCTTGTTAGAGATCAACTGCTTAATGGTATCACGCCTACGATAAATACGTCTAGGTTTACCATTATACATACTACTATGAGCCCTCTCAATTATCGACATAGAGTTGCAATGAATTACAATCGGAGGCACGGGTTTTTCCCAACTGGGAATATCTTCTAAGAAATTTCTTTGCCACTCAGTTCTTCACCAGCTTTATCTAAAGTTAGGAATTTTGATTCCACCGTGGAACGGGCTATGCAAGTTTGCTTAGAAGATTTCCATGACACTGCTCCTCCACCAACAATAAATACATACCCACTTGTGGACTTAGAGTCGTTTGTGTCTGATATCCAATTGGCATCACTGTATCCCTCTATTACAGCTGGATATCTTGAGTAGTGTAATCCATAATCTTTAGTATGCTTTAAATAGTTAAGAACTCTAGTTAAAGCATTGAAATGCTCTACACAACTATTGAACAACAAGAATTTAGCGTTAAGTTTGTTGGATCAAAACTTCATTAACGTATCAAAACACTAATAACAGAGAAGTACTATATCGAGGCGAGAGAGAACTCTCTATCCTTAATGCTAAATTGCCCCGCCTAGGTGGTACGGGTACTTGCAATAAACGTCCCAAGATACAACGATATGCTTTCTAAATTCGAAACCACTTCAAATTTAGAACCGAGCGAACTTAGGCTTCTTAGAACTCTTGAGAGAGAAAATATTAGAGTGAGAGAAGAGAGAAAAGTTGAATTGTTTTTTGGTGTGTTTTCCATATGCTGGAGGAGGCTTATTTATAGGCTAAGAAATTCGACACATTAAACACGAGAATTAATTAGCAGTCTGACGCTGTCGCTCACGTTCGAACGTGAGCACCCCAACATTCGAACATGAGGTCTTAACGTCTTTCGGCTATTAATGCAGCTAAAACGTTAAGGCGTTTTAGATATTCTTCTAGAAGGTGTCAACGTTCGAACGTGAGGCCTTCTAGAAGGCCAATTCAAAAATGAACACACGTGGCTAGTGCTTGTTCAACCTCAATTTAACGGATCAGATTTTTCCAACTGTTGGAAAATAAAATTTTAATGGATCAATCTTTGTGGAATTAATTTTGTCCAAAATATTAAAGCCCAAGACCCGAGTCCGATCTGGGAGGACGGACGGCGGCCCCGCGCTTGGTGAAGCGGACCATGGCTAGGTCGTTCCCCCTCACAAAGCCCACAAAAACCTTATGACTCAAAGGGCAAACCCTTAGTCTCAATGCAATGGTTTATAAATCATTCCAAACTTTGATCAGTTTTCAATGTGGGATAACCCACTTCAAACACCCAAATTTAGTACTTAATTTCTCATTCGTTTCTAATCCGATTTAAGAAATTCAAAATGCTGAACTCATCTACTCAGAACGTAGATTAATATTATCCAATAATATTTAGTATTCCGGATACTTACGGTGTTCGAATTTCTTATTCAACAGTCATGTCCAACACACTTTTAATAACAAAATATCCAACAATAACACCACAAGAAAAAGAAAAACTGAGAAAATTTTGAAACAAGTAAAGGAAAATGAGTAATTTAATTTATACGGATGATGTAACTAGTGATTAAGTTAAACAAAAAGGAGTATCAGCAAATTTTCTCATGTGCTTTTTATATAAATTCATAATTTTATTAGCAACTTAACAACGAACATACATGAACAACTATTATGATTCATAGAACTAATCGCAGATAATTATATCAATGTGCCTATGATTCAAAATTGTTGCAAATATTGCTATTTCTTCTATTAATTAGTACTTTTTGAAAATAACGCTTTCTTTTCTAATAAAATGGAAAAAAAATTCTTGAAAATATTAAGCCACTAATTAACACTTTTTCGACCCTCATTCGAAACTCCGATATCTGATCAAATTAAGACAAATAGATCGATTATATTCGAATTAGAACCACATGAATCGAAGAATTTATCAAAGGCAATATGCTCTGAGAACTTTCATGAAAAAATTTATACTAGACCAAGTTTAGTGATTCTATTTATACTTGTGGTTCACACATCTTGAAGTGTATTGTGTGTATTCATAGAACACTTTGTATTGTCAAAATTAGTTCAGAAAATGGAAATACAACCTAACATTGTTCCAAGTGATAGAAGAAGTACATGCATGTGTGCATAAAGCATACACAACACTACCCTAAATTTGTGGCTACGTACGGTTTATTGCCAGCAGTGCTATACAATGACCATACATATATACATCCATGTGCTCCTTTCTGTTGGTCTACTGCATCATAGCTTGCATTATTGGCAATCTCACATGAGCCCCCACCTAAAATAAAATAAAGTAAACTGTTACTCATATTATATAAGAAGAAAAACTAAATAAAAATATACATTAATGCCCTATTTAGGATATGCATGTCCAATTTACAAACATACCCTTTAAAAAAAGCCACAAAAATGTCTAAAAGGAACGGAATCCGCATGTTCTTGACTGGTCGGGTCGTTCGACCCGAAACTTGACCCAACGACCCTTGAATATGGATCATTGGATCATGCGGGATACTGTTATCCGAATGATCCATTTGCCAAGTCCTAGTCTGCACACAATGTTATTTATAAATACCCCCGTTTCATGATTGGATAGGCATCATCACACAATCATTCTACAAATCTGTCTAAATATATATTCTACTGAAAGCATAACGACCCTAAACTTCTTATCTAGATTATGAGGAAGTTCCTAATATATAAATTGAGAGTTATATCTGATACGATCTAAACTATTGAACTATATTTAGATTTGATTTTCACGCTAGATAAGTATGTAGGCACCTGTATATACCCATTGAATACAATCTATAATCCATCTATTCCCGAGACGTGCCCAATCCTAGCCTCAACAGGACCAGGTTGTCACCTTGTGGAGAAACGACCCAAATCAAGCATAATACTAAAATAAATTATTTGGCCCTAAAAGCAAGGCAAAGAGAACAATCCGTGAATGCTTATATCTTTCCCTTGGCCACAAATTTCACAAGACCCTAATACAAACAAACAAAAAAAAAAAATGACAAGAAAAATAAAATTGTTTTTGTTCTGAAATGAATGGTTGATGTATATTCACATAATAGAGACAAAGATGTTACAACTGAAGTTTCACATGCTAAACAAACAACCATAAATATTAACGGCAGCACAAAATCTGTTAGTAGTAGTAAAATCTGTCGCTTTGGATTCAACTTAAAGGGACACTAATTAATAGTATTTTTGCTTGTGAAAAAGTGAAATAAATCTGTTGCTGTCAGCACAAGTTCTGGAATGATCCGTGAACCAATTTTAGAATCAGAATTTATGGCCTTGATAGCTAACTACCACACTAGTTTTGGAAAATTCTAGATGTTTTAGACAAGACTAATTAATGTTGTAGACAAAAAAGAGCAATATAATTAATATGGTAATTAATTGCACGAATTTGGCCGCCGCCGAAGCAGGATGATATTTGATGACTCTCCAGATTTGAGATTCCAAGAGATCTAACCCTTAAATAAGCACATGGGTCCCATGTGAACATATACATGTGGAATGGTGGGTTTCGGGAGTCACCAAGATCATACCGAAGCTAGACATGCCACATTTTCATTTATTTATTTTGACAATGTGTTATCAATTTTAATTAGATTTCTTGAACTAAGCATTGCAAGCAATCTTATACTTTAAAGGCCAAATAATAATAGGTAAATAATATTAGCGCGCCAAAATTGATACTCCACTATTCAATACAAATTTCTTGACAAAATAGTGAAAAGTGGAGCTCCAATAGTAATTTTTGGAGCTCCAATATCATCTCCCTCATTGGTCCTTTAAGTTTTCTTTTTGTCTCACTTTCGTCCCCCAAGTCCAAATTACGCAACGTTGGTCCCTTAATTTTTAAAATCATCTCAATTTAGTCCCTGCTGTCACGATCTATTTGGTATATAATTGACGAAAAATAAACTACTTTTTCAATTTTGCCCTTACATTTAGGAACATTTCATCCCAATTAGAAAATACTCAGTCAATTCCATTATGACTAATGAAATTCTGACACGAGAGACTGTAGTAAGACGATTTTGAAAGTTGAGGAACCATCAAGATGCATTTTAAATTTGAAAAACTAAGATGGGATAAAAGTAAGATTTGAGGACCAACAGTGAAATTCGAAATCGTGCACGTATAACTTAATATGGTGTCTTTTAAGCAATAGCTTTTTGTGGTAATTGATTTTTAGGGACCAAAATGAAAATGAAAGGAAAAGTGAAAGTGAGATATTCATAATTGCGGATGATGCCCAATGTGCCACAAATAAATGTGTGATGCCAAATTTACAAGATGATCACGTAATCAAATATATCCCAAGTTCACGAGAGAAGTTCTAAATGTTCACGAGCATGCATGTTTATAAAAATAAATAAAGAAAGAAACTAGACGGCTTAGAAGTTCGTAAACTGAATTCAATCTCCTCTCTCCAAATGTTCCTTCTTTATTCATTGATATTGTATAAATTATTGCACATTGATCGACTAGCTAGCTATCAACCAAGAAATGTCTTTTCATAATATAGATATTACTAATTAAACTTTATGTACATTGGAGTATTTTGTCAGTAACAATGTCACTATATGTTTAAACTTTATGTCCTCAACCATCGGTGAAACTCCATTTAAAATTTCACCTTGTATTATAATTTCAATATACACATGTCAGGTGTATAAAATCAATATCACTGATATTTTTAATTAAAAAAATAATCATTCACATATTATGCATATAAAAAGTGAAAACACTAATATACACTATTGTTTAGATATAAATACAAACCTTGCTTTATTTGTAGTTACGTTTAATGTGGCGTTGTTTCGTTAATTTAATTAAAAACAAAGTATAACTCTTGCCTAGATCACATTGTCCCGATAATAATGTTTAATTACACAACCCGTATACACATTTTCTCCCACGACACTTCACTTGAGATGGAGGGAGGTCTTTTGGCTTATTGTCAAGATTTGTCAGTAAAGGTCAAGCCCCCACCCCCACCCCCAAACAAGGTGTTTATGCATTTCCAGTATCGAATCGGGTAATCTCTGTCCTTTTAAGTATGAATCTAGCTAGGGCCAACATGTCGATTTATGATATAATTGTATGCACATTCAGTAATTCATTGATATGTTTGCGTATATTAAATTTGATCCCAAATTAATTTTCTCAAAACACATCAATTTAGTGATCGTTGAAACACAAAAAAAAATCAATATCAACACATTGTTTGTATCTCGAAAATGACTTTAAAATCAGAGAAACCCGTATTGTTTTATTTAGAACTACTAATTTATTTATTTATTCGACTAAAAGATGCATATAATTCTTTTTAAAGAAATTTTTTGTCCACAAATGTGATCAATGTGATTCGTTGATTTATGTGAAGAGTTAAATTATTGTTGGTTGAGAGTTGGAGAATTATATTTTAATAGTACAACCATGACAAAACTATATATTTTTTTATATATAAACATGTACATGATGATACATATAGTGAAACCATGGGCGTTGATGGGTTGTTTCGTTGTGAATCACAAATTGTGATCTTCCCCAAGAACTATTGTTTCAGCTTTCATTACTATCTTCGTACATTTGTTGAAAATATACATACAAAAGAAATACCAGGATTTTGTACAAATGTGACATGTGAACAAACAACCAATAATACGAGAAATTGAGAGAAATTTGCAAATAATAATCATAATAAGACAATAAAGAACACATAATCCTTTCTCTTATTAAAAATCAATGAAAAATCTAGTGGAGGTGTAGCTCAACTTCCTTATTATACATCTCAACAATGTTTCTTTATTTTCCTAGAACGGAAGACAATGAGAACAATTTGCGAGGTTGTTTGGTCGGACCTTATGCTCTTTAAATATTTATAAGACGTTTGAGAGTTTGTAAATAATCTAAAATATTCTAAATATTGTTTGAAATAAATTTTAGGACAGAATTGTCTTTCTCGAGCTATGTTAATGATGTTATTAATTAGTGATCTAACATATTCGACAACACGTCTACTTAAATGCCGCTACTAGAGTTCCATTTAACACAACCCTATAAAGGTGAAAAGAAAATCTATATTTATGAGGCAAATTAGTCAATCTTACTACTTGTCAATACTCATCCAACACAAGTTTAAATGTACATGTTCTACTTATATACACTATATGCGAGTTTGTATTCAACTTTTTCTAAGTATTGTTTAGACCTGAGCGTCAGGGGTTAATATAACATCAGAATACTTCTGATCTTCTAAAGCCCGTGTTCATGTGCAAATCAACCTACATTTTCATTCAAAAAATGTTTAAAAGAGGAGTTGCAACATGTTTCTGGAGGAGGAAAAGCCCATCCAAAGATACCTAAACTCCGCAATTCATCATATAATTACGAAAATTGTGATTTTTAAAATTTTACAAGGTCAAGGATCTTATCTTATCCAGAGCTTTTATTTTTAATGCATGGATATATAATTTCACAAAATATGTTATAAATTGCTTTATCTGATAATAGCATAAATTTAGCCACACACTCTAAAGGCCAGGGTCTAAGATGTTTGGTTTAGGTTTCAGATAATTGGTACTAGTTAAGAAGACAAAGTAGAAAACTGAAGTCCGTGAAGATTGCATGTGACTATAAAAAGAACTGTTATAATCTCTCTTTCACAACTTATAGACCCCACTCACGTGTCTTTTTGGCTTTTTCCCCCCACAAAATCATTATAATTCCTAAACTACATTTATAACGTATTCAACCTTTTAAAATATTAATCATTCAAGGGGGCATATGTTGCGAGATGTAGACAAGTACAGGATGCATATACGGAAACCACGATAAATTATAATAATTTGTAATTATAATTTTTATTGTGATACATCCTAGTTGAAGTATAAAAAAAACCACCATTTGTAAGTAGTAGTAGTAGTAGTAATAATAATAATAATAATAATAATAATAATATCACTGCTGGAATCATGAAAAGTTAATAAACTAATTCTGTATTAACCCAGACTCTAGCCAGAATTTTTGTTCTGAGAGCTAATCGATAGAATTTATATATCTTAGATCAAAATATTCTATGATTCTTTTTCTACACAATATTTTTCTTTCCATTACAAAATTTTTATTTTTTATTTTTCAGTATATGTATAATACATGTTCACATTTTATTTTTTGTTTAAAGCAAATAAAGTGGTTAATATGATTCAAAAGATAATAAAGATTTTATATAACTCATGTTTCATTTTTTGTATAAAGAAAGAAAGAAAATCACTCCTAATAAGCAAATTATATAGTGCGGTGTAATAATTGTTTATGCCCTTGAATTTCTTAAAAATATTTAGTGGGCGATTGATATTACTCAAAGCAATTGGCCAACAATTTTAATTATTTCAAAACAAATGAAAACAATTGGAAATTAGTCCATCATAAATATGAAAAACATTTTGCATTTCCTTATCTAAATCAGATAGAGAGCTGAAAAATAGAAAAAATAAAGGACAAAGGAGAGACCTGTGAACACAACAAGTACACAACTGAATGAGTATTTCTTTTAAGTTTGTCATTTTCCGTACAAATCATCTCAAATCATAAACAAATGACAGTGTAATCAGACAACAAAATTAATTAAAACCAATAACTGAAATAAGCTCTGCAGTAGTAGAAAAGAAAAAAGTATGTATAAAGTATTTTTAAGCATAATTTATAAGTAGTATCTTTCTCAACTTTATAGTAAAATAAATGATTTCCACTATTTAAAATTCTCATACTATGAACACTAAAGGAAGACATTTTTACGGCTTTTATTTGTTAATAAGTTTTTTTATCCTTTTGAGACGAGAAAACAAGACTTCAAAAGACGAACTTAGACTTTACTATAGGCAAAGTTAAATAACATTTAGTCATGTTGGGGTATCAGGTGCAAAGTTGATCTTTACTCATGTGGGGGTGGGGGCAACTTCATATTTAGTAACGTTTGGGGGCAAGCTTTTCAATCTTATATATTTGAATACCCAATTAAAAAAATTGTACTCAAAGGTTGGCGACTCCGACTACCAGCCCCCTCTTCCACCGCATCTATGTTTTTGTCCAACAATTATCGCAATAAATACATACAATCAACAAATAAAAAGTTGCAAGTATGTGGATTCCTAGCATGTTTCTAGTCGGGACTTTCACTTGATGCTTGGATGTTTATCTAGTAATCATATGAGTCCTAAGATCATGCCAATAACATGAGATGTCTTAAGAATGACCGAATTTAAAACTAGATACAATGTGCTAAAACAACCGCAAATCTTTATTTAAATGGGTTTTATTACATGTCTTCCCAAGTTCCAATTAGGATCTCTAATTTCACTTCAATATTTCATCTCATATTATGAACTGTCTGCACATATCAAGTGTTTACAAAGTTTTTTATATATATACCCTTAAATATTGATTGTGTACATTTATTGAGAAGAAAAAAAAAAGATTGTGTATATTTGGCATCCTTCTACAAAATGGAACATAGAATTCAAAATCCCCACATTACATATATAGGGAATTCACAAGTTCAATTTCCATTATTTTTGTACTTATCTTATTATTTTGTGTATGCTAGAAGTAGTGAATTATTTTTATAATTTTCAATCATAATGTGTTGGCATGGACACTATCATCACCAACACAGTGATTTAATATAGTGGGCTCTTTAGGTTTTTCCTTGAATATAATGAGTCAAAGCTAACTTACAGCGTAAAGCTCGCACTTTAATTTATGTGTTACTTACTGCAGTGCTCAACTTAAATGCTTATTAAGAATGAGAATTATATATTTCACAGTGTATTAGTAAAATTGTGTTAAACAAGTTTTATTACATGGCCGAACGAGCCTTGGTGTGATGAAAATTCAGTGATTATCAAGTTCCCTATTTGAAATTGTCTCGACAAGTTCAATCAAAGTATCATTTTAACCATTGGAAAGAAAAGAGAGAGAATTTTTTGCATGGACTAGTGAATAAATCGCTAGCTACAAACAAACTTTAGATATGCCAAAAAAATGGACCATTTAGTCAAATAATTCCTAACCATAAATCACAAAAAGTAATTCCAAACATTTAATACAAGGAATAAAACACAATTCCATTATTATAAAAACAACATTTGCTCATGTCCTCAATAGTTTTATATAAGTGCATGCCACTAACTTCTAAAACTCATATTTGCTATATATACAAACCAATATAACCGCCTTCCTCTCTACACAACAAAACACCACCACATTTCCACCGCCGCCGCCGCCGTCGCATGCAAAATGGCTTGTTTTAGCTTCAAAACCCTCACATTCATGCTATTCATAGTGTTATTCTTGTGGTGTTCCGACATGGAAACTTGCAATGCAAGAAGAGTAGGGAGACATTGGAGGCAACGCCGGAGCACCGCGGCGTCTCTATCGAAGAAGAAGGGAAAAAGCCATGGCTCAAGTCATCACAATGGCAATGGCGCCAGTAAACCGAAACCTAATAAAGCACCACTACCGCCGCCAGCATCGCCACCGCCGGCCGCCGGAACTAAAACTAGCCCTATACCTACAATTCCACCACCAAATAAAGGTGAAGACAATGTACCTGATTCCAATGTCTTTAATGTGTTGGATTTTGGAGCCAAAGGTGATGGAAGCACAGATGACACTAAGGTAAAGTTAATAAAATAAAATATAATAATTAGTACATTATAAGTGAGTTGAAAAACACATTAATAATTATGAGTATTTTTGGGCAGTTTTCATAAAGTTCGAATTTTAAGAAGTGAAAGATTCCATAAGTACTAAATTAGGTGTAGAGCATTTGTTTTATTCCAATCATTTGATAGTTAATTCCTTTTAGTAGAACTTGAGGTTTCCCATGATTTACAACTTAAAAGAAAAGTTCATATTTACAGCTAGTTAAAGTAGCAAAATGGGCAACTTGCAAGTTGCAACAACTTCAATCTTTATTTCCCTCTTTACATTTATAAAACCAATTTCAAAAAATAAATCAAAATACCAAAGATGCTAATTGTTTTCTAAAGGGGGGATTTTGACCAATACTCAATTTTATGGGACAATTAAATTGGGTACATGTGACATTTTTCCAACTGTATACTTTTTGGTTGGAAAAAGGAAAAGTCCCCAAAACTATAAAAATCTATGTAACTTTTGAGAAACTCTATCCTAATGAAACTCAAATATAAAAGTCAACTAAATATATATTATTGGCCAAATTGAGTTCGAACTAGAATTCTCGGAATAGACAAGACAATTAGGGTCCACACAAATTGATTCCTGACATTAGTCACAAACTTTGTTCCATACAAACAAATTAAACAACTGTTTGATGTTATACTTAATTACAATTTACAAACATAAAATGCAAAATGAAATTAGTAAAAGAAAAGTTAATATAAATAAATAAGATAAAATTAAAGTCCTATTTTCTGTGGTGAATTTACAGGCATTCCAAGCTGCATGGGCTTCTGCTTGTAAGGTTCAAGACTCAACCATCAATGTTCCAGCAGAATATGTATTCCTTGTGGGGCCCATTTCATTTTCTGGTCCATATTGCCAACATAACATCATTTTCCAGGTAACTTTATTACACATTACAATAAATAATGGGAAATTTTATATATTGTCCCATAAGACTTCACGCGTTTCAATTTTAATCCCACGGGACTTCAAGTTGCAATTATAGTTTCATGTGATAGAAAAAATTACACTTTTGATCCCAATCGTCTATTTTTGACTGAATAAAGCGATTGAGACACGCGTATCGTTAGAGTCAAATATTTGACGCATGGAAAAAAGTTGCATTTTTGTTCTCATTGGACTTTTTTCCTTCAAAAAATACATGCCTAGGACTAAAGTGTAATTTTTCCAGTCCTATGAGATTAAAGTTGCAACTTGAAGTCCAACGAGACTAAAATTGAAGTGCGGAAAGTCCTATGGTACCAAAAATGAAATGTTGTCAATAAACAATCAATATAAATCACATTTTTAAAACAATTAATATTATCAAATTAACTCATCTGTTTATTAATTTTTTTCACTGCAGTTAGATGGTAAAATTATTGCTCCAACAAGCTCAAGTCATTGGGGCTCAGGCATTTTGCAGTGGCTTGAATTCACAAAACTAGTGGGACTTACAATCAAGGGAAGTGGAATTATAGATGGAAATGGAGCTGTTTGGTGGCAGAATTCACAGTCCGATGATGATCCTTTAGATGGTCAATCTAAACTCATCGTCCCCTTATTAAATGTCACACTTCCTCCAATTCCTGTAATTAATCTAATTCTATCTAATTTTCTTGTACCACATTTTTAAGTTTCTTCAATTGTTTTAATGTTTGTTCTAACTCAATTTTCCCATGGCAGTACTTGAATAGCTCACTTGGTGGGAAGATGCCAAGCATAAAACCAACGGTAAGGACCACATCTTCAAGCTACGGTTACATGGGTCGGGCCCACCATTTACGAATAGTTGTGTCCGTACCAATAGTCGAGCTCCTAAAATAACTCAAAAACTGCATGTAATTCTTAGGCATTAGGTCTCAAGATAATCTCAACTATACATGGATAATTGTATTTATTCGGGATTTGGAGTTCCAATAGCTCCTAAAACCCAGCCCAAATCTTCTGTTACACAATATATTATACTTTATGTTACACGCACAGATATTTGACAACTGTATATAAGGTTGGTTAAATGTGGAGAAGAAGTTCTCAGTTTTGCCTCCAAATCACAACTTTTCACTCTCCATGTTCTGATCATCAGTATATACAGTTGTCACATATCAATACATGTAACTGGAATTATTACATAGAGGATTAGAATTGCTTGAAATCAATCTGTAACTACTTTGCGGTTCATAGGGATCGAATTCTAAGACAATCACATTCGGAAATACAAAATGATCGTTTGGGCCACACTGTATACAAGGTCCTAATTAAATTATGATTGTTCTAAAATTCCAAATGTTCTGAGAATAATTTCAACTTCTTCTTAATACTCTGCAATTGGTATTTCTTATAGATAACAATGTTGGAATTTCTTTAATCACAGGCACTTAGATTCTACGGAAGTTTCAACGTGACAGTCACCGGAATCACAATCCAAAACAGCCCACAGTGCCATCTAAAGTTCGACAATTGTATCGGAGTATATGTGTACAATTTCAGTGTCTCTTCACCCGGTGACAGCCCAAACACTGACGGGATACACTTACAGAATTCCAAAGATGTGCTTATTCGCAGCTCAAATCTTGCTTGTGGTAAATAACTACAATTTTACTTAGTTTTTTTCGTCAGTTTTTGCAGCACTTTATCCAATTTCTGTGTTCTTATAATCCTTAGCCCCACAATTTCTATAGCTAGAACAAATTTGTGATCCATTTTGTTAATATCTTATCCTACACATCAACCACATCCATGAAATTAGGCCAGTGACGAATCGACACGTTTCGACTATTCATTAGTGCACATATATACCTGTTCTCCACAAGTTTTTGGCCCCATTACATGGAAATGTCATAGTCTGGATAGTAATAAACGGAAACCTAAGAACATGCCTAGCTCCAACCCCACAAAGAAAAGACAAATTCATTTGTCCTAAAAGTCATAAAACTCAACAAAAGAACATCCAATCTAGAATAAGACAGGCTCGTGAACACGGGCGAAGCTAGAATATTTTTAATCATCAGTCGACATATATATTTTAATTCACGTAATAAAAGCCCTTTTTATTTTTTCACAGGTTGTAAATTCAGCATACTATAAAGTTGTTAGCAAAAATTGCATTTGGTATTTGTTATTTCTAACAAGTTGTTTTTATGCAGGGGATGATTGTATATCAATACAAACTGGATGCACAAATGTGTACATACACAACATTAATTGCGGACCGGGACATGGGATCAGCATAGGAAGCCTAGGAAAAGATAACACCAAGGCTTGTGTATCGAACATCACGATCCGAGACATTGTGATGCATAATACGATGAATGGGGTCCGAATAAAAACATGGCAGGTAAAAACACTAATAAATAAGTATACGCAAGCGTTCACGTGCAGTACTGCATGTGCATTCTTAGTGAAAAAATGAAAAAACAAACCTAATGCAAGTGTTGTACTCTTGCAGGGCGGGTCTGGATCAGTGCAAGGAGTACAATTTTCAAATATTCAAGTTTTCGAGGTTCAACTGCCAATTGTTATCGATCAATACTATTGCGATAAAGCAATTTGTAGGAATCAAACGTCCGCAGTGGCTCTATCAGGAATCAATTATGAAAATATACGAGGAACGTACACAGTAAAGCCCGTGCACTTTGCGTGCAGCGATAACATGCCATGTACCGACGTGACCCTTACTAACATACAATTGAAGCCACAACAAGAACGGTATCACATGTACAATCCTTATTGTTGGCAGACTTTCGGGCAGCTCTATACTCCGACGGTCCCTCCGGTGGAGTGTTTACAATTAGGAAAGCCGTCGAGCAACAAACTTCAAGGAGATAATGATTCTTGCTAAGTATAGTGATTTAATTATATCATAATGCAAGAAGATCAAGGAAAATTAATTACATATTATTCTTGCTACATTATAGTGATCAACATATATTTATTACATTTATATAGGGTGTATTCTTTTGTGTGGTCGGCAGGGTTTAGCTGGCCCCTTTCGCACCATTAGTGAAGAAAATAGTAAATATTGTAGTAGTATGATTAGATTATACGATTTGTTGTTTATTAAGATTACATAAATTTTCTTTGTGTGAGTGTATAAAAATTGTTTATACTAAAGTATTTGATTTGGGTCTGATTTACTTGGGTCAATTCCGAATGTTGAGGTCCAACACGACCACGAGCTCCTGATCATTTTCTGAGCCTTTCCTGAAATCACAATTTAGTTATTAGTTGAGTGGGGGATCAAGATGATTCCCAGATAAAACCAGAGTTAGGGTCGGACAGGCTCAGGTTGGATCCATGAGAAACTTACGGACACTTCGATGGGTCAATTTTTTTTTTTTGGCTTCCCAAGGGGCCCTCGAGTTCCGAGACTCAAGACTAATCCCACGAGGTATTGTCGGGTACAATTGTGGGGACCTCTTCCAAAGAAGTTTTTTGCATCCACAAGGGTTTGAAGACAAGACCTCTTGTTTAAGCGACCAGAGTCCCTTCCATTCAAGCCAACTTCTTTTGGTGATGGGTCAATTATTATTAAGCGGCGTGTGTGGAAGATTTATGTAAAGAGTAAATCACTATTATCATAGGTCTAACATAACTAATAAATTAAGACCCAACCCTCCTAAATCAGAAGACAATTACCCAAAATATTCAAAACATACCATTTTGATCTTAATCATTAATTAATACATTTAACCTTTCACTACAATTTAAGAACATGCATAATTGAGGGAAATGTAGGGTTGGGCTAAATCAGAATATGATTGGGTTAGGCAGACCGGGTGGTGGTTACCAACCACTGGTTGGGTTGCTGATTCTTTCCAACTGGGCCTGGGGCTTGGGGAAATTGCAATTTTAGTCACGCAATTAACGATGTTAGCGCCTTTTCTCATCTAATGATATCCGGGACAATTGCAAATTTAGTTATGTATCTATGGGTGGCAAAATTGGTCCAATTATTTATGGCACTCGCAATTTAGGGCCATTAATTGTAGAAAACTAGCAAATTGAGTCCATTTCGCCGGACTTTTTTTAATTTGGCTGGAATTGGTCACACGCCACGTATGTTATACCATCAAAATTGGGAATTTTATATTTTTTTCAGTCAATTGTGCCTAGGTGGTCTATTAAAGAATTTTCATTTAATTTTAAAAGACTAACATGGATAAAAATATTACACAAATTTGAAATAATATTAAAAAATCATAAACTCATTAATTTTGAAAATAAGAAATTTATTCATTTCAAACAAGCTTTTAAATTTGTACAAAATTATTATTTATTTTTTTGAAAAAATAGAATAACTAATATTTAAAAAAATATTAAATATTTTTAAAAACTTCTAAAGAAATTTAAAAAGTATTCAAATATCTAAAAAAAATTAGAAAAATAATAGATTTTAGGAAAAATTATGTCCACTCCCCCTGTACTTAGGCTTAATTATAAATATAGTACCAACTTTTTTAGAGATAAAAACATTAAACCCTTTGAAGTTTGGCCATTTTCACATTTTTTTGTAGATACTTTTTTTTTCCACTTTGCATTCCAACATTTCCAAACTTGACACTTTTTAATATTTTAGCATATTCCCAACATTTCCAAACTTGACACTTTTTATATTTTAGCATATTCCGGTGGAATTTTATCACATGATATGCGTGTGCCATTTTTAAGGGCAAAATTATCATTTTAGGTGATTTTGAGTAATTACTCTTATACCCTTAAAATGGTCATATTTTCAATTAAAAATATGATTTAAGTAAATAAAAAATAATAAACTTATTTTATTTTAAAAATTAATTAAATAATTTAATTTAAGAAAATAAAATAAATTATTTAATTTTTTTTTGCGCACGTGTATGTGTGTGTGTGTATATATATATTACTTTATTTTATTTATTTTCATTAAAAATATTTTTTCTGCGTGTGTGTGTGTGATTCTGTGTGTGTGGGTGTGTGAGTCTCTCTGCGTGTGGGTGTGTATATGTATATTATACATATACATATATATGTGTGTGTGTGTGTGTGTGTCTGTTTGTGTGAGATTACAATTTGGGAGATAATCCATGGAGTGATTCTCAATTTGGGGAAGAAGAAGTTTGGAAAAAGTAAAATTGAAATTTGGATGAAGTTTGGAAGAAGCAAAATAATGTTTGGAAGAAGCAAAATAAGGGCAAAATGGTATCTAACTCTTCAATTACACAATTATATAGGGGCTTAAAAGTTACCTTTAATGTAATAGAGGGTGTATTTGTTAACACACAACAAAGTGCAAACCCAAATCTAAAAATTTCAAGAAATGCAAATAAAAGGCGTACCCTTGTTCCTCCATGGCACAAACCATTGCTCAAAACTTTCAAGAAATAAAACCCACGTGTCACTTGTATTTTTAGTTTTTTAATTCTTTTTTCGTTAAAAATTTACCCCTACTCATTTATAGAATTATAATTTTACCAATCCACCATAACAACTCCTCCATCTTCCACTCTGCCTCACCACAACAGCATAGCACCAGTGCTGGCCGAGCAAGATGGCAATATTAGTGATGCAGAGGTGGAGTTTCATAAATATAGAACTAATTTCTAAAATAAAGAGAAATTCCTGTAGAAAAAGCCCAAAAATCATAAATTCATCATTTTTTAACAAATCCTGATTCAGAAATTGGGGATGGAATTTTTTGGGTTTGTATTCAGTAACCTTATTTTTTCTTGAAAATATAGAAGACACCATCATATTTTTTTCCTGGAACTTCAGATTTGTAAGCATATATTTGGGTAATTTTAAATATTTTCAGTTGATTATAATTACTTAAAAATTATATAAGAAATCTATATTTAAATTTGTGTCTGGCGGAGACGATGGTGGACGAGCAGAGAAGAAATTTCATAAATGAAAATTTCTACTACCCCCTATAGCTAGAAAAACAGGGAAGAAGAAGATGGTAATGATGGTAGCGAATCTAGTGCCGGGGAGGGGGAGGGGGAGGGGGAAGACACGTACAAGGGGACAAGGTATTAAATATAGGTTTCGTTTTAGATTTTGGGTATTAATAAAAATTTCGAGGATATACATAATTTTGGTTTTGATTCTAAAAAAATCATGAAAATTTTTAGAAATAGTTTAAAATTTTAAATGAAACTTTGGATATCTCTAATTTACATTATTATGCATTTTTTACATTAATAATATTGTGTGTGTAATGTATATATATTGAGCTTTGTTAATTAGTATGAGTAAAACTTGTGGCGAAAATTTAAAATAAGTAAGATTTGGAAGTAAAATAATGAATAATAGCATTAGAACTTCACTAAAGCAATACACATACAATTTTCATAAAATATATTATTCCAAATCCTATGGAATTTCTAGGATTAAAATTGTTATACTTTGTCTCATATTAATTTTTCATACTCGATAATTGTGGTCCCAAAGAAAGAAAATGAATATCTAAAATTTACATGTTATTATTAAACATAAATATTCAAATCACTATAAATAATTTACTATTATTTTTAAATTTTGAAAATTTCGGATTTCGATCAAAGTTTTGAGAAATTTCAAGTTTTAACCAAAATTTCGATGGATATTCTACAAAATAATTTAATCTTATTTTTAATTTTGAAAAAATTTGGGTTTCGATAGAAATATCGACGGATATTCTACAAAGTTGGATCGAAAGTAAAATTTCGCTTCGGGACCCTAAAAACCAGAAAATTCGGTCAAAATTTAAGACCATGTAGGAGGCTAGGGCAGCGATTCTCGGAGAGGTGGTTTGAGGTGAAGAAGAACGGGAAAGATGAAGAAGAAAAAAGAATGGAAGGGAAAAAGAAAAGAAAAGAAAAAAAATAGGTGAAAATAAGTTTTAAAAAAAGGTAACAATTAATAATAATAATAATAATATTGGAAATTAAATAAATTATTTATCAACAAATGAAAAAAAATTGAAAAGGGAAGAGAAGGAAGGAAAAAGAAAAAGAAAATGAACAAGAAAGTGGAAAAAGTATTTAAAAAAAAAGAATAATAATTGAAAATTGAATAAATTATTTATCAACAAATGAAAAAATTAAAATTGTCGCGCGTGTAAACGAGGTGCTCTACCAACTGAGCTATAGCCCTTAGTGCTTGTGATGTTTGAATTTGTTTATAATTTTTGTTATTTTTAGTCTATATAACAAAAACACTCTTCTATAGAATTAAAGGTAACTTTTAGGCCCCTATATAATAGTGTAAAAACTTTGTCACACCTGAGGGAATAATTATCCTAAGAAAATAGTCTACTATGGTAAAAAAAAAAAAAAAAAATCCCGCTAAACAGGGATATTTTCGTTAGAATAGTAAATTGGTTTAACGAAAACCTAGTGTAACCCTAACGGCCGTTGACGAATGTAAACATTTGCAAAATACAAGTGATGTGAGTAATAAAAAAAACCTTGGGAATATATTTTTAATTAGGCCTAACTACAGGGGGTGTGCACGTAATTTTCTCTATATTCAAACTAACTTTTAAATTAGAATGATTTCTTGTTATTGGAGACAATGAAATGATTTAATATTGAAATTATGCAATAAACCAACATAAATGTTATCTTTGTAATCAAAAATATATAAACATATGAACAATATTAAAATATCTAAAATTAAAAAAAAATTATGTTATATTTCTAAATTTATTTAATTTTTTAAAAAATAATTTAATTTGATATTTAAAGTATGCAATAACACTCAGACTAATGATAAATTCTTATAAAGTAATTTTCGATTGACAAATAACATACTAAATAATATTAAGTGTAAAAAGCATTCCCCAACCTATGTCACACTGACCACTTTGTCCCTTATTCTAAAACTTTTTGCACTTTACCCCCCCAACCTTTTATTTTTATTGCAGAACACCTCTTTCTGTGGGAATATTCCTTGAATATTAGTGGAATATTCTGCTTGGTGGAGTATTCCGCAACAAAAACCAGAGGTACACGCCTTCAGCATAGAATTTTCCTTGTCCCGATGGGTAGGATCTTTTTCTACCCTTCAGCTAAATGTAACCACCTTGCAGCTCAGCTACATGCCATTCGTGTATCCTTCGCATCTCCCGGTACGTAGCGCCCCACGCGTTGCGCTTGTAAGTGTATTCATACATTCTTCGAATTCCTGTTGTTTTATTTATGGTGCTAGCCAATAAAACAACTCTATATATTCTAATCTAGGCTCTATGTGAAAGGTGGGAATATATATGTGAATAGCTTAAGTCAACACATGAGTAGAGCTATGTCAATATAGAAGAGAGTAGGGGACGGTTTTCGGGTAGAGAGAGGGGAAACAATTTTTCTCTTCTTTTTCGATTGAAGGACAAAAATTGCATTAGTGATTGATCTCAAGTGATCAGTTATATATATATATATAAGGATCTTAAGAGATTATATTATCATAAACTCTTGGAAGTCTTATCTCCAAGATTGATTTCTTGAGTTTTGACAATTGCTAACTCTACAATTCTCATCATCATAAATCTAAAATAATAGTTAGTTACCAAGTAGCTTCATCTTATCCCATCTTCTTGATTCTACAAGATCAAAAATTGGAGAATTTGGATTGAAATCCTTCTCTCTCTCTCTCTCTCTCTCTCTCTCTCTCTCTCTCTCTCTCTCTCTCTCTCTCTCTCTCTCCCCCTCCCCCCGAGCCATCCGCTTAAACTTCTAGGAGTCCAAGAATTTGATTCTTTACTTTAATTAGTTAGTCCAACTCATTAATTAAATTCACAAGCAAAACTCTATATTAATTATTCACCAAATTCCAATATAATAACTACTTAGGGCCTGGCCCATTAATTAAATAGTCCAATTACTTGAAACCTATCAATTAATTTATATTCCTAGTTAGGAAAGTACTAGACTTTCATAATTTTCTCAATTGTCATAAATTGATTAATCATTTGACTAAGCGGTAACTCTCCAGAGTTATGTACTGTGTGATCCCTTAGGCTCGTTTATGTGCCAGTAGTAAGTACACATTCCCGAAGTGTCAATATACTTTCCTAAAATGGAAAATACAAGATTAAATCACTCTTAATTTAATCAGGCTTTGAATTATTCACCATATTAATTCAAGCCACTTACAAATCGTGGTTTCTGTCTAGCAACAAGCCACGAAAACCTAGACATAAACGAAGAGTAAAGATACACCTTTCGTAGTCATGATTCTCGTGTAAGGAAGATCTTTTCATCTAATCTCTCGATTGAGTCTAAACCAGTAGCTAGGTTGAAGCTCTATTAACTCAATTACTATGTTTTCTATTTCGGTGAGATCGACTTTGATCATCTAAATAAAGAAACCCTGCGCCTCTTTATACATCTTACTTCGGCTTAAGAGTCCTTAAGTTGACTTACTATGTAAACATAGGATATTCGCTAACGAGCTAAGTCTAAGATAGATCTCATCTCTCACGTGTCTTCATACATAATTAGCCTATGTCCAAAACTATCCCATTGATAACCATTACTACCCCCAACTAGGCTTTCATCATCATCGATCAAAAGATGCCAAACAAGTGTTCAAGAATTCAGATTTTACAATTTAGTCATATATCTTACTCAAATTAAGGTCTCAACAATTAAACACACTTCTTAGAATAGCTCCTACTCAACATACTTCCAAAAATTGAAAATCTCAAAATTAAGACAAAATATATCAATTCATGAGTCTCGAGGTGTGTGTGTGTACATAGCTAGTAGTAGATATATATATAAACTTTCGAAACAAAGTATAACAACATCCCAAATCATCTCCATTATGTCAACAACCCCACCCCCAACTAATCTAGCACATTGTCCTCAATGGGCAAGAAGTCATAAATAAAAACAAAGGGTGATGAAAACTTCCTGATAGATATCATAAGAGGTGCTCCAAGTGGCATGAACCGAGTCTGAGGAGCCATAGCAAAGAAGCATATAGGAAACCCGCATTCATCTAGCATTAAAGACCAAAAAAACATTTGTAAGAAAAAGATGCATTATGACTAACTAGACAAAGCAAAAGAAACGAAAACAACGAAACAAACAAGTAGAAAGATAAAATAAGACAAACATGGGTTGCCTCCTACGAAGCACTTGTTTTAAATCATTAGCTCGACTATTTTGCATTACTCATGGTCAGTTGTAAGGATCAATGCCAACTTTTTAGTGACGAGTCTTTTTATGCTTTTTCCAGTTGCGTAATGGTTTCTCCCCTCCAGTCACTACAATTAAACCCAAAATAATGAAAAGTGAGTATATGTTCTCGCTTAAAAGTACAAAATTGAAATACAAAGAGAAACGTTTGATTGAATGTGAGAAACGACCTTTAATGGGTGGTTGCAACTGATATGTAGATATCTCAAACTTCTCTAGCCTTGGCTTTCGCAACTCAAGTAGTGATACATCGAAATATTTTGATATCACTTGATCTCCTCATTCTCGATAGTAGTATCATTTGGTTTCACGATATACACCTTGAACGAATCTCTAGAGTTGCAAACCTTGGCTTAACCTCCTCCACTATATCTCTTTGGTGATTGATGGACTTTCTCCAAAATTTGAGAGATATGATGGTAGGTGGTGTTAGGTTCTTGAAGGTTTCTGATGTACTTTCTTAGTCATGTGATGAAATGGTTCTGGTGCATTGGTGCTGACTTGGGGGTCCAGTGGCGCTATTGAATCTGCTGAGAGTTCTGGTTCAATCATTTGTCCACTTGTAAGAGAGATTGTTTCGTGATGTTTCGCCACGTTCTTCTCAGTATCACTTGGTAAAGTGACATGATCCATTTTCGATATCTTATTCACAAGTTGTGAAACTTGTTTCTCAATATTCTTGATTACAGCTTCAGTTTGTTGAAATTAGGCATCATAATTGGCGGCTCTAGCGTCATCATAGGTGATATAATTTGCCAACAACTATTCGAGATTTGATTTCTTCTCTGGTTGTTGCTGGAATCTTGCATATTAATGCACTGATAAGCTATTGAGAGGTTGAGACCACGGTGAAGGTCTCATTGCAAAATTGTTGTAACTCCAAGATAAACTTTAATGATTTCTCCTACCGTGATTGTAGTCTTGTGCATAGGATCCCATTTGGCTTGACGTGGTGATTTATGAATCAATATCCTGTTGTGAACAAGGAAATTTGTAAGCACTCAAAAGTCATATCTTCAAAGACCAAAATAAAATAGAAAAAAAAAAGACTCAATCTCAAAACAAATAAGAGAGTTCTAATATCAAATAAAAGACTATCCCCAGCAACGGCGCCAAAAACTTGATACGTGATTCCTTCCAAGGTGTATTAGATTGTGCAAGTAATCAGTGGATGTGAGTCAAGATATCGTACCTAGAGACAGTGTATTCAAGTGATAAAACTACTGCATTATTAATCCTAAGTTGAGTCAAAGAAAATTGGATGAGATGAATTAAGTCTAAAGCTGATGTAATTAAAAAACTGCAATAAACACATTGAGAAAACAGTAGGAAAGAAGTAGCTAAGGTTATGATCTAACTCAGTTATTCCTTGTGATTCAATATTCTCAGTTTACCGAATTATTAAAATGTCTTGTTATGGCAAAATCTCCTAGGGTATCTATTACTCAATCTCTTGATATAGCAGTTCTATCTCAGCTACACTTCATATATCTCTATAGTGAAGATTAAGTTAACTAAAATGCTTTAACATGATTTATGAAATTCCTTGCTTACAAAGATCCTAATTTGAAATCGGGTCTCCTTAGCACAAAAAATCACAAACCGATTTTATCTCTAGTCAATTCTTATGTTATGGTGTTCGATATTCTAGATCTACCTTAATCCATCTCGTCTTAGTCTCAAGACTAGCATCAAGTCATACTAATGGTGGTCAATCAATAGCATGCATAGAGATTAACATCAACACGTAACAAAGAAAACAATTAATCCAGAAAAATTAAAACTCATTAATCAAAATTCATAACATCATCTTCAAACAACCATGGTCCAGATAAATTAATTCATAATCACAAATAACAAATTAACAATAATCTTCATAGATATGTGATCTTAATCTAGAAAGATAACTGAAAACTCCCTATAATTGATGACGAATCATTGATTGCTCATTGGACCTTCAATCTTCAAATATGAACAAGAGATCTCCAAGTGTTCTCTTAGCTTCCTCCTTGATTGACACGAGGGTTTGGAAACTAAAAAATGGACTTTCCTAGTGTCTAAACTCTTCCTATAAACTAATAAAAGTCGGTTATTTATGAAATTAGGGCAATAGGCCCACAAATCACTGTTTCACCATGTTTCGGTTGCGAAGCACAGTCTCAGATGCACCAAAATGCCATTTGAAAATATGATTTTAGCTTTCGTTTTTAAAACTACAGTCAAGACCGCGATTTAGACGTAACATGCTCAAGTTTTATATTTTATCCAAAACTCTTTCTACAGATGTCTGGTTTAGGTGATTCAAGTTCTGACTCTAGGCCAAGACATAGGTCTTAAACTTTCATGAAGGCACCAAGATCTGGTTCAGTTCGACATATGTGTAAATTGTGTCTAAAGTTTTAGGTTGTGAAATCTTCATTGCTCACTATCTTCTTTTGTATATTTCTTCCGTTTTAAGCTTGATTCAGACTTCCTTTCTTGGATTTCACACTCAAATCATTTTTATCCTTCAAACATGGCATGAACAAATCAAAGCACTTTGTAGGATACATTCAATCGAAAAGCAATCAAAACACTTTGAATCGGGGATATAAAATAGTGTAAAATCTCTACTTATCAGTAATCATAGAATAATTCAAGTCATGCTTGATAATATATAAGACATCGTATGGAATATCAGGTCGATAAGAATTACTCTTACACTACAAGATTTTAGAAAGTTCCAGATTTGATTAGAATTCCATTTTAAGGAAATTTCTTTGGTGTTGTTCAGTTACTCATTTTCCAAATGAAAACCCTCATAGCAAGTCTTTTTAGTTCATCAATATCCCTTCATCTTGATGAACCCTTTCAAGACTTGAAACTAATTTAAGCCACAATCTTGGAGACATTCCATCATCACCATACTCGATGCGCAATGATTTTCGATAGCTTTGTGTGATTCTTCAAGACTTTACTAAGCTAATTTTAAACTATTCAAGGATAAAGAATGTTAGGAAAGGTAATTGACTTTATTTATATGAAAAGGATTGTTTCCACAGAGTGAACTGTTACAAGAAATGTCGCCCAAAATTGGTGCATCGAGCATCTACTCTAACAGAATCGATAAAGGGATGAAGGGTGCTGCTTGTAGAGGTGATGGTACTATCGAGGTTTCTGGTTGCAGTGCTAGTGGGATAGCAACTGATGATGTTGTCACCATTTGGAGGTTGTTGTTATGGAGAACTAATGCGACAATTGCCGCGAACAGGCGCTCCCATTGGTTCATTACCGGTTGCTCAACCTTCTCTAAGGGTGGATTCAACTCCACATTAGGCAATATAAGATGCACGCGTCCAGAAGCTTGCTCGGGTTCCCACGATACGCAGAGATCAGTGAATGGTAAAATCGATAGAGATGCGTCTCACTCGATCAGTGCACAAGTGGTCTGCATTGGAGATGCTAACAAAGCTTGCACCTCCAACGAATGCGTCGCTAGCTTGTGAATGTCTAGAACGTGTCATGGAGGAGTTGATATTCATCCCAAGTTGGATGGCGACAACCTCAGTCGAGTAGTTGGTAATAAGCGTCATTGCACCACCGGCGGAGTGGCAGAACGTGACACGGTGGTTAGGGTTTTCGCATCAAAAGGTGAAATGTGATGCACAACATGAGGGATAGAGACTGATTCGGGCGGCGGTGCGACGGTCTTTCCCCCTTTCGCTAACACATAATCATTGTTGTTTTTTCGGAAGTCGTCATGGTATATCACGCCTTAAGCTCAAAATTTTTCCCAAGGCATCCTCGAGTTTCGAGACTCAAGACTAATCCCTCGAGGTACTGTTGGACACAATTGTTGGGACCTCTCCCAAGGAAGTTGTGTGCATCCACAAGGGTTTGAACACAAGACCTCTTGCTTAAACGACCAGAGCCTCTTCCACTAAGGCCAACTTCTTTTGATAATGGGTCAATTATTATTAAGCGGCGTGTGTGGGAGATTTGTGTAAAGAGTAAATCACTATTATCATAGGTCTAACATAACTAATAAATTAAGACCCAACCCTCCTAAATCAGAAGACAATTACCCAAAATATTCAAAACATTACCATTTTAATCTTAATCATTAATTAATACATTTAACCTTTCACTACAATTTAAGAACATGCATAATTGAGGAAAATGTAGGGTTGGGCTAAATCAGAATATGATTGGGTTAGGCAGACCGGGTGGTGGTTACCAACCACTGGTTGGGTTGCTGATTCTATCGGATTGGGTCGGGGCTTGGGAAAATTGCAATTTTAGTCACGCAATTAACGATGTTAGCGTCTTTTCTCATCTAATGATATCCGGGACAATTGCATATTTAGTTATGTATCTATGGGTGGCAAAATTGGGGGGATTTTATCAGTTTCACCCATTTTTGGGTCAAATTGATCAAAATGACCGAGTTTATGTATCATTTATCAATATAACTTGGAGGCGCCATTCAATTTTTTATTTTTTCAGAAATTAAATTGAAGGCGCCATTTGAAGTGGCACCTTCAATTTTTATTTATTTTTTTTTTTTTTGAAATGGCGCCTTCAAATTAAATTTTTTTAAAAAAAAAAAAACGTCACTGTAGCAGTCAACAAAAGCTGACTATTACAGTGATGAAGGGGCCATTTCAAATGACGCCTTCATTTTTTTTCTGGAATATTTAATATTTTCTTTAAAATTTGTTGAATTTATATAAGGATTTAGGTAAAAAAAAAATTCCTTAGTTCGGGCTCATTTTCTGTCATTTTTCCTATATTTTTGGACTTTGACATGAACACGTAAATTGTAGATTGACTCACAAAGTTTCTAACGGTGCAAGAATTGGTTTATTTCGATACCAAAGTGAAGAAATACGACATGCTAAAAAAGAGACATTAGAGTAGTTTTTTTGCAAAAAAGAATTTTTAACGAACGTCAAAGACGTACAAAATAAATGTTGAAGACATACAAAACGACAATATAAACTACAAACGAATGTCCAAGATATACAAAATAAGAAAAACTACATATGCGAGTTACAAATCCCTAAAAATGACGCCCCATGCCACAAGTGCGTCTTTGACGTTGTCTCCTTTGTCGACCTTGTCGTCCCTTACCAACCGTATGATCAATTTGTAATTGAGCATCCTCATAACCACTCAAATTCAAATCAATAGTTTGTGGATTAGGTAAATTCATTGAACTCGACTCTTCACGCTCTTGCATAGCTGTCATATACGAGTGAAATGCAACGGGTGATGCATGGAACTCCGGACGTGTTGGTATCTGTCCAGATAAGGGATCTACACTCATATCCTCAGAATAAGACTGTTCAAATGTAGACATATAAGGAGTGAAAGGAGACTCCATGTGTGGTTGTGGTGGATCAGGCACATAACAGCCAACCCCCTCATTGTCCACATTATGGAAATTGTCATGTGATGCTGAAGCACCACTAGTGAATGTAGATGGACCCGATTGTTCAAACGTTGACCTAAATGAGGTGGGATAAGGCCCTACAAATGGAGGAACTTCATGTGGCGGATCTTCTCGTTGTTGGGCATCTCTGTGTTGTCTCCTATTGTCTTCGTGTACAACTTGACGAGCTATGGTCGTGTAACGATGCCTAAATGCCATCAATGAGTCAAATGTTTCATCTTCTTCAGGTATCGAGTCCGCACGAGCCACAATTTGTGCCATTTGCTCAGCCTATAAATCATGTAGAATTATAAATTTAATTTTTTATTACAAACAAAATTAAAAGTATTAAGAAATCAAAATTTAATTTGATTTACATACCAAAAGTGATTGCCTAGGTGCATCTCCATATTGATACCCTATCTCTACATCCACACCACCACGCCCTATGAATCGACGTGTAATTGCTTTATACCAATTTTTGTATCCAACAATGGTAGCGGGTGCGCCCTCACTGATCAATGGTCCATGCATAATTTTGGAGCGTCAGTTTGTCCATAAGTTTATATAGATATTATGATGCATGCTCCAATTCTTACCAACATAACCTGTGCGACTTTCATTGTGCAATGTATCCTGACCCCGTATTGGATTTGGAGGAATATCCCGTTGTATTCCAAATTGTCGAAGAACACGATCAGGACGATGCATTTCCACGATGTCATAGAAGATTAATGGACAATGTGATCTCCAATGTGCATATCCGTCTTCTGATTGCAACCATGTAAGCTCGTCGGGATCATAAGGCTGCCAAATAAACTGCATTTAGGAAAACAAATATTATGAACAATATATCAATTATCAACAACAATGTAATAATATAAAATAACATCATCAATTTTCTTACATCGGTCCATGACATTTTATCCAAAATATCTCTAATAACTCGTAGTTCCCTATGCGCCGTATGCATGTAATTGAGATGTTTTGACCACCTATATTTTATAGTTTATATCGTTAGTGAACATATACATTGATTATTAATACAGCAAAAAACTGTATAGTAATATTTTACCGTGCACCATACGGGTACGTTGGAAGTGGCTCATTTCCATCAAGACGCATCGGCACCCATCGATCTTTTTCAGCTAATTGGACAGACATTAATCTTGGTAACCGTGACCATGTCCAAATCTGTAAGATAATATAATTAATACAACTTCAAATATGAAAGATGATTTCAATTAAGTATATACACATTTAATTTTTACCTGCAAAAGTTGTATCCCTCCACAAATATTTTTTGTATAATCTTTTGATGAATTGCACAATCCACGATATAGACACGCCAACACAGCACTACCCCAACTAAAATGCCGAACTCGCCCAATGTCACACATATGGTGGAGAAATAACAAATTCACACAGGTATTCGGGCACATGACTCCCCCTAGGAGATATAGCTCCCATGCCCGAGCATATTGCACTACGCTTTCATCAGTCGTTTGATCAGTGATCTTCATATTTCCAACATATGTATCCAGGGCACTAAGTTTTAGTCTCCAACCTTTGAACGCAGACTGATTTGGATAAAATCCTAATAAGTTCTCACAAAAATTTTGTCGTGCAACCGGACTCATACTAAAATATGTGCCTGTTATAGCATCACCTTCAATGGGGAGTCCCCAAATAGCTGCAATGTCCTCAAGTGTGACTGTTGCCTCCCCACAACGAAGATGAAATGTATGAGTTTCAGGGTGCCATCTTTCAACCAGAGCAGTGATCAACAATGCATCAACCTGAAAAAGCCCACAAAGTAACACTTCGCCGAAACCCATATCATCCAATATACATAAAACATGCATAGGTAAATCTTTTTCTACAGGCCAAAACTTTCCGTCATGGCGCCTAGTGCGCAGTGAATCATCAACATCAATGTGTCCAGTATACACAAGAAATGGGGTTTCTTCTGAATTTGGGCGCTTAGTCTGAACTCCAACTCCAAGTAATAAGTTGAAAAAAGAAAAAGGAAAAACTATAAAAGTAATAATAATAATAATAATAATTGATTTTTCTTTAGTCAAGAATAAAAAAAAAAGAAAAAAAGCTATCCGCAACAACTCTCAAGAACCGGTGCGGATGTTGAAAATAAAAAAATGACAAAAATCTATCCACAACGGCTCCTCAACTGTTGTTCGGATTTACATGAAATTGAATTAAAAACTAAAAAAGAAAATATAAAAGATTAAGATATAAACCACCTAAGCGAACGACTAATGGGAAGCCGTTGTCAAATCTAGTCTTATACAACGACTATAATTAGCCTTTTGCGTTACCTCTTTCCACAATGGCTAAATAGCCGATGTGGATACTTATGTGGTAAATATCCACATTTCTTGTAGTGTATAAAAATAAGAAAAAAAGTTATTTATATTGAAAAATTAAAAGAAAAATATCAAAGAAATTTTTTACAGAATGAGATAACTAGGAAAACTGGGAAGATTGGGAGTAGTCGGGCTGGAATGACTGGGCAGATTGATAGATTGGTCAGACCGGTCTGTCGGTCCAGGGACTATAAAATTTCGACTGGGCAGACCGGTTAGAGGGTTTTGGTAGAGAGCTGTTGTGTAGTACCCATTTCTTTTGGGGAAAGTAATTTTTTTTTTTTTTTTACAAATATTATATTTAACATTATTTTTATGATAAAGGTATTTTAGGGAATTCATATTTTCATTAAGTGAGGAGCCTATGCAACTTAATTAATTGAAGATGGAGGCTAGTTCTTAAATAAGGGAGCCAACTTAAGGCTATTATGCTAAACAGCCCCTCGAGACCTTGTACTCGGATTAGCCTTTTCGGGTTTTAGACCATGAATACTTCAAATGCCAACGTGTCCCGCTTTATCTCAATCCAATAACAAGAAGAAATTTATGGATGTATCAATGTGTATTGTTGAATGAATTCGAATCCATGAGCACTCCTTGGAGTCGAAGTGGGTTTGCCAGATGACTGATGATTTTGACTCAATTCAGACATTTATGTGCACAGAGAAACACTCACAATAACGCCTAAAAGAAATTGTTTATTAGTAGTCCGAAAAATTGAAATAAAATTGACATCCATTGATTCATAATTAATATCCTTCAAACACTTGTTTAATTAAAAATTAGGCTTAACTTATTATAGTCAGTCTTCTAGTTGGTGTGCTCCATCCCGTCCTTGATCAAGAAAGTCGTTGAGCAGCCTGAATATAGCTGCTAGCTTCAAACTAACGTACAAGTCCTTTGACTATTCAAACCATTGGAGTTTTAACAAAATGAATTAGTACCAATTGCAATTACTAACGATTTGACGTAATAATGTTATCCTTGAAATTACATAATCATTTAAGTCAAAACAAAATTGAATGAAACGATTATATGATACATCTCATGAATAAATCAAATAGTAACAATTTACAATCAACTAATAACTATTATATTCAGTTAACAACTACTATAAAAGTAGATAAATGCCCACATACAGGTGGGAGTTAAAGCCCAATACCTCCAATATTTTAGGATCTCATTTTTGCGAGTAGAGTTAAATTTCGTTGATAATCATTTAAGTTAATCTAAACACCACAAGATCCTTGTTGTTTCTTTAATTTTGTGATAAAAACTTCAAAATTAACATATATATGTTCAATAAAGAAAAAAAACATGTCTAATTTATTTCATATGTTTCCTCAATCTCAAAATGAATAACACAAAAGCCATCTCCTCAAATTCTTGGGACCAATTTTTTTTTTTGGTAACTAGTAAGCTTGTATTTTATTAAACAAATTGCATCGTTATCAGGCATACCCGGGTTCAATATCAGCATATCAACATTACATCTTAACTCTATCAAACCAATATATTACTTTAAACTTTCATAATTTTGTTAAATTGACCGAGCCACATGAATTGAACCAAATGACTTTTGACCAAAAATACCAACTTACATGTTTTAATTCCATTTATTTGGATCTTAATATGCTTACTTTTTAGATATTGACAAAGACTGCGGTCTATTCAACAAGAATCTGATGAAAAACTGAATTCATTACGGCAAAATGCATCACAAAACGTTGAACCAAAACAATTGGATCATATTCGTTTAAATAATTATTGAATAAACAAATAGAAATACAAAACAAAAGAGGACTAATTTTATCCCTATGGGAATAAAATAAGGGTTAATTACACTAGTTATCCATCTTATTTAGTGTAATTTCAGTCCAGTCCTCTTATTTTGAATACATAACAAATAGCCCCCTCTATAATAAAACTTTACATCGCCCCCTTCCATAAAAGAAACTAAGGGAATTTTCTAACATCGTCAAAAATATGTTCTAAATTTTCTATTTTGCCCAGGGGCGGATCTACCTGTTAGGAAGGGGGGCAGTGCCTCCACTGATTTTTTTTTTTTTTTGATATATAAATATTTTTAAATTTTAATTTATAAGTTACATAATGCCCCACTCAAATTATTAAATGTCCCCCCTCAATTTTGAAAAATTAATTTTTTACCTTACAAAATTTTTTATATTTGAATTTCGCTCCCCCTCAAGATAAAAAAATATCATGTTTTCCCCCTTTACTTTGAGTTCGCCCCCCAAAACTCAAAATTCTGGCTATAACAAAAGATGTATAAGAGTATAAATTATGTCAAAAGTTGTAATTGAACTTAATTTCTTGTTATATTTTTCCCCATAAATATAACGTACCGTACCGCGGGGGGCAAGCCCCCCCCCCCCCCCCTTAACAAATTGTATAATTATATCACAACAATTTCACCCCCCTAGGTAAAATTTCTGGTGCCCCCACTGACAAAAAAATCTAGATCCACCACTGATTTTGCCCTTGAGGGGTAAATTTTTCAAATTAAAGAGTATGTAATTGTAATTTTCAATTTGGTTTTAAATAAATGATTTCGTAAAGACTTATTAACACTTGATAATAAAGTGCAAATTCGATGTATGCCAATTCGATTATCTTTTTAAAAAATAAAAACATATACCGAGTTTCGATTTGATTTAGGAGCAATATCACAATTCAATACAGATGAATCTATGTAAATTTTGACTAACGGTCGTTAGTCAGATGAAGGGTAAATGTAAAGTTTTATTATAAGAGTGGGATAAATGTAAGGTTTTATTATAAGAGGTGATGTTTGTTATGGGTCACAAATAAGTGGACTGATGAGTAATTATACTAAATAAGAGGGGTAGTTAGTGTAATTAACCCTTAAAATAAATCCACTGAACAAAGAATAGGGTAATTGGCACTTTACCCCTTAAATAGAGTCACTTGGCACGTCACACCAAAAAATTGGTGCGCAGTTGAGTAATTTTTTTTTTGGCACTTTGTGCCGTTAAATATTTTCCGGTGGATCTTGCATGTGAAATGACAATTAGTCGTAAAATCAACGATAAAATGTCAAAATTAGATGATTAAAAATAAACTTTTACCTCCACATACCTATTGCGCATTTTTTCTTAGAAATTCTTTTTTAAGTCTTTACTCTTTAAGTTTGATCTCTATTACATATTTCCTCCTTTTGCCACTAGTTACCATTCTCAACTTTCATATGCAAAATTAATTCTGAAGTAAAATGAGATTTAAAAGAACGATATTACCCTCCAATTTTTTGCATCTGACCGAGAAGCCCCCCGAAAGGTCTCGTATAATGCAAAGTGCCAGAAATATCTTATCCAAGAGTACAATTTGCAAAAAAATTCAATTCTAGGGAGCAAAGTGTCGAATGACTATATGTCGAGGGCGCAAAGTGCCAATTTACCCCAAAGAATAAAAAGGGATGATTCATGCAGTTGAAGAAGCCAACATGGGCAAAATGGGAATTTTGCCTCCTGGAAAATTCCATATTAATAATAGGCTTATGAGCTCATCTCATCTCATCTCATCTCATCTCCTCCAACTTATATATATACACACAATCTGGAACACAACTATACAATTCAAAAGTACACAACATATACATACATACATATATATATATATATACTATACAATTTGATTACTAGAGCTATAGCAATGGCAGGTGGAATGACAGAGAAAGATCTTGAGACAATCAACCGGAGAATGGCTTCCGTCGCCGGCCATCTAATTCCGTCGCCGGAGAATGGGAATAATAGCAATATTACTTTGTTGAATTGCAGCTCGGGAATAGACGATACCTACCACCGTGTACACGGCGAAGTTCCGACTCATATTCCGGCATGGAAGCCGGCGTTGGATGATTCCGGCAAGCCCTTCACTGACATTATTTATGAAAAGGCAGTTGGAGAAGGCATTGCTAAGGTATGCTTTTTTGGTACAACTTATTTTTATTTTTATTTTATTTTGGCAATTTTTAGTGATGGAACTATCACTATTGAATTTTAAGTTGAGAAATGATTAACGTGTACGATATTTTTGCTTTTTATCATGTTTTGGAGTGCTATTTGGATAGTAAAACTTTTGAATATTAGTAGGCCAAGTAATGGTCCTTGTATCGCTGTCTAAATTGCGTTTTGTTGGTCTCTCAATTTGTTGATGTCTCACTTTAGTCCATGTGTGAGCTCATAATTCCTAACACTGGAAATGAATTTATTTTTTTGATTTTATCCTTGCACATGTAATTAAGAATATTTCATCAAATATGAGGGAATATTTTGGCCGATTCCTGTTGGGATTGTGACCCGAAAAAGTATAGTGAGACGATTTTGTCTCAAAAATTGATAAACCAAAATAAAAACACATTTTAAACTTGAGGAACTAAAATGATGCAAAATGAAGATTTGAGGGTCCCTAAAAGTACTTGGCAAAATTAGTAATCTATAATGGGCTTTCTACCACAAGTAAAATTGTACTAGCTACCAAATAAATTAATTCAAATAACATGTTAATAACAAAAGCGTCTAGCATTTCGTGTTATAAAGATATAATAGGATAATTATAATGTAGAAGAAGAAAACAAATAGAAAAAATTAAAAGTCGAGTCTTTTCATCATTATACATGTCTAATTTGAATCGATGTGTGTAACAAGAGTTCTTCTCTTGTATGCACAATATATTGCTGTAACGGGCTATTATTAGCGGTTTGAATAATCTGTATCGTAATGTCGTGTTTTATCTTATATTACGTATTACATATGTATGTCGTTGTATATATATTACAACGTGAATGATAATCAAATACTCCTATATTTTAGTTCACCTAAGTATGTTTTACCATTATTTTGCAAGCAGATAACTATTAATCGGCCGGAGAAGAGAAATGCTTTCCGGCCACAAACAGTAAAGGAGCTCATGCGTGCATTCAACGATGCTAGGGACGATAATTCTATTGGAGTTATCATTTTCACCGGGAAGGTAATTTATTCTCAAATTACATATTTAAAATTATTGTGACTGAAAAATAGAATGAAACACGAGTTCAGGTTCTAACACGTCCAAATTTGAAGTCAACTTAGGAAGCAGTACTAAATCAATATTCAACTTAATAAAATATGTGCCGGCTTTCTTTTATTGCAATTTATTAAATGCCAGCAATATTCTAGAATTATTTCTTGTTTGACCATCTTAATATTAATTAGTACATTAACAAGATTACTCTTTGAATTTCATGATTTGACATTTTATTTGACTGCTGGGAATCTGGTAGTCTTGAAAATCTTAACAATATTAGCTCTTAATTCTTCATTGTATTTTTTTCACATTCGATAGTAGTACTTAATTTGATACAATTTCTTGTTAATATTAGGAAATGTTGAAAACAAAATGACCGAGCCAGGACAATAATAAAAATACTGCCCGAAATATTCAATTTCTTTCTCCATCCTAAGATTTTACAGTAGGCCCCGACAACTCAATAACTCATATAGATATACATACAAAAACATAATAAAGTACAGGGATAATTACACTCATACCCCTCAATGATGGGGTAATTACACAAACATCCCCTCATTAATTGATAATTACAAATACACCCCTCATGCTAAAAATTTCTCACAATTCCACCCCTGTACGTGTAATAATTCTTACAATTGCACCCCATGTAAACCTTACAGATAGACCCCCTGAAGGGGTGTGTATATAATTATCAACTAGTGAGGGGTGATTTGTGTAATTACCCCATCATTGAGGGGGTGTGAGTGTAATTATCCCTAAAGTATATCTGTGCTATTTCCATTTGCGGGATGTTTTTACTTAAATACCATTGCTCAAGTTGTTCGCTAAATTTATGTCCAATCAATAGTTTCTCGTGATATTACCATTCTTTTGTACTTATTCTTAGCTTGAAATAATGCATGATACGATTAATTATAGCACCCTATTTCTCAATTGTATGACGAACATTGCTTATATATTATGTTACCTAATAAAACACACTCTAACATTTGAATCATACCATAAAAAAAGGGATAATTACACTCACACCAAATAATGGGGTAATTACATACACCTCCTCTCACTAATTGATAATTACAAACGCACAACTCATGTTTAATAGTTAAAAACGAATATTTTGCAGGGAACCAAGGCATTTTGCAGTGGTGGCGATCAATCACTTAGAGGAAAACAAGGTTATGTTGATTATGATAATTTTGGTCGACTAAACGTTTTAGATTTACAGGTACCATTTTGTTCGCGAAAAAATAAATTCTCAACATAGAGCAAAAATTTATCATTTTTAAGTACTCTTTTGTTCTGAAGTTATTTATCAATGCAGGTGCAAATTCGCCGTCTTCCCAAACCAGTGATTGCAATGGTTAGTTTTATTTATTTATTTTTGTTTTATTGACCATATATCATATTCATATAAATTATGCATCCTAAATTATGTTAATTTTTGTTATTATGTGAAAATTAGGTTGCAGGGTACGCAGTAGGGGGTGGACATGTGCTCCATATGGTCTGTGACCTGACAATTGCAGCAGATAATGCTATTTTTGGCCAAACAGGACCTAAGGTAATAAATCTAATTTCTTGTTATATTTTTTTGTGTTTTTATTTCTTAATAAGAATTTCTTATACTATTTAGGCTTCTAAGAGATTTAAATCTTGAAACAAATTAATGTTATTTGCAAAACTGCAGGTCGGAAGCTTTGATGCAGGGTACGGGGCTTCTGTAATGGCTCGTTTGGTAAGATTTGAAGCTTATGAGATTGCCGACAAATCTCATTTTTGGTCCCGTAAGTGGTCCAGAGTACACTTTTAGTCCTTCAAGTGGTTCAAAGCTTACTCCCAAGTGGTTTGGTATTGCCAAGGTCATGAGTTCGAATCTTGACTGGAGCAGCCGGCTTCTGGAATTATACTTGCCCTTGGTGGTGCTACTCTGACGGGGTCAGTGCTTGCGCTGGTTATTCAGTTGGTCTGATATGTTCGTTGGTGAACATGAGAGTCCGAACATTGAGTAGCGTGGGGTGTTTTTGTCACCATCACTAACACCCTCTTTTTGTGCTGATAAAAAAAAAGTTATAAAAAGTCTCAATGTTGGTCCCAAAGCCAATTTCCATCAGAAATTTAACAGTCAACTCCGTAGTCAACATTTTAACCGACTTTTTTGAAAGATTTTGTATTTGAATGACACCTGATATTCAATGAAAACATCGTGATAATGAATATAATCATTGTGTGAGTGCATTTACGCGTCAATTCTCCCCGAAAAAGTCCGTCAAAATGTTGACTAACGGAGTTGACTGACGGAAATTCGCTTTGGGTCCAACATTGAGACTTTTTATAACTTATGGGACTAAATGTGAAACTTTTATAAAGCGTTGAACTAAAAGTGTACTGTGGACCACTTACGGGACCAAAAATGAGATTATCCCGAGATTTCTTATGCATATCTTACTAGTATTTTAGAATTGGTAAAAGTGCCTAACATGTTAATTGGATAGGTTGGCCCAAAACGAGCACGCGAAATGTGGTTTATGGCGAGGTTTTACAATGCTGCTGAAGCTGATAAGATGGGACTTGTTAATACTGTCGTCCCGGTAAGTTCGATTGCTTCTAAACTAATTCACTTTAAATACCGGCGGCACATAAATTCAGGCATTATTTCTTAGAAATCAAACATGATAATTAAGAACATAATATCATATGATCCGAGAGCGAAATTTGTTATATATTAGAGTAGACGTACAGAGAGAGTCACTAAAACGGTAGCCTCAACGAAATACCACTTCAATTGAGCATTATGACATATTACTGTCCATATCGATCAAACATACATAACTGGTCTGAAATTGTAGCATAATTGATCTGATACAAAAATGGTTGTAAAAGAATTAATTGATCAGTTAAGCTGAACAAAATGTTATTTAAACCTGTTTGAATTATTATTAAGCTTCAAAATTTGTATTTAAGCTAGGTGTGATAGTTAATCAAATTGAGCTAGAACGAGTTTCAGTCGAGCCGAACACAAGTCAAGCTTATATAGTTCGATATTTTTAATGTATTTTAACATTTTTACTAAACGGGCCGAGTTTCAAAACTTATCGAGGAAAAAAAAGTGTTATTTGAACGAAATGAGTTCAACGTAGTTTTTAAAAATGTAACTGGAGTCGAGTATTGAGCAATCTGTTTGTTTTTCAGTCCTAGGCGCAAAGCTGCTTCACTTGACTAACAAAAATAATATACCAAAAATATTGTGTTGTTGCAGTTGGAGAAGTTAGAAGAGGAAACAATCAAATGGTGTCGAGAGATGTTAAGGAACAGCCCGATGGCACTTCGTGTTATCAAATCGTCTCTCAACGCTGTTGATGATGGGCATGCTGGTCTTCAGGTATGCCTCAAAACTCTATATAAGTAAGATTTGCAACAGGTGAAACTTGTATGTATCATTATTAGTGATGTAGTAATAACTCCATGATCATTTCAGGAAATTGGAGGAGATGCAACCCTTTTGTTTTATGGAACTGACGAAGGTTCCGAGGGGAAGAACGCGTACTTGGAACGTAGGAAACCCGATTTCTCGAGATTTCCTCGCCTTCCGTGATTTTTATTTTATTTTTACTAGCAAAAGTTTGATGCATATGGTTATGCTTTTTTGGCTTTGCTATAAGGAAGAAATAATGTTTGGGAAATAATAAGTTTGTATGAGGATAGAGCAAATTTGGTGGTTCAGTATATGTCCTTTTTTGAGGTAGTGGATTCGATTCAGGCTGCCACAAGTTGTAATAAGTTTTTAATCTTAGTCCTTTTTTGAGGTAGTGTTTTTCACCTTCTTTGATTTTTCTGCTCGTCCAACGAACGGAACGTCTTTTATAACCCAAGCAAAATATTAGTCTAAAAATATAAGAACATAAATAAAAAATTTATAACATAGAGCAAGAAACTAAAAATAAAAACAAAAACAAAATGGGCCCTATGTTTCACAATCCACTTTTGGCCTTTCCTTGTCCATTCCTGAATAAATGATTTTGATCGCTTTCAAAATAAATTGTCTGAATAAAAATATTTAGTAGCTAAATACGAAATATTTTATTTAATTAAACTCATGTGCTCGCAGAAAATTTCATTAGAAGAATTAATTAGGGCGTCTTGTAGTTTCTTTGCAATGTAGTAATGAAAAAAAGCATCTCTTATTATTTTTATCTGATATAACTAAGATACAGTCTTTGCTAAAATTTCGATGAACAAGTAACAATAATCAAATGTGACCAAATATTCAAAAAGAGTTACCATAGCAATAATTTTTTGGGCTCTCTCTCGCTTGTTTTCGGGCCTGTCCCTTTTCATCCACTTTCTTCACCTCGACTGCCTCGATGGAAGAGAACCCGGGCCAGCCACCGCCCCTTGCGGTGGTGGCGAAGCGATCGGTTAAGAAATTTAAACGCGGCCTGCATGATGACCAAAGCAATGACCCGACCATGGGAGACTCAGACTCGATAACATAGCCACTGAAGGCGATGGTATCAACAAGAATACTACGCAATCTAACTTATGGAAACCAGGCAACCTTCAACACACATGGAAAACACGGGTGACTCATAGAAAATTCTATATTGGAGAAGGAGAAAATGACGATCTCGATAAGTGGTCTCGTACAAATGGTAAACTAAAGATCGATCCTAAAAACTTTGGAGACACCACCAATAAAATACCCAGGTACACTATATCTGATGAACAGATGCGTATACTATCAAAACCCTTTCGTCGAGCGCTGATAATCAAAGTCTTGGGAAGAAATATTGGATACACCACCCTTAAAAACAAGACTAGATTTCTATGGCAACTCTTTTACGACATGGAACCGGTGGATCTTGGTAATGGATATTACATGGTCCGCTTTTGCGAGAAAGAAGACTATGATCGGGTTCTCGGAGATAGCTCATGGATCATCCTAGGTCACTATCTCACAGTCCAAATATGGCGGCCTGAATTCCGAGCTTCGAAAGCCACCATCAACACCACACTCACCTGGATAAGGTTCCCAGAGATACCTTTAGAATGTTTCAACTACGATGTCCTCGCGGGAATTGGAATCGTGGTTGGGAAAGTAATAAAAGCTGATAAGCATACGTCATAATCCCTCCGAGGCCGCTTCACCCCCGTTTGTGTGGAGTTGGATTTAGCCAAGTCACTGGTTCCCTACATGATGCTCAATGATCAACCTCAAACCATTGAGTATGTAGGTCTCCACTTGATCTGTTTCACTTGCGGATCGTATGGGCATCGTAAAGAAACATGCGGAACCAATTGCTATGCAGAAACCAAGGATGAAAACATTATGGAACATCCCCGGATCATGCCAAGACAACGTCAACACACAACAAGCAACCTCCTGAGCATGATGGCTATGGCCTATGGATGCTTGCTCCGACCCGGGCCCATAAACCAGCCATTATGAACTCCAACGATCACAAATTTGGAAGGGGCGACAATGACGAAAATTATTCTAAAGTTGGTAAGGACGATTTGCAGAATAATCAAGGGAAGGAAAGCATGCAGACAAAATCTCCTAAACAAGGAATGAGCACAAAATTTGTGGTGAAAAATAGGGGAACTCCCAACGGTCCTATCCAACATGGATCAGACATGGACTCTTCTATAGGGCTTGGTGGAGTGAATCAAAGAGGAGCAGGTAAGGACAAAGGCAAAATAAAAGTTGGATCCAGATTTGATATATTAAGTGGGCTCGAAGAAGAAGAGAATAACATTTTAGGCCTAGTGGTAAGTGTCGGAGTATATGATATGGACAAGACGAATGTTAGCCCATTTTCGGTGGCCCAAGATCACCTGATGGCACAGACTCACGACATGGAATTTATAAGCCCAACCAAGATCCTCCAAGTGGACCGAACCAGCCTCCCAGAAATTCCTTTTGGGGATTGCTTCACCATAGTACAAAACTCCATAAGCCAAAGCCCAGTGGACGAAAGTGGGCCAAGCCATGGCACCCGCCAAGCGAAGTCTAAACCCACACCAAGTACCAAAAAATTAGCTAAATTCATGAAGAAGGGCCACAAGCCTATAAAAACTAACATAAAATCCACAAGCTTGAGCAAGCCCAGTAATTTAAATCTCTCTCAGACCCGTTGCACCCAAGTCTTGTCTTTGGCCAGAACCAACACACGCTTGACAAAATACCAAATAATTCTCCCACTGATACACACCCTAAAACTAACATGCAAGTCACAAACTTTGACCCTGAAGATAATTCTCACTTTACCGATACCTCATCCTTGGTGGCGACGAACAACAGAATACATGACCATATCCACGAGGACCATTTTGATGATGTTTTGGAAGAGATAAATAGCGATGTGGATGACACCACAACCATGGCTTCGAACGCTGGCAAGGAGGTTATTGGGGGGGTCTCTGACCCTCACGGTACGAAGTTTTCGTTCCATGTTTTTTCTATCCTTCTTTATCAAGTTTTAATGAATTGTATTTTTTTGAACTACAGGGGAGCTAGTAACCCGACCTTCCTTAATATCCTCCAAGATCTCCTTCGTACTCATAAGCCAAGTATTCTCGTTCTCATAGAAACTCGGGCTAAAAGAGAAAGGGCTATCCTTCTTTATCAAGCTTTAATGAAAGCATTTTTTGGAACTACATGAAAGCGGGTAACCTGACCTTCCTTAATATCCTCCAAGATCTCCTTCGTAATCATAAGCCAAGTATTCGAGTTCTCATGGAAACTCGGGCTAAAAGAGAAAGGGCTGATGAAATCATCAAGCATAGTTATTTCGATAATGTTGAGCTAGTTGGTACGCGGGGTTTCTCGCGAGGCATATGAGTCTTTTGAGATTCAACTACTGTTCATCTTGAGTTTATTGCAGCTAATAGCCAATGTATCACGGCTATTGTTCACACCCCTAATGAGCCGAATTGGGCTCTCTAGAACTATCTATGCTAGCCCCAAACCAGATATCTGTGATCAAGTGTGGCACTATATTACTCAAATGAGGCTTGTATCCGAGGGCCGTAGCTCCTGGCGGTGCAACATGAATACTATCATTAAAGACACCGAGAAGTCAGGTGGAGCCCCGTTTGACTACGCTAGGGGACGCTCTTTTAGAAATTGCATCAATGATTGCGAACTTATTGATATGGAATATTCAGGTTCTCACTTCACTTAGGCTAAAAGAAGTCACTCGCCTTTGCAAGAACGTCTTGATAGAATCCTTTGTAACTCAGATTGGAAGACCGATCACCTCATGGCTATGGTGACTCATTTACCTAGAATCGGTTCTGACCCCTCTCCCCTCCTACTAAATTTATCGGGTAATCAAGGCAATAAGAATCCTAATAAATCGTTCAGCATGCAAGTAGCTTGGTTTACTAAACTTGGTTTTAAAGATTTTTTTAAGCACCACTGGAGTTCCAATAATAATCTTACCATGCACACTAGAATCCGCCTTCTCACGTCCGCCATGCAGCTTTGGAACTGGGAGTCTTTTGGAAATGTTTTTAAAAGAAAAAGAGAGCTCTTAGCTCGTATAAAGAGGATCCAAAGGGCCCAATCCATCCAGTTTTGTCGCTCTCTTGAAAAGTTTGAAGCCAAAATCTTAATCCAATATCAAACCACGTTTCGTCAAGAAGAGATTATTTGGAAACAAAAATCGAGAATCCGTTGGCTCAAAGCGGGAGATATTAACACCCGTTTCTTTCATACCTCAGCCTCGACCAAACAACATAGAGCCCGTATTACTACTCTTAAGACGGACATGGGTGACTGGGTCACGGACTCGGTGGAACTTCGGACTATGGCGATGACTTATTATAAAAATCTTTATGGGGCCGACAATGAAGTCTCGGATTACCATTCAACTCCTCACTTCCCTACTCTCTCGGACTGCCACATTGACATTTTGTGCGCCCCGGTTACAAAAGAGGTGGTCAAAAAAGCCCTTTGGAACATGCAACCTACTAAGGCCCCCAGACCTGATGAACTTCAACCCTTATTTTTTCAGAAGTGTTGGGACACGGTGGGTGACTTGGTTACTCAATTAGTTCAAACAGCCATCCAAACAGGTAGTATTGACCCAGGTATCAATGAATCTCTTATCATTATTATTCCTAAAGATAAAGATGCTTCAACTCTTTCTAAATTTAGACCCATTAGCTTGTGTAACGTGATTCTCAAAATCATCACTAAAAGGATGGCTAATTGGCTTCGCCCTCTTATGGACTCATTAATACCTCAAAGCCAAAGTAGCTTCAATAAAGGGAGACAGACAATAGACAACATTATTGTCTCCCAAGAAGTGATCCACAGTCTGAAACTCTTCAAAGGAAACAAAAGCTTTTTATATCTAAAATCGACTTTGAGAAAGCGTATGATCAAGTCAATTGGTCTTTTATAGAAAGAGTTCTTAGGGAGATGGGATTTCCTGATAATTGGACCGACTTAATTATGGATTGCACTAGCTCAGCAAAGCTCTCCCTTCTTTGGAACGAAGAATAAATTGAATGGTTCAATCCAAAATGGGGTCTGAGACAAGGAGGTCCCCTATCCCTGACACGCTAAAAGCTAACGTGCTATGATAGCAAGTGCACTAGTCGTGTGTAGTAATAAGCGTGGACGAAAAGTCCGGGTTGTCGAACCACGGAGACTTGAATTCTAGTTTATGATTTTATAAAAAAAAACAACTACAATAAAAGTAACTTAAATGTAAAAACGTGTACAATAAGAACAAGGTTATGCAAATGAATTAAAACCAATTATAAAGGGAGACTAAGGCACATGCTAGGTCCAAATTGATCAAATATACTTATAAAGGCTCTTGTTGTAGAATTACTCTTATATTGTTATGGTGAAAACTCCTAAGGTAGAGAATAACCGATGTCTCGCGTATAAACTCCTATACTTAGATCGTGATTTCCCAAATATCCCTATCCGGAAATCTAACCACTAAACATGCATTAATGTACTAGAGTTCACTCGATTTGAGTCGAACGACTTCACCCGGGAATCTTTACCTATGTCTAGGGCAATTCCTCATTAGTTGCGGGTCATGATGTGAATTTCTTGCACCCTAAGTCAATTTTCTCCCGAAATATTAACCTAGGCATAAGATTCTAACATATAGTGATCAAGTATATGCAAGATAGACAAAAACACAATTCACATCACATAACAATATAAGAACAACCTCAACAATCATCTATTGTAAGCATATATCACAATTTGGCCTTACATGGCCATAGTCTTACGAATTTAGTTCATAATTGAAAGCATAAAAGACATAAGGGGAATATTCATAGACATAAATGAAATGAAAAGCTCTTAAAAACTCCCTAAATGGTGAATGATGATGGATCTTGAAGTTGAGCCTTCAATCCCCAAGCTCTTTTCCTTCTTCTAGTTTTCCCCTCCAAGAGTGATGAAGAATGGTGATGAATGGTGGAGAAATCAGATTAGGGGCTGCCCCCCTCTCCTCCAAAAATCTGAAATTGATAGTGAATGATGAAGAGTATGGGTTCCCCCTCCTTTTATAGCTAAAATTCCACTAAAGTATGCATTAAGAATTCCCATTAAAGTTCCCCAATGAGAATTCCACCTAAGGTGATGCTTAAAGTTTGGCTTTTAAGATTCCAACCAGCTAAAAAATGCTAAACTTTCGGCCCTTAAGAATTCCACCAAGCATAACCATGTGAAAACTTCAACAAAACACATGCATGCTGCCATTTTCTTGCTTTCCAGCGCAGTCTCAGTATTTTCCTCATAAAATTCTCCACAGATCTCCAAATTGGATGATTCAAGTCCCCATATTCAGATAAAACATAGATCTAAAACTTTTTAGAAGGACATTTCGTCCAATTCAGTCGCTAAGTATACATAAATTACGTTTCAATATGGAGGTTGTTTCTGATTTGGCACCCATAAAGTAAATCCACCAAGAAACACACTTATGACAACCCCTCAACATATGTGTTGAATAATGGCCAAAAGTGATTCTTACCCATCATATAATGCTGGAATTTAGGCTGAAAAGGAGTAACATTCGGACTATCCATGCCTAGGCATGACTAGGAGGGCGTTGGGGCGTATCCTGACACATGTACTTCTCTGTTCGGCGCAGCAATCGTATTTCCTTCACAATTATCTCTATAGACCTCAGATTTAGATGTTTCAAGTTCCCATTTGAAACTAAGACATACATCTAAAACTTTGTAGAAGGAAACTTTGTCTAAGTCGGTCTCGAAATGTACGGAATTATCGCTCGAATGTGGTAGGAGATGCATAAACCACCTAGGTGTTGAAAAACATGCTTGAACTTGTTTTGTACATCGTTTTTCTTCCCTTTTCTTCATGTATTCTCATTTATTACCTGTATTCACTTAACACACCTATTAAATGCAAATGTGACATGATTTAAGCAATAAGTGAATCCAAATCATAAGAATTACGGTCTTAAAAACACGTAAAAACACCTCTTATCAATCCACGTACTTATTCATTTTCTGTGTTGAGAAATTAGGGTCCCTTATCAATATTGCGGTGGATAGAGGTATTTGGAGAACGGTTCCAACCTCGAGATTCAGGCTTAGACTCTCTCATTTGATGTTCGCGGATGATCTGCTCATTTTTGGAAAAGCCGTTATTCATCAGATTGATATCATTCGCTACATCTTAGATGATTTTTGCAATATGTCGGGTCAAAAGATTAATGAGCATAAGTCGAGCATCTTGTTCTCGAGGAACACTCCGACTTGGATTGCTCGTCGGGTGGCCCATCGTGCTCATCTTTCTATTACTGATGATCTTGGGAAGTATCTTGGATCCTCTATCTACCACTCTCGTTCTCTTAAAAAACACTACAAGTTCTTGGTGGATAAGGTAACTAGACGGCTTTCGAGTTGGAAAAGGAGTCAACTCACCCTCGTGGGCCGCTCGACTCTAATCAAAGCGGTTACCTCTACGATCCTTTCTTACTACATGCAAACCTCCTTAATTCCGGTAGGGATATGCGATGAGATTGACAGTGCCAACAGACAATTCCTTTGGGGAGGCACTCCGGAGAAAAGAAAGTTACACCGTGTCTCGTGGGATGTTATTTGTCGTAAAAAAGAGGAAGGTGGCTTGGGATTATGCCTCACTTGCGACGTTAACTTGGCGTATCTTGGCAAACTTGGCTGGTAACTTCTCACGGATAACACTAAACTTTGGGTTCAAATTGTCAGACACAAATATATTTAGCGAAGTCGCGCGCATACTCACAATTTGACCTCACACACTTGGCAAAGTATCCAAGCGGCTTTCCCGCTCCTTAAAAATGGTCTTAGATAGAAACTGGGCAATGGCGAAACTATCAAATTCTGGATCGATAAGTGGATTGGAGATTCCGAGCTCATGCATTGGATGACAAACCCTTTGGACGCCGACACCTTAAAGCATCCTGTAGCTAGCAATTGGGACCTTGGTGTAGGCTGGAATTGGTCAGAACTCTCGCTGATCCCAACTACTATCAAACATCAACTTCAACAGATATCCCTGGATTTGTCAGCTAACAAAACTGATTCTTTGATATGGAGCCACACAAATAATGGTCTCTATTCGTGCAAGAGCACTTACGAGAACCTCGTGGGGGGGAGCTCAATACCCAGCTGAGGCAAAACATTGGAAAATTTTTTGGAAGATTAAGGGGACGTATCGTCGGAAATTCTTGATTTGGTTACTTCGCCATAATAAGCTCCTCACAAATTCTCACCTTGGGGCTAGACATATTTGTATGGATGCTAACTACCATTTGTGCGACTATCCCGACGACACCAATCTCCATGCCCTTCGTGACTGTGCTTGGGCTAGGCAAATCTGGAGCAATCTCCTCGACCCTTGTCACCACTCGACCTTCTTCTCGCTGGATTATAAGAATTGGGTGGACAGGAACCTTACCAAAACAATCAACAAGTATGATTGGTGTAATTGCTGGAGTAACACCTTTGCTAAAACACTTTTGTTTCTTTGGCAAATTCGCAACGAGGCAATCCACGGAGAGGATATCTGTATTCCCCATGTGGATTTCACCACCCTCCGAAGGCATATCGAAGAGGCTGCCTGGCATCAAGATCGTAGCTCGGATGTCAGCGAAGACCTGGTCACGGTGGGATGGACCAAGCCGAAAGGGAACATGGTAAAACTGAATACCGATGCGGCTCACAAACATAACGGACAGAACGGTCATCCGGAGACGGGCATTGGCGGCGTACTCCGCAACAACCTTGGAGAATGGATTCATAGCTTCAGTGGTCAAATTCAAGCAGACAACAACTTGCATGGGGAACTTATGGCCATGCAGACAGGCCTTGAGGAAACGTGGAAACTAGGGCACCACAAGGTGTCGTTGGAATCAGACTGTTGGGAAGCTATAAACAACATCACAAAAATGTCTACCCAACACCGATATTTTGAGATTATCCAGCACATTCGTGACCTTCTGAACCAGCCTTGGCAAGTGACCATCAAACATACTTACCGAGAGGCAAATCAGGTGCTAACCATCTGGCAAAGGAGGGGATGCACAAGGAGCTTAGGACGATCCACAACCCAAACGAGGAGACGAAGATTTTATTGGAGCTAGATAGATTGGGCACCACTTAGCCCTATGTCGTGACTATGAACCCGAGTCTGTCAGGTCAGTAGCTAGGGTACCCTCCTCTCCTTCCTGAGTGAAAAAAAAAATCATTAGAAAAAATAGATCACTTTCTTTATATATATATATATATATATATATATATATATATATATTCCCGGATGCATGTATTGGGAGATTCGATCTCAGATACTATGAGAAATTAAAACAAAAATATTTAATTAAGTTGTATTGTCACTGGCCTCCACACAAACTTGTGTTAGACTACACTCAGATCATTGGACTTGATTTGGTGTATAATTATCCAGCAAAGTCGATAGTATAGAACTAGGGGTGTTCATCGACCGAACCGAAATTTTGGTTCTCCAAAATTTCAAATCGAAAACTGAACCGAAATCGTTTCAATTTTCGATTAAACTGAATTTCCCAAAAATAAAATAAAAATAAAATAAAAAATAAACAAATAATATAAAAAATAAATAAAAATAAAAATAAAAATTTTGGTCACTTTCTTTCTTTTCCTATAAGTTGTCACTAGGAAACACACTTTTTATAGTTTTTGGTCTATATTTTACCATATAAAAATAAAATAAAAAATGAAAAAAAATTCAATTTTCGATTAACCGAACCGAACCGAACCAAAATTAACTGAATTTTAAGTTTTTATGAACACCCCCTATATAGAACCAGGCAAAAAACTACAATGTCATCATAGTATTCCCCATGAAAAATGAGAATAAGTTGACAATGATGTGGAAACAAATCACTTTGAAAAAACCAAGACTTTTCGTCAATTGGCCTTTTCCTCGTTTTCTCTCTTTAGGAGAGAATAGTGATTGTTTTTGTTAGGATTCCCTTTTAGCGGCGGCGGGGATCCTTTCCCCATATCCGGTGCATGTCACCGGAAGTTTTCCCTTCATCTACTATTTTTCCTCCCCCTCACCAAATATGCAGCTTTCTCTCTACCACCATCAAAACCAAGATCGTTTCTATTTCGAAGATCTGTCGGGTTTCTACGTCTCCACTACCATCTCAAAGCAATTCTTGTTATTGACGGTTGAAAACACCTCAACCACCATGATTCCTCGTCGGATCTCAAACTTCATGCACCCACAGCTCGCCTACCGCCAATTTTTTGCCATCTCCAGCCATTGTTGCTCCACCGGTGTCGGATGGGTACTCCTCTCGGACAACCGTAGCTGCACTGCCACCGAATCTACCTTATGTGAGAATGGAGCTAAATATCCTAACCCCATATCTATATTCGTAGAAGCTAAAGCTTCAGTCATTGCCTATGCTTTTCTCCATTTCTTTGCCAATGTTGTGATGTGGGTCTTTGGAACCCAGCTCCCTGCCTAACTTTTGCTCGCTTGTCAGCCAAGAGTTTGTAGAACTCTTGGTCTGGAACAATAACCCAATTTTGGACGCACCATATTGGGTTGTTGGTTGGTTGACGTGGGTTCTTGTTTTTGTTTTATATTATTTCTGTTATTGTTTTGTAGGCAAATCGGGTGCCAACCATCTGGCAAATCGGGTGCCAACCATCTGGCAAAAGTGGGGATGCACAAGGAGCTTAGGACGATCCACAACCCAAACGAGGAGACGAAGATTTTATTGGAGCTAGATAGATTGGGCACCACTTAGCCCTATGTCGTGACTATGAACCTGAGTCTGTCAGGTCAGTAGCTAGGGTACCCCCTTCCCCTTACTGAGTGAAAAAAAAAATCATTAGAAAAAATAGATCACTTTCTTTATATATATATTCCCGGATGCATGTATTGGGAGATTCGATCTCAGATACTATGAGAAATTAAAACAAAAATATTTAATTAAGTTGTATTGTCACTGGCCTCCACACAAACTTATGTTAGACTACACTCGGATCATTGGACTTGATCTGGCGTATAATTATCCAGCAAAGCCGATCGTATAGAACTAGGGGTGTTCATCGACCGAACCGAAATTTTGGTTCTCCAAAATTCCAAATCGAAAACTGAACCGAAATCGTTTCGATTTTCGATTAAACTAAATTTCCCAAAAATAAAATAAAAATAAAATAAAAAATAAATAAAATAATATAAAAAATAAATTAAATAAATAAATAAATAAAAATTTTGGTCACTTTCTTTCTTTTCCTATAAGTTGTCACTAGAAAACACACTTTTTCTAGTTTTTGGTCTATATTATACCATATCACAATAAAATGAAAAATGAAAAAAAACTTCAATTTTCGGTTAACCGAATCGAACCAAAATTAATTGAATTTTCAGTTTTTATGAACACCCCTATATAGAACCAGGCAAAAAACTACAATGTCATCACAGTATTACCCGTGCAAAATGAGAATAAGTTGACAATGATATGGAAACAAATCACGTTGAAAAAACCAAGAGTTTTCGTCAATTGGCCTTTTCCTCGTTTTCTCTCTCTAGGAGAGAATAGTGATTTTTTTGTTAAGGTTCCCTTTTAGCGGCGGCGGGGATCTCCTTCCCCATATCCGGTGCATGTCACCGGAAGTTTTCCCTTCATCTACTATTTTTCCTCCCCCTCACCAAATATGCAGCTTTCTCTCTACCACCATCAAAACCAAGATCGTTTCTATTTCGAAGATCTGTCGGGTTTCTACGTCTCCACTACCATCTCAAAGCAATTCTTGTTATTTACGGTTGAAAACACCTCAACCACCATGATTCCTCGTCGGATCTCAAACTTCATGCACCCACAGCTCGCCTACCGCCGATTTTTTGCCATCTCCAGCCATTGTTGCTGCACCGGTGTCGGATGGGTACTCCTCTCGGACAACCGTAGCTGCACTGCCACCGAATCTACCTTATGTGAGAATGGAGCTAAATATCCTAACCCCATATCTATATTCGTAGTAGCTAAAGCTTCGGTCATTGCCTATGCTTTTCTCCATTTCTTTACCAATGTTGTGATGTGGGTCTTTGGAACCCAGCTCCCTGCCTAACTTTTGCTCGCTTGTCAGCCAAGAGTTTGTAGAACTCTTGGTCTGGAACAATAACCCAATTTTGGTCGCACCATATTGGGTTGTTGGTTGGTTGACGTGGGTTCTTGTTTTTGTTTTATATTATTTCTGTTATTGTTTTGTATCTTTTGTGTTTCAGGTTCATCTCCATTTGATGCAATGGACTTGGTCTTGGTGGCTTACAACATTGAGGCCAGTTTATTCCATCAATGATGAGGACAGAAAGAGGATATATTTTTGGGGGTGTCGATCATTGTTATCCTCTTAGTTTTTGGTTCCCCGATAGATTCGAGACGAGTTACCTCGTTTTTGGCTTTGAAATTATATTGAAGATTGTTTGTTGGTGGTCTATTTGGAGCCATCTCATCTTCATGGAAGAAATGACTCTTTTGCTTTGCAATTATCCCAGCCACATGTTGGCGAGAGACCCAGAAATAGTAAATCATGTCGCTTGCTGACAATTTGAGATTTTATCATATTTCACTTGTGTCACTTTTTTTGTCATTCCAATGTATCAGTCTTTTAAATTGATATTTGAATTTGTCGATAGATTAATTTGTAGTTCTTTAGGTTTTAAGTTGATTGTAATGCCGGTTGGAGCTGTAATGATTAATGAAAATTAAAATTTGCCCGTTGGAAAAAAAAACACAACGCGTTGAAATCCAACGGTGTGTAATTCCCAAGAGAGTGTCATACTGTCATTTCTTATGAGGCAACAGGTATTAGGGGTAATATGGACATTTAACAAAACCTGGTGGACTTTGCCAATATAAATCACCACAGGCTTGACATTTCTAAGACCTCTCCCAAAAAAGTTTGTTAAATTTTCTCTCGCGTTATTCTGAGGCAGCTCCATATTTCTCTCCATACATACATACTCTCTCTGCCTTATTGCTAGATCTATCCTTCTCAGGTACGTAATTTCATAGGATCATATATACATATATATATATATAAATATGTATCGTTTTTAGAGCTGATTATATGCGAAGTTCATACGTATTATACATTTCTTTGCGCTTTCATTTCATTTTTATGGAGGAGATTCGTATCAGAATGTTGTGATCTCATTGATTTGTGTTGTTTGATTCGAGATTTTCGAGAAATAAGTTTTGTCTTTGCGTCGCATTTCGTATTTTCTGATGATTTTGCCTTATTTGTTCTGATGCGAAGGCATCGATAAGTGTTTGGTGGATCTGAGGTGGTTTACTTGTTTGATGTTTTGATCTCATCTGAAATTGAATTTTTTTTTTTTAATGATGATTTCGATCTGGAATGTAAACTTTGAAGAATTTAGATACAGAGAATCGAATTTTTCTTTTTTAATTCGTGAGTTTTTGCAAAGATTTGTTGTGGTTATGGTTGAAGCTATCTTGGCTTGATAGATCATTCTTGATATTGTGAAATATCATTAAAAGAATTAATTGTTGTGTGAGATTATCGATTACGTGATGTAGATTACGTTCCTAATAAATATAGTGTAAATTGATGTGATCTTTTGAAAATCAATTGTTATTAATGACATCGTTCCGTGCACTTACATAGTTTGGAATTATAGTATGGCAAATTTTATAAGAATATTAGTGAGCTGTATAGCATTCTTCCAATGTATTGCATGTAAATTGAATGAAGTTATTGATTGTGAAGTTTTCTAAATTTTTATGTGATGTTAATTTGTTTCAGTAGTAAGTTTTAATTATGATTGTTTGGTCCTTTTTTTAATGCTTTAGTCAATTGTATATACACAAATCTTTTGTTGCTGCGCTATGTGGTGGGATCTTTAGACATGAAATGGGCATAGGCAACACACAGTGGCTGTTGCAATAATCAGTGCATATAGTTTTCTCAACCCATTTCGCAGCTTGTCACTGGTGTATCTTACTATGAGGAATTATTTGTCCCTGGTGCCTCTATTTTTGAAATTAATATCTTATAGGCATTATTGCTGGTCATGTATTTCATGTGAAAATGATGTCATCCTTTTATAAACATATGCCTCTGTATATACTTATTGCATTTGTCGCCATGATGACATATAGGGTTCGAAGCAAGAAAGAGAAATGGGGCTGACATTCACGAAGCTTTTCAGCCGGCTTTTCGCGAAGAAGGAGATGCGCATTCTGATGGTTGGTCTTGATGCTGCTGGTAAGACCACCATTCTGTACAAGCTCAAGCTCGGAGAGATTGTCACTACTATTCCTACCATTGGTATGCCTTCTTATTTCTGAAACTTCTGTGACTCTATTCCTACCATTGGTATCTCATCTCTTGAATTTTAGTTGAATTGTCATTCTTGTATTCCTTTTCTGGGGCTTACCAGTTTGTATGCAGGTTTCAATGTGGAGACCGTTGAGTACAAGAACATCAGTTTCACAGTCTGGGATGTGGGGGGTCAGGACAAGGTGGGCTTGTTTTCTCTGATATTTCACTTGTCGAAGAAATAAATTTGATCAATGCATACATCTTTTTGGTGATTTTCATCTCATCAAAGAGTGGATTATTCATGTTCTTTGATTAAACTTCCGTGCATGTAATGAGTAATTAAGTTGTTTTCTTCCTTTTACAGATCCGTCCATTGTGGAGGCATTACTTCCAAAACACCCAGGGTCTTATATTTGTGGTGGATAGCAATGACAGGGACCGTGTTGTGGAGGCAAGGGATGAATTGCATAGGATGTTGAATGAGGTGAATAACAACCTTTACTTATTCATTGAACATTTCAACTTCTTCTAGGTGAAACAGTCGTAATTACTTGGGACAGATAATGTTGAAAATTTTTGCTTATGGGAAATAATCCATAAAGATTGTTATTTCGTAGGGTGTTTAGACAGTATTAGGGAGAAAACCTTATTTTTTTAGCCCAAATAGTTTTGAATAATAATTTGTGTTGCATTTAGTGTGTTTAGAATCTTTCTTAAGAGCATTCTACTATCAGCTTTGAGCTTCTTCACGTTTTTGGATGATTTATTGGACAAGCATTCTCAAATATGTGTGCCTCTATCATTCTTGGTTAAGAGTAACAAAACCAACCACATTATAAATACGCTTCATAAAGTCAGATAGGGTCACAACAATTGCGCGTTTGTTTGGTTTTATGCATGTTGAAATATTTATATATTATATAGAAGTCACAATTGCAAATGTCTTTCTGATCTTAGCTAAAAGAAATTCAAGAAAACAGATACGTTCTTTACAACAAATTCGTTTAACTGTGCTTAGCCCATTCATCTAGAAAGTCACTCTCCTATAAGCATGCCTATCAGGGTAAATGAGTATGCAGTTGCCTTGTAGTTACCTATCTAGACTGCACTGGAAGTTAGAAATCAAGCTGATCTATTTGATCGTGTGTTTCATATTTGTTTCGTACATATGCATGCTTGTATTTTCCTGATGATTTCCTTTACTACCCCTTCACTCAACACCCAAAATAATAAAATAAAATGCAAAAGCAATAATCACAGAAGACAAGAATCATGCCATGAATATATGAATTTTGTTTCATTTCCTATTGTTCATCTTTATCCAAATAAGTATTGGTGCGCTTCGCACTAAAGTAGGGCAGTTTGTAAAATACATAAAGTCTTAAAAGTCCTGTGGCGGCGTTTTGACATGTCTGGTCCACTTCGAATTTGTTGGCTTTAGTTAATAGTTCTGCACGGATATGGTGACCTTACCTTTTGTCTTGAGGTCAAAAGATAATGCTGAACATTTAGCTGAGTTTTCTTCATGTTCCTTTCAGGATGAGCTGAGAGATGCAGTATTACTTGTATTTGCAAACAAGCAAGATCTTCCTAATGCAATGAATGCTGCTGAAATAACTGACAAGCTTGGCCTGCACTCACTCAGGCAGCGCCACTGGTAAAATGTTCTTAACCTATATTCCTTCAATAATCAGCACTTCTACGTTCTGATTATTTCTGTATGTCGTTTTTTTTACCGTGTTTTCCTTTGCATCCAGGTACATCCAGAGCACCTGTGCTACCTCTGGGGAGGGGCTATACGAGGGGCTGGATTGGCTCTCTAACAACATTGCTAACAAGGCAAGTATTTCAGATATACATTCATTTATCAGCATTATTGCGTGCTCAGGACAGTATGAATAATCTTATCTGAACAATTTCTGAATCTGATTATTACAGGCATAAATCTTTACAAAGTTGTTTTCGTGAGTTGATGCTGGATGCAGCTGGGTTTTTATTCAGTCGCTATACTAGTCTGTATGTATGTTTCTTTATTTTCAAAGTTTTCGTGTTTTTTTAGGACCTTTGATATGGTTGTATTAACACACAATGGTTTATTTCATATATTGCAATCATTTGCTTAGTTTTTGATGTAATGCTATTAAATCCATTCGTGACGGTAGCTTGGAGGAATTTAGAAAGTGTGCATTTACAGATACATTACCATATTGTTGTTTCAAATTATAATGTTTTAATTTTTTTCCCCTTGTCTTTATTTTTCCGCTCATTCGTCTGTGTTGAGGCTGAGTTTTGAAGCAGGCTGTAATGTCATTTGATTTTGGGAGAAAATGACCAATTAGTAATCACGTCGAGAATTTTCTGCACGGGCTTAGTCCGGTGGTTTATATTATCACTCTTTTCGTCGAAAGTCAGGGGGCCAAAGATGGCAAGGAGTTTTGGATAAAACTGGGTCAGGTTCGTGTGTGTGGTTAAGTGTCCAGACTCATTCTTTGGGCGATATAATTGAATATATGTGGCTACTATATTTTGAGTTGATTATGTTTCAACAGAATATTATTACTGTCATCTTTTGTTTCATGTTACAACTTACACTACTCTGGTGGAGATTGGAATTTTCTCAAGGATCGCATATAAAACCAATTTAGAGTTTAGGTCTTATTTGGTCATATTTCTTCCGAATTTTATTGGAGACCGTCAGATCTTCTATATATTAATTAATATATAGAAAAACAAATACATATAATATATATATATATATATATATATATATACATATTCATATATGGGATAATAGCAGACACCCCTCTCAGTTATGGGGTGATGTGCACTTTGTCTCCTAACTTATTGAAATGTGCACTCTGCCTTGCCCCCTCACTTATCATAAAATGTGCACTTCACCCCCTCGGGCAGTTCGGGCAGATTCGGGCACCATACTTATCATAAAAATTGAACTTTTGCCCCCTAACTTATGTGTCTTTGTAGCATTTTGCCCCCTAATTTATGTGTTTTTGTAGCATTTTGCCTCTTCACTTATGTGTTTTGTAGCACTTTGCCCCTGCTCGAACTGCCCGAGAGGGTGAAGTGCACATTTTATGATAAGTGAGGGGGCAAAGTGCACATTTCAATAAGTTATGAGCCAAAATGCACATCACCCCATAATTGAGGGGTGTCTGCCATTATCCCTACATATATATATTTTGGAAGTTGATCGATACACGACATTTAACTACGAAATGATTACAAAATAAAATACTATTGGGCCCGAAGTATCAAAAGATTTAATGCTAACAAATAATTGGAACAAAAAAAAATTGTTCAAAATAAATATTTGGAAAAAAAATTAGCCCAAAATTCTGGGCGCAAATCAACATAATGGAGGCATTCATGCTAATTAGTGAGCTCATTATTGAAATGACTTTTTACGTCAATGGCAGATTTGCATATTGTAAAATGGAGTAGAATGTTCGGTAATTTTTGGTTTAATTACATTGACTTCTCCTACTATGAATTTATAATTATTATTACTAATTATTAGAACTTTTTTTTTTGGTTTACTTTTGAAATTATATTTAACCCCTTCTGCGGATAACTGGATTATTGGGACGCTGTTATTAGACCATTTTCTGAAAATTATTAGTTATGAATTAAACAAATTTTATTTCAATTCACAAGCTTCTGGGATGTAATAATATATCTTAGGAGGGTTGTAATAATTTTTCCAAAAATCTATGCTCATTAGTCAAAGTAACATGAGAGGTCAGTGTAATTAACCCAAAATTTTTGAAGGAATGTTATGTGCTCCAAAATTAAAAAATAAGAGCTAATAAACTCAATAATAGAATTAGGAAGACCCTAGCTCAGTTTTAAATATTAACAAACTATTGTAAGTTGGTTCTATGCTCCGTTACGAACACATGTACATGGATATAATTTTATTTTATCAAACACTGCACAATTTTATTTACGAAAATAAGAATTATAATATTCTACGCTTTAGAAACAACTTGTAATGTGTAAGAAACTACAGATTATTCTCAATAAATTTAACCAAAAATTTGTCGAACTACACTGTTCCGCCCATAGTCCAACCTTCATTAAATAAAAGTTTGCGTAGATCAACTGATCAAGTCATTGCCATAATGGATAGGATCGTCTAGAGCAAATTCTATTACATCACTTATAACAAGGTATTTGGTAAATGATATATGTCCGTAAAAATTCAATAATTACACGTGTTGCAATTGGAATTGCAATTGAAGATCTCATTTACAATGTAAGTCCTCAACTTTTTTGTACAAATATAAAAGCAAGAACTACATCACAGAATTTTGAAAATCATAAAATTTCTGGAGGTGTTAAAATAAATGAATTCAAGATAAATCCGTGCTTGTATTAATAAATAAGGTATAATACATACATAGATACATATAGATATATATCATATACGTATATGTGCACTCGCACGTTTCGTAAGAGGGAATGAGTATTTCAGGCAGACTTTTACCACTTATTTAATCCCACTTCATGTTTGGTAAGACTATGAAAAGTGAGATTGAATAGCTCATAGATTGATTATTCCCACTAAAAGTGCGAATAGTCATTCCTCATTCAACCATGAGGATTAGCTATTCCCATGTAAATGGGAATAATTAGAAGTCATGATTAAAAAGGAAAGTTACTTGTCATACACCTAAAATTATGGATTACAACTAACAATAGTTTTATATATCTAATATGTGGTTTATTTTTTTTTTTACATGTACTTAAATATATATAAAATTTCCTAATAAACACACACACACATATATGTAATCTTATGTATAAATATATTTATGCTTAGAATCTATCGTACACGTATAGATACACTATATATATATACTTTTATATAAGTAATTTACATATTATTGTATATATATATATTATTTATGATACATATAATATATTTACATAATAAAATTGCTTTATCTATATGTATGTAGTCCATTATACGCAAGTATGCCTGTTTATTAAAATCTATGTATATGGGTACATGCATCTATATACACATCTATATATATAAATATATATAAGATTTATATGTTACTCAAACAATATAGCTGTCAAAATTTAAATAAATAAATAAAAAATAATGTGTGTGTATCACATTACTAATAATCTTGTATATTTTGTTATGCATAAATGTAATAAAATATTTTATTTATTCATGTGTGTTTAGATCAAAATTATAATAATTATATTATTAGTTTTACCCATAAACTTTTATATTTAAATATATTTTTGTATATTATGATTGTGCAGTGTAATTAAAGTTATGATAGTAATAAATTAAATTTATTTCAGTATAATTGTACTCAAATGAGCCAAACAAAGAATTAAAATACTATATCAATTTGGTTTTAGTCTATGGGTGTAGCCAAACAAGGACACGGGAAAAGGTCATGCTAGGTGGATCCCCTTTCACCTAGACTAAAGATTCAAGAAAAACTCAAATATCATACCAAACGTACTGTATTTAATTCTTAATTACATCTATTGTATAATTCCAGTTAGGATTCTAACAATTTTAATCGATGTTATATTTGTAAATGAATTATACGTCAAAGTTATTTCCTTTTAATTTGATTATTTAGCATTGAATAAGTTATAATATCACAATTTAAGTTCATTGTTTAGCAATTATTTTTGAAACAATTATTGTTAAAAGAACTAAGTTAAACAGAGAAATGCTTGAGTGATGAAGGGAAAATTGAATTTAATTTCGCCCATTTCAAATTTAATTATATTGGAATTTTAGTTGTATTTTTTGTCACATATAATTAAAAAGGTTGCACTTTTGGTCCTAGCCATAAAAAATGGATGGAAAAAGGCAAGTATCATATTCGCACCATTATCTCAGAAAATACAAAAAATGGCGTGTATATGACACTCGCTTTTTTCTATCTCTTTTTTTTACAACTGAGATCAAAAGTGCAACTTTTTCAATTATATGAGACTAAAAGTGCAACCGAATCCAATATGACTAAATTTTAAAATGAGCGAAGTCTTATGCGATCAAAATTTTCCACTGATCCACTTGGACATGGACCGGGAATATCCTAGATAAACATTGGAGACAACGTATAAGGTTAAGCAAGTAATGTACACAAATAATTAGATATATGGTTTTCCCAATCACACAAAAACACAAACACAAATCATATGTATCTTGCAAATAAAATCAACTCTTAGATATGAACTTTGAAGGTAGGGGGACCAATTTCTTTGAATCCTCAAAGCTAAAGGGCCCTTTAGAGTAGGGATCAGATTCCACACCCCAACCTCACGATAATTCTATCCTCGATTTAGTGCAATGCTTTCAGAGGTTTTTTTTTTTTTTTTTTGTGTATATCTTTTTATATAATTGTGCATGGGAGCCACACATGATACGATTACTTGTGTGAAATAGATAAATGCTAGAGTATTGCTAGGGGTGTCCATGATTTTTCGAAATCGTACCAATCCATTCTGAAGTTGTGGTTTTTCTATGTAAAAATTCAGGTTTGATATGAGCCAAGACTGCACCGATTATTTTGGTATGATTTTGGTTTTAAGGGTTTTGTACTGGTAAAAAATTGTACTAGACCTCATATTATGTATAATAATTAATTAAATTATTCATATATATATAAGTAGTTCTGCAATAGAAACTTCTGGAACGTATAGAGAAAAATACATTAAGAGTTAAATTTATTATACAATTTATGTGTGATGTGGAGAATTTTTAAAAAATTATAAATTTAGGAATTAGTTAATTGGATTTATCAATCAACTTTCTTTCATTGATTCCTATTGAATTTATATTTGTAAGTAAATCTACTAAATTAATATTTTGTGTTGATTCCAGCTACGACTAAAAGAGTTCGAATCTTATCCAATATTTATTTTTTGTTGCTATTATTTCTATTATTAATTACTTTCTTCATTTTTAGTATAATAATGCAAAATTTTATTTACTTAAAACTTTTTGAAGCCCAACAATATTAATTAATAATATTTGTTGAGAGATTCATGTAACTTATATCTAGTTACTTTTTTTATATATATATTTTCTTTTCTTTCTTATATATTTTACTTTCTTTCTATTTATTTTATAATAATTCAAGCTTACGTGTCTCTTATATAATAAAAGTCATAAATAATGAATATACACTAAATTTCATGAGACTTTTGTGTATAAAATGTAGACATTATAATATGTATATAAGTTATAAAAAGGAAATACCGCAAAATCATACCATATCGTACCAAAACCACATAACAACCTCACTCCGAGTTTCTTGAAATAACCTTGAGAAATTCGATTATTTCATTTCATCAAGGTCAAAAGTTTACATTGAAGACGGTAAATACAGTAGGATAATATTGAATATCCCAACTTTTAGAATATTCTTAAGAAATTCGATTATTTTATTTCATCAAGGTCAAAAGTAAGCGACAATACAAAGCGATAATATTGAATATCACAGTAATTGAAAAACTATTGGAGTATGAATCAGAGACTAGTCGGCAATTAAATTTCAGACAACGATTGAATTCTAAAGGCCAGAACTCGCATACGAGAGGGAGGGATTAGTTGGTAAATTTTCGTCGGCATTAGATCTTATCACTGGGGCACCACCTTGCTAAAAAAAAAAAAAGGGGAATGATTAGAAAGGCTAGTGAAAACACCCCACCATTATCCAAAATTACAAAGAAATTTCAAATAGAAAAATGGAAGTTATTGAAGTCTAGTTCTATTGATAAAATTGAGGCTCCACGATTTTAGAAATTTTGAGTTCGACTTCCACCGAAAGAGTGTAGACTTTTCTATACTATCATAATGGTTGTTAGATGATTGTAGTAGTGTTAGTTGTTTGTAATTTGTCGCATTTTAATATTTATGGCATTTATCTTTAATTGATTCATTTCAAAAATAGAAAAATGGATTCAGTCTAGAGATGAGAAGAGCTAGGAAAAGAGGATTCAGGAAAGAGGAATTGGAACGAAACAGCCTTTTGTTAATTTATGCCTTCTTGGTATATTCGTTTTCTTTATTCATTTGTGCTTCCAATCAAACAGTATTTTTGTACTTATCAACAGCTAACATTAACAATGTGTTTCCATTTCTGGTCCACATATGAGCTTTATAATTCATTAATTATTTTTTTGGTCTACATATGATTTTGGGTAGGGGTGTACATGGTGCGGGTTAGAGCGGTTTTTTTATCTTTTTAGCCCGACCCGATATTTGTAATTTTTAAATATTTTATCCCAAGGTCAACTTAAAAATTTCTAAAGCCACACTTTGCGGTCTAGCTCGGGCAGTCTTTACGGTTTTTAACTATTTAATATTTTTGCAATATCAAAATATTATTTTTTTCGTTGCGACTAAGAACTTAATAATATTTTATGTGCATTACAAGTACTATAAACAATTAATTTCCACTTCAAATCAATATTCAAATCTCACTTCTCACATTAAATATCCAAATTCAATATTGATTTTCTTTCTCAAACAAAAACAACTAATGAAGGTAAGTCAAATTTAAATATCACAATAGTTCATAAGTCCATTTTACAAGTCCAAAACTTTTGGTGAAAATATCATAAAATAAATTCATGAGACGTTAGTTGCAATTTGAAAATTTTCAAACCTACAATAATAATTTTTTTTTACAAAAATAGAATAAATACTATTCTTGTGTAATCTCAATCGTCAATAGCATGACTTGCCTGTGAAGCAAAAAACTCTATAAAAATAAAAAGAATACAAAACAAAAAAAATCCAATGACGTCTCTTATCATATAAAAATATAAAATATATGAGAAATGTCATTAATCATTATTCACTAAGAATACAAGGCCCACCAAATGAAATATGGGCATATTTCCCAACGCAAGGCCCACTAAACAATTGAAATAATATTTACTAAAAATGAATTGGTTACTTATATTATTATTATAAAAATAAAACTTAAATAATAATAATAATATATTACGGTTGGCGCGGCTTATGTTGTCCATATAAATATAAAATCGAACTCGATTGCAAAATTGTGGTCATGTTTTAGTAAGGCCAAAATTGAACTGCACAAACTTTAATTAACCTACCAATTGCTGTGCAATTTGGGTTGGGGCGGTTTAGCAGTTTTGGTGAACACCCCTAATTTTGGGGATGGCTTTCTCTCAAGATATTATATATAATAAGAACAAGGTTTGAGAATTAAGTCAGTATTTCCACAAACTAAATCGGGAAAGGACAATTAAGTCATTGTTTTTTATAAGAAAGAATATTGATATTGATCGAGATTATATAACTAAAAGATGTAAATGCTAGAAACAGGAAAATTTCATTTTTGGTCGTGTTTTAATTTTAATTTTATTGGACTTAAAGTTGCAAAATTAGTCTTATTAAATTCTAAAAGTTGCACTTTTAATCTAGAACAATAAAAAATGGATGAAAGTTGGGGTGTGGTACTCACGCGTCGTTAATTGATGAATTTTTAGGAAATAAATATATAAAAAGACCTTGTTAGAGAAAAAATAATAATTAGAAAATCGCCCCAACCCCATCGCCCCCCGCCCCCAACATAGCGTCTCCATCTCTTCATGACGCCACCGTCTGCGGTGGTGATAAGTTTGTTTGTTTTTTGTTTTTTGTTTTTTTTTTAGGGTGATGGGGGGGGGGGGGGGGGGGGGGGGCTGATGATTGGTTTGGGGCTTGGTGGAGTTGTTTGGTGAGGAGTTCGGCAAAGTGCTTGATGGAGCGGTGGTCTGGGACAAAGCCAGAGTTTGGGGTTTGGGGGTGCGAATACAAGAAAAAGGGGGAAAGACTTGATATTTTTGAATTTTGGGGTGGGGGCTTGGTGGAGTTGATTGGTGAGGAGTTCGGCGGAGTGCCTGATGGAGCGGTGGTCAGGGACGGAGCCAGGGTTTGGAGTTCTGGGCGCGAATACAAGAAAAAGGGGGAAAGACTTGATATTTTTGAATTTTGGGAGGCAAATTTTTTTCGTTGGGGGGGGGGGGGGGGGGGGGGGGGTGCCCCACTAGTCCCTTGACTCCGTCTCTGGCTCTGGTGGATGGGTTGTTGCAGGTGTTGCTGTGGCAGTGGCATCGGCGTCCGCTGGAGTATAATTCGGTGGCGCTCCTGGAACAGCAGCCACCCATGGAGTGAAATTGTTATTGCGGAAAAAGGTGATTGGGGAATTTGAAAGAGGTCAAGGAAGGTTGTTTTAGAGAGAAGAAGGGTAGCGACTGGTATAGGGTTTTAGGGGGCAACAGAGGTTGAGAGTGTTAGCTGGTGGCAGTGGTGGTGGGATTAGGGGTAGAAGAAGACATTTTCTTCGGTTTTTCCTTTTTCGTTTTTTTTGTATTTTATATTTAATTTACTTTGTATTGTTTTAAATTTAACGGTGTGTGCAAACTATTCTCGTTTTTTGGTCAAAAAGTAGACGGTAACTTTCTGAGTTCAATAAGACTAAATTCGTAACGATAACAAAATTTGAATTTTCTTAACCTTCATCCAAACTTTATGTCTAGTCAAATGAAATCATAATATTAGTACGACTGAGTGATTCCCTAAAGATTTATAATCTTTTGTATATAAATTAATTGACTTTCCAACTCTTATAAGCATCACTGAATTGTGGGCTTGTCTTTTGCACTCCACTTGGGAAGGAGTATATTCGAATTTTGCTTTGATATAAAGTAGTATATTCCATCTTTTTGGATATTTAATTTTGGTGCATCATTTTCCCTTTTTCCTCATATGACCGAAAGAGAAAAAGAGATTTTTCCTTATATAACCAAAAAAGAAAAAGAGATCCTCAATCTAAGTCAGGCAACATGTTAAGCGTTTCGAAGGGAATATTTCAAGTTATTCCTCAAATGGACTTACTTATCATAATTTATAAAAGTTGAATACTCGAATGTAAAAATTAATAGATTATGTACCAAAATGCTCCAATCAACATAGATAAGGGTCGAAAATGTTTTTACCCTTAAAGGAAAATGCACTGCTAAAACTCTATATATGCAATGATTTTAAGATTGAAATTATATGAAACTCTAATGGATTATCCAATGTATTAGTAACTGTGGTTAAAAGATATGTGAGTCATAAATATTTGGGTTAATGTCACTTTTGATCCCTCAACTTTATATTTAAAATCACTTTAATCCTTTTAATTACTTCTAATTGCATCGATTGAGTCTCTCAACTCAACAATTTGTTTCAATGTGGTCCCTCTGGTCAATTTTGACTGAAAAGTTGGTCACGTGCCACGCACATGTCATATTTTAAGGGTAAAAGTGTCAATTTAACTTTTGAATTTTATTTTAGTACCTCAACTTAAAAAAAATTGTCACTTTAGTCCCTCAACTTTAAAATACACTTTGGTCATTTAGTGGAAGTGCACTGTTTGGTGTATATTTGGTGCAAGTTTGGTGTATGGTTGGTTCAATGATTGGTGTATAGATAGTAAAAATGCTTAGGGTATGTTTGGTGCATGTTTTGACATTGTTTGTGCTGGTTTTTGGTACACAGTTTGTTCATGTTTTGGCATTGACTTCTAATAAAAAACATCGAATACATTTTACAAGTTTCATTTCATTCAAAGGATTTCATACAAAAGATTCTATGCAAGTTTCATTTCATGAACATACAAAACTCATCACTTTAACCCTTCTTCACTTCATTAACCACATGAGGAACAAAAGTACCCAAGACAACAACTAGATGATCCAAAGTCTATTATGTTTTTTCAAGACCTTCTCCAACTCCGTGTTAAAAGTTCTGATATTCCTCAAAAGTCACGGTATGACTTCCCTCAAACGATCACACAGGGGGTCGAACCAAGAGAAGTACCTGCAACCTCCGACATCCTTCAATGTAAAAATTGGATCAATTACAACATAAAGAAGAATAAAACTTGAAAGTAATTAAAGTAAAGCAACATATCCCATAGTTTTCACAACCGTAAAACCTTCTACCCGGATTTCCATCTGTTCAAGAGCATTGAAACTTAGCCCGTATCCCGCAAAAGCACGTCATATTAGCAATTTTTTGCTCTCAATGGTAGGCAGACATGCCGAAAAAGATACAAACTCAGCCATTGTTGAGCTTTATAAGTTCAATAATGTCATTGAGCAGGATAAGGATTATATAGTTAATTTTATGTCAAAGGACCAAAGTGACAATTTTTTTGACGTTGAGAGACTAAAGTGACAAAATTTTTGAAGTTAAGGGACTAAAGTGGAATTCGAAAGTTGAATTGACATTTTTACCCTTAAAAAATGAAATGTGCGTGGCACATGACCAACGTTCCTGTCAAAATTGACCGGAAATTGGTCAGAGAAACAAATTGTTGAGTTGAGACACTTAATCGATGCAATTGAAAGTAAAGGAACTAAAGTAATTTTAAATGTAAAATTGATGGACTAAAAGTGACTTTACCCTTAGGCTTTGTTTGTTTATGTTTTTGAGATAAAATCCTAAATTTTTTTCGGTAAATGCGTACTACATGGATTCGTGTGAGAATTGATGTGATGTGTGTTGTATTTGTTTATGTTTTTAAAAATGGTTGAGATTTATAAAATGTGTCAAATCAATGATAATTGGTTGATGTATGATGAGTTAAATAATTGAGTTAGTTATTTGTGTAATGATTATGTGAATAAATAAATAAATAATAGAATAATATAGATATATAAAGTCAATTTATTATTAATATATTTTGAAATTTGAAATTTCTTATTAATATAAATAATAGAATAATATAGATATAGTAAAATGTGGAAGATTGAATAAAAAGTAATGATTGGAGGAAATGATGTTGATTGATAAATGTGTGAAATGATTGATATAGTGAGTGATAGGTAGTTATATGAGGGATTGAAAAAATTAAATTGAAAAAAATAGAATTTAAATAAAAATATTTTATTTTATGAAATTTTAGAATTTTGTGATCGAAAATATTAACAATGGAATTTGAAAACATAAAAAAAACAAGGCCTTAAATTTCTATTTTAGTTCATTTGTGTACCTATCGTGGTCCTCGTTATGCATTAAAACTGATTGACAAGCGTCGTATGAGCACATCAAATCAATTTTTTCCAGCTAGTTGGACGGGGATACTTTTATATTTATTAGTAGTTTGTGTATATATATGCATGGTGATGCATGCTTCAATCCCCATACGTAAAGTTGATTAGGTTATCTTCTCATATTTTCCTTTGGACCATATAAATATTTAATAGTGAAAATTTTATAATAGATAATTACACAAATTTACTCTCTTATAATTAAAATTACAAATATCTAAATCACTATAACTGAAAATTACATTTACCCCTGGAAACTCTTGGTCAATGGTCAATGGTCAAACAATAATAAATGACACTTTTGCCCTTTATTTAAATTATTAAAAAACATAAAAAAGGTGGAATAATATTTTTGTTATGACCGTACCCCATGTTATAATGTGTAATCACCAAAAAGCCCCTCTTGCTTTTGAACTTACCAACACCCCTCTACAAGGGGTTAATTGTAAAGTTTTTAGGGGTTAAATTGTAAGAATTTTTTTAAACATGGGGGCTGATTATAAAAAGTGCATTATAACAGGGGAGGTTTGTGTAATTTCAAAAATAAGAGGGGGTTGGTGTAATTTTTCCTAAATGACATTTGGACTGGGACATTTTTGAAAATTCACACGATGACATTATCCAAAAATTGACTCAGGGAGGTAATAGTAATTTTCAATTATAGTGAGTTAGGTATTTGTAATTTCAATTATAAGTTTGTGTAATTACTTATTATAGTAGTGTGTGTTAGTGTAATTTTTCCTATTTAATAATAATAAAGAACTTTACCATGCAGTCTTCCCCCCCCCCCCCTCTCTGACGTCGTATGTGATTGCTTTCTCGGATATCGAACGCTCTTTCATGGGTCAGTTTTGGTCGAAACTTTATGAGTTTGTCTCTGAAATGCCCCTCATTAAGAAGAGCTTGAGGCTTATAAACCTCGGGAAGCTTGAGACATAAGCCACTCAAGTCTCTGGTCTTTGTCTGATATATGAGATGGTAATTGCATATACATAATCAACCCCATCAAATGAGGGACATGGGCCAGAATGATGTGATATGCACCTACCTTCTCGAACATTGGATACCCGTTCGCAAAGTATTGTCTGCTTTGGCGGAAAAATAAGGATTTGTCCTTGAGGTGCCTCAACAGGAAGAATGTAGCTTAAGGCTTATGAACCTTTTAAGTACGTCACTCTTTTATATTCGATGTGGGATGGTAGTTACACGCACAACATCATTTTCCTAAAATAAATGGATTTCATGGCAATTGATAACATTTGATGGATTTCAAAAACCCATATATAAAACTCATTAATTTAGCATGCTTTGTGTTATTATTAGGAGATTTTAAGATTTCAAAGTTCTAAAATAATTACAATGTGATGATAAAATTTCGAAACTTCTTAAGAGTGACTAGCATATCCAATACTCTTTGTGGAATTCATTTGTTGTCAATTTTTACCTAAGAGACTAACAATCGGTTTGGTTCAAGGAACGTACTAGGAAAAGGGCAAAAAAAAAAACAAAAGGAAATTATTTTTCTTTTCTCACCATTTTCTCCCCAAATGGTGAGGAAAAGATAGTCTTAAATTAGTATTAGATTTTTCTTCATATTTTTTTTCTTTTCATTATCTCTAGTGATCAAATAATGAAAAATAATTTTCTGTGTTTTTTTTTTCTCTAACAATTTGTTTGAACCAAACAGAACGTAAAGTATTTATGGACAATGTTCATACAAGATGAGAACAAATAGAATCAAATAATATAGTGTAGACATTATTGACCCATGAGCGCAGTGAAAGGAGTGCATGCATGAATCGTTAACGTTTAATGACGTATACACCAAGGAAGGTATTCTTAAGGTCACACATGCATATATACCTAAACTGCTAAAGCAATATACGAAAATGAAAGATTATAATCATGATGAGAGTGATAAGGATTGGGAAAATTGTATTTTTTTTTCCATAACTTTACTTCATTTTAATTTTGGTCTAATTCGAAATGTATTTATCATATTTGGTCTCATAACATTTAAAATATCTTATATTTAGTCACAATCGAAATTTTCATCCAAAATTTAATGGTCAACTTTGATAATCAATATTTTGACCGATATTTTTGGGGAGAATTCGTTCAAATGCACTTTGAATTATATTCAATATCACGATATTTTTATTCGATATCAAGTTCCACTAACGCACAAAATCCACAAAAAATGGTCAAAATATTGACTGACAGAATCTACCGTTAGATTTTGGATGAACATTTCGATTGAGACTATGAGACTAAGGGCCGGCCCGATTGGATGTGATGTTATTTCATATTTTTCATTTTCCTTAGAAAAAGTAAGAGATTTTATTTTTAAAGATTAAACATATGATGGTGAAAGTGTTTGGATGAGTGTTTTTTTATAGAAAAAAGTATAATGATTATGTATGATTTGATATATTTTTTTCTTCTAAGAAAAATTATTTATTTGTGAGATATGGTATGGATGGTTTTTTGTTTGAGAAAATGACTTCTATGGTCCTTCTGCTTTTAGATTTGTCTCACTTTGGTCCTTCAGCTATTAAAAGTAGCACATGCGTCCCTCTTCTATATAAGTTGTGTCACGATGGTCCTTCCTTTATTTCAATCTTTCCACATATTTTTAATCTTCTGCACAATAGCCCATAAACCTTTATAATAATCAACACTCCTTAGTTTTAGCAAAAGGGAAGTTAACGTAATCGGGCCCAACATGCTTCTGAAATAAAATTAACAATACATAGATTTATACCTTCTTTTGACCAAGGTATAACCGGGTATTCTGAGTCCTCGGTTTTACGGCAAGCCGGTACAAGCGACTCTAGACCAACCACACGATCGCAACCGGTGGTTCGCAGTACCCAGCTCCTTCAGCTATACTCAGCACAGCCCCCTTCGTTTCCTGCCCGAGGGCGTGAAAGGTATAAATGGATATAAATATAATTTGGATTTTGGACAACACATTGGACAAAGCCTTATTTATTGATGAGATACAAAATTAAAATTACATATTATTATTCTACTCCGCTATTGGAGGAGAAAACCTTTAGCCTCTCATTAGAGGACTTACTATTGGGGAATCCCCCATGTACTCGTAAATGGAAATCCTAACAGAAGAAAGATTACAAATGTTTCTATGAAATTTTGTTTATGAAAGAGTTGGAGGAAATGACTGATGATCTCCATCTGCTTTCTTCTTCTCTTCTTATAGGCGTGAATCCGGACTTCAAATGCGGATTCCAAACTTGACATTATTGCTTTGCTGTCAAGCTTTCTTGTGAATGCGCGTGGGTCCGTGTGTTTGCCACTTTGTCTACCACGCCTCGTCTTTACTGCTGATTTTCTTTACAGCTGTCCTCCTTTAATCAGTCACATGACTAACTTTCGGTGGGTGGACCTGATAAGTTAGGTCGCCTTTGTCTTTTACATGGTTTTACCAGGTTTGTGAAAACCTTTTGGGTAAAACATCTTCCTTTTTCCCTTGTCCTTTTCCGACTCGGGTTTTGTCTTGGTAACCCGTATCCGTGTCCCGAATAGGGGTTTCTCTTGGAACTCACAACTTGAGCATTCCCGATTCTGCCATCGATCAACATGCATCATGTTGCAGGCCTTCTCTCTGGTAGCCTCAGTTGCTGGTAACTTATTTTCCCAGGTTAGCGTTCTTTTTTGTTCAAAGAGCTTCTCTGCGAAATCAGTGCTTTTCCCCGTCATGGAATTTAACAGGAATGATCCATTTGCTGAATTTGTGAAAATCTTGAATGGATACTTGACTTTGTCCATCTCTGTAAGACAGACCCACATTCCCCATGCTCTTCTGGTGGAAATGTCCTCTTCGTTGATAGCGCTGACCAACGGAGCTTCCTCTGTTGCTGCCTTAATTCGTGTATAGGCTGCCATGTCTGGTCTCTGTAATTTAATAAAATGAAAAGCCGGATGAGACCCTTTTCCTGCCATTTCTGGTGCTGCAGATATGAACTTTAGCTCCAGAATATCACCCCTTTTGAGGTGTTGGTTATTTTGCCATGAATCATACACGGCGCTTGAAATCCAGTCCGGTAATTTAGAAATTTCCGGAAAATGTGGTGACATAGTGTGAACTGAAGCAAGTGCTCCAAAATCATACCATTCTCGGACCTCTTCTGGATTGGATCCGTCTTTCATCCAAACCCTAGGATATTTCCCTGATATTTCTACCAAGGATTTATTAGGATTTATTCCTTTTCTTGAGATTAATTTTTCCCAAGAACGCTGATATACCTGCCATTGCAAATTAATTTGGTTAGTATTAATCTTAGAAGTGTCTGTCTGTGGCCTAAGATTAATCTCTCCCTCTTTAACCCCAGAGGTGGTAGGTTGACTTGAACTAGTAGAAGCTTGCGCTTTCTTTTGTTCAATCTTTTCCGTTTCCTCAGAGTCTGAGAATGGACTTGTGCAAGTGGTATTTGAATCCACCGCTCCGGGTATAGAGCCCTGTTCTCTAAACGCAGGTGTAGAGTACTGCTCTCTCAATTCTCGAGCCATCACTGATGGTGACGCTTTGTGAATTGGTGCATGCAAGGTATTCCATAACGCGGTCATGGCATACGTGGTCTCGTTGATTAGATTCTGAACTATGTTCAGATCCGCTCGTTGTACTTGGCCAGCTACGTCAGCGTTTACTGATAGCTTTCCAAATCCCTTGTCAAGCTCCTCAAGGTTTTCCCTGAGATGCCTATACCTCTTGATGATGGAATTAGCTTCCGATATTTCCATCCCTTGTTAGGAAATCTGCAAGAACATTTTCATGAGATTTCACAATAATAATGTCAAAACAATAATATTGACATTCAGCTTGCCATCTGAGAATACGAGCCTTTTCTATTTTTGATTCAAGTTTATTTTTCAAAAAGGCTTTAACATTCGTATTATCAACTTTTAGTGTAAATTCTTTTGCTAAGAGAAATAATGGCCATTTTTTAAATGCTCTCCAAACCGCAAAGAATTCTTTCTCGTTAATATGCCAGAGCTTGGCTTGTCCTTCTGTGAACAATCCTCCTGTATATCTGCAAGGTTCTTCCCCTGTAGTTGTCCTTTTCATGAGCACTGCTGCCCATCTATAATCATTGGCGTCTGTGTAGACTACCAAATCATCCTTGTCTTGGGGTATTGCGAGTTTAGGCAAGTTATTACATACTTGTTTCAACTCACGAATCCTTTGAGTGTGAATTTCTTCCCACTTACACTTCGAACTTTCTCTCTCTTTTAAGAGAGGTCGAAAATCCTTTCGATACCTTGCCAGATCTTTAATGAAGATACCTGCAAAGGTAACAACTCCCAAAAAGCTCTGAAGCTGTTTTTTATCTTTTAAAATATCCGGAAAATTGTGATTTTTTTTTCACAATGTGTTCCTGGAGTTTAATTCTTGTTTCGTCAATAAGAATACCAAGAAATTCTATCTTATTAACTCCAATTATTGCTTTCCTTTCTGAAAGCACTAATCCTTCGTTAAAACATGCATTAGAAAATATCTCGAGATGTTTAATATGCTCCTTCATATTTCTAGATGCAATTAGGACGTCGTCAATATAGACAAACATAAACTCGAAATAATCTTTAAAGAGATTATCCATTTTTCGTTGATATATTTGGGGTGCATTAGCTAATCCCATTGGAAGAACGTTCCAAATATATTGACCTTGTGGAGTAGAAAATGCCGTATATTTTCTGGACTCCCTTTCCATCTTAATCTGATAGAAACCAGATTTACAATCGAATTTTGAAAACACTTTAGCATTTTTAATGCAGTCAATTAAGTGTTCTCGGCTTGGGATATAGTAACCATCAAATTCTAGTATCTTATTGATACCTTGATAGTTGATTACTAATCTTGCCTTTCCCCGTTTTACCTCACTATGGTTTCTTACCAGAAACCCCAGGCTACTGTAAGCGGAGACTCCAGGTTCTATGAGGTTAAGATTGATATGCTCTTTTATGATTGTTTGCATATCCTTCTTATCTTCCATATTCATCTGGATTGGCTTGTATCGAACATACTCATACTTGCATTGCTCTTTTACTTTCAGAGTAGCTTCGATCTTGTTTTTATCCCACCAAGCCAAAGGATTCTCATTAAAGTTCCTTTGAATTAGTCGATTAACATTTTCAAGAGAAAGTAAACTCTCTTCGTCAATGTTATCCATGGAGTTGTTTTGTAACTCCTTCTTAAGAAGTTGGATTTCTTCTTCAGACTCTCCTTCTCTTTCGATTAGACCAAATCGTCTATAGGACAAAAGCGCTTTTCCAAATTTTCGTTTATCCTTCATTTTTGGATGGGTTAATTTGGAATCAGGATTAAAAGCACCATGTTTGCTGCGAAAATTAATAGGCATATGTCTATTAAAAGCTTGGGTGCGGCGTAAAACTTGTATTTTATTACCACAATGAGTAGTGAAAACCAACAAATTCTTGTTGTTATCTTGCACATATTTTGCAAAGGTTTGGATAAAATTATTACCCAACAAAATATCGGCGCCGGTATCATGAAAATATATCGGTGGCATTTTTACCTTAAACCAAGGTGTGCCAAATGCTCCTCCAATCAGGATATGTGCTGCGCGTATCCCTTTGTTGAGGATGAGGATTTTCCGAGAGAAATCTCATCCTGCAATAATGGGTAAATCTTCCGTAGCATTGCTATGGAAAACACCGGGCTTTGCAGTACAAATGCCCGATCCCGAATCAATATAAGCTGCAAAATATTCTGACTTATATTGTTCATATAACATATCAACCGATATGTATATAGAAAAAGGGCTAGTCATTTATTCAACTTGAATAACATGTCCATCCAAGCTAAATTCCATGCCTTTTCCTTTTCTTCCCCAAGGTTTGTGTTCCTCAAGGAAACTCAATCCCGGAATAACCATTCCAGGTTCGCGTCCTGCAATGCCTGTAACAAATACTTCGTAGCCTGCTATTTCTAGCATACCCTCGTATTGGTTTACAGTAGCTTGCTGTAAGTGATATAGATCATCACAGGGAAAGTGATTATCTTTCTCTGTAATGTCAAATATTACTTGAATGTCTTTCCATCCTTCTGGGCATTTAATTTTGACATTATCTACCCGAATAGCCGGAGGAGTCGGATTTTCAAATAGTTCTTTTCCTTTTAGACTCCTAATCCTTTCTTCTGAAAAGGATATTCTGCTATAATCTGTTCTAGAACTCATTGATCGGTCTAGAACTGGATGATCTCGGATTAAGATATCCACACCGCCAATTTTTGGTATTTGTATTGGATCTGGTGCCATTACCTTAGCAAATTCCTTGAAAATCATAGGAATTTCAATATACTCTTTCCTTACAAATAAATCAGAATGATGGGTATTGGAAAATGCATATGCGATTCTATATGTAATAGAATAGGGTCTATTCCCTTCTTTCATCAGATCTGTTCTTTTGAAGTCCTGATGAAGGGTTAGAACACGATCAAAATCTTGGTCGGCTAGGTTATATGCAATTCGTGGATGAATGTCAAACATAAGTTTGCCCGCATATAAATTCCCTACCATTGTACCAAGACACCCGTCTCTTAGGTTGTTGATTCTTTTATCCATTATAGATAAATGTAAAGGCGAATCAACTCCTTCCTTGAAAGTGGATTTAATTAATACTTCAATGGTTCCTATATGGATCCATTTCATAGTAATCGCTTCTTCCTCTTTCATTTTACTTAATTCCTCTAGAATTTCTTCTTTCGGAATAAGTTGCATATCCATCACATTACCAGTTAATTCTATAGGAATTGCGAATTCCCCTGTATTAACTTTGTACTTGATGTTATGTTTTCATTGTTTCAATCCTATTTGATTTAGGATTCGGCTCATGCCGCTAACTCTAAAGCCATCGTATTTACGAATGTTAGAGTCTTGCCTCATGATCTGTTCCATGGTCTTTTCTGAAATAGACGCTTTGGAAAAGAAACCAGCTAGGCTATCCGTTGTTTGGAGCCTATCTCCTTCATGAGAATTAGTCATTAGGAGAATCGTTCCTAAATATAGAACGATGATATCTGATCATATTTTCAATATGATCTTCAAGATCGTGAACATGTTTTTCCCATATTTTTATCTTGTTTTCATGTTCAATAATTTTTCTTAAGCGAAGAGGTGTTTCGCCTAATACTTGGATAGTAGTCTCATAACATTGAATCATGGTTCTACTTCCCTCGATTTTTTCCCTGAAATTTGAGACAACAGTTCTCAGCTGTTGAATCGTATAAATAGGAATTCCAGGCATGCTGAAATTACTATTCTGATTCAGTTGATGTTTCTTCTGAATCACTATGGATTTCCTCCTCATAGACACTTTCGTCTGAGGGGCTATTTTCGAACTGGTAGATTGGTACCAACTCGCCATAGTATACTGCATCCAGAATGTCATTAGTGGCTTCGAACTTTTTAACTTCGCCACCCTTTTGCGGACAATCTGGGGAAATGTGGCCATGTGCTCCACATGTCCAGCAGTTACAGTCTTTGAAACTTTCATTCGTTCGGGTGTGTGCCCTTTTGAAAGTTCGTCTTGTAGGGTTTCTTTCTTCGGATTTGCGAGATCCTTGAGAAGACGCCCTTGTTGGTCCTGATCTTTGGCCAGATTTATATGATCGGGTTTTTGATTTAGACCATCAAGACTTGCGTTTGAAAGGAGAACGCCTTTTATAACTCCGATTGGTATCCGAGCTATAGCGCTGTTTTTTCTTCTCTCTTTGCTCGCATGATTCTCCAATGATTAAGGGGAAATTATTGTTATCACAGCGAAGAGGAGATTTCTTCATTTTCCCTCTAAGCTTTTTCATGTTCTTTTGAAGGGATGCTTGATAACACCAGTCCTTCAGTTTGTCTTTTAAGAAAGACATACGTCTGGCTACTAAATCAAGTTGTCCGTCCGGTACCTTGTAAGAATGTGTTAACATTTCTCTCCAAGGGCTGCAAATTTTTGCAAAGAACATTGGTGCCGCAATCTGCGTATCAATGTCACTTTGAAAGAAATACTTCCGATACCAATAGATATATTCATCTATTGCACAGATATTTCTTAACTCAATACCATAAAGAGCTTGTGTATACTCTCTGGTTTTCTCAGCATTACTTTGATCGAAGTATCCATCTCCGATAAAATGCATTTTAAGAAGCCTTCCGAATCTTTCGGCAATCATGCTTTTAGATTCGCCTTCCAAGACTCCCTGTTTGGTAGTTTCGGGGGTATGATTCCATCCGATTTTTACCGAACCTTCCAAACTTAACTCTATTAATCTGACAAAGTTTTCTTTATCAAGATCTAGAGTTGTTGCTGCTATTTTCATAGCCGCTACCCATTCATCGATTAGTTTTTCGATATTTCTAAAATCGATGACATCCAAATTCAGGATAGTACCATATGGGTGCAAGGGTTGAGACATAGTCCTTCCCCATGGTGTATTTTCTGGTACTCTGTTTGGATTTCTTGCGGGACTTGCTCTATACGTTGTACCCACAAGAGGAGGTCCTGCGTTAGTATGCAAATCTCCTTGTTCTCTCATCGTAACCTCCGGTGGTGGTGGAGGGTTATTAGATGCAGAACTTTCACCCGGGAATCCCATCGCTAGGGGATTCGTTTCATGGGTTTTTACGTTGACCAAATCAACGAAAGCTAGTTGAGAAAAAGACTCAGCTAACTCGTGTAGATCAGATGGATCTATTCTTGAGACATCCATTATTTAATACTTCTAAGGATATCAAGAATTAGTTCCTCCTGAGTCTTTGACTTAGGAATTTCCTTAGCCTTTCCCTTCTGATGTAGAAGAGGTACCTGGCCAACTAAATCACGGATTCTTTCTTGTTTTTGTTTAGATGAACCTGTGATTCCTAGTCGGTCTTTTAGATCTAAGACTTATGTTTTTAGATCTTTCACAGATCTATCTAGATCTGGTATAATCTTGAGGGTTTTTTCAAGATTACTGTTCAAGTTTTCGATTTTCATAGGTAGATGTTCTAGCCTATGTCCGTAATCTTGAACTGTATTTTGGATTTATCTAAGATCTCTGGAAATCTTAGAAGTATCCGGGTCAATTTCTTTCCAATTCCTAATTTAAATGAAAGGGTTACCTCGTTTGTCTCTTGTCAGGCAATCTTGGTCTTTTGTCCATTTGCCTTGGATTTGTGCAAGTTGAAATTTCCTTGCCGTTGCCCTGGAAGTGACCATCCATATCAAATTTCCTTTGATAGTATCTGATCGACTCTAAGAGGTCAGCTTGGGGTGGAACTTCCTTTGCTAACTCCTTTTTGATTCCGGCTGAAATCCGGAGTACGTTTTGGATATACAGATCAAACCGTTTATCCTTCTGTCTTTCCAGAATCTGGAAATACTCCTTGTTTTCTTCATAGATCGAACTTTTGTTCGGTTCCATTCTTGTGTTATTTCTCCTCACTTTAGGGATAGACTTAATCTTATGTTATTTTATTTAAGTATTTCATCAATAACACCTAGGCTCTGATGCCATTTTTGCGCCGGATCCTTCTTTTGCTTAAAACTATGCTAATTTGGGTATTTTGAGAGAAGAAAAACAATTAGGGACTAGTTTGAAATAAAATAAACCCTGAAAGCATCTGGAGGACTTAAGTGACATAACATTTTGAACATTAGGGACTTAAGTGGAACAAATATTATCTGAGGGACTTAAGTGATACAAACAGAAAAGATGGGGGACTATAGAAGCTATTGTCTCTTTTTGTTTTATAAGAAAATGTATAAATATCTTAGTTAAACTCATCGATGAAGGCATCCAAAAGTATGCAAAGTGGATCTTATTTCGCACATTGTAACATTTCAGATCAAGATATGCAATTGTTTAGTTGCATGTGTATAAAAGCCTTTTAGTTAATGGGTAAACTGTCAATTCATGAATAGTAAAAATTTTGATTTTCTTGAGAAAAATCTGAGAGAAATATAAATAAACCAAATTTTCAATGGAGTTTTAGATTTTTTTGAGGAATATTTACTGTATCATTTTTTTTGGAACATTTTTTAGATATTCAAAACAAGTGCATTTTTATGAAAAAAAAAATCTATGAAAAATTGAAAAATGAAAAATGAGGTTCCATTCAATTGGGGCCTAAACGTAAGAAATTTGTAAGGAATGAGACCAAAATTAAAATGGAGCAAAGTCATATATAAAATGAAAAATGTAATTTTCCATGTAATGATTATATATATGTATGTATATAGCAACCGTAGCTGTTGATCAAATACTAAATTGATGCTTTGTTTCTTTCAAATAATTGTCACTTTAATCTTATTGGGAAATTAATTTCTAACCGCATCAGTCTACAATTAAAGTAGCCACTACGGGTGTAAGTTTAGCCGAGCCGGCTCGCGAGCCTAGCGAGCGAGTTCGACTCGAGCTCGAGCCTAATTATTTCTTCAAAATATTCATAATTTTTATATTATAAATATTAATTATATATATTAAATATTTAATATATAAATATTAAATATTATAAATATTTAATATTTAGGCTCGAGCTAGCGAGCTTGGGCTCGGCTCGAGCTCCTCAAAGTCGAGCTTGACGAGCTCGAACTTGCAGGCTCGAGCTCAGCTCGTTTACACCCTTAGTAGCCACACTAGCTTCAACCTGAACAGAGTTATGGATAATTTAATTTAATGGAATACATTCTTGGACACACTACAATTAAGAAAGTTAAATATTGGTAATAAGAGTATATATTATGGTTTGAATCTGCGGTCTATAGTAGTCTAAACTCACGACTAATTTGGTCATGATAGATGTTTCACATTGCCACGCTAGCGTCAATCGTGATGGAAAAAGAATGATAATTATTTTAATCTCCAACATATGGTGGTGGAAAAAATGTTCATCTAGCAATTTTTACCATGGATGAAAAACCATGGTCTTTATAATGAACTAAACTTTGACAATGACTATAAGCCATGATTACAGATACCACGGCTAAAGTCGAGGTGAAGTCGTGGTCCATCAATTTTTACCTTAACAAATGGGGTTTTTCATCATGACTAAGTGGCATTGGCAAAACCCCAACCTTCTTTTTCTTCTATTCTCCTCCGCCGGCGATGATTTGGTGAAGCAATCGTCTACTTCACCACTGTTACCACCACCATCGTCGGCGGGTTGCGTTGGAGCACCCTTCTTCAAGTTGTACATCACATCTTCAAATTTGACTAGACGGATATGGATCTAAAGAGACAGAGATCGGTCTGACGAGATGAAGACAAGTGATACTTAAGTTTTTTTATATAGTGTTTTAGATATTTTGTTTATTATTTTATTTTTTCTCTCGTATGAGAATTTGTCTTCTCTCTCGAATGAGAGTTTCATCTCTCCTTGAATAGGAGTTGCACATGAACTTTCTTGTGTTCATTTGTGAGTTCTTAAGATTTGTTATCTTAAAAAACTTGATAGTTGGTGTTTCAGATGTTCTTACTACATTGTTTGAGTCGATATGAATTGTATTGTTCCAGGCGTTGTAAACTTTCGATTGAATGATATATAAAACCGATTTTTTTTCCAAGAAAAAAAGTGGCATTGGCAAAATCAAATTTTTTGTAGTGACATTAGATATAGCCACAAAACTACAATTGACATTGGATTTTTTTTTGAAGGACATTGGATTTAAAAACAGTTGATTATTACATAATAATGGATTAAGTCATACTTAATATAGACTTAGTTTCTCATTTTAGAATGTGAAACAATCACACAACAAATACTCTAATCTCTCAAAAATTGCATTTTTAATCCCATAACTTAATCTATGTGCAATTTTGGTCCCAATATTATAAAAACCACCACATTGCATCTTATATCATCGAAAAATGTGCAATTTTAGTCCCAAGCCTCAATCTCTGTTAGTTTTTAGACAGAAATAGCGCGTGCCTCTCATATGCATCGTTAATTCGTTCTTGGACCAAAATTGCACAAAAGTCTAAGTTATAGGACCAAAATTACACACGACTTTCAGTTTGATTTCTTTAAAGTAATTATTTATTCTACTATTTTTTTTCTTTCTCTTATCCTTTTTATTTTAATTCATTTTCCTTTGTTTTGTCCAAATCTGACAAAAAATTAATATATAACACCAAGTGACAACAATTTGAATTTTAGCTGAAATTATAGTAATTGTTCTATTAACAAGATATGACATGATATATATTAGTAAAATAAAATAAATGAACATATATGAAGACAAACAAAATACGTGCGTATCATTTCTAGAATTAAGATCTCATATTATATAATTATGAATGTTACTATTGGGTCATGTACAATTTTGGATCAATATCATAAGATAAAAATTGCACAATTAACCATGCACGTGACAAACACGTGCGACTTCCATCCAAAAACTAACCGACATAGGGTTTGGGCCAAAATTGCATTTGTTGAAGATATATGATGTAATATGGTGAGCTCTATAATATTGCAAAGAAAAGTGCATATAACTAAGTTATGGAACTGAAGATGCAATTTTCCCTCCTCATTTGACTTGACTCAAGATTAGTTCCACTTGGCAATGTGACATTATCTTTTCAATTTCTTCGATATACATCCTCCGCATATTCCAATTTAGGAAAAAAAAATGCATTTTTGGTTCTTTATGTTTGATATTTGTCAATTTTGATCATATTCGTTATGAGATTCTCACATTATGTCCTGTAACTTTTGAAAAATTTCACATTTGGTCCCAACTAAATTTTTCGTCAAAAATTTAACCGTCAACTTCGTTAGTCAACCAGTTTTTTTGGGAGATTTTGTGCATGAGTAGCACATGATATTAAATAGAAATATCGTGACGTTGAATAAAATTCGGGTGTGAGTGCATTCACGCACGAATTCTACGAAAAACAACTGATCAAAATGTTGACTAACGGAAATGACTATTAACTTTTGGACAGAAAATTTGGTTTGCACCAAATGTGAGAATGATTATAAATAGGGACACAATGTGAGAATCCCGTAACGAATAAGATCAAAATTGAAAAAAGGTCAAACATATGGGACCAAAACTACAATTTTCTTTACAATTTAATATGGACTTTATTGTATACTTTATATTGCAAAGTACACATTAATTATATAAATTATTTCTTTAAATATATATTATGGTTTACATTTTAGAAAAGAAATATTAAATTAAAATAAAATACTCAAAATACAATTTCCTCCTTATATATGCTATTATATATGCTACAAACATTGTATGGTCGACCCTTTTCCCCAGGCGATGATCAATACAATCTCATCGAATAATTTTCATGATATTTCAAGTTATAATATTCATGAACCAGTCCAAATAATATATTTAATTTTAGTGAATCCCAATTATTCTCGAATATAATTATATAATATATATAAATTAATCCTACCATTTATTAACAATAAATAAAAGTCACACACACACAAAAACAATTAAAGAGAAATGTGTGGAAGAATTCTTGAGAAGCATCACCTCAAAGCTCGTTTTGTAGTGGTTATTCCAGCTGTAAATTCTTTTCAGCGGGTGGCAAACGATAATTCCATAGTCAGCATCATTTGTTCGATCAATTTTCTTCACAAAGCACCAGATGGAGCTTATCTATTGTTTGGCAAAAAAACGAATTAAATTATTCGATATTTAATGAAAAATAAGCAAAAATATCATGTTATATATTCAACTCTAATTGGTCCGATTAATAAACAAATCAAACTCAAACACTATTTATAAAGCTCGATATACCTTAATAAATTTGAACAGTACTTCGTTCGCTCTACTTGTTTTGTTTATAACCTTATATATAATGATCATATATATATATATATATACATATATATATGTAGTAGAAATATATACCCTAGTTTAACAAAATATGTAAATGTAATTACTATGATCCCGCTGAAGTGTAAAATAATACTTAATTGTTTTAGCCACCAATTAAATAGAACACATGGAAAATGCTCATCATTTAGCTATCATATAGTGGTCGTCTTTGTTTGAATATATAGACTATATTATTTATTTTTGGTGCTAGGCTAATCCAATGATAGCACACGTATTCCTCAATTAGAGTGCCCCTCACTTTTTGCGTGGACAGATCTACGTCTTTTTGTTTTGTTTATTTTGAAACTAAGAATAAATTAAATCATTTTCTATTATATCAAGACATCACTAATCAAAATACAATTTTATAGCGAGATGCCAATCATATAAAGATAGAAAATAATACTCGCAAGTGAAACCCGAACCAAATCCACCTTAATCATATAGTTCCGTGTTTGTTTAAGAGGGTGTTTGGTTAAATTTTTTTAATGAGTTTATAAGCTCCTTTAATATAATTAAGATGTTTTTGGAGTTTATAAGTTCTTTATTTAATAAGTTCTTGTAAAATAAGTTAGGGTTTCCTAACGTATTTTTTTAGCTCCTGACGACTTATTTTGAGAGTTTATAAGTTATTTTACTAAATAATTTGCCAAACACTTATGTCCGATCTTATAAGCTCTCAAACATAAAAACTTATAAATTTAGCCAAACGCCCTTAATTGCAACACCTTTTTGTGTAAGGATAGAATATCTTCGTCATGAAAAGAAACGTTATGTATAATATGGGTTTGAGATGTTCATGTAGGTAAAAGTTACATGATTGGCGAGCTGAACAAATGAGCTACTAACATGTATTATTATCTGAGGTTCACCTTATTCGATCAAAAGCTACTAAAGCATATAGGCTTGTTAAACTGTTAGGCTTTTCTATTACACTTCGGCACTTCACGTTATATTCCAAATTATATATATATATATATATATATATATATATATATAAAAGTATGCGCAATATCTTCATATGTACAAATGGACATTAATTAGATGACATATATTTGACATCCATTTATGCAATTAATGAAAAATAAGATGAGATATAAATTAGAATAAAAAAATCTAATGTGTGTTTAAACTATAAAGTCCAAGTTGTGTGCATGCTACTATGTGCAGGTACGGGGTGGAGATTGAATGATCAATTTATGCGAAAACCGATACTCTTGCGAACTCTAAAATTTTGATCAAAAAAAGATCTTATTGATTAGTATAAAGAAAATATGGGTTATTTGTGTTCATCTCCCTTGAGGTATTATATTTTGTCAATAACCTTCGTAATTAAAAGTACTAAAATGGCATACACCACCCTTATATGTTAAAAATCATATGTACTATATATACTATAATTACTCTTAGTTTTTCCCTTTCCCTTTTCTATTTCTATATTATTCCTTTAGTTTTATATTAAATAGAGAGAATAAAAATAAATAGAAAGTAAGTCCACAGAAGTTTTTAATTAGAAATAATTCTAATAAACAATAATTTTTAATTAAAAAAGTTATAAAAATATGTAATGTTATTTTAATAAACTTACAAATCTGATTCTTCACTTTCATTTGTGGTTCTTGAAATATACTATTAAATGTTCAAACAAATTCTTAAATTCGTAGTGCTTTATTTGCTTTATAAACAACAAAAGGATTATATATTTATAGATTTGTATCAATATCTGTTGTAACTAATAAAAACTGAAAAACTGGAAGAGTAATTTTATTTTAAATTTCTTTGCTATGACGTAGATGGCGCAATAAAAAACGAAGGAAATTCTACACCCTATTAGATGGTTTAGGCATCTCATTTTTTATGTTTATTATCACATTAAATTTTCTAAAATCAGATAATTTTTTTTCTCAATTGAGTGTTAGATTTCTTTTGCATTTATAGCCTTCTCTCTATTTAAAACAAAAAAGAAGAATAAAAAGAAAAGTAAAAAATTAAAAGGGAGGTTGAAAACAAAAAACTACGGGTAAACACGATAGTATATATGTTCCTTTTTTTATACACAGGGACAATGTCTGCCAAATTTTAGTATCCTTAGGGAGGTCTTTGTCAAAATAAAATAAACTTGAGAGGTGGATACAAATAACCCAAGAAAATATTATCCTAATTACGTTCTAGAATAAAAGAAATTTGCAAATTATACGAGATAAACTGTATTTGTGCCATATAAATAATCTTTCTCGTCTCATAAGAGCTATGTTCTAATTAGTTACTGAGACTTTTTACATCAATTACCCTTAAATTGAACCAAATAATATCACCCAAAAGATTTGATCAAACGCATTTAACTGATCATATGGTAACCGACTAATATTCACATTTTTATATTAATCACATGCCAATAATTTATTTTTATGTAATTTACTTGATCAGCTCCACTAATACCGTTCAGGCTAGAATTCTCAATAGTCATTTTGGACCTTCTATTTCATTTTAAGTTGCATATATCATATTCCATTTTGTAGATTTTATTTTTTAGTTACTCACAGCTGTACTAACCCTATGAACTAGCCTAGTATTGTTCGAGTCGGGAACATCCACAGGAAGTGTGCGGCTAGTTCTCCCAAGAAGAGTTTTTTCCATACCCAAGGCTCGACCCAGAGACTTCTGGTTAAGATTCCATTTTGTAGACGGATACTGAATATATGTAATTCGGGAAAATTACATTTTTGGTCCTATGACTTTGGCCTTTTTCGATTTTGGTCTCATTCATTACGAGATTCTCACATTATATCCCATAACTTTAATTTTTCTCACAATTGGTCCCATTGACGGATTCCTTCAAATATTTAATGGTCAACTCCGATAGTCAATCTTTTTGACCGAATTTTTTGGGCAGCATTTGTATATGAATGCACTCACACACGACTTATATTCAATATCACGATGTTTTATTCAATATTATGTGTCACTCACGCACAAAACCTCCTCAATGAATCTGTCAAAAGGTTGACTAATGGAGTTGACCATTAAGTATTGGACGGAATCCTTTTAATAGGACCAAAATGTAAGAAAAATTGAAAGTTATGGGATACAATATGAGAATTTCATAACGAATGTGACCAAAATCGAAAAAAGGTCAAATATATAGGATCAAAAATACAATTTTCCCTGTATAATTCATATTCGAGTGCATATATAAGAAGATTTTGTATACACTTGATACATGCGTATAGTTTGGAATTAAGAATGAAATTAAAAAAATGGAAAATAATGGATTAAACAATCGTAATATATACAAGGATTTGTTTGATTATAATTATGGATAACTCTCATCAACCCTAATTTTTATTTTCCTAAATGAACCGGTTGCATGATACATCTAATGAATATCAAATAATAACAATTTACAATCATATAATAAGTATTACAATTAAAAAATAAGTATTACAATTAGCTAACAGTAACGATGGAAATAGAAAAATGTCACACGCGGGAAAATTACAGTTTTCGTCCCTGAAGTTGTAGCCAAAAACATATTTAGTCCCTCATGTTATAGATTCGACACATTTGGTCCTTCAACTTACAAAAAATGAATGCATACCGTCCCTACCGTTAACTTTCCGTCCAAATTATAACGGAATCCCCCAAAAAAAATAAAAATTAGGATTTTGGTTAGGTTTTTCAATTTGGAGATTTTCAATTTTGTAGTCAAGTGTGCCTAGGTTGTCAAATCTTCATCCGCCACATGGATATTGGATAAAAATATAAAATTAAAATGAAAAAATTAATTAAAATTTAATAAAAAATTAAAAATTTAAAAAAAATTAAAAAAATTAAAAATTTAGTAAAATTTTTTTAAAAAATTCAAAATTTGAATAAAAATACAAAATTTTGAAAATATTAAAAAACTTAAATATTATTTTAAATAATAAAATTAACTAAAAATAAAAAATATTATTAAATAATAAATAAATAATGTAAATAAATATTTAAATAATTAATTAATTAAAAAAAGTATATAAAATAATATTTATTTATATAATTATAAAATAATATATTATAAAAATAAATATATAAATAAAATCTATTTATATAAATAAATAAAATAAAACTAATTAAAATGTTAATTTAAAAATACAAAAATATTTAAAAAATAAAAAAGATAAATATTATTTTAAATAATAAAATTAACTAAAAGTAGAAAAAAATATAAAAAAGTACAAGATAAATGAAATAAAATAAATAAAAATAAAAATTGATTAAAATATTAATATAAAAATATTTCAAAAGTAAATAGGTTAAATATTATTTTAAATAATAAAATTAATTAAAAATAAAAATGAGGGACCAAATCTGTTTTTGGGGATAAGTTCAGGGACGAAATCTGTAATTTTCTCAGATCGAAACCTAGGTATTTTCCCCCAAAAGCAGCTCACGTGCACGGCACATGGCACTTCCGTTAGTTGCAAACGGCAAATTGACGGTAGGGACAATATGCGTTCATTTTTTATAAGTTGAGGGACCAAATGTGTCGAGTCTATAACATGGGGAATTAAATCTGTTTTTGACTAAAACTTCAGGGACGAAATCTGTAATTTTCTCTACCACACGCTATTGGTAAAAGTTGAACTCAGACTTCTAATATCTTGAGTCCTAAACTTCGCCAGCCTAATTAGCAACACTACTTGTTTTTTCCTCCATCTTTTTGACCAATCGGGTCAGAAATAGATTGGTTGCTAAAATTACCTTTTGGGTCGACCACACTGTAGAATACAACATAATCACGACAATCACAAAAAACAATAAATACCTACAAATAACTAATTCTAATTTCAATATTTCTATTTTTATTCAAGCTTTATTTTTTCTAATATATATTATTCCACGAAGACAATGACACCCATTCGGCCCTCTAATTCTTGTCTTAATTTGCATGATTTTAATTCTCTTGAAACTTCACAGAAATACCAATAATTAAAGGAGAAAAAAATTTAATGAAAAAGTTGGAATACGATGTCAATTTCCAATTGAATACGACTTAAACCTGTTGGATCAGAGCCGTTCCTCTTGGTGATAAGGCTAGATGAATTGTAACAATTCGAATCTGAGCCGTCCGTCCTGGTGATAAGGCTTTGATCAATTATAAGGTGAACGAAATAATGTTCATTCATTCCCTCCACGTCCCATTACTTTTCAAACGTAAATTACCACACATTATTGGGAAAAATAATTTAAAAATAAATTAAAAAAGCAACAAAAAGGGAAAAAGAAGAGAAAGAATATTGCAACTTTATTTGAATTTCATTTCATGTAAATTTACCATGCATGAGACATTCATTTGAGTCCTATTTAAACACAAGGAAGCTTGCCATTGAATGTCAGGAACAAAGGCAAAGTAGAGTTGGCAACTTTCCCTTACCGTTGCTACTTTTACTTTCCTCACATTCCTCAAAATACTTGAAGTTTCAATCGTCGAATAATCTCTCGAAAACAACAACACTTAACAAAAAATGGCCCCAGTCGTACCGGTTGAAGCTTTCCCTAGCACGGGGAAAATCCCAATCGTCGATGCAGCCTACTCGAAAAAAGGATACGTAACGTTTTTAGCGGGTACTGGTGATTACTATAAGGGAGTGGTTGGTTTAGCTAAGGGCTTGAGAAAAGTGAAAAGTGCTTACCCTCTCGTGGTCGCAATTTTGCCCGATGTTCCTGAGGAACACCGCGAGATCTTGAGGTCACAAGGTTGCATTGTGAAGGAGATCGTGCCAATCTATCCACCGGACAACCAGATTCAATTTGCCATGGCGTACTATGTGATCAACTATTCCAAGCTCCGCATATGGAACGTAAGTAACTTCTTATTTTGACAATTATATACGTACACGATTACTACACATGCGTTGTACTACATATAGAATATGTTATGCAAGCGTCTCATTCATGCACAAGTTCATTGATCATGGTTCGTGTTTTTAAGTGCTATATATAATTTTTTGGGCATCGTACTTTTTAATTACAACTCTAATCTATATATACTATACCGAGGACAATATACTTTCGTCTATTTCCTATTTTCGACGTGAAGACTAATGTTATCTGCTAGCTTAATTTTTCTAACTTTTGTTATCAATTTTTATGCAAAATCACAGTTTGAGGAGTACAGCAAGATGGTGTACCTTGACGCAGACATCCAAGTTTACGAAAACATCGACCACCTCCTCGACACGCCCAACGGCTACTTCTACGCCGTAATGGACTGCTTCTGCGAGGCGACGTGGAGCCACTCACGACAATTCACCATCAAATACTGCCAACAGTGCCCGAACAAGGTTACTTGGCCCGCTGAGATGGGGTCTCCTCCTCCACTTTACTTCAATGCTGGGATGTTTGTGTTTGAGCCTAACCAAACCACATACGAGAACCTTCTAGAAACTCTGCATATCACTCCGCCCACTCCATTTGCAGAGCAGGTAACGCTTTTACATTATTGCCCTTAAAAGTAGTGGTTCAGAATTAATAGTGTCGTGTCACAATTTTGAAAAAGAATTTCATTTTAGGAAATCGAGTCTTATTATGAATTTCCCATAAAGGAAATGTATGAAGTAAATCTAGGACAGATGGAATATTTAAATGCATGGACTTAGCACCAATTTTTCATAACAATTATTTAAAATTTATTTTGGAGGGATTATTCTAGCTTGTTTGATTGTTAAGTAATAATGCAAATTGGAACAAGTGTCCAAGAAATTTTCAAGACGTAATTAAACTTGATGATGATGATGTAACGGCAACAACATCGACAAGACATATATAAAATAAATCAATGTAAAGATCTCTCATCTAAATTGTACATATTATCGATCCAGTCAACACAATTAACCATCAGTATGAATAGAAAGGAACATAACTATTCAATACCTTTGATTCTTAATTTTTCGTTGTAATCTGAATTGACAGGATTTCTTGAATATGTTCTTCGAGAAAACCTACAAACCGATCCCTCTGAATTACAACCTTGTTCTCGCAATGCTATGGCGCCACCCTGAGAACGTTGTACTTGACGACGTTAAAGTTGTTCACTATTGCGCTGCTGTAAGAATTCTCTTCCTTATAAACTCTCTCGTATACCCAAAGATAACAAAGATTGCTATATATATATAATCAGTTAACGTTCTCTGTAACACAACTGTGTAACAATACTTTCTGTTACATGAACAGATGTGTATACACGATTGGTCAGTATTTACCGAGAAATTTTTTAGATTTTTCTCCATATTCACATTTTTCTCTTACCACATCTTACTGCTCGTGTATACCATTCTCACACGTTTGTTCCAGGAACAAAAAGTGCTACACAATAATGTTGCAAAATATTTGAACTACTAAATAGTTCGTCCCACTAATCTAGTGTTAAAATCTCTATATATAGGGATCGAAGCCATGGAGGTACACCGGCGTAGAAGCTAACATGGACCGAGAAGACATCAAGATGCTTGTCAAGAAATGGTGGGACGTTTATGATGACGAGTCCCTTGATTTCAAGGCTGACGAGACCGTTGCAGGGGACGAGACCTTCTCAAGGCCATCAATCATGGCTGCTATGCCTGAGCCTGCAATATCATACATCCCGGCCCCTTCGGCAGCTTAATTAAAATGAAAATTAAATAAGCTAGGAGTTCATCTGCTAATTTGATGCAACTCCGTCGTTTTATCCTATTCATGACTACTTTTCCATAGGCTACTTAGCCTATTTTTTGTGTGTAACCGAACAATATACATAAGCTTGGTTCTATTTGATTTTATCCATCATATGTACCTCTAGCAGTGAAGGGATATGTAATTGCTTCAGTCCAAGTATTATGAAGTCTTTGATATATACCCAATGGCCTTATATTGACTGAAATACGCAAAACCTATAGTTATAAACAAGTTTCATTCTTCAATCTTCATATTCGAGAACCACATTCACTCATTATCACCAATCAACTTAGTTACAAGTTAACAAGATTTACTATGGAGAACAGGCACTTTGAAGCAATTAGGGATAATTGCACTCACACCCCCTCAATGATGGGGTAATTACACAAACCTCCTCTCACTAATTGATAATTACAAACACACCCCCTCAGGGGGTCTATTTGTAAGATTTACAGGGGATGCAATTGTAAGAATTGTTACACACAAGGAATGCAATTGTAATAAATCTTTAATCTGAGGGGTGTGTTTGTAATTATCAATTAGTGAGGGGAGGTTTGTATAATTACCCCATCATTGAGGGGTGTGAGTGCAATTATCCCAAATAATTATACAAACGTGACTATGCTTCAACCACCAGTACTCAGCTCGTTCAGTTCCTCAAAACTGATAATTTGCTTAGCGTGTTATTTGATATCTCATGAGACCATCGAAATAATTCTTGTGACTTGAGGTACAAAAACACTTGCCCTCGAGTTTTGATTCAATAAATTCTTCCAATTCGCATGTCTCAGTTGCCATTCTGTGGAGGTTGAGAGCTTTCGCTTGACAATAAGTAGTTAGGGGATGATAATTTCATATGATAACATCTTATTCAAATCGATTTTATCTTTAAAGTGATAAAACTTTATAAAACTAATTATAAATGAAGATTGATCAAACTTTTTTGCCAAACAAATTAAGTAGTGAAATTAAGGGTGACTTACATATACAATACAATTCATACGTGAAATTTTAATTACAATAAAAAGAAAAAATCCCAAAGTTTAAACCATAACTTCACAAGTGAGTAAAAGCAAATTATAATCTCACGCCCTGTTCTAATAGGGGGGAGGGGGTGTTCTTGTAATTCATAAAAACTCAAGTAGTTCACAATAATCACCCAATAAATAAGGGAGTATGCTTATTAATTATTTTCCCTTTATTTAAATTATACATTTTCCAATAAAATCGAGGATCTATGTTTCTAATCAAAATAAACTTTTCTAATTAATCAACCAAAGTTAGATTTTAAAAGTTGAGAAAAGCCAAATTATCTATCATTTCAGGGAAAACTGCGGCAATGTTTGGTTATGTTTTTATGCCATGTTTGGTCCAAAATTTTTACCAAACCATGTTTGGTTCACAAAATATTTGGACAAAAATACACTATTTTTTTGGTCAAAAAAAAAATATAATAATTATTTTTCATCTTTCTACACCTATTTTGTCCCCACACTCCTCTCTATATGCTCTCTCTCCTATCTCCTCTCTAACAGACAAAATCTTCATAATTTGACTGCTACAGTAACTTTTGTTCCCTCTAAAAATAAAGTCAAACATTATCGCACCAAAAAAACATACACAAAAATCAACTCCCAAAATAAAACCAAACACAATCTCATCAAACACGCACGTGTCTATAAATTTCTCACCAATAATTCTCACCAAAATACCATCCCAAAACATAACCAATTAAATATAGCCTGCATTTTTGGTCTCATATGTTTGGCCATTTTCAATTTTGGTCACATTCGTTACGAGATTCTCATATTGTGTTTCATAACTTTTAGAAATTCCCATATTTGTTCTCAACCGAATTTTTCGTTCAAAATTTAACAGTCAACTCCGTTACTCAACATTTTATCCGGTTGAGAACTCGTGCGTGAATGCACTCACACATGCATTTTATTCAATATCATGATATTTCTATTCGAAATCACGTGCTACTCATGCACAAAATCTCCCAAAAAACCGGTCAAATTGTTGACTAACGGAGTTAGCCGTTAAATTTTTGACGAAAAATTAGGTTGAGACCAAATGTGAGAATTTTTAAAAGTTACGGGACATTACGTGAGATTACCATCACAAATTGGACCGAAATTGAAAAAGGCTAAACATATGAAACCAAAATTGCAATTTTCCTATCATTTTATCTCTTTTGAACGTCAAAAAGACGTTTTCCATATTGATTAGGTTTAAATTAAAATTGTATCAAGAAATTGATTAGTAGAAGAAGTTGAGATGTATGAATCTTAAAAATTGAAAACCGAGAAAGATTAATAACAACTTATATATATACTAGTTAGAGAAATAGTGCTTGTCAAATTGCAGCTTCTTTAGAGAGTTAAAGGGTGTTTCGGAATTTTTCCCACATGAATATATATATATATATATATATATCAAAATCCATTCTTCTTAGCTCATGTGTGCTTTTGGTCCCAATATTATTGATTATAACATTATACATCCCATAATTCCAAAAAAATATGTGTTTTTGGTCCCCAAAATACGATTCAATCATGTATTTGACGGTATTGGCATGTACGACTCATGTGGGATCACAAAAAATGTGTGTTTTTGATCCCATAACTCCAAAAATGTGAGCCACACATGCCAATTCCGTCAAATACATGATGAAATCGTATCTTGGGACCAAAAACACATATTTTTTGGAGTTATGGGACGTATAATATTAAAGTCAATAATACTGGGCTAAGTTATGGGAACAAAATTGCATTTTCCCCTTTATTGATACGTTATGTTTGGCATATCTACTAGATATAGGTTTTTATGTTTTGGGTTTGGGTAGTAGAAAAGTAGTTTAAATCCCCGGTAACACATTAATCTTTATGTTATATGCATGGATATGACCCAAGTATATATACAAGTGGTGAAGATGCGGAGAAAAACACGTGTTGTGGAGAAAATTGAAAATTTTCTCTCTACATTTTAACCGCTCATGTATACACTTATCATACATCTATGCATATAATAGAAAATAACACAATTATGTTACAAAAGAATTGAACCAATAGAGAAGCGGTCCTCTAAGTTAGGCCATATGAATTATCAACACCTCTTCTCACTAAAGTATGACAATAAAGCAAGATTTTCATTCGCTCAATTTAACATTTGTGCATTTGATTTTCGATGCAATGTAAGTAAGAATATACTTTAAATCAACTATTTATTATGAGGTTAAATGTAGCAAACCCAAAATATAAATAGGGAAAAAACATTTCACTCGATGGGGCACAATACTAGTATTTGTCTACAAATATTCCCGTCGAAGCGTGGTGGATCATTTTGGATGTGTTTGGAGTGATAAGTCGCTATTGTCACATTACTCGATAAAAATTAGTTATGTCTCGAACCAATTTAAATAAGCCATGACATATGAATAATGAATATGCATTATGTCATTCATCATTGATACTTATATTTAATTATAAGACTAATAATACATAGACAAAAGAAAATACTAACTAATTACAATTATAACTTTCCTTCTCTAAATTATTATCTAAATCAGCTCCAAATTACTGCCAGAAATTATGTCCTAAACAAGAAACTAAATCATATCACATATAATACATTCTCAATATATATGTAAATAGCGGTAAGAGTACCAATATAGAAATATTTTTGAGATAGTAGTAGCTTGGGGATATTTTTGTGGTATAAAATTTTTGAACAGAAAATTATTGTCCATAGAACAATTTCTCCATGCTATATATTTGGAAGGACAAAAATACTTTCCTACCGAATCATTCCCTTTGTACCAAATACCCCCTGAACTGGAGAAAAATACATTTACTCCCTTCAATTGCATGGAATTGTCTTTATGGCCTTTAATCGTTATTTTTTTCTTTCAATTTTCAATTTCTCCACATTTTTCTCTTTTTCACAAATTTTCTTTTCTTACATAAATTAGTTAAAATTTACCCAATGCATTGTAACTAATTTTTTAAAATAATAATTTACAATATTTTATCCATAATAATAAATTAATTTGGTGACGTTACATTATATTAATGTATGAGGAAACTATACTAATGCATTATTACCAAATCAAATTAATTATAATAGATATCTTTTATGCATATTTTCTTACTACATATATGTGTCTATTTAATACCCTAATTCACTAGAATATATATATATATCTTAAACTTAGTGCTAACATATTATATTTTAACAATATATTATATATAAATATATCGAAAATATACATATCCTTACACCCCTTGATTCAAAATACATACAGACACAGACACAGACACACACATACATATACTTATATATATATATATATTATCAAAAATATACAAAAATAGATTAAATATCTATATGAAATTATTTTAATTTTATCACAACGCATTAGTTGAATTTTTTTAAATTTTCAGATAATGTGTTCGTAATTGTATTTTTCTACAGTTCAAAAGGGTATTTGGTACAAAAGTATAGTTCAGTGGGCAAAGTGTATTTTCCCGCCCTCTTTGAAAAATAATATAAAATATTTATTGTGTTTGCAATAGTACTTCTGTGAACAACAACTTGTGGTAAAATTAGGTTGAAATGAGATTCACCTTGTTTTAGTTATCGCCACTTCATCGGATGATGACTCTTAAGCATGTGAAGTTCTCAACCTCCACACGTCTAATGTTTACGACATCCTGGAGAGTTCATTCAAGGTATAAATCGACGGACAATTTTCTTTCTCAAACCTTGAAGTATTTTGGATATTGTATTGTGTACTTTAGGTAAAAAAAAATATATATATATAATTGAACCTGACCAGTAATGAACCAGTCATCGGTCAAAGCAATCATGAAGAAATGACATTTAAGAAAAAAGTAAATTTTAAATTACTTCGAGAAAGATTTTGTAGCACTCGGGGTGGGTGGATTAGCAAAGCCGATGAAGGAAGCTGTGGTAAAAGCATTTGCTACTTGCCAACAATTTGCTCAAAATGTAAGCATACGCAAGGACTTGTCTATATCATATCTCTTTTTGTTGTCTATTTCTGATTTTTTTCCCCCGTCACATGATAGGATAAACCGCATGTGAGAGGAATGGTTCTTTATGGACCTTCGAGAACATGGAAGACGTTGGTAGCAAGAACAATGAGAAAGATCATGAATGCAAGTATTATGGTACTTAATTAATGCATCTTGGAATTACTTGCGGAAATAGCGTTATCATGATATTTTCCTAGTAAGTTTTACATTTAGTGCATTGTGTACAATTGTTTAGTTACCTAGAGGTAATATCGTATGAGGTTTCTCATGTCTGTTTCTAATACACTTTTCTCCTTTACATGTTATAAATGGACCAGAGATATTTGATAAGTACATTTGCAACACTAAACATAATGTAAGAGGACATTCTCAAAGATGCAATAAGGTACCTCAAAAACAAATGTAAGCTACAATTTTCTCTTTATCTACCTTTAATTGTGAATCATATCTATATAAATTATTCTTTGCCATCTTTTCAATGTTTCTAATGGACTTTTATCCTTTACATGTGATAAATGGACAAGAGATATTTGATAATTACATAGGCAACACTGAACATAATGTAAGAGACATTTTCAAAGATGCTATAAGGGACCTCAAAAACAAATGTAAGCTACAATTTTCTCTTTATCTACCTTTAATTGTGAATCATATCTCTATAAATATTTTTTTTGCATCTTTTCAATGCATTCATGTTGAAAAAATATTCTACCTTTTACTGTGCTCGATGAACTGGATTTGATTGTAAGGGTAAGCAGTTTTTTCTAGTCATTGTTTATGGTACTTTAGCCAGGTAAATTTGCGTATACTTATTGTGCTTGTTTATTTACTTCCAGAAAAGAGGAAAATATTTTGCTTATTCTGCAACTGTCACATTTGTTAATCAGTTGTTAACAATAGTTGATGCACGTGGGATTTACGCCAATAAATTTATATATTATTATGCAAGAAATTGAGTATAAAAGTGATAAACAGTAAGAAAATAAAGAGTAAGATATGTAAAAGATGCAAAGTTGTTTTATTGATCATCAATGTTTAATATTTATACAAGCTAAATGGCTTTTATACAATTATGGTAAGTTGAATCCTGCTGATTTCCTTCCTGCTCTATTTATGGTGCTGGGGCTATTTCTGGAATCTTTAGGTGTTCTGAAATCATGCTAAAACGCGTCCAGTTAGGTTCTTTTATAGCAAGGCCGAATCTTCCTAGTTTGGTAAGTATTTGACCAATTTCCCTAAATTGATATTTGATTGGATATTGTCTCTTGATTAATTCCTTTCCTTCTAGGGCTTTTGACTTGGGCTCCACTCTTACTAATTAGATGGGGTCGAAAACAAACGAACTTGGGCCAAAATATTGTAATAATATAGGAAAAATATAAAATATTCTTTGGGCTTATCTGCTTGGCCCAATGGATAATATCGACCCACATCAATAGTAATAAAAATCACTTGTTGATTTATTTTTTTAAATATGTTGTGTATTTATTTTTCTGCTCATGACTAGCTCATTCACTATTGTATTATTTTTAGATTAATGGTTATGCTTAAGTTAACAATAGATTCCTCATCAGAACCACCAACATGATTGCACATGTTGATCATGCGTTGATGGGGTTTAAGTGCATTTAAATATGACCATTTTGTTTAATATTCATATCTTTCTCTATAAAGTTTTAATACGATTATTAACTATTCCATTAATTGAATATCTTTGCATGTTTTCATCCGCGGACCGGGCCGACTAGAAATAGTGTTAAAGATAGACAAACCTTCATGATAAGGAAGAACACGATAGAATCTTGTACATTTATTCAGAAAATTTGTGTAAACATGAGTTTCTTAGTTCTACAGTTGATCTTAAACAAATTGTTTAGTCTAGTTTTTCAGTTTTGCATGACTGCTACTATGAATTGATAAACAAAATTTTGCTTTTAACATAACTTCTTAGAACACATTTTGTTACTTGTCAGTCAGATCCTCCATCCTTATTGAGACTACTTTTTACACCTTAATTCAGTGACTTAAGAACAATTTACCCAGTAAGTTCAGCTCCATCTACAAGGATAATAATATGGAGGGTTAGATTTTAGTTTTTAAATAGGCTGAAATCTTACCTTACAAAATACATAGAAAGCCCAAGGGCCTAACTACATGTTGAGCTAATATTAAAATAAGAAGACCCAACTAATTGCACTTTAGAATAAATATTTCAAGTCCAACTCGATTTAGATGTTGATTGGGCCTTTTAACAGATATGTATATAACTCCACAATATTTTGCTTGAGATATTGTTCCAAATTCACTAGTATAAATAATCTATTCTCGTTGCATATGAAGCTTTGACTGTCTTTTTTAGTGTCATATGAACTGTTACTTGTATGTAGTTATTAAATAAGATTGATCAACGTACTCTTATAGACTGTACTAAAAAAAAGGTCTTTTTTTAACAAAATTGTTGTAGAATAGCAATATTAGACCGATGTTAATCTAATACTTTATTTTTTAACAAATTTATTGTAGAATAGAAATATTATACTGATGTTAATCTAATACTTTTTTTAAAAACAAAATTGTTGTAGAATAGCAATATTAGACCAATGTTAATCTAATCCTAAAGTATCAATTTTGTAGAATTTAATACTAACTCAATTCCGATTCATCAATATTGTTTAAATAATATTGACTTATATAGATTCTTTCTCAAATTCCTCGTATGAATCAAGACATGGCAACATCCAGTGTAATATGGTAATTAGAATTTCGATTGGTTTTCTTTTTGAATGATATCCAACATTAGAAATAGAGGGGTTGAGTGGGGCAGAGCTAGCTGGACTAATTGATAATGCGTTGAGCTATGCTATTGAACAAGCATTGGGTGGAGATTTGGAAGCGATTGATGAGGAGAAAATATTTGAGTTGCAATTATACTTGGATGCTGCAAAGGCAAAAACATGCCCACGAATAGAAGGACATATCATTGATTTTCTTGAAAGATGCATGTACCTCTTCTTGTTTGTAATGCATTTAGTACAAATGTGCTATCAAAAGCATTTCGTTTTTTGTAGAAGTATAGTTAGTTATCATAAGCTTTTATGTTTTAGTAGCACATGCTTTAAAACTTTTAACAATACCTAAGTTTGATATGTTATGTAGATGTAATGGTTTGTTTTCATGCGGTGGGGCAAATGAGGAGGTCCTTAAGACAATTGACTTATTGGCAAAGAAAGTAAGGACAAACAAGTTAAATCATCTAGAAAGTTACCTTCTTGGAGGATCGAGTGACAATGAGTATTCTATTTTCTAAACGGTTGCTCTTGCGTGTACTTTTACATATGTGAATGCGGTATGTTGTATATATGGAAAAAAAAAATAGTAAATGTTTATATGATTGTAATGTTTTCCTAATCATCATTTTTCAATTTTCCTTCTTCATTCTTCTCTAAATTTGTTAGATATCTCTTCAGTTGGTAATTGAATTCAGAGAAAGTATAATGTCTACTCACATTTTCAAGGTTTGTATTAGATTTAATTTATTTACATGCAAATGTACAGATCAAATAATATATTTGCACAAGTTAAATAGTTTTTTGAGGGACACAAGTTAAATTGTTGGTTAATTAACTTGTTAAATATTAATTAAATGATAGGTACTAGAAGATGCCCATAGATCAACCTCGAGCTTCGTTGTACTTGTGGTATTGAGAGGTACTTAAATTGTAACAAATATTAGATAATAATTGGGGTGATGGTTTTATGATTTTTTTCTAAGACCAAATTTTGTTTTATAGGTTGATAGATCACAAGAGTAATGAAGATGTTACTAGAACATTATTATCTATTCTGATCTATCTTTCTCCAAAAGTATATCATAATTAATATTTCTAAAGATTTATTTGTTGTTACCTGCATTCGTAGTTAGCTTTAGCAAATATAATTTTTATTTCCCATGAAATGGTGATTAGTAAATACGTAATCAAATTCTATAAAGACTTGTGAGAAAATTTACTTTGTTGTTTATATTGAATTGTCTATTCTGTATAATGTTGAACATGGAAAAATGTACTTGTTATTGGTACAAGAAACAATAAAAAATTCTTGGAATCAAGTGGTATCTATAACCACAGTAGCAAACTCAGTTTTTGTTTGGGTTAGTATTGTATATGGTGTAATCATTGCTGGAAAGCAAGTTATCGTTTGCAGTATCATCCATGATTTTGTTACTGCTGTTAAAGATGTTGTAAATGCAATATATTTTTTGGAAGGCAAATCATCTATACATGATTCAAATGGAGTGATGCTTGATGTTCTTTCCTGAACTAGGTGGGTAGTACATGGGACTTTTTAATAAAATAATATAGAAAAAGAAATTTGTTTAAGAAAAATCTTACAACTTTACAGTCTATTCTAGAAATAATACAAGACGACTTCATCCATGTCGTCTGCAACTTGAAAACGACACCAATGAAGTCGTCTTCATCTTCATCTTGTTTTTATTTTATTTTTTGAATTAATTTTTGAAAATTTTCCTTAAATGCTATATATTAAAGTAGCTGACAGTCGGACATTATCAGCTTTACATGAAACTTTCAGTCAACCAACACCTTTTTGTTTTGTGTTTTTTCTTTTTCTTTTTTTTTCCTCCCTAAATTAAGTATATATAAATATATGTATGCATCTTGAAGCTTCATTCTTTGAATCCTTCATTTTTCTCCCTCAAATTCCACTTTCTATACCAAATTTTGTTCAGGCAAACCATGAAAAGTTCATTCATAACATTTTTCTTTTTACTTTCTACTTTTAATTTCTACTATTAATTCCTTTTCAAAAAAAATAATTCTACTTTTAATTCAATTAATTAATTTCTTCATGTAATTTTACCTAATCCAATTATGCTAACTAATTTATCATGTAATTTTATCTAATCCAATTATGCTAACTAATTATTCTACAAATTAATTAATTTCTTCATGTAATTTTACCTAATCCAATTATACTAATTAATTATTCTACTAATTAATTAATTTGAACCACCTAGTCAACCAACAAAAAATTCTCAATTATACTAAGAAGCAAATTTGTCCGAGTGTATGACCAGTTTAGCTTCAGAATAAGCTAGTAGTAGTCTTCCAAATCCATTGTGAGTCCTATGATCCAACTAACTAAAGCCATAAGTAACTAAACGTTCTTGAATTTTAGTTATCTCAGTTCCACTATACATATAAATAATGGTTCATGCCTAGTGACTTTCTATGAAAATCTAGGTATTAGTGAGGTAGCAAATATTTTCAATTTTAATCTTTGTGTGAGAATGATCCTTCCATAATTTCTCGCAATTAGGTAAGATATCTATGTCAGTCTAATTTTTAATAATCCAATACCTATGAGTTAACTTAAAGTAATCTTAATTTCTCTTTTTGATGATTGACCTAGGATTTATATTGACACAAATTAAAATTCAAGGACTAATTTGACATTTAGGACAAAGCTCGAGAATTAAAATGACTTTAACTCGAAATGGACAACACATTTTTCTTTTTTCTTTCTTAAATATAATTGTGAAAAGGTAAAAGTACAAGAAAACTCTTTAATCACCGAAAATTGATGTCGGGTCTTGATCGTAGGGACCAGATTGAGACAAAATTAAAGCTTGAGGACTAATTTGAAATTGAAGGTAAAACTCGAGGGTTAAAATGACTTTTACCCTTTGCCAGCGTCCACAAAGGTTTTTCTTAACAGAAAAGAAAAATTACAGCCTTAATTAGATGACCACCTCTGCTATGAAAAAATATTTTTTAGAGATTTTTTTCTCGGAAAAACATGTTTGGTCGGCGGGTTTTTTATTACAAAAATATAAAAAAAATTAAAAAATCTCAAAATTATTTAATTTTAATAAATTAATACAAGAAGACGCCATGCTGCATGCCATCTTCAAAATTCTTTTTTCTTTTAATATTAAGGAAATAGAAGATGGCATTGAGCATGCCGTCTTCTATTTCCTTTTTTTTAATTACGGCTTAATAATTTTTCCCTATTTTCGGCTCATTTATTTTCATTTTTCATGTATTTTTAGATTTCGACTTGAACATATAAATTGTAGATTTTCATATAAACTTTGTAACCGCACAAGAATGTGATCATTTCGATGTCCGATTAAAGAAATACGACAAAGCAAAAGAGCAACATTTGAGCATTTTCTTAAAGAAAATAATGACTTTTTCCTTATTTACGGCTCAATTTTCTCTCTTTTTCGTGTATTTTTTGGTTTTGACTTGAACATATAAATTGTAGACTTTCATATGAACTTTGTAACGCCACAAGAATAGGATCATTTCGATGCTCGGTTGAAGAACTATGCCAAAGTAAAAGAGCAACATTTGAGCATTTTCTTAAAGAAAATAATGACTTTTTCCTTATTACGGCTCAATTTTCTCCTTTTTTCGTGCATTTTTAGGTTTCGACTTGAACATATAAATTGTAGACTTTCATATAAACTTTACAACGCCACAAGAATGGGATCATTTCGATGCTCGGTTGAAGAAATATGATAAATCAATTTTTGACCATTTGTTTTAAAGAAAATAATGACTTTTCCCTTGTTTTCGGCTCATTTTTCTCCTTTTTTTCGTGCATTTTTAGGTTTCGACTTGAACATAAAAATCGTAGACTTTTATATAAACTTTACAACGCCACAAGAATGGGATCATCTCAATGACCGGATGATGAAATACGATAAAACAACATTTGAGCATTTTCTTAAAGAAAATAATGAGTTTTTCTTTATTTCTGGATCAGTTTTCTCCATTTTTCCTGCATTTTTAGGGTTCGACTTGAATACATAAATTGTTGACTTTCATATGAACTTTGTAACGCCACAAGAATGGGATCATTTCGATACCCGATTGAAGAAATACGACAAAGTAAAAGAGCAATATTTGAACATTTTCTTAAAGAAAATAATGACTTTTTCTTAATTTACGGCTCAGTTTCTCCCTTTTTCGTGCATTTTTAGTTTCGACTTGAACATATAAATTGTAGACTTTTATATAGACTTTGTAATGCCACAAGAATGGGATCATTTCGATGCCCGGTTGAAGAAATACGTTAAAACAACTTTTGAGCATTTTTTTAAAGAAAATAATGACTTTTTCCTTATTTTCAGCTCATTTTTCTCCCTTTTTTGCGCATTTTTAGATTTTAACTTGAACATATAAATTGTAGACTTTTATATAAACTTTACAACGCCACAAGAATGGGATCATTTTGATGACCGGTTGATGAAATACGATAAAACAACATTTGAGCCACAAGAATAGGATCATTCAAATGTTGCTTTATCGTATTTCACCAACCAATCATCGAAATGATCCCATTCTTGTGTCATTACAAAGTTTATATAAATTTCTACAATTTATATGTTCAAATCGAAACCTAAAAATGCACGAAAAAGGGAGAAAACTAAGTCGTAATTAAAGAAAAAGTCATTATTTTCTTTAAGAAAATGCTCAAATGTTGCTCTTTTACTTTGTTGTATTTCTTCAACTGGGCGTCGAAATGATCCCATTTTTGTGGCGTTATAAAGTTCATATGAAAGTCTACAATTTATATGTTCAAGTCACATAACATATGCGGTTTGTAGCACTTTGCCTTCTGTGTGCAGGAATATTTCATTATATTCTGCTCGAATCTAACCGAGGGGGTTAAGTGCACATTTATAATAGGTGAGGGTGTCGGGTGCACATCTCAATAGGTGAGGGGTTAAAGTGCACTGGCTCTCATGAGTTAGGGGGGTGTCTGCTGTTATCCCAAAAAAGACATGCTTCTCATGTTAGGTTCAATTTCATCATAGAAGCAGAACTTAAGGTGAAAAGATTTATTCAGTCTGTTAAATTCCTTCAACTAGTGTAAATTACCAAAGTTTGTTAGACAAAGAAATCAAATAAAATACCTTGCAATTCATTAACTTCACATTGAAAAATGAAATCATTACATTAACTTGATTGGGGAAACATCCTAACATAAGATTACTCAACTTAGCCTAGCTTTTGACAATAAAAAAATGGGAAAACCACTACATATCTATCATAATATAATACAAAGACAAAAAGAGGCACAATTAGGCCAACAATACAACTTCCATAACAACAATCCTCATTTGTAGGAAGATGTCAATTCAGTTGGGAGAGTGTCATTCTTTTCGCTGAAAGACTTTCGTTTTTTTGGAATAAGCCTATGAGTGAATAAGGTGGAAAATTAAAAAGACATATATGCCCTTAATACGACGGGCATGCTAAGAATGTGCTAATCAGCGGGTGAGATTTTGGCCGGAAAAGGAGCATTTGGGGCAAAGTGCCATTGATACCAACTTCTAGTTTTTTTGCCTTTCAGGCTCTATTGACGATTAAAATGTATATTTTTTTTCTTCGTCGACCGTTAGGATCTTGGAAGGTAAGCGGGGTGCTTTGTACCCCGCAACCTCATGAGAGCTATTGGGGTATCTTGTACCTCTTGGCTTTATGAGCGCTAGTGGGGTACTTAGTCATTTTTATACGCCTTTAGGAGGATCTTATGAGTGCTAAGGGTCCTAGCCTCTCTGACATTTTGCTAACCTTGAGCATCACTTACTAGCATCTTTACTTAAAAGACACTAGCATTTTTTTAGCTAGTTACACACTACCATTTGGAAAGCACTAGCATTTTGCTAGCTTGTTTAAACCCACCAACTTGAGGGGTACTTTATATTGAGATTTGTATCCCTTTAGGTAGATGTATATCCATACATAGGGGTTAAATAGAGGCGAGCGTTAGGCCTCACATTTGGAGTGGGGGTCGCCATCCAGAGAGCGTGCCTCGCGGCTAGCACAGAGAGACATGTGCCTCGCGGCATGCCTCGCGGTACCTTGAGGTGCCCTCTTTTTGGGGTGTTTTTCCAAGGCTTAATGCCTCTGGGGTATTTAACGGGGGCGACCTGTTGCATTTTTATATGCCTTACATACGTATCTGTATACTTTATCATATGGTCATTTTTTTCTTGTACAACTATGAGTCGGTCGAACGTTAACAGCGTTCTTGATTTTGACTTAGCACATTTGTGAGCTATTCATTGGCCCTTGGTAGGGTTTGAGTAGGTCTTTTGTTTTCCTAACCCCGTTGCTTCATGAGATTTGTCAGGGTGTCAACGGTGGCGTTACTTGTTAGCGCTGTGTGATGCCCATGGGCGCCCATGGTGGCATTACTGTGCTTATAGCACATTTCATTTTTTCTACCCCCATGATTAGATTTGGTGGGTGGATAATTTTGGCGGGTGGACTTAACACCTCATAAGGTTCCCTGCCCCTCCACTCCTTAGTGTATTTGCATGGTTAACACCTTAGGGGGTAAGGATTGTATGGGGTGGATGTTATCTTTCACTAGCGGAGGGATAAGTTAGAGCTTGGTCTCATCCTTTATTTATGCCTTTTGAGTAAGTGGCGTTTGATTTGTGACACTAGTAGCCACATTTTTATGTGGAGGCTTGGGTTGTCTCTCGTGTTTTTATTCTTAGCTCGACTTTGGTTGTCACTTATTTTTAATTGTACAATCTCAGTCCAGAACCTTAGTGGGAGGGGGGATCCTTTGCGGAGCCTCGACTTCTCTAGGTATTGCTAGATGGATTATCAGGTGGGCAATCCTCGTTCGAGTCTTTGTTAGCTCGGGGAGTTTTTCATGGAAATTGACTATTTTTTTCACCTTTCACTTAGTTATCTTAGTGTGTCATTGGCGTGTTTTCATGAATGCTAGGGGTGAGTGCCTCCTGGGCATTTTCACTATATTTGATCTTCGCTTGTTAGAACTTGTTTCATGCTAAAAAACTGTTTGCCTTGGCTGGCCTTAAAATATTAGCTAGCCACTAGCTAGTTGTCTGCTTATATCTCCTCATCTCCTCTCCTGCTTGCCCCCATACTCCTTAATATGTGAAACATATTTAGGAGTAAGTTAGAAATTGGTGTTTCTATGACACATGGGAGTTAAGTTTTTAACAGGTAAGTTTTTGAATGTTGGGTGTTCTTTGCTTAGCGTATAGTGTGTCGATGATGGAGAGGGCACTAGGCCTTATTTATTTTAGCCGACCCTTGTGAATTTGAGGCTATAACCTTGCAACTTTTCACTAGGGTGACTATTGTCTTAATTTTAGGAGGCTTGGATAGCTACTAGTGTTCATTATTTGGAACATGAAGTGAAACATCGCCCTAGCCACACTGGTATGAGGTGAATCATCGCCCTTATTTGTATGTAGTGAGTTTTCACCTTTATTTGTGTGAGGTGAGTTTTCACCTTTGTTTATATGAGGTGTGTTTTAACCTTAGATTGTATGAGGTGAGTTTTTACCTTAGATTGTATGAGGTGAGTTTTCACCTTAGTCATATTGGTATGGCCTCGGTCCAGATTCCATCTCGGATGAGAGGTTGTTTTTAGAACCTCATACCCTCTCGATAATGCTGGAGAGATCATAAGTTGGGCTAGTCTAAACCCTTGCTGTATTTTTTTGAGTGAGTAGCGTAGATTTTTGATATTCGCATACATTTATTAGTGGTGGCTTGGTTGCCTCTTATTTGTTTATTTTTGTATAATCTCATTCCAGAACATTAATGAAAGTGGGAAGACATTTCGTGAGTCCTCAACCTCTCTCGATGTTACAGGATGGATTATGGAGTGGCCCATCCTCGTGCGAGTCTTTGACAGCTTGGGGGATTTTCACGGGGCCACCCATAGTGACCTCTAGTGGGGTCGCGGGTAATTTTATAATGCCTCAAGTGGAAACTTGATTAGCTCCCAGGGATCGTATTGATATTTTTGTGTCCTCACTATATGGTTGAAACACTTAAGTATTTAAGGTCTTTTGTCAACATATCAACATAATAAGGGTGATATAAGTATTCAAGCATATGTTTGGCCAGTGGCCAATAGCGCCAAGTGTTAGCAGCAGTTATCATGGTAACATTTCTAGTAGCCAAAACAAACTAAGTAATGGATTTTTAAAATAGCCTCGGTCGAAAGCAGTGATTCTAAGAGGTTTTTGTTTTGGGTGTTGTTAAATCACCCTTTGTTAATGTCATACTTTTTGTATGACGCGAAATGCCTGTTATTTAAACAAGCCTAGTATATCTAGCTGCATAAAAGTTGATGTGCCTGAAGGCACTTAGCACTCATATTACGAAAACGTAACACATCCAACACTTTATAAAAATGTGTGTGGTGCACTTAGGCACCTTAGAACTTAAGTAAAAGTAGTCGGCGTTGGTGGGCATCCCCACTCAACACTTGACTTGTTCAATAGTAATGTAGAAAAAAAGATAGTTTTTGTTATTTGTTACCTCATAAGGCCTCATAAGGCTTGACATCTTGTCAAGCTTGGGGGATATTTCCAATGGGGTCGTCTTGCTAGTGGTACCCACAGTGGTATCCACTTCCGGTGCTACAGTCCCTTTGGAGTCTTGTCCGTCACCGGTGGTTGTTGTATCTTTGAAATAGGTGTTGTCTTCTTGGGGTGGCATGTCGTGGCATGTGTCTTTTTCTTAGACCTTTGACTGCTGGGATTTTGACCAAGTATGGACTGAGTTGATCTTGCCCCCTAAGCATATTTTCTAAAGTGAGATTAAGTTTATCACTACTTGTTCCCCCTTGTCGTTGTGATCTATGTCATGTTTCATTTTAGGCTTCTGCAATGTGTTAGCATAGCACTCTCTTGTTATCTTCACGTTACCAACAGCTTCTTCCGTTCCTGCAGGGGTTGGAAATTTTAGCTTTAAATGGAAGGTGAATATGACATCTTGAAGCAAGTTTAAGCTCGGTTACCCCAAAATGGCATTGTAGGCGGAGGGGGCTTTGAGCACCAAGAAGTTCAGCGCCTTCATGGAGCGGGCTGGAAATGCACCCAGAGATATGGGTAGAGACGCCTCTCCTAATGCTTCCACTATCTCACCCGTGAATCCAGTGAGGGGGTGTTTACCGCTTAAAGCTGTGTGTTGTCCACCCCTAGTTGGGTGAAAGCACTGTAGAAGATGATGTCAGCTGAGCTCCCGCTATGGACCAAAATCTTCTTCACTCAAAAGTTAGGGATGGTCGCCGATATCACTACTGCATCATTCACCAATGGGATGCTGTTTTCAAGGTCTTGTAGTCCAAACTCTATGGTTTGCGTCTTTTGCTCCACTTTATTCACTTGCCCTCCCACAGGGATCTGATGGCATGTTGTCCGGTAGTAGCCCTCAGTGAAACTTTCCTTGAGTTCTCGGAGTCACCCCCTATTGGGCCTCCCAAGATCACCCTTATTATTCCATTCACTGGGGGTTATCCCTCTCTGAGTTCGCTCTTGGGGGGTTGCCTTTGACCACATCTCTACCCCTCTGTTTCTCCGATTTTTATATATTCTTTAGCTCTGGCCACCAACCACTCCATGGTTGGTGAGGCCCAATTACAGATTTCTTAAACCTACTATTGCGTAAGTTCCTCTGCATTATTCCTGATAGCAACTCATGATTAGCCTGTGGTACTTCAGACACCGTGTTGGAGAAACGCTATACGTATTCCCTCAAAGATTCACCATCTTTTGACCCACAGTGAATAAGCAAGATGGTGTCTTGGGGTACTTTTTGTTCACGAAAAAGTGATTGAGGAAATGCTTGGTTGATTGCTCGAGGCCGGTGATGGTACCGGTGGGCAGTCGGTTGAATTAGCTAAGTGCCCTTCCAGAAAGGGTGGTTCGAAAAATCTTACAGTAGGCAGCATCACTGGCATCTTACATGTCAGCCTTGGCGTTGAACTTGTCAACATGCTCTTGAGGGTCTCCAGCTCCCTCATACTCATTCTGATGAGGTATCTTAAGCCCATGCGCTAAAGACTCTGCCAAAATTGCCTAGCAGAAAGGACTTCTCTTAGGAGGTGTTACAGCTAATGGCACCAGCTGCATATTCTCATATCTTCCATGTTCATCTAAAATCTCATCACATCTGGGTATGTGCCTATGTCACCCTTCGCGCCTCGGAAAGGTCTCTTCGGGGGTTAAGGATGCTTGACCTCTACGTAGTGACCTTGGGGGTGTTGACCTTTGGTCTCTTCCCTTTGGTGGCCTCTTAGGGGGTGAGACCATACTACTCTCTTCTCTTTCTCGTGCTACCCCATTCACCGATGAGTTGGATTGCCTTGATCCAATCCCGTAAGGGGTCAAGGACTCTTGACCTCAGCGGGGGGATTGGCTTGGTGCCACTCGGCGAGGGCGACTATTCTCCCGAGGCTCCTAACCCCTGTTTTTGGATGGAGAAGAAGGATCTTGCAGCTCTTTCTCTTGAAGTTGGAGTGCCTCCTAATGGCCCATCTCATGGGGGTCTTGCCCCCTATTAGTCGACGGAACAGGTGTTGCTCGTGATGGGTGTGCAAGGGCATATTTTTGGACTGCACGAGCGGCTGCCCTATTGATGCATCCTCAACAAGAGCAAGTAGTGCCTCTTGAGTGATCTCGAACACTCTAATGGCAGGGAATGGAATCACTGATGAAGTCATAGGAGGTGCGTTCTGCTCGTTCATCGGGGGTGGTATGTATGGACCCCTGCCTTCAGCTTGCAGGGTCGAGGGGTTTTGAGCATCACCCTCAACATTGGGCTGATCTTCAGGCATTGGGTTAGGGAGTTCATCGAAAGCTGTTGGCTAATGGTGGCTAGTCATCCTATCACCAATAGTACACTTGTGACCTAGTTTGCATACTCAGTGGCTGGAATGCTGTTTCCCACAGACGGAGCCAATCCGATGACGGTAAAGATCGTCAGACAATGAATGTCATTCAGATAAGCCATCATCTTCATGACATACTCTTGAACTAGTGTTCTTTCAAACATATTGGCAGTAAGCATCTTCCCCATGAGCTCATGCTTGCCCACCAAACATCTCCTTGAGATGTTACACTATCCAAAGCACGACAAACTAGGTTTGGGGGTTGGCTAATGTATAGACTGCACTCGGATGTATCGAGCTGCCTACGTACCTGATATACGTGAGATCAAGTCAGTTCATAGTTCTTTTGTGGTTTTACTCTCAATAGCCAGTGAATTTTACTGGGGGTGTAGATTATGAGTCTTTCCCAGCTCATCTAAGTTATTTATAGGTAGCTGGTAGTGGGCTATGGAACGTGGGCTTAGCTTTGTCAGTAGCCCATTAGGCTTAATAATATAACCATTAGATTAGTAAAATAGCCCAGATATTCTTAATGAGTCATCAACCCTTTTGGGCTTGACTAGTATGTTACCCACGGGTGGTGCCACGGCCTGAGCCAGGGTCATGTTTTATTACTTTAATGCCGTTAGACATTTTTAGTGCACATCAGTATCTGTATGTATGTATAGATAGGATAGGATCACAATGACAAAGGATACACATGTGCTTAGAATATAATGCGTTATTTTCCAACTTTATTTCCCGAAAATTAACGAGTATTAACAAACTGATATTGTACTCGTGAACATTGAGAAACCAAAAAGGAATGGAAAGAAGAGACAACACAAACACAAATACACAACATATGAACTCAATAACTATGTAATATTCAAAAGAATATTTGGATTTACCGTAATCGGGAGGGCGACCCACCGTGTCGTGTCTTCCTTCTCTTAATTTCCAGTTCATGTTCTTCTTTCGCAGATTGATTTCTAGCAATTTGAGAGATCTGTCAATGAGATTTTGGCCCAAAAAAGAGCATTAGGGGCAAAGTGCTATTGATACCAAATTTCTAGGGTGCAAGTGTTGGAATTTTCGGTGGACTTATATTATGTGCATATCACAATCATACGCATTCGGGCATGCACACGTGTGCACTGCAATTTGAATTGTATATCATATATTAAATAAAGTTTGGGTCTTAATTAAGTGACTTGATTAACGTTTATAGCCCCAAGTCATCATATTTGGTATGGGGTCATATAATATGTGTAGAGACCTTGAGGATTGAATTGCTATTTATGATGGGTTGATTTGCAAATAAGTCTTATTTCAGCTATATATAAAGTTTATGGTCCCCAGTTGACGTACGAAGAAAAATAGAACTTCTTAGTTCATACAGTCATTTCTCTTTGGAATCCCATTGTCCGAAGAAAGGTTCTACTGTGTACAGATCAACTGGAAGGCATAATCATTCAGTGAGATTCATCATTATGGATTTAGGTACGCTTTCAATTTATAGATTATTACGTAATTATCATGAGGTTCTAAGATTTGGAGCAATCAATTTTTCTATCACAATCATATGCATTCAAGCATGCACACGCGTGTGCACTTTAATTTGAATTGTACATCATATATTAAATAAAGTTTAGGTCTTAATTAAGTGACTTGATTAAGGTTTATAGCCCCAAGTCATCATATTTGGTATGGGGTCATATTTAATATGTGTAGAGACCTTGAGGACTGAATTGCTGTTTATGATGGGTTGATTTGCAAATAAGTCATATTTCAGCTATATATAGGGTTTATGGTCCCCAATTGACCTACGAAGAAAAATAGAACTTCTTAGCTCATAGAGTCATTTCTCTTTGGAATCCCATTGTCCGAAGAAAGATTCTACCGTGTACAGATCAACTGGAAGGCATAATCATTCAGTGAGATTCATCATTATGGATTAAGGTATGCTTCCAATTTATAGCTTATTACGTGATTATCATGAAGTTCTAAGATTCGGGGCAGTTAATTTTTCTATCAGCAACATCTTGTTTTTGTGTTTCTAAGGAATGGTGCAAAAATGTAAGATAGTGTTAAGGTAAAATTCCCCTTAGTTTTGAATTGAACTGACAAAGGTTTATATAGAGATTACAAGGAAATTAATAATAAAGGAAATAAATAAATAAACATAAATTAGTATCCTAAACTAACATAAACTCTAACACTCCCCCGTAGTCGAAACGGGAGGCTCCCGAACAGTAAGATTGGACCGAAATTCAACAAATAGAGAAGATGGAATCTTTTCGTGAAGATGTCGGCATACTGATGAGAAGAAGGAACGTGTAACACACAAACTTCACCTAAGACAATTTTTTCACGCACAAAGTGTAAATCTAATTCATCATGTGCACTGGATTGGAAGAAAGATAGACAGAGCTAATATTATCACAATAGATGATGGAGACCTTTTGGAGGGGACAGTGGAGCTCAAGAAGAAGATTATGAAGCCAATCTGTTTCAGCCACAGTATTTGCAACACCACGATACTCGGCTTTGGTGCTAGAAAGAGAAATCATGTTTTGATGTTTGGTAGACCAAGAGATGAGATTGTCACCGAGAAAAACGCAATAGCCAAAAGTAGACCGACGAGTGTCGGAGCAACCAACCCAGTCAGCATCAGAGTAATAAATCAACTAAGAAGTGGAGGAGGGTGTAAGAGAAAGACCATGAGTAAACGTGCCTCGAAGATAACAAAGAACCTGTTTAAGAGTGATCATATGACTATCATGAGGATCATGTATAAAGAGACAGAGTTGCTGAACAGTGAAGGCGATGTCAGGACAAGTGAAAGTGAGGTATTGAAGAGCACCTACGAGACTACGATAGAGAGTAGGATCAGAAAAAGAAGGACTGGAAGATGAGAAGAGCTTCGCCTGAGAATCAGCGGGTGTGGAGACAAGATTATAAGAGGACATGTTCACACGATCTAGAATTGAATGAGCAAATTTTTCTTGATATAGAAAGAGACCAGAAGAAGTGTGAGAGACAGAAATGCCGAAAAAGTAATAAAGGGGACCAAGGTCAGTCATGGAGAACTCCTGGGAAAGAAGAGAGGTAAGCTGAGTAAAAAGAGCGGTGGAGGAGGCAGTGAGGACAATATCATCAACATACAGAAGAAGGAAGGTGGTGGATGATCCACAACAAAGAATGAAGAGAGAAGTTGTAACGCCCCGATTCACGCCCCGATTCACCTGCCTGCTATGATAATTATGAGGAAAAAAAAAGATTTCAACCCATATAAATTATTTTAAACAATGTTCTATACTTGAAATAATTTGGTTCAAAGCATTATAATTGAAAGTACGAGACCACTAGTGAAACAGGACATGACATTTCATTTCATCTATCTGGTTCTATCTAATTTTTTACTTAGCGGATACTCCATGCTGACTTCCTTGGATCCCTTTAGGGTTGGTAGCTCAAGACCTCTTTACTAAGATGAGTTTGCACTCTAGTTACCCTGGAACATCAGTCTCGAAGATCAGTCACTACTCCACCTACTCCATCTTATCCTGGGATGGGGGGACACGAGTGATGAGCTACTAAGCCCAATGAGCCCTGGTGTGTGCATGTACGGGGTTATGCATGTACATAATACTATTCTCGTGATGCATGATTCATACAAGCGTGACATCAATAACTCTTAAATAATTCAATCAAACAATTATGTTCATATACAAACGAGAAGCTTTTAAAAATCAATTCAAGCGATATGAGTTTGAAGACCATATTATGAATAACCAAATGAAGCCTGCAAAGACCGGAACAAGCGAGGGCCGTATTGTTAGAATAGTGCCCTGTGAGCCAATCCTAGATAGGCTTTATTTATCTATTCTTGTAGTAAACAATTTCGTTTTACATTATATTAATAAAAGGCATTTCTTCATCTTATGTTTATATCGTTATAACTGTATGATGAAGTCCCTAGAATTCACACATAGCTATGGGGCTTGATATCTCATTGGATGGATATCATAAAACAAGTTTCTAAGGCTGTGATTTCTAAATACTATCCAAGTCATAGAATTATCAAGATGGGACATTGATAATTCGGATAGACTTGCGCCTATGATGCACACTCTTAATTAGAGAATGTCTCGTTTTATAGACATTAGTGTAGTTGACACAAATGCACATACGTGGGTGCTTGTTGAGAACAAGTTCACTGATTACCCTGACTGAAACTTCCTAAATTGGAATTATTTCTATATATGTCGAATTAGGAGTTTCTTAATCACGATAGTGCAAGATTAATTCTTTGACTTGAGTCATCACAGTAATCTTGTATATTGACTTACTGCACTTTGACTCCTGTGCCAGTTCTTTTACAAGGACACATATGGACTGGTGATTGGGTGTAGTGACTCGTATATGGAGGTTGGTGTTGACAACAAAGGATCCATCACTTGTCTAGATGAACAAGTGAATTTCCTATAATATTCTAAGTGGTTTGACTGAGTCAGTCCTTGGTCAAGGCAAGTAAGTAATTAATTAAGAAATGAGTTTCTTGAATTAATTAATCACTAGTCAAACACACTTGAATTATTAAGATTGAATTTACAAGGATCTCGACCAATAAGATTCCTCGATTCTTAATTCAATTGGAAAATTAGTTGATGGAAGAATCTCACTTGCATGGAATGCGCGATTGGAAAGGTTCACTTTGAATCGCCTACATCTAGGTCTTCAAGATAAGTAGCTAGAAACTTTTCTTTGATTTATGGGTACCTTATATTTAATGGAGATTAAATAATAAGATGGCTAATTAAAAATTAGTTTAATTAATCGAGACAATTTAATTGTCCAAACTAAATCATAAAGGTTATGAACCCATTACTAGTATGTTGGTGAACCTAAAGGGTCACACACAATACTCGGACAAATCCATTTCTTAGCTAAGGAAATTTAATTCAAAGTAGTTGAGTTAATATATTAATTAATTAGATTAATTAATTAAGACTTTTATTTATTCAAGTATTGGATAAATAAATTAGTTAAGTTGATAAGATCAATTTAATTAAGCTTAAGTCAAGAAAGCATTTATTTAATTGGAAGTGACTTTTAATTAATCTAGTATGGTGGATTAATTATTAAAAGACTATTTTATTAAGCCTTGGTCGAAAATTTGGTAGAGGAAAATAATTAAAGAGTTTAATTAATTTTCTTCTAGAAGGAAATAAGATTTCTTGGAGAGAAAGGAAACTAATTAAAATAGAAGAGTTCTATTTAGAAATTAATTAGTCTTCTATTCCTACATGGAAAAGGATTAATGTATAAGAGTTCTACATGGAAAAGAATTGCAAGAACCTAGTCCTATATATAGGACATGTAGAGAACGAAAATAAGAAGATGACTTTTGAAGCAAAAATTTTTGTTCCTCTTGCATAGAAAAATCGTTCCTTCTTTTTCTCTCTCATATAGTGTTCTTGAGTTCTTGATTATTCATCAAGATCTTGAATTCAAGAATTCTTCCAAAATACTTAGAGAAGTAATTTTTGCTTTCACCTTAATCCCATACACTATTCCTTAGAGTTAGAATAAACGTTTATAGATCAACCTAGCTAAAGATTATAAACGAGTGGGTATCCGGGGTGTGGATCAACTTTAGAGGAGAAACACTTGGGTCTCTGAAGTGAATCAAGAATCCGATCAAAGACGTTTTTGGTGGAGGAATTCGAAATCTACATAAAAGGGAAAAACGAAGGAGTTGATTCAAGGAACGAGAAGCAAGCTAGGGAGCTTACGTTAAGGAAGAAGAAACTCTTCGATTTTTACGAAAAATCGAATAAGGTAAGATCTTCTTCATTTAAGTTTTAAATAACAAATCAAAGATGCGCAAGCCTATGATACGTGATAAGCCCGTAGGATTAATAAACTTGCATGTTTAAATCCTAGAAACTAAAATTTTAATTTTCCGCTGTGCTTAGTCGGGCTATATGTATATTTCCCAACAGTGGTATCAGAGCCTAAGGCTCGCGCATCGTTATGCATGATCCGTTATATTTTAATCGTTACATGTGATGCACGTTTAAAATTATTAAATTCATGAATTTTATTGATTTGGGGATTTTCATAAAAAATAGTTATTTTCAGTTTTTAAAGGTTGTTTCAATCTGAAAATTAATTTATGTAATGAGATTGCATGAAAATTGAGTTGAGTGTGATGTTTGGAACATCAAGCAAATTGTCGGGCGTTGTGCGCATCAAGTGGAAGTATGTGGACTTGAAGTCTACTTTCATTAAATAACTATTATATGCGTGTAAAAGTGATACTTGGAGTTTTGTTTGTGAGAAAAGGTTTTTGTAACAAAAATCACGTGGGTAATAATTTTCCATGCATGCACCCAGTTTTGCTTGGAGCAAAATATAATCCTCTGTTCGTGTACTATTCAATGGAGGGCATTAATATATATATATATATATAATTTTATTTTTTTTTAAAAGGGGCTGCTTATATAAAGTAGTGGGATTGGAATTGTTAAATCACGTGAACAACCCATATACTCACCAACTCGTATTTGGGAAATTGTTTTTCTAAATTTACTATTCTATTTAAAAGGTGTTTTAAATTGTTTATTTTTGGAAAAATCAATTTTATTGAAAAACCCCGAATTAATTTAATTTATGAAAACTATTTGGTAAATTTAAGAATTTACATATGCTTTCATGAGTTGATATGCATGATGGAATTTTGAGGCCATTAGAATTGTACAAGCATGTTTACTTTTCGTTATTTATTATTAGCCTTGCCGGCGTTCGATCCTTGATGGCTCTAGATAGGATCGATTTAGATATGGCCCAAAATATCCATGTTATATTTTATGTATGAGATGCATGATTTAATGTATGAGATGCATGATTCTATGTATTAGATACATGTTTTTTAGGTTATGCTTATCTTTTATATTTCCTTTCATGTGTTGTTGGGCATGTTTAGGATAGAGACTTAGATAAGATAATCGAAGCGATGAGACCTTTTCATAATATACTAAAATCCCTTACTTATTAGATAAGTTTATAAAATCTCAATGATTTTAATTTTAAGTTAATATGGGATAAAATTAAACGGGGTTTAATATTCCATGCCTACCATCAAAAGTAATAGCATGTCGGTGCTACTTATGTAGATTAGTTGACCATTGCAAGTGGAACTTTCTATAATGAGAAAGCCGTGATTATTACTAAGCATAGAGATGCACATGGGTAATTTATCCTCTAAGTTGACCATTGCAAGTGGAACTTTTTGGGTGGGTTATTTGCATGTAGGTTTGATGGGTCTAACTTAACATAGGAGTAACATGGGGGCGCATAAAATTGAGGTCCATGTAAAACATGAGGTAAAATAATTGAGGGTTACATGGGGATGTAATTGATAAGTGTTGTCTACCTTTTTAATTATTATGTATGTGTCCATAAAATTGGGGTATGTAATAATTAAATCGGACTTCAAACTCACTAAGAAAAAATTGTTTTTCTCGAATTCTTTAATGAGGGTTATTGAATTTGAATTAAATAGTGGGAGGTAATTTATGATTAAAAGACCTTAAAATCATATCTACACATAATGTATTAAACATCTTCTTAAACTCCGTTTCGCTTTAATTTGTAGATAACTAGATATCTAAGATGGCTAAGAACCCGCTTTCCACAATTCTCGACACAAACAAACTCACTGGACCCAACTATTCTGATTGGCTTAGAAACCTTAAGATAGTGCTCAACTCTGAGAATAGAGCCTATGTCTTGACTGATGCACCCCTCTCGACTCTACCCGAGGATGCTGAGGAGGAGGAAATCGAAACCCATAAGAGATGGTTAAACGATGACCTCCAAGCAAGGTGCACGATGCTTGCATCAATGTCGAATGAGTTGCAAAAGCAACACGAAAATATGGCAAGTGCTGCTGATATTTTCAAACACTTACAAGAGTTGTACGGTGAAAAGTCTAGGAGGGAAAGGTACTTAGTGTCTAAAGAGCTTTTTAGAGCTCGTATGACTGAGGGGTCAAATGTCCAAGAACATGTGCTTAAGATGATTGGACTCATTGAGAAGCTCGCAAGTCTTGACATTTTTCTAGACAATGAACTCTCAGTGGACTTAGTACTTCAATCCTTGCCTAGTACATTCGATCAATTTGTGGTCAACTTTAACATGAACAGTCTGGAGGCGACCTTGCCTGACTTGTTAAGCATGTTAAGGACTGCAGAAGCCACCATCAAGAAGGACAAGCCAGTCCTACTTGTGAGTTCTGCCCATTCTAAGGCTAAAAGGCCAAAGAAAGGGAAAGGGAAAAGTTCCCAAAAGAACAAGAAGCTAAAAGCTAAAGGTGGGGTCAAGAAGGTTAAAGCTGATAAAGATAAGGGTGATTGTTTCCATTGCGGTAAACCAGGGCATTGGAAGAGGAACTGCAAGGAGTACCTTGCGACCCTAAGTGAGACCAAGGGTATGTTTTATGTTGAAGTTAACTTATCTGTTAACGATACTTCTTGGGTATTAGATACCGGTTGTGCATCACATCTTTGCAATAATTTGCATGCAATGACAAGAAGTAGGATGCTAGGAAAGGATGAGATCGTTCTGAGACTTGGCAATGGAGCAAAAGTTGCTGCCACAGCGATAGGAACGGTCAACCTGGCATTAGGCGACGACATTAGAATAGTTTTAAATAATTGTCTTTATGTTTCTAGTATAATAAAGAACATTATCTCCATCCCTGTTTTAGATGGAGAGGGTTTTGAGTTTTTAATAAAACATGGAAAGTGTTCCATTATTAAAAATTGTTCTTTACTTTTTACTAGTACTTTGACGAATTGTTTATACACTGTTCAACCAATTAATTCCGTCTTTCACATTCAACATAGTAACAAAAGAAAACAAGATAACTTAAACAGTACACTAATGTGGCATGCTAGACTAGGACATATTTCCAAAGAAAGAATGCACAAATTGGCAAAGGAAGGTGTACTCGACCTTAAGGAAGAGGAAACCATGCCTGCTTGTGAATCTTGTCTTAAAGGAAAAATGACCAAGTCACCATTTGTAGGACAAGTGGAACGTGCCACCCATCTTTTGGATTTGATCCATTCGGATGTTTGTGGTCCTTTTAGTATAAGTACTAAAGGAAGGTGTACTTACTTCATTACTTTTACCGATGATTATTCACGGTACGGATATGTGTACCTTATGAAGCACAAATCTGAAGCTTTTGAAAAGTTCAAAGAGTTTAGGAATGAAGTAGAAAAACAACTAAGTCGTAATATTAAGACTCTTCGATCTGATCGGGGAGGAGAATACTTAAGTGACGAATTCCTTAGTTATCTTAAAGAGAATGGGATTCTCTCTCAGTGGACTCCGCCTGGAACACCACAATTGAATGGGGTGTCTGAGCGAAGGAATAGGACTTTATTGGATATGGTCCGTTCCATGATGAGTTTCACTGAAGTTCCTCCATCTTTCTGGGGTTATGCCTTAGAAACTGCGGCATATCTATTAAATAGATTGCCTTCCAAATCAGTGCCCAAAACGCCTTATGAGTTATGGCGTGGTAAACCGGCCTCATACAAATATCTTCGAGTATGGGGATGTTCAGCCTATGTGAAAAGGCTAGTGGGAGATAAGTTAGAGTCTAAGTCTAGCTTATGTAAATTTGTGGGGTACCCTAAAGAAACTGCGGGGTACTACTTCTATGATCCATCGGAACAAAAGGTGTTTGTTTCAAGGAATGCCATCTTCTTAGAGAAGGAGTTTCTATTAGATAGAAAGGGCGAGATCATAGAACTTGAAGAAGTTCAAGAACCACAAATTATCTCACAAACTTTGGAAACACAAACACAAGAAAACACTGAAATATCTAACACACAACCTCCGAGAAGATCCGAAAGGATCCGAGGGCCACCTGAGAGGTATGGTCTATTACTAGAAAGTAATAAGGAGGAGCTTCAAGTGGATGAAGATCCAAGAAGCTACAACGAAGCAATATGTGATATTGATTCTGGGAAGTGGCAAAGTGCCATGGAATCTGAAATGGACTCCATGTACTCCAACAAGGTATGGACCTTGGTAGATCCACCAGAGGGTATAGTACCCATTGGTTGTAAGTGGATCTATAAGCGAAAGCTTGGAGCAAATGGAGAGGTAGTGACCTATAAAGCTAGGCTAGTGGCAAAAGGTTACACTCAAAGAGAGGGTATCGACTATGAAGAAACCTTTTCGCCAGTAGCAATGCTTAAATCCATTAGGATTTTGCTTGCAATAGCTGCTCATTATGATTATGAAATATGGCAGATGGATGTGAAAACCGCCTTCCTCAATGGAAACATAGAGGAAGAGATTTACATGAAACAACCAGAAGGTTTCATATCTAGTGGGAGTGAGCAAAAAGTTTGCAAACTCCAAAAGTCCATTTATGGACTAAAGCAAGCATCCCGAAGTTGGAACATCTGTTTTGATGAAACTATAAGGATGTATGGTTTCATTAAAAACGAAGATGAACCATGTGTGTACAAGAAAGTCAGTGGGAGTGCAGTGACATTCTTAGTACTTTATGTTGATGATATTCTACTCATTGGGAATGATGTAGGAATGATGCAATCGACTAAAGTATGGTTATCCACCAAATTCTCCATGAAAGACTTAGGAGATGCATCCTACATCTTAGGAATCAAAATCTATAGAGATAGATCAAGAAAGATGATAGGATTGTCTCAGTCAATGTACATAGACAAAATGCTAAAAAGGTTTAGTATGGAGGAATCAAAGAAAGGATTCTTGCCTATGAGTCATGGGATCCGGTATTCTCGATCCATGTGTCCTTCGACATCCCAGGAACGAGATAGGATGGCTCGCGTACCATATGCTTCTGCCATAGGAAGTATTATGTATGCAATGTTATGTACAAGGCCTGATGTGGCTCATGCATTAAGTGTAGTGAGTCGTTTTCAGTCCGACCCAGGTGAGTTGCACTGGGTAGCCGTGAAAACAATCCTCAAGTACTTGAGAAGGACTAAGGACTTGTTTTTGATATACGGCGGTGGAGAATTGAAACTAGAAGGGTTCACTGACTCTAGTTTCCAATCTGAGGTGGATGATTTGAAATCAATGTCGGGATTTGTATTCACCCTCAATGGTGGAGCAGTAAGTTGGAAGAGTTCCAAACAGAAAACTACTGCGGATTCCACAACCGAGGCTGAATACATAGCTGCATCTGATGCAGCAAAGGAAGCTGTTTGGATTAGGAACTTCATCCAAGGGTTGGGTGCAGTCCCTAGCATTGTCGATCCAGTACCTCTGTACTGTGACAATAATGGCGCCATTGCTCAAGCAAAGGAGCCGAGGTCTCATCAAAGATCCAAACACATAGAGAGGCGATACCATCTGATCCGAGAGATTGTTGGTAGAGGCGACGTACGCGTGGAAAGAGTCGACACAACGGAGAACATAGCGGATCCACTAACTAAGCCCTTGTCTCGTAATGTATTAGAAGGACATCTTGAGAAGATGGGTCTAAAATACCAAGGAGATTGGCTCTAGTGCAAGTGGGAGATTGTTAGAATAGTGCCCTGTGAGCCAATCCTAGATAGGCTTTATTTATCTATTCTTGTAGTAAACAATTTCGTTTTACATTATATTAATAAAAGGCATTTCTTCATCTTATGTTTATATCGTTATAACTGTATGATGAAGTCCCTAGAATTCACACATAGCTATGGGGCTTGATATCTCATTGGATGGATATCATAAAACAAGTTTCTAAGGCTGTGATTTCTAAATACTATCCAAGTCATAGAATTATCAAGATGGGACATTGATAATTCGGATAGACTTGCGCCTATGATGCACACTCTTAATTAGAGAATGTCTCATTTTATAGACATTAGTGTAGTTGACACAAATGCACATACGTGGGTGCTTGTTGAGAACAAGTTCACTGATTACCCTGACTGAAACTTCCTAAATTGGAATTATTTCTATATATGTCGAATTAGGAGTTTCTTAATCACGATAGTGCAAGATTAATTCTTTGACTTGAGTCATCACAGTAATCTTGTATATTGACTTACTGCACTTTGACTCCTGTGCCAGTTCTTTTACAAGGACACATATGGACTGGTGATTGGGTGTAGTGACTCGTATATGGAGGTTGGTGTTGACAACAAAGGACCCATCACTTGTCTAGATGAACAAGTGAATTTCCTATAATATTCTAAGTGGTTTGACTGAGTCAGTCCTTGGCCAAGGCAAGTAAGTAATTAATTAAGAAATGAGTTTCTTGAATTAATTAATCACTAGTCAAACACACTTGAATTATTAAGATTGAATTTACAAGGATCTCGACCAATAAGATTCCTCGATTCTTAATTCAATTGGGAAATTAGTTGATGGAAGAATCTCACTTGCATGGAATGCGCGATTGGAAAGGTTCACTTTGAATCGCCTACATCTAGGTCTTCAAGATAAGTAGCTAGAAACTTTTCTTTGATTTTTGGGTATCTTATATTTAATGGAGATTAAATAATAAGATGGTTAATTAAAAATTAGTTTAATTAATCGAGACAATTTAATTGTCCAAACTAAATCATAAAGGTTATGAACCCATTACTAGTATGTTGGTGAACCTAAAGGGTCACACACAATACTCGGACAAATCCATTTCTTAGCTAAGGAAATTTAATTCAAAGTAGTTGAGTTAATATATTAATTAATTAGATTAATTAATTAAGACTTTTATTTATTCAAGTATTGGATAAATAAATTAGTTAAGTTGATAAGATCAATTTAATTAAGCTTAAGTCAAGAAAGCATTTATTTAATTGGAAGTGACTTTTAATTAATCTAGTATGGTGGATTAATTATTAAAAGACTATTTTATTAAGCCTTGGTCGAAAATTTGGTGGAGGAAAATAATTAAAGAGTTTAATTAATTTTCTTCTAGAAGGAAATAAGATTTCTTGGAGAGAAAGGAAACTAATTAAAATAGAAGAGTTCTATTTAGAAATTAATTAGTCTTCTATTCCTACATGGAAAAGGATTAATGTATAAGAGTTCTACATGGAAAAGAATTGCAAGAACCTAGTCCTATATATAGGACATGTAGAGAACGAAAATAAGAAGATGACTTTTGAAGCAAAAATTTTTGTTCCTCTTGCATAGAAAAATCGTTCCTTCTTTTTCTCTCTCATATAGTGTTCTTGAGTTCTTGATTATTCATCAAGATCTTGAATTCAAGAATTCTTCCAAAATACTTAGAGAAGTAATTTTTGCTTTCACCTTAATCCCATACACTATTCCTTAGAGTTAGAATAAACGTTTATAGATCAACCTAGCTAAAGATTATAAACGAGTGGGTATCCGGGGTGTGGATCAACTTTAGAGGAGAAACACTTGGGTCTCTGAAGTGAATCAAGAATCCGATCAAAGACGTTTTTGGTGGAGGAATTCGAAATCTACATAAAAGGGAAAAACGAAGGAGTTGATTCAAGGAACGAGAAGCAAGCTAGGGAGCTTACGTTAAGGAAGAAGAAACTCTTCGATTTTTACGAAAAATCGAATAAGGTAAGATCTTCTTCATTTAAGTTTTAAATAACAAATCAAAGATGCGCAAGCCTATGATACGTGATAAGCCCGTAGGATTAATAAACTTGCATGTTTAAATCCTAGAAACTAAAATTTTAATTTTCCGCTGTGCTTAGTCGGGCTATATGTATATTTCCCAACACGTATCATATAGAATAGGCTGCCTGTGATGATCAGATCAAGCGAGAGCCATATCATATTGAACATACGAAGCTTGTGAGTCAGGTGTATCAGGAATAAATCAGAATCAGATCAGATAAACCACCTTGTGACTCCCAATCAAACGTTTACTACCTTATCCTCCATTTGCAGGGAGCGACCCCGCGGACCGCATTGAACTAGCCATGCCTAGGTACATGGCGGTGCCGATCACAACCGTAGAAACCTCCATCTCGGCCGTGAAAGGACACCCAAGTGGGTACTGAACGATGAAGCCTCTACTGGCAGCCCAATGCTACCCCAGCGTGCCCCGCGGACCGTTCAGCCCCGGGCCAGACCGAATCAAGACCTCTTTGAAAGAACATATTTAGGACCTCTTTGAAGATCATATCCAAGACCGCCTGACATGAACATATTTAGGACCGCTTCGTAGATCATATCCAAGACCGCCTGACATAAACATATTTAGGACTGCTTCGTAAATCATATCCAAGACCATTTTGTAGAACATATCCAGGACTGCTTCGTCCGAACTAACCATGAACAATTGGTATCCACGATAGAATAATTTTCATGACCAAATAACATTTCTATGATTATTTCAATTGCAAGCAATTTGAACCATAAAATCATATAAGCATGTTCAACAATTTATATGAATCACATTTATGATGTGATCAGGTCCACATGAATGACAATGACACTGAATATTGCAGAATGAGATAAATTAATAAATAAAACACTCACAAAAATACGAGTTGTGCGTCGTGCTACTAATGACGTAATAATCATCATTTGATACAAGAACTCCTTAAATTTATTTGATGTGCAATTCCAGATGCGCGTACCTAAGAGACATGCACACCACAAACAGATGTAGGTATCAATTTATAAGTTTATTAGAAGTAGTGCGTGCTTATTTTCCGTTCTCCAAATAATACTAAACCAAATTAATTGATTTTAACTTTAAGATAATTACAGAAAAAAATAGTTTACAAAAAAAAAATCGATGGACTGCATGTTATTAACTCATCATTTCAGTTAAGCAAGTGGTTAATTTCATAAAAAAATTGACAGACCCATGAATTGAACTCTGCTACAGCTAAGAACCTTTCATTCAAGAACTAATTGTCACACATGCCTAATCAAGAGTTTGATTAACAATGAACTTATTGATTAAAGTATTAACTAATCCACTCTACCAATTAACTTCAACAAAGTACTGAAGCATTATGGGAACCATAACTAGCATACTGCAACATTTGGTACAATTAGGAAATAAGAAAAATTAGAAGATTAAATAATTGGCATAGCTTTAATAACCCAAGGAACATAGATGAAGGACCCTTTGAACTATTGATCCCAAATTTACAACTAAGACCGAAGTGAATAACAATCTTCGGAGTTTATTTTCTTGAACGTCAGGTGGTTCAAGTCATTAAGTTCACTAATTAATCAAGTATGCATACTAGTTCCCCATAAGTGATTAGCTTAACCTCAACCCTTGTAGCGATTTATTTCAATAATATTTACTAATCAATAAGAAGTAATATTTCAGATTGTATTACCAAATTTGATTTTGCCTAATTAGATAAGTTTATGAAATAACTATGATAATCACGTTATCAGCCACACAAATTTAATAGGAAGAGACTGTAGTGACCGAAACATAACAAGTAATTGAGTACAACACTTCACGAATAGAGAACAAGAGCATTTAATTAAAGCCCACACATTAAAAGATATAGTTCAATTCTTAGAAAAGAAGAGAAGTGAAAGAGTGCCATTTATGCCTCAAAGTTTGAGGCTCAAACTAGCAGATATCAAAGGATTCAAAGATATATACCAAAGGTATGTGTTGAATTCCAAGAAGAAATTACACATTTAGCCAATCATTTCTACTCGTTCAGCCCCTGCTAATTACTTAAACTCAATGGAGATATGAATATATCAATCACGAATGAGCCATACTTCAGACTTGACTCTAATGCAATACTCTAACACACATAGAGATAATTAAGCAATATTTAGTTAAACTAACTAATTAGCAAGAAATTGATTAAACACTAAACAAGAATAAAAGAGAGGGAAAGGACGGCATACCTGTGCGTGTGAGAAATGGAGTGATCTGTGTGTGTATGTGTGTAGAGTCTTGTATTATGAATTTATATATTGTGCTTGAGGTGGCATCATGTAAGCCAATTTGGTGTAAATAGTTAGAGACGTGTCTGCCCCCAAGCAATTGAAATCCTATTTCATATCTCTACATTATTTTCCATCTACAGAAATCACGGTTTGATCACTAAATATTTTACAACTTACAGTTTAACCCCATAAGTATTAAGATTGTGCAGTTTAGCCCAAGTTCTCTTTGATTTATTACAATGTCAGCCCCACCATATAGAATCTATTTCATTCTAGCCTAAATTACTTTCAGACTGGTTCAGACTGGTCCCTATAGTTCTAAAGTAAATAACCCTTCCCGTTACAATTATCCAATAGAAAAAATAACTAAAATTCCCTCTTGAAAAAAATGTGGGGCGTCAGAGAAGCATCAGCACGACTGCTGATAAAATCGAGCGAAGAGAGATAAGAGGCAAAGCAATGATGCCAAGCATGAGGTGCCTGTTTGAGGCCATAATGAGCTGTCTTAACAAGACAGATGTGGTCGGGAAAGTCAGGATGAGAGAAGCCTGGTGGTTGCTTCATATAGATAGTTTCAGTAAGGTAACCAATGAGAAATGCATTCTTAATGTCGAGCTAATGAAAAGATCAAGAGCGGGAGAGAGCAATGCTAAGGAAAGTACAAATAGTGGCTGGCTTGACAACGGGATTGAAAGTATCCTCATAATCAATGCCGGGTTGCTGAGTGAAGCCTTGAGCAATTAGACGAGCTTTATAGCGTTCAAGGGATCCATCAAAATGAAACTTGTGTCGAAAAATCCATTTGGACCCAACAAGGTTAACATTAGGAGGGCAAGGAACAAAATCCCACATGTGATTAGAGTGAAGGGCATGAAGTTCATTAGTCATAGCGGAATTCCATTGTGGGTCCCGAAGGGCTTAAGTATAAGAGCAGGGAATGGGGGAAAGAGATGGCAAATAAGCAGAGAGATTTAGAATTTAGCGAGGTTTAAAAACCCCAAATTTGGAACGAGTGATCATAGGATGAGTAGAGATGGGGGGTGGAGGCGCAGTAGGGGAAAAGGGGGCCGAAGAATTAGAGTTGGAGGAGTTGAGTGGAGCCGAAGAAGGAGATGGAGATGATGTGCGCGGTGGGATCCGGGCGGTGGACTAGTGGAAGCCCAAGTCGACGTAGTGGCAATGTGGCTGAGCAGCAGCAGCGCGTCGTCATAGTCAAGATCAAGAAAGTGATAGGAGGTAGAATCGGGGGAAGGAAAACGAGAGGATAAAGGAAAAATAGTTTCATCAAAAGTGACATGCCGAGAAAGGATGATTTTATTAGTGTCTAGGTCGGGACAACGCTATTCTTTGTGATTAGAAGTGTATCCTAAAAATAGACAAGCAGACGAGCGAATAGAGAACTTATAAGGAGAGGTGGTAGAGAGATTAAGATAACAGAGGCATATGAAGACACGAAGATGATCATAAGTAGGAGAAATATGGTGGAGAAGCTCAAAGGGTGTGCGAAAAGAGAGAGTGGTGGTAGGAAGAATATTGAGAAGATGGACTAGGGGTGTAAACGAGTCGAGCTTGAGCCGAGCCTGGTGGTTTTTCCAGGCTCGAGCTCTAGCTCGTCAAGCCATGTTTCGACAACTCGAGCTCGTATGTCACAGATATAGCTTGACTCCAGCTCACGAGCTTGAACAAGGATTTAGCAAAAATTTTAAAAGAAAAAAAATATAAATTAGCCAAGGATTGTGTTGACAATAGGAGAATAAGAAGTATACAATAAGGAAAGGGGTTGTTGATTTTTGGATCTCACAGGCGGTGGTGGGTCTTCAAGTAGCGGCGGTCCGGCGGTGCTTTGAGTTCAAAGTATTTTTCCCTTCTATAAACCAAATGAAACTCGAAAAACAATTAACCTAGGTTTCTTTGATTTTAAAGCTCCTTGTGAATATTAAATGCTTCATCTTCAATCTCTTGCAACCTCCATGGACAGTTCTTCCATCACTGTAAATCTAACCTCAAGTTGCGTGACTGCGTATATGCTTGGTGGGGTAGTAGTGAAAAGTGAAAAGGTAAAATATTTTAGTTCCTAATTAGTTTAATTAATTTTAAGTTGTTGATAATTTTTAATTTGTATTAATAATTTATAATATAATACGAACAAATATTAATGGGCTCGAGCTAGAGCTCGATTGAAAGCTCAAACTCAGAGTCGAGCCAATTTCGAGCCGGCTCGGCTTAAGTTACACCCCTAAGATGGACAGACATGTGAACGACTTCAGCCTAGAAGAACGGCGGAAGGGAGACCTGGAAAAGGAGGGAACACACAATGTTGTTCACGGTTTGGATGGTACAGCTCGGCTTTGCCAATTTGTTGTGACGTGTGTGGGCAAGAAAACCGAAATTGAACTTCATGGGTAGCAAAAAAAAAAATTTAAAGATCGATTGTCAAATTCGCCACCATGGTCACACTGAAAAATTTTAATTTTGAATTTAAATTGATTTAGCACATAATTAAAAAAAACCCACAAAATTTTTAAAAGTATCCGATTTACTGCGCAAAGAAAAAATCCACAAAAAATGCAAAAAATTATCTAAGAAAATTAAATAATATTGAAAACCACCATAACTCGGGACATGATAGGTCCAAATATCCGAATAAACAACATCAAATAAATTTTGGCTAGTAGAGCTAGAACTAAAGAATGGTAATCATTGTGTTTCCCCAATTGACAAGCACTACTAAAAAGAAAACTGAAAATAGCAACTCCGGGATGACCTAGACGACAATGCTAAGTGGAGGAGGAGGGGACGACAGAAGAGATGAGAGCAGTGGAAGATGTAGTGAAGAGGTAGAGATCGTCATCGCTGTTACGTCGCGCGCCAGACCTAAGATCCTTTACAGGGAAGCCAAAAGGGTCAAACTCAATTGAGCAATGACGATCACGGGTTAATTTAAGGATGGAAATAAGATTCTTAATTAAAGAAGGAGAAATAAGAATATTATTTAGATAAAGGAAATGAGAATTAGATGGAAGTGAAGAGTGACCAATGGAATTAACCGAAAGTGTAGCACCATTACCAACAATAATTGAATTTAAATTATCACAAGGTGAAATATTAAATAAGTTACCTTGGTGAGATGACATGCGAGAACTCGCACCTGTATCCATATACCATTGATCATCGGGTTGGTTGAGTGTCATCATTTGATAGAAAGTGAAAAGATTTGTAGCAGTGAGAGCGGGCTGTTGGGGCAGTGGTAATGGGCCAGGCGATGGTGGTGGATGAGTAGAGTGAGCCGGTGGGCCAAAGTGGGCAAGCGACCCATAAGGCGCTATACCGAGAATTCCAGGAGAATCAGGGACTGGACTTTGGACTGCAGATGCGGAGTATAGGCTGAGAGAAGGAGCAGGCCCAGTAGCAGACGGTTGGATCCATGGGGAGTGATGGGCTTGAAGGATTGGGCCCAATTGGCAGGATTTAGGGCGCGGGGCATGTGTGGGATGTTGGAATGATTGAAGTAGGACAGAAGTGGGCTGAGTCCCTGTGTGCCGTTTGGAGTGTGTTGAACAAGTTGATAGGAGTATCCAGATGTCGGGTTGGCGAAATTATTCAGGCTTTGACGTGAGCCCGTGTAGTATGAACCCGAGAGACCACCACGGTTATTATGACGACCACCTCCTCGTCCGCGATAGTTTCTATTTGTTACAATAATTGTTTTGATTTTGGGAAGGAGATGGATTTTGTGAAAAAAGGACCATGGCAAAGTCGGACAGTAGAGTGTGGAAATTAAAGCGCGTTTCTCTGGATTCATGAAGGAGAAGCAGATTACGCATTTCGAAAAAAGAGGGTAGGGGCAGCTTGGCGGTGATAACAGTAACTAAAAAGAGGTACGACTTGGGAAGGCCTTGTAGGAGTTGGAAAATGAAGGCTTGATCAGTGACGGGGTGTCAAGATCAGTGAGGTTATCGGCCAAATATTTCATTTCTTGATAGTATTGGGAGATAGCAAGAGTACCTTTGTGAAGATTATGAAAATGCTCATTTATTTGCATGGAGCGGGAGGGTTTATTATTTCAAAAATTTGCCTCGATTGCAAACCAAAGATCATGAGAGGTAGCATATTTGAGATTGAGATGTTTTAGCAATTTTATGTCAACTGTGGGGTTTAAACTAATGTTTAATAGTTGAGTGAAGAGAAAACCATGTTTCACCAGTATCCGAAATAGGTTTTGATTGGCCAGAAATATGATAAAAAATGGAGTAGCTACGACAGAGATCCATAAACATGTTGTGTCATAGTTTGTAATTGGAGTCATTTCAGATAACTTAAAATCGAAAGACGAGTGAATATTACCGGCGGCTCAAGCAGGATGAATAGCCGGCAGTTTTGACACAGGTGGAGTTTGATCGTGGACTTGGATTTCGGTGGCTGAGGAATCTTTGGTTTGAGACATGGATAGGTAGAGGAAGGAAAACCGAAACAATAATCAAATAATAGAGACTAAGCTCGTGAGAGAAGAAGAGTCGAAAAATTACCTTGATGAATCACCGAGTGCACACGAGTAGAGAGAGACACCGGCGAGGACGCTATTATGGTAAGAGATTTTGCGTTGAGGGGAGCAACGACTTAAAGAGAAGAGAGAAAAATATATTGAACTGACAAAGATTTATATAGAGATTAAAAGGAAAATAATAATAAAGGAAACAAAAAACTAAACATAAATAAGTATCCTAAACTAACATAAACTCTAACAGATAGCACATATAATCAAAAAACATACTCCCTCCGTCCCAAAAATGATGTCTCATTTGACTTTTGTTAGGATTTAACAAAAGTCCATTGTTTCTCAAAAATACTCTTTCCATAAAATAAAAAACAACTAATAAAATTGCCTTATAAAACATGACATGATGTTAATTTAATTTATAACTCTTGTCTACTATACATGTATGAAACTTTCTTTCCTTAAATATGATTGCAAGTTTATAGTAAAAATAAATTAATTTTATATTTTTCAATTATAATGGAGTGCAATTTAGTCAGATTGGACAATAAATACCTACTTTTAAAGTAAGGGACAAATATTTTGGGACAAATAAAAGTGGAATAATGGACATTATTTTCTGGACGGAGGGAATAGTTAAAATGTTTAAGTTATAAAAATAATGCAGAAATATTTCTTAGAGAATGGGTAAAGCGTATTTTTTTAAAAATAAATAAAAAGTTAATTTGGATGAAACTTAGTGGTTGTCAAACAACTTAATCGCTACTTAATTTTTCTTTTGCAAAGCTCGATATGATATAGTCCAACTTAATCACCTCAATCCGCCAACATAATAAAAATAAGCATAATTATCACCCAATCGAGTATTATAAATTTATCACCACCAACGAATAATCTACTTGTATGAGAAACAAAATCTACATGCATGCTCAATGAGATTTGAGCTCGTAATAATCAAATAAAAACTTAATCACTAGAGACATTAAAGTGTTACTTACCCCCATAGTTAGGAGCGCAAAGTGGAGGGGTGTTTATCGATTCAGTTCGGTCCGAAACCGAAATGAATTTCAAACTGAAAATCAAACTTAAAAAGTTTGGTTCAGTTCGATTAAAAATTGAACTTTTTCGGTTCAGTTCGATTTTAGTCATACTTAATTTCAGGAAGAAAAAAAAGAATTTACCAAATTTGAATTTTGACTCTCGCATTTATTTGTATCAGGTCAAAAAAGATTAATTTAAATTATGAAGTGACTGAGACAGTTAATCAGTTATAAAAGCATGAAATTTGAATGAGTTTCTTAAGTTTCCACAAAAAATTGCAAGCTAGATGTAAATAATTGGAATTTAATTTGTTCCTTTTTCTTTCTTTTCCTATAAATTGACACCATGAAACACATTTAATTAAGGCTAATTTTTGTTCCCTTTCTTTCTTTTCCTATATGTTGACACCATGAAACACATTTAATTAATGCTAATTTTTGTTCCTTTTCTTTCTTTTCCTATATGTTGACACTATGAAACACATTTAATTAAGGTTAATTTTTGTTCCTTTTTCTTATAAGTTGACACTCTGAAACACACTTTATATAGTTTTTGATCTATATTATAATATATATATAAAAAAAAATCGATTTCGGTTAACCTAACCGAACCTAAAAACCGAAAATCAAATTTTTCTTAAAAAAAATAAAAAAATCTAGAACCGAAGCAAATTTTTGATTTTGGATTCGGTTCAGGCGAATTAACCGAACCGTGCGCATCCCTAGCAAAGTGCAATTCACCTTAAATTATTGTACTATCAAGTTATTGATTTGAGAGTTAGGTCAATTTGGGGCTCAAATTTTTCCAAGTCTATCTACATGCCTAAAAGCGGGGTCATTCTATGTCACACCGGTACCAATGGTCCCGATATGGCATACACTATTGGATCCCTTCAACAGTGGGGTATTTACTAAAATACCTCCAATCCAATAGTGTATGACACATCGGGACCATTGGTACCGGTGTGACATAGAATTTTCCCTAAAAGCGTGAAAGGTTAGTTATTAAATTACTTCTACCGACCTGCCTGGTCGTTGGGCTACCCTCCTACGCGCTAAGACTCGCGTTATTGGGTACATTTTTCTTCCACAAATTTTTCCCAATTATAATCACATTTAACAGTTAGGTGGATTTGCGTCAGCTGCCATTGTTGACAATCACTCTCTTTTTTGGTGTATTTAAACATGTAGCATCTAATTGCAGATTCGTGAAAAGAAAATTGAATTGAAATTGAGTCGAGATTGAATTGCGATAATTGTAGAGGATGGAAAAATCGGAGGAGAAAGAATCGAAGCAATGTGAAGATGAAGTTTCACATCTTGCGCTTGATATCGGAGGTAATTGATTGCTAATTATGGTGTTAATGTGTGTAATTACTTTTGTGTTTGTTTAATTCGATTACGGCGCAGTTTTAGTGAGTTTTATGTTTATGAAATAATTGAAGTTTTACTTTACAATCATCTATTCCTAGCTAATTACTGTGTTAAATGTGTGTGATTGTATTTTTATTTGTTTAATTCGACTTCGGCGCAGTTTCAGTGAGTTTAAAGTTATTGAATAATTGAGGTTTTGCTTTACAATCATCTATTGCTAGTATGTGACGCAGAAATTGTGATTGTTGTTTTTCTATTCTGCTTTCGATTTTCGATTTGAAGTGCTGATTTTGTGGATTGCTACTGCTTTGACTATTGACGTTGTAAACAAAGTGTTTTTGGTTTATGAACTTAGGAGAAGTGTGTGCTTTTGCATGCATTTTACTTCAGTTTAATGATCAAGTTTATAAGCTAGTTCAGAATTATGACCTTAAAGTTGGGATTAAGATAATGGGGAGGGTGCACAGGTGTTTTTTTCGGAGGTTTACAGACATTATGTGGTATAGGGTCTACGTCCGATACGAAAGTTCTCAGTACATTACAGACCACTTCAAATCTCGTTTTCGGGAGGGATAATCAACTCCACAAATATGGATCATGATTGTCTAGGAGGAAACTAAAAGAATTGTACGGGAAGGGAACGGAAATAGGGTTCAACTACACACAGCTAAGAAAGAATCGACTTGCATTTTCCTTATCCGGTAACTACGTAGCTTACCTCTGAAAAACTCTTCCTCATTGAGGGAATAGCCCGTTTTGTTAAATACTTCCTTTGAACTCTTTTAAGAAAGGAAACGATGTATACATAGGGAAATCCGTGTGCAATGAGATTCCTTGCACAAGGAGCTGGTCAAGTTCAACTCCAACAGCATGACGATCGTTCTTTCAGAGACATCTTTAGGTGGAGAAACAGCTGCTCAATTGCAGTGTGTTTTATTGTAGTGGAGACCTGACTATAATTTAAATATAAGTGGAAGTCAACTTTGACTACTATCATCTGGGTAAATTCTATGCTAGACCGAGACCATTGGTCTCGGTCTAGTGTACACCATTGCATCAAGGGGCATTTTAGTAAATGCCCCCCCTATTGGGGGGATCCAATGGTGTACACTAGACCGAGACCAATGGTCTCGGTCTAGCATAGAATGACCCTATCATCTGGGAATAACTTCGAAAGTGCTATTGGAGCTATCTTTCATGCTGGACTTTACAAGAGACCATCATTTGCTAGTATTCTTTTAATGTAGGACATACGGTGAACCCGATGTATCCAATAGAAAATTTGATACTAAGTATAAACTTAACTTTATTAGCAAGAGAGAACTGCATAGGAAACTTGTAACTAAAAAGAGAAATGTTGAAGGCTATAATTGGAGTACAATATACTTCAAAAGAAACATGTCAAAGGAAATGTTCAATGTTTATTCATACAGTATTTTAATTTAACTAATCAAGACTGTTGATGTTCCATTTCTTTTGTGTAGGTACCCTAATAAAGATGGTGTACTTCTCAAGTAGTAGCAGTAGTTGCTCCACTAGTGCTCAGAAAAATGGCTCTGAAAAGGATGGAATTGATGCATCCAGTGAAAACTTAAATTATAGTTTTTTAAGTGGGAGGCTTCACTTTCTGAAGTTTGAAACAAAAAATATTAGTGAATGCATAAATTTTATATCCTCGAAGCACCTTCAACATTATGGTATGTGTTCTTTTCATGATCAACGCAATAAGATGTATTAAATTTCAAACCAATTATCTAGTATCTGTATGAACTCACAGATGATTTGACTTTATCCTATCTAAGACAAGCATCTTGCTAGCTGCTTTTGTGGTGCACTATTCTAGCTAGGCCAAATGTTCACTCAAACTTAGCACTATTGTAGCTAAGCCGAATGTTCACTCAAATTAGATTTATTAGATAAAGATTGAGCATTTTTGAGTTAAATAGATACATTATGCTCCGTTCACTTTGATTTCTTTGGTTAATCTGTTCTACCACATAGTTCAATGACAACGTGTGCTGGGATCTTTGATGTTTGTCTTTTATCTTCTTGATCAGTACACCTTCAGAGTTTCTTCCCTATTTAATTTATTTTTATTCTTATTTTTGGCTGTGGATGGGGGAATACTACAATCTCCTGAAGAACTTCCTGCAACTGCAACTTTATGCCTGGTTGGGTTGGGACTTTGGTCTCCTTGTGATTTGTGTAGGTCTTCCCGTTCTCAATAATGGCCGACTGACATCCTTTGTCATGGAAACTACCACTAGACTATGACACGATTAATTTACCATTAGTATTACAATGATCCTAAAATGTTTAGATGCTACTGTACAGAAATGCATGCTTAATTTTGAATAATTAGGATAGAAAATTTTAATTACTAACTTTCAGGTACACTCCTTAAGAATAAAGTTAAATTTTTCAATCATTCTGTTTGTGTAATGAATATTGGATAGAAAATCCTTATTAGCCACACTTTGACCTTCAAATGGGGTTGAGTTCTTTACATCACATGGTTAAGGCAGTGGTCACCACTTTGAAAGAGATGCATTTAGGTAAACATATGTATATAGAAATGACAAGGTAATGTGAGATGCTATGTTTAGAATCAATACTACTAATTACTTTTATGTGAAGTTATATGTGCTTCATGTTTATGTTTGAGCATCACACTTGTATACACATGCTTAGCTGATGTTCTGTGTTCTTCATCTCTTCTCATGGATGGTATTATTTCAAATTCTTATCTTCTTAGAGGCTCTGTGAATCCAGGTTATCGGGATGATGATGCCCTTGCTAATGACAAAAACATTATTAAGGTAATTTATGTTTGAACATTGTCAGATTAGGTGATTGGAAGTCTTAGTCTGTCTTTGTTGCCTTGGCCTTGAACCTCTAATTGGAAGTTTGAAATATAACTGTCAGGTCCTTCTTCGAACATTTGATGAATTAACGTTTTCTGAAATCGTTGGTTTTACAGTTGTAATATCCAAATATTTGTGGATGTGGTTTCATTATTAATGTGGACGCAGTTTCATTATACTTCCATAAAACACAGTAATATCCATCTCTAGTTAGAAATTAAAAAAAAAAATCAAAATTTTTGGGTACCTAAAATCATAATTGGAAACGCAACAGAAATTTTGATCGTAATTGATGCAACCTAGAGGAAGATTTTCATTGTTTGAATTGCTTAGGTTATGTGATTGAGAGTTTATACTAGGACCCCACTTATAAAATTAAATTTTATCTAGAGATTTTAGAAAAATATGAAATAGAAACTAAACCTTCTAAGTCAGTATCTTTTTGAAGGCCACAGGAGGTGGGGCATTTAAATTTGCTGATTTATTCAAAGAAAAGCTTGGTATTGTTCTGGACAAGGTGGATGAGATGAGCTCCCTTGTCGCCGGAGCTAATTTTCTGCTTAAGGTAGGCCTTTATACAATGAAAAATCTCTGTATAAAAAAGTCTTTGCTCTTTCTTGGATTTCATTGAAGTCTAAAGGTAAAATGGTTGTTGCTTCTGCATACATCTTTTGTTCATTGTTCTTCATCAGGTCAGGATGAGTGTGCACAGTACTCTACTTTGTATCTTGTTCTGCTTTCTACTTTGATATTTTCCTTTCTTGCAATGATCTTTCAAAATTCCAATTATATATTGTGGGTTAGTAGTCAATATTAACATTTTTCGTGCTGGTATTGTTTTAATAAGCGGAATGAAGAAAAATAAAGGGTTTATAGAATAATGAAAGGACGAACCAATCCACTCTTGTTTGTTGCTTAACACTAAAATGGAGGGCCACAAGTCTCTGTTGCTAAGATCAAGCTCTATCCTATCCTTTTGGGAGATAACCAAAAGGCTCCATTACAGGTCGAGGTTGTTTATTTCTATCTGTGCTCCTAGTTAGTAGGAATCCTTTTGACTCCATCCACTATTAAAAGTCATCAAGTCTTCATCCTCTTGAACAGAAATTAACTTCTATTCAGAAGCCAAGAAAAATTCTAAACCCGAAACATTAAGGCAAATCAACCATGGTTTTGTCAATGTCTCACAGCCTCCAAATACGGGTTGTCCTCAAGATTTTTTTCTCTGGATAGGTTTATTTGGTGCTAATTTGTGTATTCCTTCCGGCTTCAATGGATTCAGGAAAATATAACACAATCTTCTGGATCAATCAATTCATCATGAAACGTGCTCTTTGCAGATTCACTTCACTTGTGAATATAACAGTGTTTTCTGCTTTGGGGAATTTTCTAGTGCTGATATTGCAAATTTCTGGCATTAACTCATTCGAAATAACTCTTTAGCACTTTTTTTATTTTCCTTGGACAAATTTTAGGATTTAACGATTCTTTAATGCTTACTTGAGTTTGAACCTTATAAAATAGAAAATAATTCCAGAGAATTACTCATAAAGAACTAAGGATATCCAATGGCTTCTTTGAATAGGATAAATATCAAACGAGCTGCTTTTTTCCAGCTTCATTAGACTCTTATTTCCAGCATGAAACCAGTATGTATATACTTAAAATCTCTGTGCTGTGTCTTACATACTTGCATAAATACTTAAAAAATAATGTGTTTTTTTGTTGTTTCTGTCCTTTTTCTGCTTGGCTGTCAATAGGTGCTTCTGGAGCATGCTTATTTGTTGATATATTTGACATGCTAAATTTATATTTGTACTTTAAATTGGTTAGGCAGTACACCATGAAGCCTTTACCTATATGGATGGCCAGAAGGACTATGTCCAGATTGACCACAAAGATTTGTATCCTTACCTGCTGGTTAATGTTGGATCTGGAGTCAGCATGATCAAGGTAATGATGCCTTTTATCGTTTAACTAGTTAGATTGACTACATTGAAAAAAATTAATATTGTGTTAAGAAACTCAAGGCATGATGAGTGGTTGTGGTTTAAATTAAATTATTTGAAATTTGTCACCCCGTTTTCCTTTCAATTATTTTTATCTTTTTTCAGATTCTAATGAATAGTTGTGGTTCTTGATGTTATCTTATGTTTCTATAAAAAAAAAATTATAAAATCATTTCATGGTATCCTTTCACGATGAACGAGAGTTTATAGCAATCAATGTCCCTTTGTATGTTTTCTTATGATCATCCTTTCCCTTTTGGTTGCTTAGGTCGATGGAGACAGCAAGTTTGAGCGAGTCAGCGGAACAAGTATTGGTGGTGGTACCTTCTGGGGCATGGGAAAACTTTTGACTAAGTGCAAAAGGTTGTTCTCTTAGACCTTTTGCACAATTCACCCTATTCCCCATAATTTGTCCAATGATTTTTATTTGGGTAATTTACATAAACACCCCGAAGTTTGAAAAATTACCATAACTTCCCCTGCCAGTAAATGCATATTGCAGTGTCGCCCTGTGAGTAAAGAACATATTACAATTTCACCACTTATTTTACGAGTTGTTACAGGGGTGTGTTGGTAATTTGCAAAATATCAGGGGGATCGTGGTAATTATCCAATAAGTGAGGGGTTGTACTTGTGCATGTAATATCCCTTTTTATTTTATCAAGTGATAGCCTGACTGAAAGTCTCCATCTGCTTTCTTGTTTCAGTTTTGATGAGTTGTTAGAACTTAGTCGCCAGGGAAACAACAAAGTGATAGACATGCTTGTTGGAGATATATATGGCGGAACTGATTACGCTAAGGTATATATATGTCGTGTTTCTCCTAATCTTCTTGACTCTGTATTTTTCAACGTGCAAAAGACTATCGAGGATAAACTGATTTAAATCTTATTCTCATCTATATCTATATCTATACTCTATACATACACTATACTAAACGTATGGATGTTGAAAGTGTTTCTTCCAATTGTGAAAAGACAATCAAACCCTTTCATAAGTACTTTTTATTGTAATAATAAATAGTTTATGATAGTTACAACAACATTAATATATTAATAAAATACCTAAAAAACTTTCTAAATCATTTGTATACATAATATCCCTCTTTAATTTTAACATTAAAATCTGTCTTCTCAACTTCTCAATTACAATACTTTAGTATCTCTACAATCAATGAAATTAAAAAAATTCCACATTTATATTCATCTAAAATTTAGCCACCTTTTAAAACCTATAAATGTAGCCTTTTCCTATTTCATATCTTGGTTTCTCGTGATATGTTTTATTAAGATTTCCCCCCAAAGTTCTTTCTTGAGTAAATCAGTTACAAATACATATTCTGAATATAAATAAGCAATCAATTAACTAATAACTAAGAAAGTAGGGAAAGTCTCTGGAAGTAGAACCCAATATCCTTAATATGTTGAGGCATCAACTTCTCCAATAGGCTAATTTGTTATATCCACTGCACAAGAGCACTATGCTATACATATATCATCGTACGGAATTGAAAGCTTGAAAGATTAGTACTTTCAATGTGGTAGGCATAGATTGTTAACTTTATAAATAATATATATATATATATATTTATCTTTATAAATAATATATATATATATAGATTATTTATAAACTCTAAATTCCTAAAAGAATGATCTGATTTTTGGATTAGCATCATCATCAAAATTACAACTTGTTTTCGGGTAATGTCAATATTAGATTCCATTATCCATATGTATTTGAAATTGTTGCAAGGTACAAATAAGTATTTTTTTTTATATCACATTTAATATAACTATAATTTTTTCAAAAGAATCTTTTGAGTTTAGAGATGATGAATGAAAAAGAAAAAGATGAGTCGTCAACACAGTTTAGTAGAAATGCTTTGATGTATCATAAAACCGATCAGCATTTCGATCATAAAATGTTTTATAATGATGTGAAAATGTTTACTTGTGATCAAATTACTAAATTGTTTCGGTAATTGTGTCAGATTGGTCTTACATCGACAACAATTGCTTCTAGCTTTGGCAAGGCAGTATCTGAAAACAAAGAGCTTGAAGACTACAGAGCTGAGGATATAGCCAGGTCCCTGTTAAGAATGATATCAAATAACATTGGACAGGTGATTTACAATAAAATGAGATCCCTACACTGGTAAAATTCTGTGCTATGAGCCATTTAGAAATAAATAAATGATTTAAAGTAGCTAGTTTTATTGTCGGGTTCCAGTTTTCTTGTTTTGCTTGGAACCTGTGGTAGGACTCACGTTAATTACATAACAAGATAGAATTACATGGAAAAATACTACGATTTATTTTAAATATGCTAAAAGCAACATTTGATGAGCTTTTTAATGGGTGGGGAAGAGAGTGTTCTCCCTTCTTTTTCAAAAAGTAAGAGAACAGCAACAATAATTTTTGGCAAAGATTTGATTCTTCACCCGTCCAATTGTTGATGCAACATTTGCTTTTTGAATACTTAAGTAGCAATGGTAGATTCCAAGAATTAATACCTTTCTCATAATATCCATTACAACCATTGGAGAAGACAGAATATTTAAACTAATCATCTGAATTTATATAGGTTTGAATTAGAATCCATAGCTTTACTTTAACCACCAACGAAATGATCGAGAATGTAAAACAAAATAAAAGAAAAGGTCAAAGGTACAGTTAATCAAATGTCCATGCTATTACACTATACTTAAAAGGTTCCATTCGGGTTTCATGCTTATAAAGGATGTAAGGAAATGCCATTTTCCAGGGCTTAATAGAACATTGTCTAAATAGCCATTTGTGATTGCTTCAATGTCACTATTTCCAAAATCTTTGAACTTAAAATTTCAAAAGATGAGTTCTTGAGTATTTATTGTAATACGATCAGTTGAAAAGTAATTTTATAACGTCACGTCAATATTTAATATTACTTCTTTCTATAGTTTTTCATTGTTGCCTTTATTCTGCATCTTTCAGATTGCTTACTTGAATGCATTACGCTTTGGATTGAAGAGGATATTCTTCGGAGGATTTTTTATTCGGGGTCATGAGTATACAATGGACACAATTTCTGTTGCAGTTAATTTCTGGTATTGACCTCTTTTTGTCCTTAAAGTTTGGAACTCAGTTTTGTCTTTTGAAATGAGATTATATTTCAAGCTGAAAGCTACTAGATTTTGAAGGGCAAATCACATAATACCCCCCTACATGAGACTCTGATTACGAAAAACACTACGATTTTTGAGAAATTACTATAACATCCACTGTTAGAAAAAAAAAACAGATTACAATTTCACCCCCTTCTTTTTAATTGCTACAATTGATAGGGGTGTGTTGGTAATTTGTAAAACTCGGGGGGCTCGTAGTAATTACCCAATAAATGAGTCGCACATGTAATTTTTCCTTTTGAAGCTTTCATCACTCATAAGTTTAGCAGTGTTATATGTACCATCCTTATTTATTATGTTCATTATCTCAAATGGACTCAAAAGTAAATCATATTGTGTAATATTCAGGTCGAAAGGCGAAGCAAAAGCTTTATTTTTGCGCCACGAAGGATTTCTCGGGGCTTTAGGAGCATTTATGAGCTACCAAAAGAACGGAATTACAGATTCGACCAATCAATTAATGGAACAACACTCTTCAATGCCAAAGAGTTTGTTCTGCACCGGAAACGGGTTTGACAGCTCTACTCATGCTGATACGAAAGATAATGGATATATAGAATGTAAAGTGCAAATTAGAAACTGAGATTTTCTGTGAGAGTGTGAAAGAAGAAGGTAAATTATTAGTTTTGGCAATTCTTTGTTGCCTTTCTTTAGTTAGCGTAGCTTGTTTACCAACATTTATTCTGAATATTTTGAAGCGTGAGATTGAGATTATTTTGTCCTTACTAGCAGTTTGTATTTTGTTCCTCTTTGTTTTTATGGAGTTTATGTGTACATAATAACTATTGTTGTCATGAGCATAAACAAGTTTTATTACGCCAAACAAAGTATTGTTTAGACTTTTTTGAAGCGTGAAAGATTGTGTTCAAACATGATTTTATTGTTAATCGAACAGAGCTCGAATGAGATTCAATCGAGCTGAATGTGGTCATGCTTGGGTTGTTAGATTTTCTTATTCATTCTATTATCTGTTAACTTGATTGAGCCAAGTTCAAATCAAACTTTGAATTTTATTTGAAGTTCAACTTCAAGTTTGATTTCTATATTAAACAAACCGAGCTCAAATTTGATTTTAACGGTCAATCTCGAATTAACTATCAAATAATTTGTATTCCATGATACCAATTATTAGACCATCTACTGCTTTCTAACACATAAATGGAGAAAAGTAAGTAATACTTTATTGTTGTTAGGAAACAATCTTGATATATTATTATATTGGAGATTAAGGTTGTCAACTAGTCGCACTAAGGCTAAAATTTAGTAGAATCATCGTCTTGCTCAAGATCAGCACCTCAATCAAGTAGGATTACTTTTATTATTTATTATAACTTAAGCTACAAATATAAAATAAAAATCATTTATTATAGCTTCTGCTACAAGTAATGAACAATAATCATATCATTATCGAGTTTGACTTATAACGTAAACATTTGGATTCATTTCTCAAGTAACAAGTATATTTGTAGGATGAACTTTTCAAAATAGTCACTTCCATAATAATTTTTAGAAATATTAATTGTTTTGACTTCTTGCATAAGGGCTGGAAAAAAACTGCCCAAAAGTCACAAATATACAATTCTCTAAAATGGATTTATTAGAGATTTAATTTATTTCAAAAGTCCATTAATACTTAATTATCAAACAAATAATACTTTCCAAAAATTGCAGCTTTCGTCCCATAATGCCTCATTGAAATTTTAGTCTCATTCGTTACAAAATCTCACATTTTGTCCCACAACTTTCAACATATTTTGCATTTAGTCTCAACCAAAATTTCAGCCCAACATTTTATAGTCAAAGTCAAATGCTCGTTAATCAATATTTTTAACCCTTTATTTTTTTGAATTCATGTGTGAATAGAATTAGACACGGATTTTACTCAATATCATTATGTTTCTATTCAATATCACGTGTCACTCACACATCAATTACCCTCCCGAAAGTCAGTCAAAAATGTTTACTAAGGAGCATTTGATTTTGACCGTTAAAATTTGAATAGAAATTCTGGTTATGATTAAATGCGATATATATATTTTTAAAAAACATGCGGGACTAAATATGAAAATTTATAACGAATTATACCAAAATTGAAATATGACAAAAGTTTTGAGATGAAAAATGTGATTTGGCCACAAATGGACTCCAAAAGTCCTTGAGCATATCATAGGTTCATCTGCTCCGCAAAGACTGAAGACAGTGAAGTGCAGAGATAGATACAAGATAGTGAGTTGCTGATTCTTTCATATCTGCCAATACTTGTCTGTGAATTCTTGATTTGCTGCCCTTGCATGATTTGATATTTTTGGTTTAATCTTCAATTCTTTAATTAGTGACTATTTAGGTATCTTCATACCCTTGGTTCTTAAATGGGTTCGGAGAAATCATAGCAAAATTAAAGAAATTAGCACTTGATTTTGTAGTTTTGGCAAAGTGAGTTGTTAATGGAGTTAGATTCTTGGTTGAATAACTAGCAAAATTTGAGGTCGAACTACGTCATAAATGTGTTGATAATTAACATTGTTGTGTAAATTTGTGTTATATTACTGAATACATCTATAGATCATCTCAAAATGTAAGGGGAAACAACATTATTCGTCCCGTAACTTTGTCCCGTTTCAATTTTGGTCTCGTTCATTGCGGATTTCTTACATTTAGTCTCATGACCTTCAAAAACAATTAGTCCCAACTCCTTACTGATTTTTCTATCCAAAATTTAATAGTCGAACTCAGTTAGTCAACATTTTGACAGATATTTTGAGGAGACTTTGTGCGTATATTGTATATAAATATTGTGATATTGAATATAATATGTGTGAGTGCATAGATTCAAATGTTGACTAACAGAGTCGACAATTGAAATTTGGATAAAAAAGTTGGTTGAGACTAAATGTGAGAAATTTTTAAAGTTGTGAGACTAAATGTGAGAGATCCGTAACAAATGGGACAAAAATGGATGAAAAATGTAATTTCCCCCAAAATGTTATTAATTTGTTAGCTACAACTTGAGCAAACTCATTGTCATTCTCTTATCAAAAAAAAAAAAAATCATTGTAATTCATGAAATTCAATTTAGATTTATAACCTGATAAATGTTTGAAAAATTCAAATGATTAAAGTTTTTGAATTTACTTCCAACAGTATCATTGTTTCTTAAGTTATGAAAAGAGAATAGGAGGTGCTGATGATCATGAAAGCTCGAGTTTCCATCGTTATTCAGGAGTAGTTTTAGGAACTAGCGACAAATATATATTCAACGGGGAAGAGAGATTGTCTCCATCTTCAGCGAAGCTAAGCAGTTTTAAATAAATAATTTAATGGCTGGTGAAATTTGTTGCAAGACTTATGTGCATTCTGTCACAAAGTCCTTTCCGTCTCCCAGGATCTCGTTTTCTCAGCCTCCTCCTCATAGTGAGTTTAATTCTTCAAACAATGAACAAGACACATCTAAACATCTCAAAGACATTCATATGGTAAGCAATTAAAATGCACGTTATTCGTTCGTACTAAAGTTCTACATACGTGTTTTACTGCTTATGGTGTATACCATTAGTACTCCTTTTCCTGGTACTGGGATTTCAAATTGTTAAAATAACAAATTCACGGCACTTTTTTGGATAATTTTGAATTATTGTCGATATCAAATCCAGGAGCAACCCTTTTAGCTTTTTTTCTCAATCGTCATTGTGAATTTCAGTCAGGATGCTTGATGGAGGATTTTCTTAATGCTGCAAGCGACAACACTAACAAAAATCTAGAGACATGTGGAGTTCTTGGCGCCTTCCTTGTAAGTTCTATTTATTTAAATTTACGGTTAATCATTAATCAGACCCGATAATGCTGGAGTAGTTAAGTTTACGATATCTGATCGAAAGTTTATGGTTGATATTAAATTATGTCACAGGATCCTGTTTTGCTTGCCACCGATACCAGTTATTGTTGTGTCAGTAAAAGTCATGAAAGAAATATAAATTTTAGAAGCTAAGTTTTATATTTGTAAAATTTACACTTTCGTTTTGGTATGAGTGACGCAGAAAGACGAGACTTTCTACGTTACCACTCTGATAATTCCGAAACAAGAGGCTACGTCAAATTCTGTAAGCATTTCAGGCTTCATGTAGTTCCAATTTTAAAAACAAAATTTTTCTTGGTTGTTTTTCTCAGCAGCATTTTCCTAGTACTCCAAGCTTGTAACTTCTTGTGCTGCTCATTAGTGTCAGGCGGTAAATGAGGAAGACATTTTTGCCATTCAAAACGAAGAGTCCTCATTCCCAGTTGGATGGATCCATGTACGTTATTTAACAAAAATTTTAGCCCGGACCTAGTTTGAACAAATCCAAGTGTAATTCATTGCCTACTGATCCCATCCTTATGAATTATACTTAGGTTCAGTTAGACTAAATTTGGGTTAAACATTTTTGTTATTCAATTGTTTTTCTCTCTTTAATCCACCAACATTTTGTCTGTGTAATGTCACTAATCCAAATTGGTAAGTGGCATCATGGATTTGAATAGTAAATGGCAATTTGTTTAAGGATGATTTGAGGAAGCTTTTCAGAGGGGGTCTTTTAAAATAAACAAGTTTTTATAAGTATATTGAAAATAAGTTATCTTCATGAGCATGTTGGTTTGAGCTTAAGCATCTTTTCCTCATCGTTCAATTGACTTTCTGGGTTTACCACCATACGAAATGAATCATCGTCACAATTTCATCTAGGATATCAATATTGGTAATTATTAATTCCTGTCGGGTGTGAGTATCATATACTACTTTGTTTGCTCACAAGCATATAACAACTTTAAATGTAATGAAATTTAGCATTCTTTACCATATTTTTGCCATCTTAGTAATCTGATTATTTCATTGTTAATCTTCTCTGAAATATTCTCTTAGGTAATACAGTCGTTTCCATGCTAAGCTCAACTCGCATGCAACTCCATCCACATTTATTCCGCTAACCTTACCTAGATTTTTCTTACATTTAATGTTTCCAAAAAATTTCAGACACATCCATCTCAGAGTTGTTTCATGTCGTCTACTGACCTGCATACTCAATATACATATCAGGTAAGCAATCTCATATCTATCACCTATACTAATAGTATTCCATCGTATCACGATCATATTTCCTTACATTCCTTCTCTTGTTTTTTTTCCCCCAATAAATAACCTACTTTTGTATGTTTCGGTTTCAAGGTGATGGTACCTGAAGCTGTGGGCATTGTCATGGCTCCAACCGATAAATCGAGGTCTTCAAATTTGATCACAGTTATGCTTCTTCTGAGTCTTTCCACTTCATTTTCTAAGTTACTTTGTATTGCAGGAAATGTGGAATATTCAGGCTGTCTGCAGATGGGATGAGCATTCTCAGGGAATGCCAGGAGAAGGGTTTTCATACTCACACAGAACCGGATAATGGAAGCCTCGTGTACGAGGATTGCTCCAATATCATTTTTAATCCAAATTTGAGGCTTGAAATCTTCGACCTACGATGACATTTAGCTCTCATGTAAATCTCAGGCGTATCTTATAGCTCCTATTCTCATCAATAGTTCTATACGTACTCTCCATATCTAACTTTCACAAGAACTAGAAGTGGGGAGAAAGGATAGAAGAAACTTACGGGTTAGAATGAAGAGAAGTTCTCGTCCGGACCTTGTTTGACTAAATTTAAATGTAATTCATTATGCGGGTGACCAATTACATGGCAGGTGTAATGCACTCGTTCTATGAATTATATTTTAGTTCAGTCTCGGCTAGAATTTTCCAATGGTATTATTGCGTTTACAATTTGTATCATATTGTGTGTGTGTGTGTGTTATAAAGAAGTGGATAGAAGATGCTATGGAGCGATTTCGGCCTCTTCACCCCCGTTTTTCCTATACAAGCATTTCATGCTTGATGGTACCCTAGTGGGCTCGCCAGCCCTTGGATGAATATATGATGAAGTTATAAAGTGAAATGCTGATATCACCGCATGTAATTTAATGTTTTGTAATTACATTTGGTGCAATCTAATGGAGATGTGGATTCTAACGAAAAAGCAGATCTTGTAAAAAGGATCATCATAACTCCTATTTTGGAAGGGTATTTTGATGATTTTACAATGGTTATATATTGTCGCCTTGGACTCCGGTTTGAATAGATTTGACACATACTCTTGGAGTTGATAATTCGAAAATCATTAAGAATCCGTAATGCAATTGATACGCATAATTAGTCGAAAATCCGTCTTATGTGTCTTGAAATTATACTTCCAATATATCATTAAATCACTTGATACATTCCATATGTGATGTGTCTGTTGAGCTTTAGAGTATTGCTCTAGCTTCTTATGATATGTGAGATTCTTGACTCCAATGATTCAGTGTGTGTAATTGTGCATAGTATGAGAAGTCAATTTATGTGTATTTCTGAAATGTCGTACGTTGTATCTTTAGTAAGATAGCAGCAGCCCATGTGAATACATATGATCATGTAAGGCTCTGCTGCAACAAGTCTGCATCAAGGACACACAAATGCACAATATGTACGCCAACTTCTTTAGCCAGGAAAATACTTATATAAACAGGGTTTTGGACCCCACAATGCACCATGTGATTGAGAAAAAATCACGTCTCATGTTTTTTAATTAAAAAATAAATGATATGTGATGTGTTTTATTTTCAGCCAGGGTGCATAAGTGGGGCTCAAAACCCGGTCTATACAAGTGTTTTTCCTTTAGCCATAGTAGAATTTAAAGTAATTTTATGTCAGATCGAATTCAATGGTCCAAGTGTGTATTATGTGTCTATCTTTTTTCACATAAGTGTGTCTGAGGACCGCACACATTACTGTGAGAGAGAGAGACACTATGACCATTGGAGTTGGCCTAGCATAGATTTTTCCGTAGAATTTACATGTATTTATCAAGAATTTCTTACAATTTCTATTTTTTAAGTTGCTCTAACTTGTCTTTAGTTCCTTGGAAAAATGAATAATGTGGTCGGGTCATTTGACTTACATTCACGGACAAATGCTCAAAAGGTTAAATCATTTCTCACTTGAGTTTGAACTACAATAAGCAACTATTAAGTGGTGAATCTGACTACACTTTGTAATAGAATGAATAGAGAAAATCACTTCAAATTATATCACAAATTAATCATATCACCAGGCCAGGTGTGCGACTCGGGTCGACCAACAGATTAGCCCGACAATGCCCGGGATTCTGTGGTAGGCAACCGGAAAAAAAAAATATATATATATCATTATCTTAACCATATCAATTTTAGTTTTTAGTGAAATTTGGGTTCCTATGGAGATGATTGAAATTGAGAGACAAATGTTGGAAAATAATCAATGTGGGCATATGTTATTATTTGTGTGTTACAGACTATCATAATAGTTTAACTTAATTAAGTTGATTTGATAAAGTTAGTTTACTTGGACTTAAGACATCTCATATGGTATGTGTGTTTATATTATAAAATAATTTGGACTTTCGAATTACAAAACTCAAATTATAGAAATTCGAAAAGAATGAAGTTGGACCTGATAATGAATAGAACAAGGCCCATTGAATTTAGAAAATGGCAAAATACATGGGCTGAATTGACAAAAGCCCAAGAATAAAATCTGAAAAATAAAATAAAGTCCAAATAGTCAATCATCTGCAGAGGGGCGCTAAGTTGAAAAGATTTGAAAAAGCAGTTGAAGACGGTTGACAGCGATTCCAGAAGTAGAGGAGAATGTGGAGGTTGCGAAGAAACCGACAAAAGAAGTGGAGTATATAAGCGCGAAGAGAAAGAAAGAAAAGGAGATCACAAGATCATCAGACTTCTACATTTTCAATTCTCTTAGAATTAGCTCTAGCCTTAGGAGTAGTTTCTAGCATAATGTAGGAGTAGATCGTAGCGTAAATTAGGAGTAGCTGTAGTATAATTTAGTATTAGACTCGATGGGATTTGCCTTCAAGGCATGTATCAGCATTCACTTGCTTGTAATTTTTCAAAACTGAAAACTTTCATGGAGGTATAAATTATCTTTTATTTAGATTTAAGTATCAGATAGGTAATTTGTATCTTAATTTGAGTTTTTCATTCGTCATTCTCATATTCGAAATGAACAACTAAAACGTCAATTAAAAGACATGAACCACCGTTTAGCGAATCGAACACAGGGGTTGAAAAATAATACATTCGGTCGAGAGATTCTCATGGAGGTATAAAATTATCTTTTATCCAGATTTAAGTATCGGAAGGGTGATTTTTATCTTGACTTGAATTTTTCCTTCACTATATTATTATTTCATTCGAAGACGATAATTAGCGTTGAATTTAAGACTTGAACCACTAAATAGCGAATCGAATGCAGGGGTTGAAAGATAATCTCAAATTATAAATTATCGCGGGGCTTGGATCGGCTACTCGAAATTCTTCCCTAGTCGAGTTTGTTTTTATTTTCGAAACAATATGGTATGAGTTTTATTACGTGTAGAGACCCAAAGTCTTATTTCTATTCTATGTTACAAATAACACACTAACGAATTATTATTAATATAGAGTTATGTTCGTGATTATCATGAAATTATACTATATCTAGGGTAAAAATCCTAACGAGAAAGAATTGGTGGTAATTTGCAATGATCGAGAAATTATACCCCCCCCCCCCCCCCCCCCAACAAAACATCTCTTGTGGATTCACCGGTAATTTGCAATGATTGAAGGTTCGAATCATCACCAATGGTTTTAGATAAGTCTGGTGATTCAGGTACATTAGTATCGGTTCATTGATTGTCGTTGGATGGAAAGAAAATTAGTGGTGAGCATATCTTCTCCCTTGGGATCCAATAATAATTAGTGAACTAGCTAGAAATGTTACTCACTGATATACATATAATACTTGGGAGTTGGAGAACTTTTTCGATAGCAACTTGAAGAGGGTAAGGACACCACACATATTAATTGTTTGGGATAATTGCATATTATACCCCTATGAAACATGAAACCTGCACACATCTCCCCTGTGTTAAAAAAATAGCCTGAAATAACCCTATGATTTTCAAAACCTTACACGAAACTCCCAATCCATGTTAAATCTGCGGAAGGTAGCATTCACGTGCAGTGTATTTGAAGCAGGGTTGGGGGTTTTGTGTAGGGTTTTGAAAAACATAAGGGCATTTCAGGCTTATTTTTTAACACAGGGAATGTATGCAGGTTTCGTGTTTCACAAGGGTACAATATGCAATTATCCCTAATTGTTTGGGAGGAGCTATATATTGTTACATGTGTACATGAACATGACAAGCGATTACAAATTTAACATTGGAGTGGTTGGGAAGCAAAGTGGCATCCATGTTAGTTTCACTTTTGTTTATGGGAAGCAACAAGTTGGAAGGTCCTTTTCAAGAATAAACTCTTGGATCTATTCTCCAAACCTAGAATAAATTAACATTAACCAATATTGATTTCAGGGACCAAATCTTCTTTTGTTGGTTAAATCTTTTTAAGGTTGGAATTAGTGTAACATTTTGAGAGAACCTATTGCATATACTTGAAATATGTGTGCCTATTGTGTTTCAAGTTTCAATAATTCCTTTCTTTGTGGAAAAGTAACTAAAAACAATTTTACAGATGCTACACCTGACGCTATGCACTCGAAGAATTCCACCTATCAATGTGTTTTCTAGTGTATGAGAAAATTTAATACTCCTTTGTACATGAGATCCTATGTAGCAAATTAACTTCGTATTTCATTCATTCACACATTATATGCATAGAATCCATCACATATAATTTTGGTTTTTTTGGTTTTTTGAACACATCACTTATAATATATTTAATGTAAAAATTTATACATATAATATTACATATGAGAATAATATACCAAGTGAAAATTAAATTTAAAATAAAGAATTTCAATTGTACATTTTACCTAAAAACACTGACAAGACCACACGTGCAAAACGAAACAATGTTCAATTATGAGGCATGAATATAACACAAATAGTGGTGAGGATGTTAGGTTGTACAACGAGCCGAGCCGGTTGGAAAAATGCTCGACTCGAGCTCGAGAAAATTCGAGTTCGAGCCCAACTATACTTGTTCGAAAGCTCGCGAGCCGGAATAAAAAATATTTTTTTAAAATATATATAATATAATATTTTATTTCTTTTTTACTATATACATACATATAATATAATATCTTATAATATTATATATGTATTAATTATTAAATATTAAATATTTATGATGATTATATTTAATTATATCTATATTAATACAAAATTAATAATAATATATATTAATTAAAGAAAATTGATTTTTTTTATTTTTTTCCTGAGCTCAAGCTCGGCCCGGCCCGGGCTCGAGTTCGAGATCGAGCTCATTTTTCTCAAGCTCATCAAGCTCGAGCTTGAAATTCTTGGCTCGACTCGAGCTCGAACCCAAAAATTTGGCTAAACTTGGCTCGTGGGCACCTCTAGTTGGAAGTATAGTTACCGATTTTACAATGAGACTCATCTAATATGATGAAATAAAAGATAAAACTTCATAAAATAGCGTATTCGGATTGCTAATAACATGTTAAGCACTTAAGATAAAAGTGGACATTGCATATATATGGGTCTGAGGCCTCCCAATCTGATCATACATTGAAAATGATACAATTTCTAAACATTATTTTTACTATTTTTTGTTAGATGTTTATATTAGATTTTTTTTATTAGTTTATCTTGTATTTTAATTATACATCCGCATCAAATATATAAAATATTTCTTTATGTATATGAAACTATATACCAAAACAATAATATAGTGTGTATGGTAAAAATATAGGAACCCTTTTTTTTCTTTTTTTTGTTTTCTTCATGTATATGAACTATAAGTAAGTACTACTTTACAACAACTACCAAGAAAGTAGAGTAATAATTCACACGCTGTCGGGTAAGAGTAAAACCCGAGATTTCTAACATTTTAGGGCATCACCTTTACCAGTAGTGCTAGATCTCATTGGCAAATAAAGGGAGCATTTGGAAGCCCATTTAATTAAGGATGACAATGGGGCGGGTATATCAGGACTTAGGACTCGTCGCGTTAAAAAATTTCAATACCCGTACCCACCCCACCCTGGACTCGTCGGGTACCCGGGGAGTCCGGGTCCTACCCGTTAGACTTGGTCGATTTCTATTTTTTGACTTTTTCTTACTTTTTTTTGTCTATTTTGTTCTCACAAATGCATTTAAAACAAATAAATAAGTAAATAACATCGAATCGATGATTGCAACGTAAACACATCCACTACAAGTCATCCGTTACTAGAGAATGATAAGTGGGTTTTGAGTTTAGACTTTTGATTCTAATTAATTAACTCTTTTTTTTTTATCTAATTAAGGTTGTAAGGTAAGTTGTTATTGTAAATAACACTTTTTTTGATACAATTTATAAATACTAATAAGTTTTAATAATAATTAGATATATAAAATTAAAAAAATATTATAATTTTATTAACGGGGCGGATCCGGGTCCAGGACGGATATCGACTGGACTCATTACCCACCCCGGACCTGGTCGGGTATCAACTGGACTCGTTACCAGCCCCAGACCAAGCTGGGTCTTTAATTTTAATACCCGGGCTCGACCCCGGATCCATTTTCTTGGACTCATACCCGTCCCAAATAACGGAGAGGGGAGGGGGGTACTCGTTAGACCCGAATTCATTGACATCCCTAAATTTTATATGGACTTTTGGAGATGAAAATTATCGTAAAAACATACCAAATTATCGTAAAAGCATACCAGTTTGGTAATTAAATATGGATTCTTGAAATAAATAACATGTCGAAAAGTCTATTTTGCTAAAGTTTGACTTCTATTTTTTTTTCCTCACTTCTACAAATAGTCACTTAAATACATTTTCGCCAAACACTTATATCGAAATTTTCATTTTGAAAAGTTCATTCCAGAAGTAGACTTACTACTTGATAAATGGATCCAAACGCTGCAATACCATAGTATGAACCATCAAATTGGATATTTTATCTAAAATATTCAAGAAGTGATTTTTAAAAGGAAATTGCAAAGAACATTCTTATTGGTTGAATTCTTTATTCTTCCACGTGTGAATAGAAATGAATAATCCAAATTGCACCGATTTTGACTTATTCAACAATCTCGACTCCAAGATGGTTCCTATCTTCTTCTTCCTTCCAACTCATTCTCCAAATTCACCAATAAATTTTTGCACTCCCTTTGACCAATGCTAAATACAGTGACTACTTCCTATCCATTTTTTTTTTTTTTTAAATCAGATACTTGTCACACTATATTAACCACTCGCGCCAGCACAAGTTGTCTTTCTCGATAAGGAAAAGTTACTTTCTATCAGAAGAATATAAATTTAATCTCCACTATTGATATAAAGATCATGTTGGTGAATCACATGTAAATGCATCTTAAACAATCTTTAATTCCGAATATCCCGAATAGGGGTGTTCACCGAGTCGAGCCGGCTCGAAAAAAACTCGGCTCGAGCTCGAGATTTTTCGAGCTCAAGCCGAGCCTCACGAGCTCGAGCCGGCGATCGAGCCGAGCTCGAGCTTTTTTATAGGTGTTCGGGAGGCTCGCGAGCTCCCTTTATATATATATTTTTTAATTAATATATATATATATACTATAATATAATATTTATATAATAATATAATTATTAAAAATAAAAATATATATGTTTAGCTCGAGCTCGAGCTCATGCTATACGGCTCGATCGAGCTCGAGCTCGAGCCCGAACACAAATAATCGAGCTCGAGCTCGAGCCTGAAAAAATGACCAAGCTCGGCTCGTGAACACCCCTAATCCCGAATACATGTCTTAACTCATGGCAGATGACCAAAACCAATCCTACCCAAACTTTTTGTAAAAAAAAATAATCTTAATCTCCTATTTTATAAATTATATTCAAATTCAATAGATAAAGCATATTATAACCAACAAAATAGAAAGAAAAAAGAAATACTAAAAAAGTCGCATTTTGATGATTTTTCTCGTTTCATAAAATATCAAAACATATCGTTAATCAACCAATAAACCATTAAATTAACTGTAGAGATATGTATTTCAAGCTAAATCACATAATTTTTCATACAGGATTGACGCTCTAGCATTTCGAATTCGCTCTCACGACTTAAAAGTGACATATTCACTTTATTGCGCTCTTAAAATTCTTGATTCTCGCACCAAAATTTATGAACCACACTTAAGAAATAATAATAATTTTTCACTAGAAATTAATATTTTAAATACATTCAATGGAAATTCTTTCGTTAGTCAAAATAAGTAAAAGGATTTGCCGTCAAAACAATAACAATTGAAACTATAGATTTAGATTTTATAGAAATGCAAAAATTATAACTTGTAATGTTGAATTTAAATATTTAATGTCATTTAGAATTTGGGCATATAATTAAGATTATTTTAAAGATCTTAATCTTTTCCATTTCATCATATTTAATATTTAAAATTCAAATTAACAAATAATTATTTTAATAAGAGATAGTCATATCAAAATAATATCTAAGAATAATTTGATAAAACAATAATAAATATTAAAAAATTATTTTATTAATATGCTTTCAAATAATTTCAAATTTTGACGTTCCCTCACGTTCCTTCGCCTCTATGTGAGTTTCAAGGATTACTAAGTTACAAATATATTTATATCCATCGACCATAAGCTTTACCAATGATCGCAAAATCAAGAAAAATAATTAAAATTAAAAAACAAATACAATTTCCCTAAATATAATACAAAATAAATTTACACTTTTATTCCCTTTTTTTGGATAGGTAAGAAAAATGTAAAAACATGAACCTCAAAAGGGATGAACATTCTTAGTTAACCCACCGTTAACATTAGTGAAAAACCCCATCAACTCCGGCCGGTACGGCAAATACGACCGCCGCCGCCCCTCCCCCTTCGCCTTACTCTTCAAATACACCTCATGCGCCGACACGGCCGCCGCCGCTTTACTCTTCCCACCCTTCTTCCCTTTCGCCGCCACTTGCTCCGCCGTGGACGGCGGCGCGTGGTCGTTGTTCAAGAAAACAAAAGCGTCCCTTCCGTCACTGTTGCTCCTCCCCAATAAATCCTTGAACCGCCAAATCTTCGAGAACCCGGTCGAGTTGCTCTTCTTGCACACCACCGGCGACGCCTCCACCGCCTTCCTGTCCGACCAATCGCAGTACGGCCCGGCGGTTCCGTCATTTTCCGGCTTGGATGACGTCACCTGAGTACTGTTCTCTTCGTTCGTCTCCACGAACACCTTCACCGGCGGCCTCATCGGCAAATCTTTGCCGGAGAAAAGCAAATCGCGGCGGTTGAATAAGGGAAATATCGGCTTGATCTGGCCGTTGATGAACGCGTCCTCCGCCGCTATCGGCGACGTGTTTGCTCCGCCGCACATAAAAGAAAATTCTTCTTCTTCTTCTTCCTCATCTTGTTCATTATCAAAATTATCTATAGCTTCGTTTTCTACTCGATCTGGGTTCATCTTTTCTTCAACATTTGTCTGCATATTTGAAAGTTTTATCTTTTTTTGGGATTTATTTTTGGAATTTTGGTTTGATAATGATATGAAATGTGAAGATTGTGTGTACTGTGAAGGTGAGGAGAGAGAGAGAGAGAGTGAGGATAGGGAGAGGGGAGAGGTTGGATTAGTGAAGAGAAAGGGATTAAATGAGGAGGTGTATCTATACAATTATATATATGGGTGGTGGTTGGTCGGAAAGATATTTGGTTAGGTCTTTTTTTATTACAATTGTTGTTGTCGAACTTTCAACTAACATCATTATTTAATGTCAAATGATTTTTTGTCTGCTTGCCAATCACACCCCAATCCATCCCCAAAATTATATACATAATTTTAGTTTTGATCACCACTCGAGGCCTGGCAATTAGCTCTTAAGAGCCGAGGATAGAGTAGTTCAAGTTCAAAATCATCAAATTTGAATATTATATGTTCAAATTTAACTCAATTTTTTTACGAATTTCGGGCTTATTTCGAGCCAGCTCACATTATCCATTTTTCTCACATAAAAAGTATCAAATAAAACACATAATAAGAGACTAATTTTCGATAAAACACCAAATAAAAGTTTACAGTAATGGATATGTACACTTCCAAAGCTTTATTAAATAAGTCATGATCGCTACGACAATGATTGAAGTCTTACTTGATATATATGAAATTACACGAAAAAGCTGAAAGTTCTTTAAAAAAAAAAAAAATTCAGAGGAAATTTTACACTTACTTAATACATGCATTTCATCCACTTAGATCCTATATAAGTTAGCTAAAAAATTAATTAGCTATATGACAACAAAGTACTAAACTAGAGATTAAAATTATGATTACGGGCTATTCGGGCTGAGCCTAATGAAGCTCAAACTCGGCTCACAAATTAATCGGGTTTAATTTGTAAGGTCAAACTCGGCCCTACTCACATTCAATTAGGTTTGGCTCAAATATAAACTAGCTGGTCAATTGGGCTTTGGTTAGACCCAAATCAATTGACAATCCTAACCACTTGAACCTAATTCGGTTACAATTTTCCATGTTCAACTGTTATCAAATTGACTCTTAAACTATCATTACATTTCGTCTCACCGTTAGTTTCTCTATCTAATTGTTAATAGATGGCCAATTGAAGGAAAAAATTGACCTTATTCTGGCGCGAAAAAAATAATAATTAGAAATCAACAAAGCAATCATTTCTATCAAATTTCACCCAAAAAAAAAATCACATCTTCTCCAAAATAGAGTAACGAAGCAATCATTTCTATCAAATTTCACCAAAAAAATAAAAAAAATCACATCTTCTCCAAAATAGAGTACCCTCAATACAAAAATGAGCAGATCACCATCTTCCAACACAAATTCTCGTTCTTTATTCAATGATTCATGGCTAACACCAACAGATCATCTATTCTACAAGTATCGATAGATTTAGGGTTTCACCTCAAGAACTTGTGTAAAATCTAAGAATTAGGGTTTTAAAAATTGGGCAATTTGGAAGATGGGTTTTCAAATGATAATTTTTCAAACTTTGTTTCGATTTAGGGTATAAACACTTATTAAAACTCCAATTTTGTGTGGAAATGGCCGATTGAACGAATTTGGAGATTCTTCATATGGAAGAAATCTGATTGTTTTGTAGCTAATGGTTGAATTTGAGAATTGGGTTGTGACTATTGGGTCTCAGCAACCTTATTCCTCTGTTAGTTAGACACGAGGCGTGCATAAAGCCAATTGGAGGGAAAATTGGCCCTCAATTAATTATTGGACGGATAAACTTAACTGTTGATCAAATGTGATGAAATATTGGTAGTTTAAAGGTCAATTTGATGAGGGGTGAATATGAGAGATTCAAATCGGATTAAACGTACAAGTGAGAGACTAAAAATGGAATTATTCCCCAAAAGTATATAGAAAAATTCGCTCTACGTGTCTAAAATTTTGAACTCAAACACAATTTTTTATCCAATCGCGTTACAATCATATTTTGAAATCTGCCGAGTTTAGATCTAGTTAATTCAATTGTTTTATAATCTTTCACTTGATAATTATATTTTGAGACATAGTTAATTCATTTAATTTTTTTGTTAATTCATTATCTTATAACGAATCATAACAATTATATATTGAATTCCATCTTGTTAGGGCAGTATATGTTCAAAATTTTCGAGCACAACAGAAGCATTTCTATAGCAATAAATAATTTACAGACAACCAATTTTTTTTTTCTCAATAAAGAGATATATATAATAATACAAAGAAAAAGATGTTCATGTCGCTAATGTCCAATGTGGACTAATATGACTGGTGACTAGTATTGCAGAACAAACCAATAGATATTCAAGAACGTGGAAAAGGTGAATTTAGATATCTAATTTGCTATGAAGTCTAGTTTTAGTGACGAAATAGAGGTCACAAGATGTTAGAAATCTTGTGTTCTATTTACACTAAAATCATGTGGGTTTTTTCTATTTTATAGCAGTTAGTTGATTGCAATAGTAGTTAATTCATTTTAGTATTTGTAATTTAAAATATATTATGTAATCGATTCATTAAAAAAAAGATAATATCTATTTTTTTCTAATTAATATCTATGTACGTTTAAGGGGTGAAAGTGTCATTTGCTCTTGTTTGGGGAAAAGTAAAAAGATAGTTGGAAAGTGAGAGGAAGGAGGGGTGGAAGAAGGGACCAAAATCACTTTGTGCATTGTTTGGGGCTTGGGAAAATTCTTAGATGTACATCGCAAATAAATTTTTTAGATATATTACATCAATATATGATGTATTTTAGAGTTGATGCAGCACAATTTTCACTCTTTGATGTTCAACATCGGATGTATAGAAGACTTTTTCAATCGAGCTGCAAAGAAGTTGCTCATTTTTATCACTTCAGTTTGTCTACTCTAAAATGGTGTTATTTTTATATTTTATAATACTTTTATATGTTAAATGTATATATTTCATATTAATTCTACAAAAATTTTATATGCTTATCTTGAATATACAAAATAAAATAAAATTTTGTCTTGAAAAATGACTCTTTCATTGGGCAAAGCTCAAGCAAATTTGATATATCCAGGGGTAATGCTGCCCACATTGGACGAATATTCTTAAATTTTCAGAGCTGACAATGTTTACTAGTATAATTTTATTATTTAAGTATTTAATTAATTGTCTTCCATTTCTCGAGACTTTTGGTGAATTTCAACAAATTCGGTTTGAGGCATGGTGTAAGTCGTTTCTCTAGACTTTTTGTGCTTTTTAATGAAATTAAAATTTTAACTGAATAAGGTTTGATTGTTGCATGAGTTAAAGCTACAAACGAGTATTTTTGTTGAGTTGAATTTACATATAGTTTGATAATACTTTACATATATTTAATCGTTTCTTAGACTGTAAGTAATTGAGCATTTAAATTTGTATAATTTGTAGAACAATTAGTCTAACGAGCTTTTAATGTTCACTTATGAATGAATTATTAAATCTGTTCGAAGTTTACACGTATCGATCACTTCATAAAGAAAATCAACAATATACATGTGTATGAATTTGATCCTTAATATGATATAGAATCCATTTTATTAAGGGACTTTGATCGCTTAACCAAAATGTTTTGTGTTCAAGCCCTTATGAATGCAAAAAACTTTTTTGGGAGAGGTCCCCACAATTGTATCCGACAATATTTCCGGGGGATTAGTGTTAAGTCTACGGGTTTGATGATACCTTGGGAGACAAAAATTAAAAAATAAAAAAATCCATTTTATTTAATTTACAATTGATTGAATCAGATCTAATTAAACTTAATTTTAGACCCCATATATATTGTTCACTAAAATTATGGGTGGAAAGGGACTTAATTTGCAATAGCGTGGCCAAATTGAAATAAGGAGGTTCGCACACGTTAAGAGAATATCCACGCGTAAAAAGTGATATATATCCTATATTACATTAGGTCGACATATAAAATCAAAATCTTAACATTTATGATACGATATATATATATATATATATATTATATCGTAATCATGAGAAACTTATATATTTTATATAAAAAAATACCAGTGATATGTGGGATAATGACATTTTTAGTTCCTAAAGTAAATTATGTATGTCAAAGTAGTCCCTTGAGTGAAAATATTAATATTACCATCCCTAATATTCGAATCTTGTTTCATGAAGTCCTTGTTGTATTATTTTTTATTTCACTTAAATTCTTTTCAAACATTTTTACCTTTATGTATGAAAATATATTCTTAATCAATCTAAGGGAAAAATGTCCCGAAATGAGTTAATTGAAAAAAAAATTGAACTTTAGAGACGTTAATATTAATTATTTCAGTTGAGGGATCATTATAATACAAATGATGTACTTCAGGATTATAAATGTTATTAACCCTAAAGATTTAGCGCGTTTATGAAAGTGAAAAATGCTGAAAAGGGAAGGCGGCAACATGATCAATAATATCTGCAGTTGTCTGAAAATGGGAATTTAGAGCTAGATATTATTGTGTGTAGCTACAAGTCAAATCATAATCTAGACTTTTTTTATTTTTAATAATTAAAATGTTATAATGGGTGACATTCAAATGATTATTCCAAGTTTATCAACAAAAAAAAAAGATTATTCAAAAAAAAAAAAGAAAAGGAAAAGAACATTCCTTTTGCTAAAATTCATTGATACAAAGAGGATTGATTATTTTGTCAAAATTCGTTGGGACATAGTATCAAACTTAATCATCGCTGCGCAACTAACACATTAAAAATAAAGTTAAAAATTTTCAAGATATCAACATGAAAATACTCAAAGTTACGAATTAAAATTCAACTTATCGATTGTAAAATCTACAGAAAAATATTTATAAAAAGAACTCAATTACGCACTTCTTGGTTTACGAAATCAAGTCCAAAAATAATTAACATTTTCATAATATTAGTATGGAGGCCGAAGTTTAAATTTTCATAAGAAAAGTTAGTGGAATAAATTTTTTGAACAAAAGAATATTTTCATAATACGTTTTGTTAGATAAGAAAAACTTACATATATTTATCAAAAAAAAAAAAAGAAAAACTTACATATCAAAGAGTTTCTAGTAGTTTTTCCTTACAATTGGTGCATTTATAATTTTATTATAGGTCGGCCTAATTGCAATAAATGAGGCAAGGAGTAGCCTAATAATTAAAGTTGCTATAGCCTATAGCCACGATTTATGATTCAACACGTTTATGGTCGCGCAAAAGCTGAGAATGGAAGGCTGGCAACAATAAAGCATGGCGGCCTAATAGTATCTGTAATTCTCTCAAATTGGAAACATAGAGCTACATATTAATATTATTACATTACCAAACTATTGAATCAGAAATTTCATCATAATAATTTGGATATACCCTTGTTCCATTTTGCTAGTCATTTTAATATGTCAAAAATATGGAATAACGTAAATTGATGGTATTACTATTCATAATTAAGAACTTTTTTTATATGATAAAATTCATTAAACAATAATACAAATGAGCAAAAACCCAATAACAACCAAAATTTCCAAATATACATCACCATCCTCAAACGACTACAAAAACAATTAGGAAATTTATATTTGGATAGAAAACATAGACACAGAAAAAAAAATAACTCAATCATAATCCTGACATAATGGAGGTCAGAGCTAGTTTTTAAGAAAAATATTCAACGCTTCCATAAGGGTTACCAAATCCAAGTCCACCTTCAAAGAATCGAAGAGAAATGGACGTCAAACACTTGAACCTCCCTCAATGAAAATCTCACTTTGAAGCTCAACTTCACGCCTCGTAAATCCATTTTAGCCATTGCGGACTCTCTCTTTAAAGTTGTTTTTTTTTTTAATAGTTCATATCCCGAAAACTTTAGAGAGTATTTATCTAGTTAGTATGATATATTGTTTCAAATAAAATGAATGAGATGTCTGATTCTTTTACGGTTTACTACGAAATATTTTTCCTTGGTTCATGTTCAAACTACTTTGTCATCTCATTTTGCCTTGCATCCAAAGATTTAACAATTTTTCTTTTTTTTGGATAAGTCAAAGATTTAACAAATTGACCAAGTGTTTGTTCATTATGCAATTTCTTACAATCTAAAAGAAGAATATTAAGTATATCGTCCATTGAAGTCAACGATGGAGTTGGTCTGCATATACTGCGAGGTTGTGATCCAATAAATAATACAATACTTTTATGTAGGATATTTGGAGACTACGATGTGTGCTTTTGATAATACATGAAGCTAAACCCAATTGTTTGAACTTCTTCTAGTTTACAAGAGTTAATTAGATATTGAGAAAACATGGCAAAAGAATCAAGTGGATGAGTTTTACTTAATGGTGTTATTAGCAATTTAATTTAGGTCAAGTATCGCGTTTCTTGCTCATGTTCAAGAAGGTCAAGACCTTAAAACTTTATAAGTATGATGTCTAGATTCAAATCACTTCATATATGGAGATATTTCTCGCAAATCATATTTATATGAGTATTGCTATCTGATGTACACCAAAAATGTCTAAGGGCATTACAGTAATAAAACACGACCCCGGCTCAAGCCGAGGCACCACCCGTGGGTTAAAATCCGCGGGTGACATACTAGTTAAGCCCAAAAGGGCTAACGACCAGTTAAGAATACCTACTGACAAAGCTAAGCCCATGACCCATAGTCCATTGCCAGCTCCATATAAATACCTTGGAGGAGCTGGGAATGACTCATTATCTACTCGCCAAGTAAAAATCCACTAGCTATTGAGACTAACGCCATAAAAGAACTACGAATTGACTTGATCCCACATACCTTCGGTACGTAGGCAGCTCGACGTAACTGAGTGCAGTCTATAACTTAACCAACCCTTAACCTAGTTTGTCGTGCGTCGGAGCGGTTCCATGACTCCACGTGGTCATTCATGTGACATTCACTGTCTGACGATTTTTACCATCATCAGATTAGCGCCGTCTGTGGGAACAGCGCTCCAGCCACTGAGTATGCAAACTAGGTCTCAAGCACGTACTATCGTTGATAAGATGAGTAGCCACTGCCATCCAGCAGCTGTCGATGAACTTCCTAACCCAACGCCTGAAGATCAACCCAAGGCTGAGGGTGGTGCTCAAGACCCCTCGACCCGGCAAGCTGAAGGCGGGGTCCAGACATACCACCACTGATGAACGATCATAACGCACTTCCTATGACGTCATCAGTGATTCCATCCCCTGCTACTAAGGTGTTCGAGATCACTCAGGAGGCATTATTTGCTCTTGCTAAGGATGCATCAGTGAGGGTAGCCACTTGTGCAGCCCAACAATATGCCCTTGCACACCCTTCGCGAGCAACACCTGTTCCATCGACTAATAGGGGGGCAAGTCCCCTAAGAGATGGGCCATCAGGAGGCACTCCAACCTTAAAAGAAGGGGCCGCAAGATCCGTCCCCTCCATCTGCACACAGGGGTCAGGAGCCTCGGGAGAAGAGTCTCCCTCACCAAGTGGCGCTAAGCTAATCCCCCTGCCGAGGTCAAGAGTCCTTAACCCCTGGTGGGATTGGATTAAGGCGATCTAACTCACCAGTGAATGGGGCAACACAAGAAAGAGAAGAGAATAGTGTGGTCTCTCCCCCTTAGAGGCCACCAAGGGGAAGAGACCGAAGGCCAACACCTCCAAGGTCACTATGTAGAGGTCAAGCATCCTCGACCCCCAAAGAGACCTTGCCGAGGTGCGAAGACGGACGTAGGCACCTACCCCGATGTGATGAGAGTTTAGACGACCATGGAAGATAGGAGGATATGCAGCTGGTGCCATTAGCTATAACACTTCCTAAGAGAAGTCATTTCTGCCAGGCGATTTTGGCAGAGTCTTTACCTCAGGGGCTTAAGTTACCTCATCTGAGCGAGTATGAGGGAGCTGGAGACCCTCAAGAGCATGTTGACAAGTTCATTGCCAAGGCTCACATGTACGACGTCAGTGATGCTGCCTACTGTAAAAAATTCTAACCACCCTTTCTGGAAGGGCACTTAGCTGATTCAACCGACTGTCCCCTAATACCATCGCCGGCCTCGAGCAGCCGATCAAGCGTTTCTCCAACGCGGTGTCTGAAGTACCACAGGTCAACCGTAAGCTGTTATCAGAAATAACGTAGAGGGACTTAAGCAATAGTAGGTTCGAGAAATCTATAACTAGGAAGCCCTCATCAACCATGGAAGAGTTGTTGGCCAGAGCTGAAGAATATACAAGAATCGAAAAGACAGAGGGGTAGAGATGGAGTCAAAGGCAACCCCCCAAGGGCGGACTTAGAGATGGATAATCCCCTAGTGAATGGAATAATAAGGGTGATCTTGGGAGGCCCAGCAAGGGATGGCTCCACGAACTCAAGGAAAGTTTCACTGAGGGCTGCTACAGTTCAACATGCCATCAGCTCTCCGCGAAGAGGGCGAGTGAATCAAGTAGGAACCAAAGACGCAAACCATAGAGATTGGACTACAAGACCTAGAAAACATCTCATTGGTGAATGATGCCTTAGTGATCTCGACGACCATCCCCAACTTTTGGGTGAAGAAGATTCTGGTCGATAGTGGGAGCTCAGCAGACATCATCCTCTATAGTGTTTTCACCCAACTAGGGTGGACAACACAGCTTCAAGCGGTAAACACCCCTCACTGAATACACGGGTGAGACGGTGGAAGCATTAGGATAGGTGTCTCTACCCACTTCTCTGGGTGCATTTTTAGCCCGCTCCATGAAGGTACTGAAGTTCTCGGTGGTCAAAGCCCCCTCCTCCTACAACGCCATTAACAGAGGAAGTTGTTAGTGACGTGAAGATAACAAGAGAGTGCTATGTGAGCACATTGAAGAAGCCTAAAAGGAAACAAGACATGGATCACAGCGTCAAAGGGAAACGAGTAGTGATAAACTTAATTTCGCTAGAGGAAACTTGCTTGGGGGGCAAGATCAACTCAGTCCCTACTTGGTAAAAATCCCAGCAGTCAGGGGTATATGAAAAAGGCACCTGCCATAACATGCCACCCCAAGAAAACAACGCCTATTTCAAAGATACAACAACCGCCGCTGACGGACAAGAATCCAAAGTGACGGTCGCACCGACAGTGGATACCACTGCGGGTACCACTAGCAAGATGACCCATATGGGAAATATCCCCCAAGCTTGACAAGATGCCAAGTCTTATAAGGCCTTATCAGGTAACAAATAACCAAAACTATCTTTTCTCCTACATTACTATTGAACTAGTCAAGCGTTGAGTGGGGACGCCCACCAGCACCGACTACCTTTACTTACGTTCTGAGGTGCCTAAGTATGCCCTTACACCTTTTTATTAAGTGTTGGGTGTTTTAAGTTTTCATCATATGATATGCTAGGCTTGTTTAAATAACAGGCATTTCGTGTCATACAAAAGAGTATGATATTAACGATGAGTGATTTAACAACACCCATAACCACAACCCCTCAAAATCATTGCATCCGACTGAGGCTATTACAAAATTCTATTACTTAGTTCATTTTTGCTATTCTACGAGTTGCCATGACAGCTGTTATCAGTAATTGTTGATTAAACGTTTCATTTACATAAGGGTGAAACAAAAATACAAATATGACCCCTGGAAGCTCATTAACTTTCCACTAGAGGCTTTATATAAACTATCCGCGACCCCCCTCGAGGTCAATATGGGTGGCACCACGAAAATCCCCGAGCTATTAAAGACTTGATTGAGGATGGGCCACGCCATAATCCCTCCAATAATATCGAGAGAGGTTGAGGACCTATAAAAGGTGTCCCCACTCCCATTGAGATTGTGAACAAACAAGAGGCAACCATGCCCCCATAATCCCTCCAATAATATCGAGAGAGGTTGATGACCTATAGAAGGTCTCCCCGCCCCCATTAAGGTTATGGATTGAGATTGTGAACAAATAAAAGACAATCAAACCCCCAATAATGAGTGACCACTGGTATCACGAATGGTGTCACTCATTCAACTAAAGAAATATAATGCAAATAGACCTCGCTGTTCCAAGTGTTGATATAACCAAACACCAAGGAGATGGCAAGAAAGAGGTGGCTAGCCAAAGATGCAACTTCACTTCATGATCCCAAGGCGTGAAGTTAATAGCTGTCTAATCCCCATAAAATGAATTCCAATGAGAAATAGTTAAGGCACCACATGCCAATTATTGTGATACTACTTTCCATCTACTCCCCAATGAATAGTATAGGAAGTGAGTAGTAGCAAAAAAAAAAAAAAAACCAGCTACAGGCTAGTAGCCGCTTACTAAAGAGCTAGCTATGGCGCCGGTTACTAAGTAGCCATAGGAAATATTAATCAACCCCACCATCCTAAATGTTGGGGTGGACAATGGCTCTGTGTCAAAATGAATAAAAACTTTTTAACTCCGTTGCGTCAAATAAACCCTATATGGTCACTTACGGCTGAATTTGACCAGCACAACTAAGGAGTAGCTAGGGGGCATAAGGGGACAAAATATAGCTAAGTAGCTAACCGTTAGAGTATGCAAAAATAAACAAACAAAAGCGACCAAGCCTCCACTAATAAGTAGCTTCGAGTACTAGAACCACGTCACTCATTCAAACAAACATAACAAGGGTGATAGCCTACCTTGTGATCCCTCCAGCATTACCGAGAGGGTCTGAGATTCTAAAAACAACCCCCCTTTCGACATGGAATCTGGATCGAGATCATACCAAGATATCAAAGGTGAAAACTCACCTCATACAAACAAAGGTGAAAATCATCACCTACAAATAAGAGCAATAATTTACCTTATACCAAGGTGGCTAGGGCTATATTTTGATTCATGCTCCAAATAATAAACACTAGGGGCTATACAAGCCTCCTAAAATTAAGACAGAGGTTACCTTAGTGAAAACTTGTGAGGCTCAAAGCCTCAGGGCATTAGTCTGCAAAATCACCGGGGTCAACATTCGACGAACAGAGCCTACATATCTCATCATCATCAAGGGACCATCCCTAACCCCCTGGTGTCAAAGAAACACCACTTGGTAACTTACTTCTAAATGTGATTCACATACTAAGGAGTATTGGGGATGTAGGAATTGAATAAACAAACAGCTAGCTAGCGAACGAATAGCTGGCTAATAGCAGAAAACGACTAGCTAGTGAATAAATTGCTAGCTAATACGCAAAGGCCATGGAAATTTGGTATTTCTAGGCCAAGAAATTTTTAGAAAAATGCCACAGGTCGCACCCGTTATAGATCATGGAGGCATTAAGCTCCGGGGCAACACCGCAAAAGAGGGGTGCCTCACGGCACCGCGAGGTACGATGCCTCGCGGCAGCAGCGAGGCACCGGCCTAGAGACACTCTCTTCGGATGACGACCCCCACTCTAAGTGTGAGGTCTAACGACCACCTCTATTTAACCCCAATATGTGGATGTACATCTACCTAAAAGGATACAAATCTCAATATAAAGTACCCCCCAAGTTGGTGCGTTTAAACAAGCTAGCAAAATGCTAGTGCTTTCAAAATGCAAGTGAGTAACTAGCTAACAAAATGCTAGTGTCTTTTAAGTAAAGATGCTAGTAAGTGATGCTCAGGATTAGCAAAATGCCTGAGAGGCTAGGACCCTTGGCACTCATAAGATCCCTAAAAATGACTAAGTACCCCACTAGTGCTCATGAAGTCAAAGGGTGCATAGCACCCCACTAGCGCTCATGAGGCCGCGGGGCACAAAGCACCCCGCTTACCCTCCAAGAACCTCACAATCAGAGTGATCAAAGCGACCAGCGCGATCAGCTCGATCAACGCAACTAGCATGACCAGTCACGACCAGTTGCGAGGCACCGAGTACCTTGCACCAATGTGGGCACCGAGTTCCTCGCGCTACCGCGGGCACCGAGTCCCTCTCAACCATCCGTGAGGTACCAAGTGCTTTGCGACCAGCGCTATCAGCTGGACCAGTCACGAGCAGCGCGACCAGCCGCGAGGCACCGAGTGCCTCGCGGCTATTGCGACCAGCACGACCAACCGCGACCAGCCGCAAGGCACCGAGGTCGTCTCTTGGCGCCCCCCTCCTCTATTCATCAAGCGACGCTCGCCACACCACCGGATAAAAGCCAACAACCCTTATAAAAGTGCTCTTTGAGGGCGGAGAGGTAATAGGTTAAATCAGCAGAGAGGTCAGCAAGCTATCTCCTAAGCTATTATCATGACGCTCCTTGAGCGGGATCACGTCTACTTTCGGGTATCCCACCTGGAAAACCCGGGGGTGGGGGGCATGATGATGTGCACCAAAAATATCTAAGGGCATTACAGTAATAAAACACAACCCCGGCTCAGGCCGAGGCACCACCCGTGGGTTAAAGTCTGCAGGTGACATACTAGTCAAGCCCAAAAGGGCTAACGACCCGTTAAGAACACCTGAGCTATTTTATTAGTCTAAGGGTTATATTATAAGCCTGATGGGTTCTGACAAAGCTAAGCCCATAGCCCACTGCCAGCTCCATATAAATACTTTAGAGGAGCTGAGGATGGCTCATTATCTACTCGTCCAATAAAATTTCACTGGCTATTAAAAGTAACCTCATAAAAAAACTATGAACTGACTTGACCCCATATAGTCTATAACTTAACCAACCCTCAACCTAGTTTATCGTGCGTCGGAGTGGTTCCATTACTCTACGTGGTCATTCACGTGACATCCATTGTCTGACGATTTTTACCAATCATCACTATCTCTTTATTGATTGAATCAATTTATTGTCGATACTTGAATTGGATTATTCATTGATAGTAATTATAATAATGATATAATTAACATGTATTGGATCAACACCAAGACTTTTCTTGCCCAAAAATACTAACTCGAGTAGTTATAATATTGACATATTTTTATGATCTATGTCATACATAAACTATATTGTAGAATTGGATGTACAATTAGGCAAAACGATCTGTTTTTTGGAAACGCAACAATGGACATGGAAAAATTAGGCACAAAAAAGGATAAAGTGGGGTGTACTTGAGATGCCCAGAACTTCAATCATAGGATCTTCACCCACCCTACAATGTGGTGGGATGGTGGCGGGTCGAGAGGGAAGCATGTTAACGACACGCGAAAGATGAATATCATAAGGGACCTGAGCATCTCGAGACCTCTCATGGATTATCCAAGAAATGGAAGAAACCAGTAAGGTTTTGATCCTCCTTTTTATACACAAAATCACTATGCGGACATTTTCATTTATCATCTTGAATGTGAAATGTCGATGTGAAATCATTAACCAAGCAAAATCTACACGAAATATTAGTTGCAGTTAGAAACATCTCACATACTATATGAGTCCGTGTATATTTTCTTTATCCACATATCCATCAATACATTTTTTCCAAAACAATGTACGTCAACAGTAAAAAGAATCCAAAGTCCAAACAACCCCTAATTCACCTTATCTCTGCACAATTTCATTACTGAAACTAAAATCTTATCTCCCACTAAGCTCCTCAATCCTATAATCAGCTGAGATCTCTGAATCTTGTTGTCCTGTCAACCAAAACACAAATTCAATGAAAATCATATTCATCAGAAGTGTATAAATGCACACTCCAAAATTTCTCTTTATACAACCGTGCGACATTTTCTAACACGTATAGATGTGCAACAAATATATATGCTGGCCAAAAAAACTAAAATATCTCTATCTACATGCAACCCTGAAATTGTTAAAGGCAGAAGATGCTTACCCTGAAATCGTTGTAATATTTCTGAACCGAGCTCATTTTGGAAGGTTCCAGAAACCTGGATAGCACGTTCAACAGCACAGGCAGCTTCATCCTCGGATAATTTGGTCTCATGGTAGAATTCCGATTTCCCATGCAACCTGAACAATTTAAGTTCGATAATATTAGAATTTTTTAGACGTAAAAACGCTTGAATTTCTGTAAATGTATGTAGTTATTTACCTGTAAAACTGATGATGTAATTAGGAAAGATGTGGGAATTCATATAGGGAGTCCAAATTATGTACTTCCTTGGATCCAGAGGATTGTCAATTCCAGAGTCGAAATCGGTAGCACTTGGATGAAACTGTTTCGAATCAGCAGAAATTATCTCCGTTTTTCCTAAGATTACGCGACAGAGCAACATATGCCTTACTCCATTTTCATCTTCCTCTGCCTTCAGTGCACTGTTAAACATCAAGAATGTTAGTTATTTGTCTCAATTTTTATTATAGTAAAATAATATGAGTATATAAGAATCTAATTAAAGACTACCCTTTATTTAAACTTCGTTTTCGAATTATATTAGTAACACAAAATAATTTTCAATTTACTATGGACGGATACGTACATATATTTTGAGATCATTCAAACACAAACATTCAATAGTGAAAATTCAATTTTCACAGTCAATTGCAAGTTGATTTAAACTTGTTTTGTAATTAATTTACACTTCTTTTGTGATTAACTAGGTTTGAAAAACCAATCATACTAATGTTATGTACTTGGATTTGATGAGAAACAATTAAAAGAGGAAAACATATGAAAAATATCAATATCAAAAGGATACTTAAACAGTACAATAACATGTTTTGTCTAACATAATAAAAAAAGAACTACTGTAACAAACTAGTTTTATATTTCTGTAAATACGTCTTTTAGCAACAAAAATCTAAAATCAATAAATAACACCAAATTATTATCAAATTGCATGTAAATTGAGGAATTGTATGAGCCAAAACAAAATAATTTTCAATTTACCATGGACAGATATAGTTACATATAGTATGAGATAATTCAAACACAATCATTCAATCATCCAAATTCTATTTCAAATTCAACCGCACGTTGATTTATACTTGTTTTGTGATTAATTTACACAGACCAATTATACTAATGTTATGTAATTGGATTTTGATGAGAGAATGTAAAAAATAAAAAAAGAGGAAACCATTCATAAACAGAGGATAAACGTATAATAAATATAAAAATGTTCCATATAATAATAAAAAGGGTTAATTACACTAACTACCCCCCTCCTACTTAGTGTAATTACAGTCTAGTTTCTTTATTTGTGGCCCATAACAAACACCCACTCTTATAATAAAATCTTACATTTACTCTACATTTACCCAACTATGACTAACGACCGTAGTCAAAAGTTACATTTTTAGCAATTAATTAATTTAGATGCATAAATTGAATTTACACTAGATGTGAATAAGTCTTTACGAAATCATTTATTTAAAATCAAATTGGATTTTACAATTACATTCTTTTTAATATTAAAAATTACCCCTCAAGGGCAAAATAGATTTTTTTTTTTTTTATAATTAGGAAATTTCATTAGTTTTTTGATTGAAGGGACCGATTGCAACGTTTTATTTCAAGAAAGGGCTATTTGTTATGTGTTTAAAAAGTATACTGAACTGTAATTACACTAAACGAACAAGAAGAGCGGCGGTAATGGAATTAACCCTAATAAAATAGAACTATTGCATCAAATTATTTTTATATTTCTGCATATATACAAGTCTTCTAGCAACATACATAAATCTAAACCAACATCAAAAATAACACCAAATTCTTATCACAAAAACACCAAATTGCATGTAATTGTTGAATAAAAACTGGAGCAGATCTTCTACTACCGTGGAATAGAAGATCCGTTCTTGGAAAAAAAAAAAAAAACAATACAGAGAAGAAAAACAGAATATCAGTAATTACCTATCAATTGGAACATTCGCCGGTGATAAGTGAACTCCAACGCCATGCGACTCACATTCTCTAACCCTCCCAAATCCATACTCCACAATCCCACAAACCTCATCTCGAGCGCCGCCGTACCACGCGTACTTTATATTAGCATCGCCGCCGCGCCTCTCCGCCACCGCCTGAGAGAAAATTCGGAACATTTCGAGCTTCGCTTGTCCCGCGAAACTCGAATACGAGTTCTTGTGCACGGAAATTACGTTAATTCCCCTCCCAAGTACCCCCATTCCCGCCATAAAACTTCTTTGGATCACGCAATACTCGCTACTATCCCCTCTGTTCTCCTCCAATCTCACCATTCCATCGAATCGCCGGAAAACAGATTCCGGCGATTCGCAGTCGGAATCGTACGCCGTCGTATCGTAGTCGCGGATTGTCATCGAAACTTGGTCTTCGACTCCGTTATGCTCCATTTTCAGTTCACATATATGAATCAGGATTTCAAATATTATTTATATGTTATTGTGTGGAAGGTTGAAAAGTTACAAATCTTGGGGTTGAAGAAACGTATAGAGATAGATAGATAGATGTCGCAAAATTAATAAAGGTTTGAAATGTAACCGACTTGAATGTGTAGGCGGTTAGGCATGCTGACACATTACGTGCCGCCATGGTTGAACAAATATATATATGGGCACGCTATTTCTTTTCTCGGCTTTATTCTTGGGGTGACCAAGGTCGACTCAATATCGAGAGATTTGATATCGCGTCGACTTTAATGAGCCGACCTTTTTTGTCGAGTCGAGCTTGAGCCCAAAAATATTTGTTGGAATGCGTGTGAGTCGAGCCTGAATAAAAGATAATATTGTATTAATTTATTTATTAATATATATTTTTTAACATATATATAATATAATATAATATCTTCTAATACTTTATTTATATAAATACAAAATTAATGATATATTTAATTATATATATATAAATACAAAATTAATAATATATATTAATTAAAAAAAATTTAATTTCTTCTGAGCTCGAGCCAAGAAATTAGTCGAGTCGTGAACACCCTACTTTATTCTATGTTATCCAATCCCAATTAATTTACAATTAAAAATGGTGTTGTTTCTTCATTTGGAAAATATTAATATACTAAATTTATTAGAGTTAATTAATTGTAATAAAGGTGAAAAAAAGTTGTTTATATGGTATATTATTGCTCTTTTAAGATATGTACTATAAGACAAGATGTTCAACAATACTATCTTTGTTCCTTGGTTGTGATAATGAACACGTTTGATATATACAGATACTCAGTGCATTCTTACGAGGTATAATGGAAAATTTAGGCCTGTCAATTGGGCTTTATGACTCGAGCTTCAGCTTGCTCAAGCTCAAATAGCATCGGGCATGATAATCATAGGCTCAAACTCAGCTCGTATTATTACTTTTTCGCTCGGCCCAAACTCGGCTCACATCTTTTTACGAGCTTCAGGCTTGTTTCGGGCCGGCTTAAATTAGCAATTTTCTTTACTTCAGTGAAATACAAACGGAGTACTAAGTTCGCATAATTAATGAGATAAAAAATTCGTCTAAATAAATTTGCAAAAAATAAAAAAATGATTTCAGCTATAATTTCATCATCATAGAAAAATAATGTGGTTAATTACTATATTCGCTGCCCTTTCTCATTTCTCTTTTTTAACAAATTATTCTTAAAAAAGTAGGAAAATGAATTTTTTGAGAAACATGGACTATAAGAACCTAATCTCCAAAGAGTCGTTGATTTTCAGTGGTTCACACTTTCATCATATAAAAGAATATAAAATGGTCAACAGTTGCAAGGGATTAGGGTTTTTCTCGGACTTAGGAGGAAAGAGTTTGAAGTAGAGAAGGATAATAAGAGGGCTTAAATTGTCAGCTTCTGTAAACGATATCTGTTCTGGTGTTATCATTACCATTGTATAAAAGTAAAAAATATAAAATTACTTGATAATGTGATATTTTAAGTATCTAATATAAAATATAATATAAATGTCTAATATACATTTAGAATTCTTAATTGGGTCGAGCTTATTTCGGTCCGAGCCATGTTAACCTCAGGCTCGACTCTCAAATTTATCGGGTCTAATTTAAAGGCTCAACCTCAGCTCGGCTCACATTTAACTAAGCTCAGCTCATAAATAAGCGGGCCGAGCAATAGGGCTTCGGGCAAACCCGACTCAATTGACAGTCCTAGGAAAATTCTAGTTTAAATCTCATAAGATAAGGTCTCATTGCAATTTTAGCCCCAATATTTCTCCACTATCAAAATTAGTCTTATTGGCTGCATTTTTTTGTATTTTTTGTTTCAATTGTTAAGAGGCTGAAGGAAACCATTCATTAGGTTACATGTTATGCACGTGATAAGTAATAAACTTAATGGCGCAAAATTCTATCTTTTTTAACGGATCGAATGAGTTAAAAATTATAAGAAAAGTTCATTCTACTGGATAAATTTTATAAGGTTATAAATAATGTGACAAAAATTGCAAGAGAATCTATTTTATAGAACCAATAATTATTGTTTTCCTCGAGGTATAATAACTAAAAGACCTTTTTCGTTGTGTACTTTTGGAAGAACTAATCAGTATCTTTTTAGCATGTAATATATGATAATTTAATGTGTCCATAATTTTTTTTTAATTAATTATGGTGTGAATTACTTGTTATATGATAAGTTGATTGCGGCTGGATGTGTACTAAAGTTCTTGCCCAAGTAATGTAAAACTTTTGCCAATTTTTCCCTAATTATATATTGAGGTTCACATCGAAAAGAAGTTTTAATACATACATATATATATATATACATACATATATATATATATATAGAAGATTGTCATTAATGTAGAAAAATTAACTTTATTGTCCCTAATATTCAACTTTTATTTTACGTGTAAATCATTTTTGGACATTTTACCCTTAAGCATGAGCATACATTTCTGAAGCAGACTCAAGGGTAAAAATGTCCAAAAAGAACTTAAGTGAAACAAAATTTGAACATTAAACTCCTAATCGAAACACAAAGTGTTACATTAAGCACGATATGTAAGATTACGTTTTCTGCATTAATTAAGGACTACTCTGGCACAAATTTTGTACGTCGGGAACAATAAATATCATTATCTCTGTCTATATAAATTGGTATTAGGAGTAGAAAACGTTATTAGAATCTGTTGTAGTAATATATATCTAAAAAAAATATCAATGCATATTGCTGAAATCATATATACGTTCTCTCTGTTTAAAGAATCGCTTCTTCGATGCAGTTTAGTAAAATATAATATGTTTGTTTTTTTCCAATAGGAAATAATTTACTCATTTGTTTTGTATAATTTTAACAAGTAGCGCTTCTCATTGAAAAGAAGAATAGAAAACACTTGGCTCTAATACATTTGTATCGATCGAGATGTCTACGTGGATCAAATGTTGGATAATTAAACCCAATTGATCAAAAGGTTTCTGATTGTTCACAAGAAAACGCAACGGATCCAGGATTGATCTCTTGGGAGGGCCGAAGCTTAAAGTAATTTTTTTTAACAATATTTATGAGTATATGTTTAAACTTATTTTAGTTTTAAAAGATAAATAAAATAATAATTATCATGTTAAGAACAACAAAATAAAATTTCAATAAGCTTATAGTAGTTTCGAAATATAAAGAAATTCTTCAAAAAATTGATCGAAATTTATATTATATTTTAACTAGTTTTTAACCTGTACATAACAATTATAGATTATGATTATATTATCTTAGAAAAATTACTCAATAAACAAATACATTCAATTATAAATAATTAATATGAAAAATAAAGTTATTATTTACTAAAGTTATTATTTACTAAAGATCATGTAATTTTCTACACTAAAAAATAATAACATGTAATTTTCTACACTAAAAACTAAAGTTATTATTTACTAATTTTTTTTAAAAAATTATAAGATAATGTAAGACGATTAGTTCATACCTTGTATTGGATAAACTCTAAATAATCGAATGATAATCGATTTTTTCTTGTCTTTAGATGTATTGATGTCTTGTATCTTTTTCCTTTTCAACAATCCCTTTTTATAGTTTCTTTTCTATAGTTTTTTGGGAAAGTGTATTGTTAATTAATTTTAATTCTAATATGTTTAGAAGAGAAGTTTAAAAGAAAAAGTTTTTATCAATTCTTATCCTAATAAGTATACAATAGAAGTTCAAACAGAAAATTAAAATTATTATCACTCCACCTTTCTTTTTTATGGTAATTGCCCTTTTTTTTAAATCAATATAAGGACATCATATTATAATACATTGCCTTATGATAAGTGAGAAGGAACCTTGCACTTTGATAATAAAAAAAAAAGGAACCTTGAACTTAAAATTGTGAAAAGGGATTTAAAAATAAAATTTGCATCATGGGAAAGGTGGGAATCAAACCTTGCACCTTGCTAGTGCAAGAATCGTATACCCAAACGGACAGGTTAAAGCCTTTCCGCACGTTCTCTCTTGAATCGTGCCTTCCCTTTTTAGGGTTTCCGCCGCTGCTGTAGTAGCGGCACCTCTCCTTCTTCCTCGGCGTAGCTAGAGTTACTCTTCTCCAAAATAGGTCTTCCCTCCTCCACACCATACAACCTCTACAAACGCCACCAACCCCCCGCACGACTGCCGGCATCTCTTTCTCCTTTCTCAACTAAGGAAAAGCCTAGACGTAAGAGCTCGGTGCAAGGTACAACAGTCTAGATCTCCTTTGTGCCGAAGGAACGTCTATGGAAATATGAGGGGGTTAGGCCACCAACCAGCCATTACTACCTTAACTCCAGATCTGGCGATGGACATCCGGATCGAGCTCTGTCTACTCTTGGAGAGCAAACCGAATCCATCGGTTGTCTCTTCTCTGTTTGAGGGTGGCTCGGGAAGGAAGAGTCAAGGACCTGGGCAGTCATTGACTGGTTCTTCTTATTCTGTTTTGCCCCTGTTTTATTTACATGTTTGTTTGGTACAACTCCTCAATATTGGCTGCATCATGTTGGGTTGTTGTTTGGTTTAGTTGTCTTTTAGTTCATGTTTTATGTTATTTGTGTTGTTTTCATCTTTTGTTTTTCAGGTTCACCTCTTTTCGATGCAATGGACTTGGCCTTGGTGGCTCACAACATTGAAACCGGTTTGTTCCATTGAAATTGAGGAGAATAAGAGGATATGTTTTGGGGCTCTTGATCATTGTCATCCTCCTGTCTTTTGTGTTCACGGTATAGATTCGAGACTGGATGCCTCCGTTTTGGCATTGTAATGAAATGGAAGATTGATTGTTGGTGGTTCATTGGGAGTCTTCTCCTCATCCTTGAAGAAAAGACTCCTCTTCTTTGTATCAATCCCAGCCACTTGTTGGCGAGGGACCCCGAAGTCAAAGTTCATGTCGCTTGTCGACAATCTGAGATTTCACCTTGTTTCAAATATGTTACCTCTTTTGTCTCGTTTTAATCTTATCTATTGATGTTTCAATCTACCGCCTTAGTAGCTCCTTGTTTGTTAGGATTTGGTATGGATGTATTTTTGGTTGTATTTGTACACGTTTTTATGATTAATGAAAATTAAGAATTGCTCGATCAAAAAAAAAAAAAAAAAGAATCTTATACCCAAACCCTTCACCAACTCTGCCAGAACTTCTTTTATGCTTTATATGGATCAGAAACATAATATTAATGTGGAGGGGCCATATATATATATATATTATAAAATCATATCTCACCTATAGGAAACATTTAAAGTCTCAGGGGGCCGGGGGCCCCCTAAATCCGTCCCTGGACGTATGACGGTCTAATTATTCAAACATTGTATCTATTTATCAATTAAACAAGTTGTGATAGTTTTAATTATTAATTATGAAATATTATGTCTAGTATTTGTCAACCATAACATCTTTTCATCATCTATAAATACACATTGTCCTACAACAATTTATATATATATATATATATAGGGATAATAGCAGATACCCCCTCAGTTATGGGGTGATGTGCACTTTGCCCCCTAACTTATTGAAATGTGCACTTTGCCCCCTCACTTATCATAAAATGTGCACTTCACCCCCTCGGGCAGTTCGGGCAGATTCGGGCACCATACTTATCATAAAAATTGGACTTTTGCCCCCTGACTTATGTGTCTTTGTAGCACTTTACCTCTGACTTATGTGTTTTTGTAGCATTTTACCCCCTGACTTATGTGTTTTGTAGCACTTTGCCCATGCCCGAGCTACCCGAGGGGGTGAAGTGCACATTTTATGATAAGTGAGGGGGCAAAGTGCACATTTCAATAAGTTAGGGGGCAAAGTGTACATCATCCATAACTGAGGGGGGTGTTTGCCGTTATCCCATATATATATATATATATATATATATAGAATACTGCTAATCTCATGGTCAACTGTGAGGCTGTGAGATTAGCAGCCTTAATAAAAAAAAAAGGCATAACACCCGGCAATTTGAATATCAAGTTGCTCCGTAAGGTTGAGTTCCTTACAATCTGTCATTTAACAATTTTCCATTTACATAATATCCACCAAGTATAAAACTTAGTAGACTGCTGTAAAACTGCTTCGTCAGATCGAGATACACTAGACGATTGGATGTACGATGAGTGTCTATAACTATATGTAATACGAGTGTCTGTGACTAGATCATGTACGATGATAAGTATTTATAACTTTATTTTATATCAATTGATTATAAAATCATACGGCACTTATATACATCTACCTATTATGTGTAAATTCATCAGAGGTAAATGTCACCCTGAAGTTTCACATTTGGTCTAAAGTACCACATATTATGCAATCGTCCCTAAAATTTAGTTTCTGTTTCACTTTCGTCCTTTTGACATTTTTTGGTGGATTTTGGACGAATTGAGGAGCATGTGCACTTCAAGTGTCATGTCTTAGGAGCAAATGTGCATATGTTGTTACTGCACATGTGAGGTGCACATATTGCCCGGTTCATCCAAAATCCATTGAAAAATGGCCTGAAGAATGTAACATTTGGTACTTTAAGGGCCAAAGTGATACAAATGTAAAATATGAGGGACTATTAGTGACAATTATCCTTCATCAAGTAAATCACCCAATAGATAGAGATGGTGGCAGGATTTTTAGTTTTTTATTTTTTTTGGGTGGGGGGTACAGAATAAACGGTAAAAATTTAATAATTTTAAGTTTTGGGGGGAGCGATTTTAAATTTTTAAAGTTTATACGGTCAAAAAGATATTTCTCAAAAGTTCTAGGGGGCCACTACCCCTACCAGCACCCTGGCCCGTCTCTGCCCATAGACATCTTTTGAGATTATTTTTAAGTACTTTATTGTATTCCAAAGAAATGTTTTCTCCATGCCCCATGTCAATTTTTTTTCATTCATTGTTTTAGTTAACGCACAAGATATTTCTCTACATCGGGTCGACTTGCATGTAAGATGTCAACTTTTCATATATATCACATGTCAAATGTAATTTATTCACTTAACGTGAATAAGGTATATCAATTTGAAATCAATTATATTAAGTTTGTAAATTTTCAAACTTATAATAATATAATGAAGAAAATATAATCCCATAATATGTTGTTTACATATAAAAAATGAGATTTTCTTCAGTCACATTTTGAGTATACAAATTTAAAATAACTTTTCCGACCAAAAAAGGGAAGGTATTTTAGAATACCTTTTTTTTTTCAATTTTTTTTTCTTCCTCTCTTACCATTACTTGAACCCATGACCTTTTACCAAGGACGGACAACTTGTACCATCGAGGCAATGGAGTATTGGTGATATACTTGTCACAAAATTTTACCTTACTTTATGTCAAAAGGACTAGGACAACCATCTCTTGTCGAGTTAGTTCCGATAGTTCAGTTAGACTCATTGGTCACTAATATATATTTGGAGGCCGTTTGGCCCCATTTTGAAAGACTAAAAATTGCGTTTGGACTTTTAACCGTAATTTTTGGTGTATTTGACCCCCTTTCATATAATCTCATTTGAACATTTTTGTATTACAAAATCACATTTTGAAAAAGGTGAAAATCTTAGGCTTTGTTTGTTTGTGTTTTCATTTTGCTTTTTCCATTTCCATTTTCATCTGAAAATGGAAATATACACTTTACACTGTTTTTAACTGAAAATATTCTCATTTTCATTCTTGTTTTTACGTTCCCGACAAATTCCAATAATTTATTTAAAATTATATATCACATCACTTATCTCACATTTTCTATCTCATTCACCCATCACCATCCTCTCTCTCTCTCCTCTCTCATCCACCCATCACCATCCTCTCTCTCTCTATATATATCTCCTCTCTCATCAATATTTAACATCAAATTCAATTCTATTCATCTAATCATTACTTTTCAATCATTTCACACATCACACTCACAAATTTCAACCATTTTTAAAAATACAACCAAACACACCTACTTTTTTTACTTTTCTCACACGAAAATCAAAAAACACGTTCTCCCATACATTTTAAAAAATGACGATTGAAAATAAAATGAAAACACATCCAAACAGAGCCTTAGTTTTTGCCATAATCAATTCTACAATAATTAATTATCTTATAATCAATTCTGCAAAAATTGGATCAAACTCATTCTTAGTTGTGGTGGCAGGTGGTACACGTGATGTATGCTCAATTATTTCAAAAGTTTAAATTAAATAATTTATTTATTTATTATTCTGTAATATAAAATTTCTTCCTATCATATGTTTTGCTTGAAATTATGCATAACTATGCGTAGAGAGAAAAAGTGAAAGAGGAAAGAAAAAAGAGAGAGAAACACATGTTGAAGAGAGAATTAGAAATTTAAAAGAACGGAATAAACCACTTATAGAATTATAGAATTTGATTTGTGGATTTTTCTGAAATCTGATTGCTGATAACGACGACATCAATGATTTAAATGAAAAAAATTTAAAATGCTGACACGTTGACAAAATGTATGGAAAAGTCCATGTGTAAATTGTTCTTGTAAATGTTTCTTTTAATTGTTTTCATGTAGTTTTTTTTGTAACTTTTTTCTTATAATTTGTTCTTCTAATTTTTGTTGTAATTTTTTTTTTTGTAATTTGGATTTGGATTTGCATTTATTTTATAGTTCATTTTTTATTTTTTTTCTTGTAACTCTTTTTTGCAATTTTTTAAAATAATTTGTTCTTATAATTTTTTTGAAATTTAATTTCAATTTGGGAATCTTTCTGAAATTTAATTTCAGCTCATGATGTCACAAAATAATAATCAAAAAAACATGTTACAAGAAAAACTTAGACAAAAAATTTATAAGATAAAATTAGAAAATCAAATTTTTAAAAAATTACAAGAATAAATTTTAAAAAAGAAGTAGAAGAACAAATTATTACAGAAAAATACAAAAGAAATTATAAGGAAAAAAGTTAAACAAAAAAAGTTACAAGAAAAAGTTTGAGGATTAGAACTCAAATGAGCAAAACCCAAAAAATTGTTCTTTAAAGACCTAAGTTTGTTTTTTTATCCAATATGATCGATTTTTTCCCCTTCATTTGAGCCCCAAACAATTCCCCTCCCACTAAGCAAGAAACTAACGAACACATGCAAGTCACGTGCCAATTTCCGTCAGTTGACTGATGGATGCACCAAAATTGAGAGAAAAAAATTATTTTGTTCTTAAGGTGGAACGAGCAAAAGCATGATACCAAAAGTGAAATCGGCCTATCATATGGTAGAAAAATGAGATTTCCTCGTAGTGTGCCAATTTTTTTTCTTTCTAAACTCATGATACATATATTATCCCGTAAATGCTTTTTCGATATGTCTATATATATATAATAAAAATATATGTTTCTTCAATTGGATATGAATAGAAGTAGTCATTAATATTTATCTAATCGTCAAATTCAAAATAAGTTAGTTACCGGCATAACTTGAACCCAAATAATAGACTATTTTCCCCCCCTATCTAGTTCTCTTATTAATGATAGTTTTTAGTTTAGTATTTTGTTTTCTCTCTTGAATGAGAGTTTCATCTCTATTGAATATGATTGTTTTGTACAAGAGTTTTCTTATGCTCGTTTGTTATTCTTTAAAATTTGTTATCTTGAAAAAACTTGATATTTGGTGATTGAATTATTTTTAACTCCATCATCAGAGACAATCTAGGTTGTATTATTCTTGACATTGTAAACTTTTTATTGAATGAAATAAATTACAGCCTTTTTTTTTCAAATAAAAATAACCATTTTATTTTTCACTAAGTTCATCAACCATGTATTATATTTTTGAAATTAAATTAATATAACTTAATACTCTTATTTAATGATTTTTCGATAATAATCGTCAAATTTGAACCAAAACCTTTTATTTGACAAATTATAAATAAATAAATTGTGTAACAATAAGTTTTATCACCATTATTCTCGACATAATTACTACCCGTAGGTCGAGTTTATATACAATACATCCATACATGCACGTACATAATATATGTACATTTTTACACACCATCTAAGCTGGGTTTTGGGTTGGGCTCGACCAAAATCAATAGTCCATCCACACTGCAGAGCCTAGCCAATGACATCACCCACACTGCATTTGGGCCTAAGTAGTGGGCTTTCTTGCACATTGTTATAAAGTTACAACCCATGGAGCAACGGTTACAATGACAACGTAGTCTTCAGACTTTGAAACAAAGCTGAGAGAACAGACCCGATTCTTGGACCCGTCGAGTCCTGATTAGTCGGGCACACTGTAGATTGTTTTGCGTTTCTTGAACTTGGATATTACCCGCTCAATAACAGACGTACGAATCAAATAAGTTAACTACAAAATGTTTGATTAGATTGATACTTTTCTGGTCCTAACTAGGTATATAGTAATTTGATTTGATCAATAACCCAATAAGGTGCCTACAATTCTATACCCTATTTCCTAGTAGGGGTACAATTTGTCTATTTTCATATTTGATACGAGTACAATTATTATTCATGAAACTTTTAAATGAGAAAAAGCCTATACATTGTTATAGCCATTTGAAATTCTTTACTGCATTTATATTTTCTTTAATGTGAAAATATCGATATCAGATATCGACACATCCAGACATAGCTAGCTCGATCAAATAAAATCTCAAAAATCTTGAAGAATTTATGATAGACTTAATAAAATGTACCTCAAGACAAATTATTACTGCAAATTGATCACCTTAATTAATAATCCCTTTTTAGATCATACCAAAATACCATTACACTTCACCATCGATCCTTTCCAAATAGTTCATACAAATGCTACAAAATTAAAAATAAAATTTAGCCACACTATTAAGTGACAAATTAAAAACCCACCAATCAAACTACTAGAAATTAAAAAAAGTATACCCTGGTGGTCACATCATATATCTATAACCACCACCATCACCATCCATGCATGCATCACCCTCAATAGTCAAAACCCTACACATAATTATCTGCAAATCTAACTTCCGGTTTATGTCCGCCGTTATAAAGCACCGGCTTTGCCTTTCCTCCTCCTCCTCCGCCACCGCCACCGCCCCCTCCGCCTCCGCCTCCTCCTCCTCCTCCTTTTTTACCGGAAGGGATTTTCTTTTCGAACCCGAATTCTATATCTCCACCCTTCATATTGAAGCTTGGTTTTGCCCTAGACTCCCACTCTTTAGGGCCTAAGCCATTGCTCTGCTTACTCGCCTTGGGTTTGTGTTGGTGCGCCTCCTTGGCGCGGTGGTGCCGCTTGCTGCACAGCCGTCCGAGCACACAAGCCACCGCGGATATGACGACGATTACGGCCAAGACGACGAAAACAGGCCCAAATGAGCCATTAGAGTGGGAAGAATTATTATCAGGTTGTTGTTGAGTGACAGGATTAGGATATAACTCCTCAACAGGTTGAGACATTTTTTTAAAAAATTAATTCTTAGACTTTGATTTGGAAAATAATGTAAATTGGCTAGAAAAAAAATATTATGTTCTTTGAGTGTAAACAAAGGGAGAGCTTAGGAGAAGAAAGGAATGAATGAATCAAGATTTTGTTGCTTATTGAGATGGTTTTATATATGCAAAATTTTGGTTGTAATTATATAAGGGTTTATTTTTTATTTTTTGAATTCAAAAAGAAGGGTTTTTTCTTTAATAAAGTGACAACTAAAGATATGCTTTTGTGTCTTTTTTATATTGAGGAAGAAGGGCTTATTTGTTGGTTAGTGAGGAGAGAAAGAAAAGATTTTGGCTCCTTTGGAACATCACATTAATCTAGGAAAGAGGGTCTGTGAATTTTCTAATTGCTTTCGCTTTATTGTTGGTTTGAACGATTGTTGAACAATGTCACATCGCTGTTGCTTTGCACACTATGTATAAACATGTTGGGTTGATTGGCCCGATTCAGTGTATCAGCTCCAACGGAGCCGATGCATCAAATACTATTAGATGCAGGAGCATAATGATAAATAACACATAAATCATATGCATCCAACGATGTAAGGTGGACCGGTTCCCACAGACCTCATCCACCTTAGAGTTTTCCGATTGATTGCTAACTAGAGCATCTCTTTTGGTAGGTAGATTTATTTTTGGATTAGGGTTTATTGGTTGTTAGTTGGAAATGGTTCTTAATATCCACATGGGTTAATATGTGTAAGTTGTTTGAGGGAATTGTACAATTAATATTCAAGATTTTGAAAGTCAAAACTAGTTTGGTCGAATTCACACTGCTATATCTTATAAGTTTGTGATATAACTAAATAAAAAGATACCTCTATTTTAAGTTATGCCGGCAAATTCGTTTATTCACGTTCATAAGCTCCCAAAACTCATCCGAGTCTCATTGCACATTAAACCAATTGCAAAAAAAAAATCAGAGTATATTAGTGGGTGAGTCTTGATAAGTGCATATTAGAGTAAGGATGGGCTCCGTTCAAACTCGAGTGAACAAAAATAAAAATATTATGTTAATTATTAAATGATTATATTCTTTTTAATTTCCAGCTCAAATTAAATTTGAATTCAAACCAAACAATTTTTCAAACTTGATCAAACTCGAATCATGTGCACTCTAATCAGAATAAGAGCATGTAGAGATTCCCAATGAACCAATATTGATAGGATAATTGATGACATGCTTTCTTGATTTGCATCTTTATTATTTACTTTTTTAATAAAGAAAATAATCGTGTTGGTGATGGGTAGGGCTCGACGCCGTGCAATGATTAGACGATAATATTACTACTATATAGTCTCGATCTCCTTCTGTTAAGTATTTTATTATAATTACTATTATATAGTCATCATATGCCTGCCACAATTGATACTTTGTTATAACTTCGAGGCTCGATGGATGTAAAAGAAACCTCATTAAATCTTCTAAAGGGTCTTACTCTAGATCCCACTTTTGACCCATAGAGATATAATAAGAAATTGCGCAACTCTAGAAGTGATTAGGGCTCATCAATAAATAATTTATCAATGATAAAAATCACATTAGCAAGAGGAAAATCAATAAATCATTAAGGGGACAAATATGAAAGCTCATGTCCAAAATTGTGGAAAATACATTTATTCATTTGTTAATTTATACCAATATCACAAGAATAGAAAAATCAGAGAAGAAGCTGCCCACTTTCACCACTTTTGGAAATGATGTATATTCTTTCGTTTTCGGCAATAGTGGGGGGGATTACTCATGTTTAGTTGATTAAGTCATGATTCTTTAATGTTATCTTATCCACTCTAATGATGAATTAGCAATATCGTTCTTCGGCTGCACTATATGTTTTTTCTTTTTTCTGTTTTGAAAGTGTGTGATAATATGGCCAAATTATGATTCTATTTTACTTATAATTATTCCTTTATAATAAAGCACTAGAATGGATACATACAAAGGTTTTCGTGTTGTATTTAAATTGGGCTATATCCAACGAGGAGAAGAAAAAATCACTATTTAAAGTTGGTAATAGGAAAGTATAAAGACTGTCAATAACCTGTAATAGTTCTAATCTCAAAAATAAGATTTTCTTAAAATAAATTTCTATATCTTAAAAAAATATGATAGTATTTTTCAATTTAAAATATTCTTTGCACCGACTTTTTATGCATAAAAGCCCAAAATTAAGAGTTCGTAAATTTTGACTCAATTACCGTGGGCTCTTTAGATTAGGGGAAAAAAAAATTATATAACAAAGAATCAATCAATTAATTTTCTTAACTTACGGAAACCATGATCTGGTGATTTAATCCAAAAACAGAAATTCTTAATTATTGGATTTTTTAATGGACAAGTTCATGAAATGAGTACTTCGAATTAAAAAGTATTGTCATGAATTTTTGAATTTAAAATTTATTCAATAGCTTTTCCTAAAACTATATATAGCATAACATCGTGTAAAAGATATACGATAATAAATACTTGTCTTAAAATTTGAAAACATGCCACAAACTCTATGATTCTGTTTGATGTGTTTTCATTTCATTTTCAATCGTCATTTTTTAAAATGTATGGGGGAATGAGATTTTTTATTTTTGTGTGTGAAAAGTGACAAAAATAGGTGTGTTTGGTTGTATTTTTAAAAATTGTTGAAATTGATGATTGTTATGTGTGAAATGATTGGAAAGTAATAACTTGATGAATAGTGTGGATTTAAAAATTTAAAGGAGAGGAGAGAGAAATGTTTAAAAAATTGAAAGGAGATGAGAGAGAAAAACGATAAAAAGAAATTGTGAGATGAGTGATATGAAATGTAATTTAAAGAAATGATTGAAAATTATTGAGAACGTAAAAACGAGAATGAGAATGAGAATATTTTCAATTAAAAACAGTATAAAGTGTGTATTTTTCATTTTCAGATGAAAATAAAAGTGAAAAAAATGATTTGAAAACACAAACAAATAGGGCGTAAACAGGCTAATAATTATATTAGAACTCAAAGATCATCATGAACACTAAGAACTTCATTATAAATGAATTGAAGAATGAATTATTGAAGAAACTTACAAAGAGGAAAACTGAATTTGTTAATAACTAAAATTACAAGAAAGGAAACTCTACTCTATTTATAGAAAGATACAACATGATTAAACTACCCTTGACTGCGTTTTACTAACTTTGACTCCTCCCTTTGACTTTGCCCATTGATGACTTGATAACTAGCTTCTTGACACTCCCCCTCAAGCCTAGTGTTAGAGAACAGATTGAAAACACCAAGCTTGACACTGACTCTTCCACAAAGGTTTGGTTAAAATGTCAACAAGTTGATGATCAGTTTTAACGTAACCTGTTTTGATGCTCCCATCTTGAATTTTACCTTTAATGAAATGGCAATCCAAATCAATGTGTTTTGTTCTTTCATGAACGACAAGATTTGAAAAGATTTATAAAACCGCTTTGTTGTCACAATTGAGCAAGATCTTCAAAAAGTCTTTGAATCTAAATGATTTCACAAGATATTGTTGCCATTGACCTGTACTCAGGCTTAGCACTACTCCTTGAAATTGTGTTTTGTTTGATGCAATAACTAGTGAGACTTTTTCTAGTCATCGGACAACTTGCCCAATCTTAATCACACCAAGCTTTCAACTTCATTTCACTGTTTGAGGGTAGTAGAATGCCATAAATAGCAGTGCCCTTGAAATACTTTAGAACTCTTTTAACAGCTTCCATATGAGATACCTTAGGACAATGCATAAATTGACTTATATTTTGAACCACATAACAGATATTAGGCCTTGTAGAGCTGAAATAGATTAGTTTTCCTACTTTGATATCTGGCTTTATCTTCTAAGATTGGATCATTTTGAGTTGAACCATTGTTGCTTTGATCAAATTCAACACTTGTAAGTTTAGTATTTGGTTCAATAGGCACACTTATAGGTTTACAACTTGTCATATCTACTTCTTTGAGAAGATCAATAGCATACTTTCTTTGATTGAGAACAATTCCTTTAGAAGACCTGGCTACTTCTATACACAAAAAGTATCTCGTCTTTCATGTAAAACATACTACTAAAAAAAGACATTAAATCAGCATTCATTTTATCACTGCTTCCAGTGATTAAAATATCATCAACATATACTAGTAAGATCACCCTGTCACTTTTGGTTTTCTTAGTGAATAAGGAGTAATCATTTAGTGACTGAGAGTATCCAGCAGTCTTCATAGCTTCAGTGAACTTAAAGTTCCACTGTCTAGGAGCTTGTTTAAGCCAATAAAGACTCTTTTGCAATCTACACACCTTGTTAGTATTATTCTCCCCCTGATTGCAAAAGCCTGGAAGAGGAAGTATATAAATTTTCTCATAAATATCACCTTGTAAAAAGGCATTAGTAACATCCATTTGATCAATGGACCAGTTTCTTATGGAAGCAAGAGCAATAACAACACTTATTGTAACCATTTTGGCAACTGGAGAGAGTTTCGGAATAGTCTAATCCTTCCTTTTGATTGTATCCCTTAGCTACCAATCTTGTTTTATACTTATTGACACTACCATTAGGATTAAATTTTATCCTATACACCCATTTACAACCTTTGGGTATTTCTCTTGAAGGTAAAGTAACCATAGTCCAGGTTTGATTCAATTCTAGGGCTTTCATTTCTTGTGACATAGCTTCTTGCCACTCTCTATGTAAAGTAGCCTCTTGAAAGGTCTGAGGTTCCACTTCATTGGTTAAAGCAGACAAATAAGATTTATATTCATCAGAAATATAAGAGTAATTCACAAAAATAATTTATCAATAGTAAGAAAACGGTAATCACTTGTCCATTTTGGAGGATGAATTTCTCTAGTAGACATTCTTAAGTGAGATGAATCAGTAGACTCTGAAAAAGTCTGATTATGATAGTCTTCACTGTCAGATTCATGAAGAATATGTGATACTTCTTCAATACTATTATTAGTATCATTGACTAATTCAGATGCATCATATTGATAGCTTGTATCCCTAAAATCATTGTGAACAAAAAATAGATTGCTAGGTTTGGGATTAGAAATAGCAAAAGGAAATATATTTTCATAAAAAATTACATCTTTGGATAATAGAAAAGTATTACTGTCTATGTCAAGCAATTTATAAGCCTTTTGTGAGTTTGAATATCCCATAAAGACGCACCCTTTATATCTAGGTAGAAACTTATCTGATTGAGGTATAACTTTTGCATAACAAAGACATCCAAAATCTCTTAAGTGTAACATAGAAGGATATTTCTTATAAAGCATATAGAGAGGTGTTTTACCTTGCAATAGAGGAGATGGAGTTCTATTTATTAGATAAGTTGCAGTAAGGATGCACTTAACCCAAAACTTCACAGGAACATGAGACTGAAACATAATAACCCTTGCAACATTAAGCAAATGTATGTATTTTCTTTCGACAGTGCCATTTTGTTGTGGAGAGTAAGATGCAGAAGTTTGATGAATAATACCAAGTCTTTGATAAAGACTTGTAGCTTCATGACTAAGAAATTCTTGGCCTCTATCAGTTCTTAGAACTTTTACACAGTTATTAAACTGAGTACTAACATACTGAAAGAAGGATTTCAAATGAACAAAAGCTTCAGATTTATATTGTAACAAAAAGGTCCAAGTAAACTTGGAATAATCATCCACAAGAGTGAGAAAAAACCTCTCATTTTTATAGGAATGGATCTTATTACGACCCTATATATCAGCATGTAAAAGATCAAATATATGAGAAGTAACAGTGCTTTTAAAAGAAGAAAAAAAAGATCTGGCATGCTTTGCCATAGGACAAATGGAACAATGAAATTGTTTATTGCTAAGAGAACTACTAACATGTGGAAGTTCAGAAAAGGCTAAATGTCCCAATCTTAAATGCCATAGTAAAGAACTAGAAAACTTCTTATTTTCCTGTATATCTTTGTTCATGAATACCTTGTTAGATGAAAAGTCTTTATAAAAATTGACATACATATTCCTATCTAGATTACTGGTAGAATCAAAGTAATACAGCCCACTAACTTCTTTACCAATCCTCTTTATCTTGCCAGTCTTGAGATCCTAAAATAGACAAAATTTAGGATAGAAACTAACAAAGACAATCATTGTCAGTGGTAAACTTAGAAATAGATAGGAGATTGAATTTAAACTCGGGAATATATAAAACCTTTTTCAAAGTAAGACTTGAATTTATAGTAATGTTACCAACTTTAGTGACAGATGTAATACTGCCATTAGGCAATCTAACACATCCATCAAGATTAGTTTGAGAATTAAACAGGTTAGAATTGCATGTCATATGATCATTTGCACCACTATCTATGATCCATGTATTAGATGTAGTGGATGCAAGAAAACAGAAAGGATTCGTGATACTACTTGTCACAGATGTGGTGTGATTTGCTGATGGAACTGATTGAATAGAAGAACCACCACTAGCAATGAGTTGCATGATTTGTTGATATTGAGATGGTGTGAAGTGATTGACCAACAATGTTTTATGAATTAGGAGTTTGAGCAAAACTAGTAGTGAGATCTTCCTGATCATTGAAGCCTTAAGATAGATCATAAGATGCATTGTTAGCATTAATAATGTTGGTAAATCCCCCTCTATTTCCAATGAAACCACCTCTGTTATTTGATCTTCTTCCTCTAGTACCACCTCTAGAGTAATAATTTGCAGGAAATTCTACCAGTTTATAGCATTGATCAATAGTATGATTTTGAAGATGACAGTGATCACACTTAAGGTTGGAATTCCCTTTATTTGTTTGAGGAGTAAAGTTGCCTCTATTACTGGAATTTTGATTTCTTGCAATTTGTCCATGATTCTAGAAGGCTGTAGAGGACTACTTGCAATGGTGGCATGAACACCTCTTTGTTTCTCCTCATTCTGAATCATAGAATAGGCATGAGTGTGAGTTGATAAGGGAAACATCATAAGAATCTGTGATCTTGAAGCACTGTAGGATTCATTCAACCCCATAAGAAACTGCATCATTTTGAGCTGTTGAGTATATTGTAAATACTCCTTTGAAAACACAGTTGAAGTGTAAGGAATAAAAGACTCATATCCATCCCACAATTTCTTTAATCTTGAATAATAACTAGTAACAGAATTTGATCCCTTAGATATTGTACTAATCTATCTTAGGATACCAAACATCTCAACTCCACAGGTTTCATCAAACCTTTCTTTTAAGTCATTCCAAACTGCAGATGCATCATCACAGTACACTACACCACTCAGTAATTCACTACTTATCACATTGTGAATCCAAGAAAGAACCAGGGCATTACATCTTTTCCACTGAGAATAAAGTGGATCTCCTGAATCTTATTTTGGATAAGAGCCTGTAACAAATACCAATTTTTTTTTTACATGAGATTATCATATGTCTGCTCCATACCTTGTAGTTTTATGTTCCTTTTAAGGCTTCAGAAACAAGAGATATATGTGGAGAATCTGATGGATGCAGAAACAAAGGACTTTGAACACTAATTACAGGTTCAGTAGATTCTGCAGTTTTAATTTGAATTTATGGAGTAGAAATGATGTATCTTGATCAAGATGTAAACAAGAATTCAGAGTGTTGCGGAAGACTAAAAAGATTTTTAGGAATAAAATCTGGAATTAGGTGTTCAAAACTTGAATGTATACTGAGTTCTTAAAAGGAACTTTTCAGAATTTGAATAATCGAATGATTTCCAGGTGAAGATATGAAGAATTTGCAGTGAAATAAGGATAAAGATTTAAAAATGACTAGAAAATCCAGATGAAGATATAAATGAATATGGAAAAAATTGGATGAAGATTTGAAGATGACCTTCAAAATCTGAATTATTGTTTCCAGATTTTGAAGATGAAATTACCAGAATTTGAACATGCCTCTGGTACGATATTAGAACTCAAAGATCATCATGAACACTAAGAACTTCAATATGAGTGAATTGAAGAATGAATTACTGCAAGAAATCTACAAAGAGGAAAACTGAATTTGTGAATAACTAAAATTACAAGAAAGGAAACTCTACTCTATTTATAGAAAGATACAACATGACTAAACTACCCTTGTGATATCGCCAATAAATGATATGATATTGTTTGATTAATCTTGAGTAATAAGCAATATAAATGAGGAATATTAAGTATGAGGGGCAGAGAGAATATCCAATGACAAGAGAAATGTTATATTGTGTGTGTTATTTTACATATACAAGAGCTATTTATAGCTTAGGGTTACTATTTATTATGGGCTTTGGGCCTTTCATACTCACTTAGGCTATCTTTAAATACAAACCTATTCTAAGCCCATGACTAGCAATTTATAAAATATCCTTGACCCAATCTAATATTTAATTCCCTATCATCTAGTCCCCCAATTCTTAAACTCGAGTGTGCTCAAGCTCGCGCAAGCTTGAGAATCTAAGATCTTGAACTTCAAACAATTTTTCATAGGATCCATCCCTCTTGCCTTGATGCTTCTTCAAAATTAAGAGTTAAATATTACTATTATTATTTTGTTGAATGTTGGGCTTCAAATTGATTTTTGGGCTTGGAGAACTTGAGTGTTGGGCCGCACATAGGTCCAACTTTTGGGCCTCAACTTATGAATATCAATGTCAAACTCCTTTCGATCCTCTTGAAAGTAAGGCATGCCTTAATCCATTTTAATATTGAAGTTTAGGGTAACTATAAGCAATTCAGATTCGGGCCACTATGAATGAAGCTGCCTCTGGGCAACCACCGCCGAGGACTATGGTGGAGGAACGCAGCACTAGAAAATTCAAACGGAGTCGGGCCGAAGGTCAGGATGACATTGATGCTCAACAAGGATTTGGGCAAAATGACCAACCCATGCCAATAAATCCAAAAAATAGTACAAACATGCAACAAGATAAAAATGATAACAACGCCTGGAAATCAGACCGCCTAACACAAAGGTTGAACGCACCAAGAACTGAACGAAAATTTTACACCGGAGAAGGAGAACCAAACGCCCAAGAAGAGCTAGAAACAATGGTGGACTCATACTGGCTAACAGGGGATCCAAGCAACGCACAACAGGTTGAAGGCCCTCGGATCAAGGTTTTAAGGGAGGAATGGAAGTGTTTATTCACTCCTTACCACAGAGCACTAGTTATTAAAGTGCTAGGAAGAAACGTGGGTTACATGCCACTCAAACAAAAGATCTGGGGCATCTGGCAATTGAAGGACGAAATCGAACCAGTTGATTTGGGTAATGGTTACTACATGGTTCGATTTTAAACCAAGGATGAGTATGATCGGGTCGTGCAAGGAGGCCCCTGGATCATCCTCGGTCACTATTTAACAGTACAACAATGGAAATCGGAGTTTGATGCCGACCATGCTACGATCACTAACACTCTAGCATGGATACGATTCCCCAAAATTCCACTCGAATTGTTCGACTACGATATATTAGCATTCATGGGCAAGGAAATAGGAAGGGTGGTCAGAATCGGTCGACACACGCAGGAATCACTACGTGGACGTTTCGTGAGAGTTTGTGTTGAAGTTGATCTCACTAAACCGCTAGTCCCGAGGGTGATACTAAACGACTGCCCGTTAAAGGTTGAATATGAGGGACTCAATTTAATTTGCTTCAATTGTGGCTCGTACGGCCACTGACAAGAAACTTGTGGCAAAGTAAACAATGGAGAAGGCGTCGGTATGAATCAGAACATGAGCGACGGCGAGAAACACCACACGAAAACACAATCTGGCAAGGAAAATCAGGCCAAAACAACCAAGGAAAGCCCGCAAGGTTTCGGGTCATGGATGATTGTCCAAAATAGGGCTCGACGCCCAATCAAGAATCTGAACGTTGCAAAGGATACTCCACAGAAGGAAAAAAATCACTTGAACCAAGGCAAAGAATCTCAAGTTCCCAAAATGAGTTTCAAGGTTGGGGGGGGGGGGGGGGGGGGGGGGGCAAGCAGATCTTGCATGGAAAGAAAAGGAACAAACACAAGGCATAGAAAAAGGACACAAAAAAAGAATGTCAATAAAGGAGGGAATATTAGCAAAAATATAACAAAACAAACGGTGAAAAAAATGGGATCCAGATTCTCGATTTTACAAGATGAAGAAGACAGGTCAAACTATGAAAATATTCCCAACATAGCCCAATGAGACATAGACTCTATGGAAGAGACGAGCCCAGTGAACATGGCCCAAGCTGCAATTAACACAAGTCACAACATGAAGGAGGCCAAGCCCAAGGATACAATAATTAATTCTGGCCCAATGCCAAGGATCCAAAAAGGTGACACTTACCACATTATTAATAATAAAATCAGCCCTACACCTATAACCCAATTTGAGCCCAATACAGTGAGCCCACTTACTCAAATGACCCCGCCACATATTAGGCCAACAGCAACCTATTTCACCCAACCCATCCACACCCCCATGCATGATAATAATCAAAGTAACCCCATGCAAAACCCGAATACGCCTCAAACAAAAACACCCCATACTGATCGTACTACACATACAAACCCCATCTATGATGACAATTTAAATATATTAATTGATAGTGGACAAAATAAATCACTGGATGAAATTATGGAGGGACGAGGTATAGACCCTCTGGGAGAAGATTGTGACACGCCTGATGATGTCATGGAAGGAGTGGCACTCACTGCCAACACCGAGTTTCAGGGGTTTCGACCCCCCCAAGGTTAGATTCTAATCTTTTAGACTCAATCTCAATTTTTTTTTAATGAAGTTAATTTTGTGGAATTGCAGGGGTGCGGGAAAACCTTATCTTATATCCGTTCTCTTAGATTTACTCCGAGAGCATATGCCTTCAATTCTTGTACTCATGGAAAATCGAGTTCATGGTGATAAAGCTATGATAATTATTAACCGTAGTCACTTTGATAGGGTGGAGAAAGTGGAAACACGAAATTTTGGTGGTGGTATTTGGATCTTTTGGAACTCAGATGAGATTCAGTTAGAGATAATTGACGCCAACGACCAATGTATCTCGTGTATTGTTTGTAAGCCCGGGGAAACGGATTGGGTCCTTTCGGCTATTTATGCGAGCCCTCACCAAGAGATTAGAGACTACCTTTGGAATTATATTGAGAGGCTGGCTCATATTATTTACGGTCCTTGGATGCTTGCGGGTGACATGAATGTTGTAATTAGTGAAAAAGAGAAAATGGGTGGGGCTCCTATTGATCTTAGACGCTGCCGTAAATTCATGGATTGTATTAATAATTGTGAGCTCATTCACGTTAATTTTACCGATATGCCGTTCACGTGGGCGAAGGGGGGCAGCTCTACATTACAAGAACGGTTAGACAGAGCCATTTTTAAATAGTGAGTGGCGCAGTCGCTTTCCTTTAGCTCTTGTTCATCATCTTCCACGCCTTGCTTCCGACCACTACCCTCTTATGATCAACTTAAAGGAAGATAATATCAGGAGAAATGGGGAGTCCAATTTTCGATTCCAGTCTGCATGGCTCATAGATCCTCGCTTCAACGAGGTGGTTAACAAAGAATGGAATATAACAAAAGATAAAAAAAATATATGAGCAGATTAATGGTGTTCGAAGTAGTTTACAAAAATGGAACAAAGAGGAATTTGGCAATATTTTCAGACGAAAGCACAAACTAAAAGCTCGACTCGAAGGCATACAAAAGGCTCAGAGTCAGAAATTCTGTAAATACTTACAGAAGTTGGAAAAGAAGTTATTGGATCAATTTCATGATACTTTGAGGCAAGAGGAGTTAATGTGGAAACAAAAATCTCGAGTTCAATGGTTGTTAGCCAGAGACCTAAATACTAAATTTTTTCATATGGCTGCCACAGTTAAACAGCACAGACCAAAAGTCAACGCTTTGTTGAAAGAGGATGGCACTTGGGAGCATGACCCGGGTAGACTCCAAAATATGGCAATTGATTTCTACAAGACTCTCTATGGGGAGGGCCCGCGAGTCTCCACTTACGAGCTCACTGACGACTTTCCCCGGCTTACTCAACATCAATTGGTTCTTATCTAACTTCCAGTTACTAAAGACGAGGTCAGAACAGTGCTTTGGGAGATGCACCCTTCTAAGGCCCCAAGCCCCGACAGCCTTCAGCCGAGCTTTTTTCAGAAATGCTGGAACACAGTAGGAGATGCGGTGGTAAGAATGGTGAGCCAGGTTCTCCGCACAGGTATTATTGATACGAGTATTAATGAGTCCTTAATCGTTTTAATTCCTAAGGAAAAACAGACAACACAACTCTCTAACTTCCGCCCTATTAGCCTATCGAATGTTATTTTAAAAATAATCACGAAAACCATGGCTAACCGCTTAAAAAGCCTAATGAGTTTACTAATCCCACAAACTCAAAGCAGCTTTATAAGCGGTAGACAGACCATGGATAACATAATTAAAACTCAGGAGGTCTTACATACTTTGAGCTTGCTCAAAGGCAAAAAAGGATATTTTGTGGCAAAAATCGATTTCGAAAAAGCATATGATGTTAATTGGGCTTTTTTAGAGAATGTGTTGTGTGAAATAGGGTTCCCCTCAAATTGGATCAATCTTATTTTGGAGTGTACAACCACTGCAAAACTTTCCCTTCTTTGGAATGGGGAAGCGACAGATGGTTTACCCCGAAACGAGGCCTAAGACAAGGGGATCCATTGTCACCTTATCTCTTTGTTTTTTGTATTGAAAAACTTGGAGCGTTAGTAAACAAAGAAGTGAAAATTGGAAAGTGGATGTCGGTCCCAACCTCTAAGAAGGGACCCCGTGTTTCATATCTTATGTTTGCCGACGATTTCATCCTTTTGGGTGAAGCCTCTAACTCGCAGGTTCAGGTGATCAGTGATACTTTGGAAAAATATTACCTTATGTCAGGACAACAGATTAACAAAAATAAGTCTCGAATCCACTTTTTGAAAAATTCAAGCTTGCTGGCTAGGGATATTGCTAAGCATGCGCATCTCAATATTACAATGGACCTCGGGAGATATCTAGGCGTCCCTCTCCACCACACACGAGTCTTGAAAAGGACTACCAGTTTCTATTGGATAGAGTGAAACGCTGACTTAAAGGGTGGAAACAAAAATTCTTATCTCTTGCGGGGACAGACCACTCTTATTAAAGCAGTCACAACCACTATTCCTACTTATCACAGCAAACATCTAAGATCCCGGCGGGGATATGCGATGCTATTGACAAAGAGAATAAGCGCTTCCTATGGGGTGGTACAGCAGAAAAAGATAAATTGCACCCTATTTCGTGGGATCACGTTTGTAGGAAGAAGGATAATGGAGGTTTGGGTATCAGGAATACGAGTGCAGTCAACATGGCTTTTCTTGGAAAGTTGGGTTGGCAATTGATTAACGACGAATCTAAACTATGGGTTCAAGTTGTCAAAAATAAGTATCTATGGCGAGAGTGAGCTAGAGCCCGGAGTTCTACTTCTCACACATGGCGAAGTATCCAGTCTGTATTTCGCTTATTGGATAAAGGCTTGGCATGGAAGATTGGCAAGGGTAACATTATAAAGTTTTGGACGGATCAATGGTTGGGAAAACTCGAGTTGATCTATCATATTCAGATAGACGAGAACACTACGGATTTCTCACGAACGGTTGATAGCTATTGGGAGCCCATGCGAGGTTGGAAATGGGAAGAGTTAACACATCTCCCGGCTGCCATCCTCTCCGATCTTGACAAAGTGAACCTTGACATCTTGGAGGAGTACGAAGATACTCCCGTATGGAGATTTACGGCCAATGTGAGTTACTCTTGTAAAAGCGCTTATGAGGCTTATATGGACGAAGCTAATGATACGGGAGAAGCTAAAAATTGGCATCGTTTGTGGAAAACCAAGGGGTATATCAGCGTAAGTTTGTGGTATGGCTTCTTAGACATAACAGGCTTAACACCAACTTGACGCTCAATATTCGGCACATCAAGGCAGATGCTAAGTGTACGCTTTGTGGGAATATGATAGAGTCCAATATCCACGCAATCCGAGATTGTCCTTGGGCTTTGATAGTTTGGCAGAGTTTGGTGCTCCCCAAATATTATGCAACGTTCTTTTCCCTCAATACAAAAGATTGGGTGGACTGGAACTTGAAAACGACGGCAAATAGTTATGGGTGGTGTGATAATTGGAATACATCATTTACTAAAATCGTGAATTTAATTTGGCAGGGTCGGAACGAAGCAATTTACAAAGGAGATGATGTTCAACCTATCTTTGATATGGAATCTTCCTAAAGAAGAGTCTTGGAAGCTGTGAATGTGGTTGAAGCAAATTTGGCATCTACTAACAGATACCACACCTATGTGGGTTGGAAGAAACCAAGGGCAAATTTCATCAAGCTAAATGTAGATGCTGCTCTCACTTTGAATAGATGGGGCATGAACAAGGCTAGTATAAGTGGTGTACTCCGAGATGCGAATGGAGTGTGGATCAGAGGGTTCAAAGGAAAGACAACTGAGCTCACAATCTTAGGCGCGAAGCTGCATGGCATTTTGAAAGGTTGATAATGGCATGGGACATGCAAATCAAAGACCTGCTCGTGGAGACGGATTGTGACGAAAAATTGAAATGCATCAACGAAGCCTACTCTACTTATTGTAACTCCGACTTGCTGACTCAAATTCGCGAGGTCCTCCGGCGAAACTGGCACGTAACAATTCATCACATACCAAGAGAAGCGAATCGGGTTGCGAACCAGTTAGCTAAAGATGGGTTCAATACGAACCACACGACGATGGTTAATCTAGATGATAATGTGAGAGAGCTATATGAACAAAATATGTTAGGTTTAGAATGGCCTAGGCTTATGACCATTAGTCTGGGTTTGTCGGACTAATAACGCAGAGTTTTCCCCTTCATTTGCATTAAAAAAAATATTGCAGTTCATCTTTATCTCCACGATAGCAGCAAGCTTCGAACTTAGAAAGGGGTTTCTTTCATTTTTTTTTCTTTGATAGCTTTTCAACAGACAGAGAATTGGTTAGAGCATTTTTAACTCATCTTCAAGTTCCCATTTTTGCAGCAACAAGACTTTTGTATCCGTATTTTCGTCGGCTTCCTGGTAAGCTTTGCTAAATTCATTTTACTTTTCACTTAATTCTTCCAAATTTGTATGGATCTTTGAGCATTTTATTCTCGATTTGCCGCTGTACATTTGCCTAACCCCGATTTTGATGGATTCTTTAGATTTGGCAACTGGGATTTTATTTGGTGTTGTAGAATTTGAAATTTGAACATGTTTTCGGTAGGTTCCGCAGTTAAAATCGAAGAACCCAATGGGTTTTGCAACTCCTTCCTTATATCGACCTTTAAATTGCTCGACCTTCAGGTTGTTGAGCCTCGATTGTTCGACCTTTGCGGTTTATATAGATTGCTCGAATTTTAAGCTCTATACCTCTTGCTGATCGATCTTTGTGGCTTAGGCAGACTACTTGGCTTTTAAACTCTAGACGTTCGGACAATCGACCTTTTCATCTTGGTAAAAGGTCGACCTTCAGACCTTCAATTTTAAGCTCTTTCCCCTCGGTTGATTGACCTTCAATCCTTAGATAGGTGGCTTGAACTTTAAACCTTTAATTTTAAGCTCTTACCCCTCGGCTGATAGACCTTCACTCCTTGGATAAGTGGCTTGACCTTTAAACCTTTAACTTTATCTTACAGTAACTTCATTATAATAATTTGCTCTTTCACAATATTATGTCAAACACCTCTTAGTTGTCTTATGATAATTTTTTTTTTAATTTTAGGTTCTCAAATTTAGCTTTTCAAGCTCTCAAGGTCTTGACCACTTCACAAGCACTCATCGAGCTCTAAGTATGGCTTTACTTTGCAGTTCATATTTTTGAAATACCATTTCTTGTTCTAATTTCTAACCTTGGTTTTTGTTTTTCTTGCTATCTTCCTGCCAGGTATCTGACCTCCAAATCTTAGGTATAAATCTTTCCTCTTCACTCTTCATTTCTTTGATTTTTCAAAACATGTCTAGCTCTAGAGAAAATTCATTGAATACCGAACGTTTGAGTGCCTCAGGAAGTAGTAGTATAGATTCCAACCCACTTCTTTCTTTGAGTTTTGAGAGTCCTCCCGACTCTCCCTACGATCTACATTTATGGCCTAGTTCTTCTTCCGTCCCAAAAAGTCATCTTGTCATAAAAATTCCAAATAAGCATAGCACTTCGCCCCAAATGAGTCGACCTTCATCTTCCCACAAAGAGTTAGTAAATGCTCTTTTCAAGGGGGAGCCGCCTTACCCCTTGCCCACTCTTAAGACCCCTGATGCCGACACCATTCGTCGTGAATTTTATATACCTTCAGCTTATGAGATTATTATCCCCAAGTCGGATGAGTTCATGTTTGATCCCCCTGACGGGTGTCGCACTTTCTTTGTGTCTACTCTAGAGTCCAGACTTTGGTTTTCGATCCCGGAACCCATGAAAAATATTTTGCGACATTTGGAGTTGTGTCCTACCCAATTGATGCCTAACTCCTATTGTCTCATAGCTTGCTTTATAGTGATCATGCAATTATTCGGTCTCGAGCATTCATGGGCTCACTTTTGGACCTTGTTTCAGATAAATGAGTCTAATGTTGTGACTGGTGACTATCTTTCTTTTTTATTACATTATTGTCAAGAGAAAAACTAGGTTTATTGAAAATGTCCGTTCATCCAATAGGAAGAATTGGAAAAACCACTTCTCTTTGTCAAGAGACCCCTTTTGACCTTGGCAAATACCTCGAACTTGGAAAACGTTCAAACCTAAGCCTAAGGTTGAAGGTTGAGTGGTATGGCATTCCTCCTTCATCCTTGATGACTTGACAATCCGTAGCTTTGATGCCTCTGTGATAAATAATGAGAGGATATTATCTATGGTTGGGATTAGCCCCGCGCCTTACTCTCCGGATCAATCTTTAGGTAACTTTCCAACATGCTATACTTGCCATATTCGCATTATTCCGTATTAGTTTAACAATTTATGTTATTAACTCATTGTCTTTGTTTTCTCACAGCTATATCTTTGCAAGATGCCATGATTGAGAACAAGTTGCTCCAGGGCAAAGATTATCTACTTACTATAGCTCGGGAGCGTGAGTATCGTTTATTTGTGGATGGGGTTTGCAATCCTTTTTCAAAATCTCCGAGTTCAAAATTCGAAGCTCGACTTGACGAGACTGCCCACTCTGAGCTTGAGGCTCCATCGACCGACTTTCATCACTCTAATGCTCCTGCCAGCGATCCAACCCGGCTAAGTCCTTCGGACAAAGGCCAAAAGTTAGCTTCCCAAATCTCTAAAGACACTCGGGTTAAAAAGGCTAAGCACTCCACACGATCTTCTTCTTTCTCGGCCCCTAAAGATCAAGCTCCGTCTGCTCCGCCTGGGGCATCTGCTGCAGACACCCGTAGCTTAAAATGTAAGCAGCTCTCAGCCTGTGGGATTGTGTTGAAGAAGCGCGATAGATTTGGTTTACTCTCCGATGAATAATTCAAAGCTAGTCAGAAATTTCTTTGCACCATGACTAAGTATTCAGACGAGGCACGCGAAGAGTTTTTAGCCGGGCTTGACAACGAAGAGCAACTGATTGTCGTTGGGGGTGAACTGTTACAGCTGTCATGCGCCCTTACCACGGAGAGCTTCGTGATTGACTTAAAACCGGGACATACGACTTCCAACCTTTATAAGTCGATTGTATTGGACTGGGATCTTATTAACTTAGCTGGGACAAGTGTTCCTGCCCAGGAAGAATTGGCTGCCTACCATGACCATAGCGTAAACATTACATATATATATATAATGTTTGAATTATATTCTCCATTTTTCCTTTTGCACATACATATGCTCACTTGTATTTATTTTTTGTGTGAATACAGTTTATGTCTTATCTTCGCTCGATATCTCTGCATTGTGCTTACTGGAAATGTAGGGCTGCGGTTTATAGCGATCGAGCTAAAATGAACTCTGAGAAAGCAAATTCATTTGATGCCATGGTTAAGTCTCATGATGAGCAACGAGATAAGTTGTTAGCTTCTGTAGGTGGCTTGAAAACCGAATTGGCCCAACAGAAAAAAGAGCTTGAGGACCTTTATCAGTAGATGGCGCAAAATCAAGAAGAGTTGGATAAGGCCCAAGCTGCACTAAAGGAGAAAAACACCAAGTACACCGCCTTTCTTACTGACAAAGAGACAAAGGTCGAGCGTGCTTTTAGTCGGGGGCGTTCGATGGGGGTTGAAGAGTTTGTGAGTTCCTCAGATTTTCGCAAGCAACAAGAGAAAATGAAGTCTGAGGCTATCCAACAACATCTCTCCTCTCCTGCATACCTTGATGAGCTTTTAGAAAAAGTGGCCGAGCATGCATTTTTTGGCTTTCTTAAGTGTCAAAAGCAAGTGATAGCTTGTAAAGGTTTTCGTCGTGATTTCAAATAGTCAGAGCTCGACCCTTGTGGAGAGGTCAAAGCTCTTGAAGAGGATCCATACTCTTCATATGACCCTAAGCGTTCTACGCCACCTCATTCAGTGCCCGACCTTCATCTCGCTTCGCTGACCCCACCAGCCTCTTGAGCTTCGCGTGCTATCTTTAGCTCTTATTAGCTTTAGGATTTATGGCTTTATTATTCTGGCACTAGTATGTTTATGCTTTTGTTGTATTCGGCTTTGCTTGGGTTATTATAGTGGTTTAGCCGCTTTATGGACTTGGTACTATTTTCTTGTATTTGACCTTGCTTGGGTATCTCTAGGCAAGGCTTGCATATTATTCACTCACTTATAAACTTGTGTTGAAGCTTATATTTAATGTTTTTCCTTACCATTGTGTTGTAGTTCCCAACGTGTAATTTATCGGTTGTTTTGATAGAGATCTTATAACTTTGTCCAATGCTATTTTGTGCACGAACTGTTAGACCTTACATGCCATACCACTAGTTTCCCTGAAACCATGGTAAATATTTATCAATTTAGGTTTTAAGACGTTATCCTTTTGAGGACTATTCTCATGGGTCCTCTTCGGACTAGTCTTTGAGACTTGGCCTTTTTGGCAACTATTTTTTGTTAAGTCCTCTTTGGACTAGCCTCCAAGACTTTGTCTTTTTGGAAGACTATTCTCATGGGTCCTCTTCGGACTAGTCTTTGAGACTTGGCCTTTTTGGCAACTATTTTTTGTTAAGTCCTCTTTGGACTAGCCTGCAAGACTTTGTCTTTTTGGAAGACTATTTTTTTTTTGTTTATGCCCTCTTCGGACTAGCCTCCAAGACTTGGTCTTTTTGGAAGACTATTTTTTGTTTATGTCCTCTTCGGACTAGCCTCCAAGACTTAGTCTTTTTGGAAGACTATTTTTAGTTTAGGCCCTCTTCGGACTAGCCTCTAAGTCTTAGTCTTTTTGGAAGACTAGTTTTAGTTTAGGCCCTCTTCGACTAGCCTCCAAGACTTAGTCTTTTTGAAAGACTATTTTTAGTGTTCGAGATTCGTTATGTTTAATGCAAATAATAATTAACACAAGTGTTTCAAAATAATATACGATTTATAAGTAGACTTGCAAGGCATACATTGCCATTTCATTGAAACATAAAATCTAGCATAAGCATAGAAATAAAAAGCGGTTAACAGTAAAACTTCTTCAAGTTTGCGACATTCCATGGTCGAGGTAAGTCTTTTCCATCTATAGTTTGCAACCTATAGGCTCCACACTTTGTAGTAGTAGTGACTTTGAAAGGTCCTTCCCAATTAGGATTGAGTTTACCAACATGGTACGAGACTTTGACTTTCTTCAAGACGAGGTCGCCCACTTGGAAAGTTTGGTTCTTGATCCTCTTGTTGTACATCTTCACCATGCTATTCTTATGATTGATGATTTGCATGTAAGCCTTGTCACGCGTCTCCTCGATAGTATCGAACTCAAACATGCGCTTCTCTTCATTTTGCTCCCCATCATACGAGCTTACCCTGTGGGTTTTGATGCCAACCTTGGCTGGGATGATAGCTTCCAACCCATACACCAAGCAAAAAAGGGTTTTTCCAGTACTTGTCCTTGGCATCGTACGATAAGCCCATAACACTCATGGCAACTCTTTTCCCAAGCAGTCTTTGATCCATCAAGCCTTGTTTTCAAGTGTTAAAAAATGGTTCGGTTCGAGACCTCAGTTTGTCCATTTGCTTGGAGGAAACCCACACTTGTGAAATTTTGCTGAATACTCAATTCCTTACACCATGATAAAAATTTCTTGCCATTGAACTGTGTTCTGTTGTCCAATACTAGCAGTCGAGGTATGCCAAATCGACATACAATGTTCTTCCACAAAAAGTTCATTATCTCAGTCTCAGATATCTTAGACATTGCTTCTGCCTCAACCCATTTGGTGAAGTATTCCACCGCCACAATAATGAATTTATTTTGGCCTCAGGCCTGAGGGAAGGGACCCAAAATGTCAATACCCCATTGATCATAGGGGTATTCTATTCAAAGGCTCCATAAGTGTGGCCGATTGATGCTAGATGTTAGCGTACAACTGGCATTCTCTACATTTCTTAACCAAAGCACGAGCGTCTTGCCTCAATGTTGGCTAAAAATAACCTTGAAGAAGTACTTTTTGAGCTAGCGAGCGTCCTCCCGAGTGATTCCCGCAGCTACCTTAGTATATTTCCCTCATCACATAGTTAACTTCTTGTGGATCGAGACATTTTAGCAATGGGCCCTGAAAGGACTTTTTATACAGATCGCCTTGCTCCAAAACATATCTAACTGCCCTCTTCTCGAGTCTCCGGACTTCAGTCCAATCACTTGGCAAGGCGCCTGTCCTTAGGTATTTCACTATGTCATCCTTTCAGCTAGGTTGTGAGTCTATGGGGCAAATTTCCTGAAACCCAACTATCACTGGCTGCTCTGTCACGAGAAATGTGATCTTCCTACTCTTTGTCCTTAACGCTTGATTTGCAAACATTGATAATGCGTCGGCCCTTTAATTTTCTGCTCACGGAACCTGGTGCAATTTAAACTCTTTGAAGCCTTTAACTAACTTTCGAACTTTTTCCAAGTACTTTCCCAAAACTACGTCATGCACCTCATACACCATTTCAAACTAGTTTACCACCAACTGAGAGTTCGTGTATGCTATCAGAGATTCGACCTTGAGCTTTTGTGCCATACCCATCGTGACAATCAAGGCTTCATACTCAACTTCATTGTTGGTTATGGGAAAACTTAGTTTGATAGCATATTCGAAGTCGATTTGGTTCGGACCTTGTAGCCACACTCCTGCTCTGCCGGCTTGCAAAGCGGACGATCCATCCACATGCAATATCCAAGCTTCATAACACGTGTCTACATCCTTGCTTAAACCCTCCTCCATTTCCACAATAAAATCAGCAAACACTTGTGCCTTTATTGAGTTGTGCGGCCAGTATGACACATCAAACCCACTAAGCTTAATTGCTCATTTCACTAGTCTCCGGCTAAGTCGGGCTTAGATATGATTTGGCGCAAAGGATGGTTTTGTCAACACTATTATGACATGCTATTGAAAATATGGGCAAAGCTTCCTTGCGGTTGTGACTACTACCAAGGCAAGCTTTTCAATCTCAGAGTAATTTTTCTCTGCCCCTTGTAACATCTTACTAACATAGTAGACAGGCTTGTGCTCGCTTCCCTCCTCAAAGGTCAGGACAGAACTCACTGCTACTGGTGAGATGACAAGGTATAACAAAAGAGGCTCCGCCACCCTTGGCTTAGACAACAAGGGTGGGGAGATCAAATACTTTTTCAATTCATCAAAGGCCTTCTCATACTGATCGGTCCATTCAAATTTTTTCAAATTTCGTAACAATTTGAAAAATTGCACACTTTTATCAACAGACCTGGAAATGAAACGAGTGAGTGATGCGATCTTACATGTTAGAACTTGCACCTCTTTTATGGACCTTAGGGACTTCATGTCAAGAATCGCCCTTATTTTCTCTGGGTTGGCCTCAATTTCCCTCTCGGTTACCATGTATCCCAAGAATTTGCCACCTCGAACACCAAATGTACACTTGTCGGGATTGAGCTTCATGTGGAAATGTCTCATGATATCGAAGGCAAATGATAAATCATTTAGATGGTCTTCTTCTCTCTCGCTTTTTACTAGCATGTTATCAACGTAAACCTTCATTGTCCGACCAATTAAAGCTTCAAACATCGAATTCACCAATCACTGATACATAGCACTAGCGTTTTTTAGGCCGAAGGGCATGACCGTGTAGCAATAGATACCTTTCTCCGTCACAAAAGATGTTTTGAGCCTATCCTCCATAGCCATAAATATTGGATGGTAACCTTGATATGCGTCCATTAAGCTCAATAGAGCACTCCCGGCAGTGGAATCAACTAGTATGTCAATTCAAGGCAAGGGATATGTGTCCTTAAGGCAAGCTTTGTTTAAGTTTGTATAGTCAGTACACATGCACCACTTATTTTCAGACTTAGGGACCACAACCATGTTGGACAACCATTCAGTGAAATGAACTTCTACTACATACCCGACTTTCTAGAGCTTGTTGACCTTTGCCTCTATAATCAGATTCTTCCCCGGCCCATGACTACGCTTCCTCTACTGTACCGGCTTGGCTACTGGTCCACGTTCAACTTATGGACAATAACCTCCGGATCAATCCCCTCGAAGTCCGAGGGTTGCCACGCAAAGATATCAGTATTATTACTCAACAACTCTATAGTTAGCATCTCCAAGCTCGGTGAAAATTGTGATCCAATGCGAGTAGTCTTTTTCTTATCTCCAGGAAAGAGCTCTATAGATTTATGCTCCATTGGATCGACCTTCCTCTCTTTGACCCTTGTGCGCTTGCTGGCTTCTTCTATCATTTCTGGAATATCTCCAAGGTTGTTTATAATTTTCGCCTTACTCAAGGTCAAAGGGTCGGGCTTCTTGGGTGGCCTAAGAGATACATTGTAACATTGTCTCTCTACCTCTTGCTTGCACGCCACACTTCCAATCCTATACTTGGTTGGAAATTTCATCTTTAAATAATAAGTGGACACCACCGCCTTAAATTGATTCAGACCTGGTCTTCCCAAGATCGCATTGTAAACAAAAGACGTATCTACCACTAGGTATTTGATCATGATAGTCTTCCTTGCTGTCAATGTCCCCAATGATGTAGGGAGATCAATAATTCCCAAAGGTATTACCTCTTAACCTCCAAACCCAGCTAACGGTGTGTTCACTGGCTTGATATAAGTTATGTCTAGCTCCATTTTCCTTAAGGTACTTAGAAATAATATGTCCACTGAACTTCCATTATCCACCAGGACTTTCTGGATTGTGAAATTTACTACATCCATTGCAATGACCATGGGGTTGTCATGCGGCATCAAAATTCCCTCCAAGTCTGAGTCATCGAAGGAAATCACCGATGCTGCCTGCAATTTATCCAATGTTCCCAAAGAGTAGCTACTCCACCCAGCATCGTGCCTCGCGTATTTTTTCATAGAATTGTTCGAATCTCCTCCGGTCGGTCCCCCGATAATAACATTGATCACCGCTCGGGGTAAGTTCTCACCAAGCCCTAGGTTCTGGGGTCCTTGACGATCTCTTTGATCTCTCCTATCCTGCGGCCTCTCCCTACTACGCGACCTGCGGAAACCTTTGTGGTCACCGCCTTTTCGGGTGCCTTCCTCCCCTACAGACTTAGTGATAAATTCTTTTAATTTTCCCTCCTTGATAAGTTGTTCAATTTCTTCTTTCAACAATAAACAATTCTCAGTGTCAGCTCCTTGTCCTTGTGGAAGCGATAGTACTTGTTCGATTTTTTCCTCTGGGACATGTCTCACATCTTCTTTAGCCAATTCAGTTTAGCTATATTGTTATCTCAGATGTACAAGAGTGCCCGAGCTCGAGTAGTAGTTAAAGGAGTATATTGATCATACCGACGTGGTGGGGAATTGCGATGCTCCCGGGGTCTCTGCCCTTGATCCTTATTCGATCTTGGCTTGTCTGGACCGTAAACCCATCCGCCCCCTTTCATTGAGTTCATCTCTTCTTCGTGTATATATTGCTAAGCCAATAGGCTAAGCTCTTCCATGCTCTTTGGGGCTGGTGGGACAGCGCTGAAGCAAAGGGACCAAGCTTCAAACCAATAATCGAAATACTTACTATCATATCAATGCCTACATCCATTACATCTATGAGTTCATTGCAAAACCTCTCAAAGAAAATCCTCAAACGCTCATCCTATTCCTGTTTAATGGCCAAAAGAAGGTGGCCGACTTCTTTGGCTTCTTCTTGTTAGCAAAGTAGTATGTGAACCTTCGCCCCGATTGCTCGAAACTTACAACGGTTCCAAGTGGTAGAGATGTGAACCACTCTTAGGCCAGTCCTTGCAATGTAGTTACGGAGACCCTTGCATTTATGGCCTCTGACTGTCCAAGTAAGTCCATGATTTATTGGAAAGCGTCAGGTGCTCTTCCGGATCTTTAATCGCGTCATATTTTGGGAGGTCCGGAATGCGAAAGTTTGGTGAAGTACGCTCTCGGAGGATATTCTCGTGAAAGGGGGAAGCACGTTGAAAAGTTGAGACTCTCGGGTGCGCGACCCTAGGTTGCACGGTCTCCGACTCATACTCATCTTCCTCTTCCCAACTTGGACTCTGCTAGGTTGAATGTCGTCCGACGTCTGGCGGTTCTCTGGCAAACCCCCGAGCTTGGCTAGGCGGGGGAGGTCTGATCTCAGCCTCATCCGATATCACTATCTCCTCTCGCTTCCTCCTAGGCATAGGTCTTGGAGCTTGAGGTGGTGCCCACAGTCCCGTGTCAACACACGGTAGCAGCACCCCTCTCGACCTTGGTTATCCCACGCTCACGGATTCAAACTTTGGAAAAAGTTGACGTGGGGGTGGCATAGCTTCGGGTCTTACCGCTCAAGCTCAATCTCTGTTGAAGGTCAAATCTGTGACCGGGTTGCACCACACATTAGACTCCAACCTGCGAACGGGTGGCCAGGGATGCACTTGCTCACTCCACTCCACGAACATCTTATGCAAATCCTCTTTTGAGATCTGGAGGATTGGGCTTGGGGAGGTTCCTACCCCATTACCTCCCACAGCTGGTGGTGCGGAAGTGTGACGACCGGTCTTGTCTTTCCTTCAAGCTCCTGCCCAGGAGTTTCAAGAACAACTGCTTTGTTCTTCAAGTTTTCCATGAGTTGCCCAGAAAATCAGTTCCAAAAATCCTCAAACCCCCCAGAATTTAACTCAAAAATCAACCTAACAAATTTCAAAAGTTCCCAAAGATGGCGCCAAATGATATCGCCAAGAAATGATATGATATCACTTGATTAATCTTGAGTAATAAGCAATATAAATGAGGAATATTAAATATGAGGAGTAGAGAGAATATCCAATGACAAGAGAAATGTTATATTGTGTGTGTTATTTTACATATACAAGAGCTATTTATAGCTTAGGTTACTATTCATTATGGGCTTTGGGCCTTTCATACTCATTTGAGCTATCTTTAAATTAGGATTGTCAATGAGCTCAAGCCGGCTCGAAACTTGTAAGTCCGGCTTGATAATTTTCAAGCCGAGCTTTATACAAGCTGGGCCCAAGCCGAGTTAGAGCCCAAGGATAAGGCTTGAATTTGAATTCAAGCCGAGCGTGAGCAAGAGTAGGCTCAGTTTGAATTGGGTTCGGGCTCGTAAAAAAAAAACTACATGTATATATATATATATCTGTTTTATACATTATATACAAAAATAAACATAGTACTTTTTTATAAATAATTCCAGATTGCATAGAAAATATCAAGAATTAAAATTAAGGAATAGAATCCTTAAAATCAATCAACATTCAATTCTAAAATTTCCTAATATAAAACACTATACTCAAAAAATAAAATAAAATAAAAAATTATCAATTTAAACCTACCAGACCGCATCCAATACAAATATATGACAATTCACATAAACTGACATTGAGGGCTGCTAATTTTTGTCTTCAAGAATTGTTCATTTATATCTCCTCACAACTCACGACAAAAACACTTTTTTTTGTAAGTAAGTCTATTATATATTTAGTTATAATAGTTTTCAATCTTAAATAATGCGTGCAGCATATATTTCAATGCAATGAGATCTTTCGAGGTACATTTTAGTTATGATTTGTCATTAAAACATGAATGACATTAGTTTTGTATGTTTTTAAGATTGTTATTTTTTTTATTTATATATTAGATTACTTTATTACTTAAAGTTTTTCAAAAGAGAACAAATTTGGGCCGGCTCGGGCTCGGCTCGAAGCTCGTACTAATTTTCAAGCCGAGCCCGAGCTTTGAAATTAAAAGCTCGTGCAAATTCAAGCTTTGGTGATAAAAGCTCGCGCAATATCAAGCCGAGCATGAGCGTGATCAGGCTCGGCTCGCTCGGCTTGATTGACAGGCCTACTTTAAATACAAACCTATTTTATGCCCATGAGGCCATGACTAGCAATTTATAAAATATTCTTGACCCAATCTAATATTTATTTCCCTATCCCCTTGACTGCCTTTTACTAACTTTGACTCCGCCTTTGACTTTGACCGTTGATGATTTGATAACCACCTTCTTGACAAATTAAGCTACCTATCTACGTACTGAAAACATTCACGCTTTTCTTATTATTGGTTTCTACCATATAACCACTAGTTACTTAAGTGTCCCAACCCGTTTAATTTGTTAGATCAATTCATTAGGCATGAATTCAGTGTTGAAACCAGAACTTATTTTTTAGTCCCCCAAATGAAAATCTTCAGAAATCTGGCATTTCTCCATTATAAGTTTAATTATTGTATAAAAGACTACTAGTAATTATATAGTATATATAAGCAATTAAATCTACATTATAATATTCATATCCGAGTTCCATTATTCTTTATGTTATTAAAGAATTTATATTAGATAATAATGTCAATATTATACTCTACGTAATATGGGAAACAAAAAACATTAACTGTTTTTTTTTTTAAGTTCTATAATTGAAATATGGATTGATAAAAACACACTTATGTATTTAATCTACTTTTGTAAATATTATTCACAATTATATTAGAATTTAGTGAAAATGACACTTTTCGTTCCATAACTTTGCCCCATTTTACTCTTGGTCCCATTCGTTACGGATTTCTCACTTTAGTCTCATTATAACTTTCAAAATGTCTCCCATTTAGTTCCAATTGAATTTTTCGTCCAAAACTTAACGGTCAATTACTCCATTAGTCAACATTTTGACCTGTTTTTTTGAAAATTTTGTGCGTGAATGACGTGTGAAATTGAATAGAAACATCGTCATATTAAATATAAATCGTGTGGTTTGGGTGCACTCACACACAAATGCTTCCCAAAAGAATCGGCCAAAATGTTGATTAACAGAGTTGACGGTATTTTGAACGAAAAATTCAGTTGGGATGAAATGTGAGACATTTTGAAAATTATAGGATTAAATGTGAGACACACTACTACAGAAATGACCTATTACAACGATTTTTCTTTGCCAATTAGGTACCGCTGTAATAGGCACCTATTACAGCGGTTATTTTTATAACCGCTGTAATATGTATAACCTATTACAGCGGTTATTTTTATAACCGCTGTAAAAAAAAATTAATTTTTTTTTTCGGAGCCTATTACAGCGGTTATTTCCATAACCGCTGTAATAGGTAGTATTTTTTTCAAATTTTATTTTTCGTTTATAATTTTATCGTGTTGGAATGACATGAAATTCACACAGTCATAGCGAAACAACATTCTGAATAAAACGCAAGACTTTGTCTTGCGTTCTCGTGATTTTAGCCATCCGAGATCGTTTAAGGCCTCAAATACTTTTATTACAAAAATACGTATTTTTGTAATAAAACGCGTATTTGAGGCCTTAAACGATCTCGGATGACTAAAATCACGAGAACGCAAAATTTTGCGTTTTGTTCAGAATGCCGTTTCGCTATGACCGTGCGAATTTCGTGTCATTCCAATATGGTAAAATTATAAACGAAAAATATTTTCGTAAATACACAAATTTATACATACACCCATCTACACATACACAAATATACATACAACCACATATACACAAATATACATACACCCATCTACACATACACAAATATACATACAACCACATATACACAAATTAAATATTAATACAATCACATATACACAAATATACATACAACCACATATAAACAAATATACATACACCCATCAACATATACACAAATATATATACATACACCCATCAATATATACACAAATATACATACACCCATCCACACATACACAAATATACATACACCCACACATACACAAATATACATACACCCACATATACACAAATACAAATACACCCACATATACACAAATATACATACACCCACATATACACAAATATAAATACATCCACACATACACAAATATACATACACCACACATTTACAAATATACATATATAGAGAGAGAGAGAGAAAGAGAAAGAGAAGAAGCTCACGGTCGTGGTGGTGGTGGCGGCGGTGCCGGTATGTGGTGGTGGTGGTGGTGGCGGCGGCGGTGGTGCCGAGCTTTTGGGGGTGGATCGAGAGAGAGAGACCGAGAGTAGAGAGAGAAAGAGGCTGAAATGGGTTTTAAATTTTGAGAGTGAGAGAGAGAAGAGGGAAGATAAAAGAGTTTCAAGTTTTTTTGTCGGGACCTATTACAGCGGTTCTTATGTGAACCGCTGTAATAGGCCGTTTTTTTTTTAATTTTTTTTTTAAAAAATATACCTATTACAGCGGTTCTGAGAAGAACCGCTGTAATAGGTCCCGCGGTCAACCCTATTACAGCGGTTCACCCATGAATCGCTGTAAAAGGCCCCTCCGTTCAGAGGTTTTTAAAACACCGCTGTAATAGGTGCGCTGTAATAGACCATTTTTGTAGTAGTGACATTCGTAACGGATACCAAAATTAAATTAGTAGGGCAAAGTTATGGGACGAAAAATGCAATTTTCTCTAGAATTTATGAGTACTTTCATCACATAGTGATTATATTAGGGACAATAGACAAACTATTCTAATGAAATTTTATGTAGATGAAGTGTTACGCAATTTACATATGGAGGTTTTTCGAAAGTTTGAACTTATGAATTATTCGTGAATCTCATTAGATGATAATAATTTAAAAAAAAATTAACTTAAACTTTAATGTGCTTGTCCAAAAAGTATTGTTTATCAAATTATGGTCCAAAACGAAAATAGAGTTCATCTATCCTACATCCAACTTTCCAACCAATTTAAACCAAAACTAAACCAAATATCACAAAAATAAACTTATATAACATACTTATACATCAGACAAAATATAATAGTGCATAACAATCTCTTGAGAAATGTCAATTCAGAGAATGAGAGCCAATCAAACCATCCTTCTGGCCTTTTTCATTGCTCTCTTGTCACATTCAACAGGTTTTATCTAATTAAGTGCAATTATAATATTCAATTTACTAATTTTGCATTAATCATGTGATTAACTAATTAATTTCTTTCTTGATTTGGCACTATCAGGAGCTGCACCAGTTGGAGTCTGCTACGGTCGCGTGGCCACCAACCTGCCACCACCCTCCGCCGTGATCAACCTCCTCAAATCCAATGGAATATCAAGAATCCGGCTATTCAACCCCGACCCGGTGTCCCTAAAACCCTTCTCGGGCACCGGAATCGAGCTCATGATTGGCGTGCCTAATGAAATCCTCCCAACACTAGCCAATGGCACCATTTCCACTTCCCTCCAATGGCTCCAATCAAACATTTTCATCCACATTTCTCCAAATCAAGTCCTATACTTAGTCGTAGGAAACGAGGTTTTCCTAAAAGATCCATTTTACGCTCCATATGTCGTACCCGCAATTCTTAATTTGTACCAAGCTCTAAAGATGTTAGGGCTAGACGACAACATTAGGGTTTCATCGTCACATGCAGCTACAATTTTGTCCAATTCGTACCCTCCATCGGCTGGAACTTTCGATCCCAACATTAAACCACTTTTAATTCCGCTTTTACAATTTTTGCGTGACACGGGATCACCATTGATGATCAATGTGTATCCCTTTTTTAGCTACATTAATAATCGCCAATATGTTACACTAGACTATGCTTTATTTAGGTCATCGACAGTTGAGATTGACCAAAACTTGACGTATACGAATATGTTTGATGCAACAATTGATGCATTTGTGTATGCTATGGAGAGGGAAGGGTTTAGTGGAATTCCGGTGGTGGTGATGGAGACCGGGTGGCCGACTGGTGGCGGCGATGCCGCGGAAGCTGATAATGCATTGGCTTATAATGGAAATGTTGTGATGAGGGCAATGGCTAATATTGGGACACCAAGAAGACCAGGTGTTGGAGTTGAGGTTTTCTTGTTTGATCTATTTGACGAGGATGGGAAAAGTGGAGAGGAGTATGAAAAGCATTTTGGGATTTTTGGGGTTGATGGAGTCAAAGCTTATGATATTAGGTTTAACTAAAAATCAAATATTGTAAATTGTAATGTTCACGTTGTGTTACCAAGATTTGGTTGTATCATTTGTGTGGTCAATAAAATTTAACAGTATTAGCTCAGTGTAGAAACATTTAATTTGATTTGTGGCAAATTGAGTTATATATATATTATAATTAGTTGTTCTACAATTTGTAAATATAAAAAGGAAAGTCGACAGAATATAGATACATTATAATTTGGGCAAACTTTACCCCAAACTATAGCACTCGTAACAAATACCCCCTGAACTGTGTTAAAAAATACACTTACCCCCTTATATATTATAGAATTGCCTTAATTATCCTTAAACATTATTCTTCTTCTAATTTTTTCATTTTTCTACCATTTTTTTTCTTTTGCACAATTTTTTTAATGCATACATTAGTTAAAGTTTACCCACTACATCAATATTAATTACTTATATTAGTACTTAATAATTAAAAGTATCTTTAGTACTATGATTAAACATATATTGTAGTAAACTAGGGTATTGAAAGGGCATATATATATATATATATATATATTGTTGTCAAGAAATAAATAAAAGATATTAAATTTATTTGGATAATTTAATTTTGTAACGATGCATTATATAAATTTTGTCAGCAAATTAATTTAACGTTAGTGCTAAAAATGTTGCTAGTTATTATATTGTGTACCTTTTAACTCATGTATGTAATAAAAGAATTTACGAAAAAAAAAATGGTGGAAGAAAATAAGAAGAATAATAATGGTTAATTGTACTTAAGACAATTCTATAATATAGTATGGGGTAAATGTATTTTTTTAACAGTTCAGGAGGTTTCATTATAAGGGCTAGAGTTCAGGTGCACAAAGTTCCTTATAATTTTATCAGTTTTGATCTTAATCCTATTATATATGATCTGTTTTTTAACCGGGCCAGACACATTATGCCCAACATTTCTGTGCCTATTCTTTGGACTTGAAACCTAGCTTAATGGGTCCTGTCCAATATCAACATATACCAATTTTATCTGTCATGGGCACGTACTCTAGTGGGTAGCATGAAATTAACTCCAATTTAGACTGTGATGGTTGTGATTATTTGAAGTTTGAACTAGACAATTCTAATGCATAATCTTTTCCTTAAACTTTCAAAATTGAACATTCATATACCTTTGGGTTACGAATAAGGATCCTTAATTATGTCGAGCGGATATAGTCTGTTTATGTCCACACTGTTTTTTTTTCTTTTCAAAGTTTGAACTATAAGTAGAAATGGTAGTGCAGTCGAGATGAATTTCGAACTGGTGGAAATAAACAAGATAAAGAGAAGCATAAGATGAGACTGGAATTTTACCATGGTTCAACCAAATTGCGTACATACATGAGTCAACACTAGATTTCACATCATCATCTTTCAGAGTGCTACAAATGAGAAAATTCTATGTTAACACAAAATACGCTATCGAACCGTTAGATTTGACCTAGAATAGAATTACCCCTACAAATGGGAGAATATTACAATGTACAAGTCTATATACATAGAGTTGGAAGACTTAATACACAAGGAATTTAAACCTAGTCTCAATAGAAACACAATCTTACTCATATAGGAAATACAATCTTAATCCTAGTCAAAATCATTCTATGCAATCTTAGAGAATAGATATGTGAGAGATCTGACACCAACCTTGAAAAAAATCCTTGGTGTAAAGATATCGACAGACGAGATAACCAAGACAGTTGTCATCCAGCGAGTAGGCGTTGTGCCATACTAGACGAAAGAGGTCCATGGAGGAGCTATTTTTAACCCCTACGCCAATTACAGCTCCAGCTCTGCGATCTGCCTAACTAGTATCACGTCATGCCTCCATGGTCCATAGTGCCACTAACTACTCTCTCGACACTGCGTTTATACCTTCATGGGTTTCGACTATGTGGATCTGCCTCATTGGATCTATAACCTTACCTCTAGCTCTGCTGGGTGTTCATCGGTTTGGTTGGATTTTTCAAAAATTTGGGATCAAAACTGAACCAAACTGATCGGTCAGTCCGGTTAAAAACCTAACTCTTTTTGGTCTGGTCAGCACGGTTTTTTGGTCCCAAACTCTTTTTGGTCTGTTCATCGGTTTGGTTGAATTTCATTTTTTTTTTTTGAAAAAATTAGCTTTTTTCTGGAAAACCTACTTCAGTTTTCAGTGCATCAAGGGTTACAAAACATCACCTTTCATGTTTACCACTGATTGTTTTTCTGAGTAAATGTGAAATTTACGGAAAGCGGTTCAAAAAGTTTTCTGGAAACAAAACTTCAGCTTTCATGTTTAACCACAAGCTAGTTAATCTAGGAGTGCATCGACGCAACAATTATGAAGTGAGAATTGGAGTATGGAGTAGAGTAGTTTGCTTTGCAGACGTGAAAATTGTGATGAATTGGCGTCTTTTCTTTTCCCAAAAGTTGTCAATTGGACTAGAAATTAGGATACACATTTTTAGGTTTTATATATTTTTTCTCATTTTTTTATAATATATATATATATATATATAATTTTTATTTTCGGTTTGGTTTGGTAACTGAACCAAGGAACCAAAACCGAACCGAATAACTGAAATTAAGAAAAAGAAAATGAAAACTGAACTCATTTTTTTTGGTTTGTTTTCAATTTGAACCAAAACTTCGATTTTTGGTTCAATTTAGGTGGATAACCGAAGTGTGCACACCCCTAGACTCTGCATTTCTACCTTCGTGGCACCACCCCTCACTAGGAGGGGCTATATCGGCCGTCCCAACCTATTTAACACTTTGAAATCGATCCGTTTGTGGCTAATCGGACAACTTTTTTTTTTTTTGTTTTGTTTCAGCTTCCAATATCAACTCTCGTTGGGAAAGCTATATTGCTTTACTTTTCCAAGAATTGGCGTCCTCTATTCCATTCTTAATTTCCTCGCCTAACTCATACAACTATATCAAGAAATCAAAGCAAATGACAACAAATTTTAAGTGATCTTCAACTCGAGTGACAAAGATCAAATATCTTTCTAAAAATTAATTCTTGTAAAAGATACCCTGGGTTGCTTGTCAAAGATAAGCAAAAAGACGATTGTGCGAGACACTAAATCGATCTCAATGATCTCGTATTATTATAATTAATACATATGGTCAAATCTAGTGAGTTTGTCATAACTATGACTCTTACTTGACTGAGGTACATAAACAAAGGGTTTATACTTATACAGTATTTACGATTGGAAGGTTGCGGAATTATCCTATCATTCGTTTTCGTTTGGGCTACGAAGTGGGCCACGTGACTGGCTAGATGTTACCCACTTCCTTTGGTTTCCTCTTATTGCCAAACGAAACGAACCTAAAGAGTCGCGCTAAAGGATTGATAAAAAAAATGAACAAAGGAGTTTGTATTTTTCTTCTAGGAGTTTTAATTTATTGGATAAATTAAATGATTAATTATTCATTAGATGAAATAATTAATTAAAAGGGTAAGATTAATTATTAATTAATTTCCTATGGAAATATATTAATGAATTAATTTATCTAATTAATTTGGTTATTTAATTAAATAATGTATTTATTGGATATAATAAATTATTAATTGAATAAAAAATTAATTAAAATAAAAGAATCCCGGGCCTTGAAGAAGGCATCCTATTAGGCCTTAGTGGGAGTCCATGACGACTCCCAATTTACAAGGGGTGTTTTGTTTTGTCTTATTCAATAAGTCAATAAGATATATAAGGAGTCTTTTGACTTGGAACTAGCAATAGACTTTCATAACTCTCCTAGAAAGAAAAGAAAGAAAAAAATCCTCCTCCCCTCTCTAATACTAGTCGTCGCACCTTAGAGAAAAATAGTGGGAATTTTGTCGTCAATCAATCCGTGCGTGATAATTTAGAGACAACGTAATTTCGTTGTTCGGATCAAATTCAAGAAACTTGAAGAATTCAAGAATTGAAGATTATACGTGGATTGAAGAAATCAAGGATTCATCAATTCAAGTTTCAAGTGAAGAATAAGATTTTTCAACCACTTCGCTTCAACAGGTAAGTAGTTATTCGTAAAGCGGAATTGTCAATTCGAATATGCAATCAAAGAAATCAACTTTGAGTTTTAAAATAAAAATTTTAAAATCCTTTCGCTGCGTTTATATTATTTTTCGTGAAACCCAACAGAGTGGATTATTGATTCTGGCGCCACAGATCATATGGTTGCCAGCTTATATAAACTGTATAATGTTGTTCACATTGATAATGATGACATGTCTATAAAACTCCCTAATGGATCTTTTGATATAAACTTTAGTATGGATATAACTTTATTTTTTGAAATTTGCACTTGTTTTGAATGTATTTACATTTAAATACCGGATGACTTTTATTTTTGGTTGTTTTTATATTAAATCATTGATTCGATGTTATTTATTTTATTTGAATGCGTTTGTGAGAACAAAATAGACAAAAAAATGTCCAAAAATAGAAATCGACCGGATTCGCTGGCAAGGCAAGCGAGGTATTAAAAAGGGATAATTACGCTGATCTCCCCAAATGAATGGGCTAATTACTACCCTTTCCCCTCAACTAAGCGTAATTTAAAACACTTCCCCTGCCGTCAACCTACATTTTACAATTTCCCCACTCCGTTAACTTTTTTAACGGAACAAGCTGACATCATGGCTATTTTTTTTCTTTCAAAAATCCGATTTTACCCTTTTTTTGACTTTGACTGTTTTATTGGACTATCTTACCTTTGCATATGATTGAGGTATATGTAATAAAATGAATAAAATGAGTGTGATTGTGACGTATCTGTAATTGCTAATAAAAAATTATTTAATTTAATCAATAAAATTTAAAATTATTGAAATTTGATTTACTTAAAATAAATTAGTTTAATTAAAATAATTATCAATTAAGTTAAAATCCATTGATATTGTAAGTTACTTAAATCAAATGATTTAATCCACTTTATTAAATAATTAAGTAAAAACTAATAATTCACTTTATTAAATAATTAAGTAATAACTGATAATTCACTTTATTAAATAATTTACTTAGAAACTAAATAAAAACTAATAATTCACTTTATTAAATAATTAAGTAATAACATATAATTCACTTTATTAAATAATTAACTTAGAAACTAAATAAATTATCATTTACTTAATTATATCGATTTAATTAAAACAACTAATTTAAAACTAATTTATCTAAATCCTGATAAAGGTCAAAAATGTCATTTTGTTAGTTCTATTAGGATTTTTGAGGATCTGTTAACTCGAGGGGAGGTGTTTGTAATCATGCATGGTTGAGGTAAGGGGGTTGTAATTAGCCCATTCATTTGGGGAGATCAGTCTACCCCTCTTATTTAGTGTAATTAAAGTCTAATTCGCTTATTTTTGGCACATAACAAACATCCGACTCTTATAATAAAAGTTTACAATAAACCCCCTCTAACTAACAGTCGTTAGTCAAGCGTGACGGAAAGTGTAATATGTTAATCTTACGTCTATTTTTAATAATATACTTTTTAATTTTCTTTTTATTATTATGACCTTATATATATATATATATTTGTTTTCTTTCAACTTATATTTACTAATTGGTTTGATATTTTTTTGACAATTTAAAAATATAGATTTATCTGCATTAAATTATGATATTGCACCTAATATAAACTGAAACTCGGCATTTTTTCTCTTTTTTTAAATAATATTCAAAGTGGCATACATTCAAATTTGAACTTCACTATCAAGATCTTAACAAGTTTTTAGGAAAATCATTTATTTAAAACTAAATTGAAAGTTACAATTACATTTTCTTTAATATGAAAAATTACATTCACCACCATAAGACAAAATAGGAAATGTACAAAATATTTTTTGAAAATGTTAGCAAATTCCATTATTTTTCTAACAGAAGGGGGCGATTGTAAGGTTTTATTATAAGAGGGGGGTATTTGTTATGTGCTTAAAATAAGCGGACTGGACTGTAATTACACCAAACAAGAAATGTAACTAGGTAAGTAGTGTAATTACAATACCCGACTCATACGCGTTCCATTGTCATTCCTAATAATATTATAGTTCTACAACTTATTTTACTTATTCCAGAACCACATTATTAGAAGTAAAAAAGAACCTGACAATGTATTTTCTAGCATACAGATGATTTGCTGTCTTCTGATAACATTACAACATAAATCATTACACAATACCCGTTTTTTTTTTTTTTTTTTGGTTGCAAAAAAGGTTAGACGGGGAAGTCTAATCCCTCGGGCGCCGGGTCACGCAATACTACTACCTAATTATTCCTCCAAGAACAACAAAAAAATACTAGTGTAGCTATCGTATAAGGCTAACTAGTTCTAGATTCACAACAAAATTTACTTATCGGCCTTTGCCTTTCGATTGTCCATTTTGGTCCAACCCATCCAACCCATTTCCAGGGTTATTCGCGGGTAAAGCAGGCAGTGGAAAATCATATGGAACTAACATTTCAGGTGATACACCGGCAACAAAAAGATTGCCTTGGGGGTCATATTGCCAGAATATTTCTACCATAAGCCCTCTCGGGTTCTGACGAGTTTTGGATCCTGGAACATCTACGAATCTAGCCCCTGTTGGAGCCTGCATAATTGTTGTCATATACAAATGTAGAAAACGATTTGTACAGAGACATCTTATCGGGTCCAAGGACATCACAACCATCAACCATGTCGGGTTCCATTTGTGGGTCCTGTATATTAATGGCCATAATGTCCCCGGAAGAACAAGCTCCGAGACTGTCTAAGAATTACACAACTTCTTTTGTTTGCGTGCAATGGAATGTAAAGAAAAAAGGTATACTCAAATTGCATGATACTTACAGAAACAGGAATTCCTGATGGTAGATACACCGTTTGCATGCTTTGAACCGTTGTAGTGGTCTCCACAGTGTCCCTGCTCTCCAACTCTGCTTTATTTGCAATGTTTAGGAAAACTTCCTCCAGCGTCGCTAGTCCTATCTCGGCATTCAAAATTCCGAATTGCCTCTCTCTACTTTCTAGATCGGAAAAGAAATCCTGACAGGTTCGCAACGAAAATTTATAAAAAGATAACAAATGCAACAGGAACGAAAATTTTACTATCAGAAGTTCAGTAGCTTTTCAAGACATACTAATCTATAACAGTTGAATTTTTCATTGGAATTTATGATGGGGTTAGTGGAATCGGATCAAAGGGATCAAGAGTCGAGAAGAATTAGCATCAGAAGGGATTGAGAATTCAACATTGGAGTTTAAAGCAGCAGTGATCATCTCGGCATTTGGCTTGATCGTGTGGCGTTGACCAAAATTACCATGGCGATGGCGTGTTTTGACAGTGATTTTTTCCCTTTATTTTGAGGTTTCCACCATAAATTTTGTGTCATCTTATGCTTCAAAATTTTCTTTGTTCTTATTGATTTCCAGTGTTGTTCATCCATCGAAACCACTCGATCCTGTTAAAACTTAAACGAGACATTTTATTGACGAAGATTTAAGAACAACACAAAAAAATAGAATGTGATTGTAATATTACAACAAATGTGTAAACTCAATCTACTCACAATCAAATCAACAACACAATTAGTTTGTGTGACTTGAACGTACTCAGTACAACCGAAAGCTGAAAAGTTGAGCCAAACCTGTAACACTAGATGCCAAGGAGGCTACTTTACTAACAATACGCAGCGGAGAAATGATGGAAGTAAAATAACTTCTTAACAATGGAAGTGAGAAAAAAAGTTGAGAGTGACTCTTTTCTTATGTATAGAATTTCAGCTGTTTCACATGAGACAAAGGGTTGAAGAGTATTTATATAATTCTTCCAATCCTATTGGTTCAATATTACACAAACACCCTCCAGCTTAAGACACGGATCTGGAAGGATCTGGAAGAGGAAGCAGTTGGGCCAAATAAGCAACTGGGCCGACAATAAATGAAGCTTGACAAGAGACAAGGTGGGCCGCTGGGCTATTGGGCCACTCCTCTAATTTAACACCTCCCCCCTCAAGCTGAACGGGGCGATGGATATCGACGAGGCCAAGATTATCAACCAACGAACAGTGTTGCAATTTTCCAAGGGCTTTAGTGAAAACATCTGCTACCTGTTTGTTAGATGCAATAAACTGAGTTAAAATAGTTCCGTCTTTAACATAATCACAAACAACATGACAATCAATTTCGATGTGTTTTGTTCGTTCATGAAAAACCGGGTTTGCAGCAATATGGAGGGCTGCTTGATTATCGCAAAAAGAACTGACAGGCTTTAGATTAGTAATCCCTAAATCAGAAAAAACACCCAAAATCCATACTAATTCACTACAAGTGACGGACATAGCACGATACTCAGCTTCAACTGAGGATTTAGACACCGTACTCTATTTTTTACTTTTCCACGAAATAAGAGAATTGCCCAAAAAAATACAAAAGCCGGTAACAGATTTTCGAGAGAGAGGGCACGAGGCCCAATCGGAATCACAATAAGCAGATAACTTTAACTCAGAATTTTTTGAAAATAATAGCCCTTTTCCCGGAGAATTTTTAAGATATCTCAACACTCGTAAAGCAGAATTTAAGTGGGATTGTTTCGGGGCATGCATAAATTGACTGAGAACTTGTATGGAAAAAGAGATATCGGGGCGAGTAAGAGTTAAGTAGATCAACTTACCAATAAGGCGTTGATAAACAGAGATATCCTCTAAAGGAGGATCAGAGTCACTAACCGTCAGATCCAGCTTCAAGTTTTGTTCCTTCGGAACAGCAGCAGGTTTACACCCAAGTAGACCAAAATCAGTGAGCAAATCTAACGCATATTTGCATTGATTTAAAACGAGGCCCTGACTAGACCTGGCAACTTCCAATCCCAAAAAATATTTAAGGAACCCCAAATCTTTAATATGAAATTGGAAAGTAAGAAACTTTTTCAACTTATCAATTTCAGATAACGAGTTACCGGTAATGACAATATCATCCACATAAATGAGAAGAGCAACAAAACCAGATTTATCATTTTTTACAAAAAGAGAGTAATCATGACGACTTTGATGAAAACCATTTTCTTTTAAAGAGACAGAAAACTTTTCATTCCATTGACGGGTGCTTGTTTCAGCCCATATAGGGATTTCTTAAGCTTACAAACTCTAGTATCATCTTTAGAAAAGTAACCTAAAGGGAAGGACATATAAACCTCTTCTAGTAATTCACCATGTAAAAAAGCATTATGAACACCCATTTGATAAAGGGGCCAATCATGTATAACATCAATAGATAATAAGGCACGAACAGTAACAATTTTGACTACAGGTGAGAAAGTTTCGTGAAAATCAATTCCTTCTTTCTGACTAAAACCCTTAGCTACTAATCTAGCTTTGTAACGTTCAATTTCACCATTTGATTTATATTTAATTTTATAAATCCATTTAGAACCTATGGCTTTCCTATTACTAGGAAGAGTACTGAGTTCCCAAGTGTCATTTTCTTTTAGGGCAGCCATTTCTAAATCCATGGCAGCCTTCCATTTAGGGTCTTTAAAGGCTTCATAAAACGTAGTTGGTTCTCTCAATTTATTTATCGCAGAAACAAAACACATATGGTCTTTACCTAATGACTTATAAGATAAAAAATCAGAAAGAGGATAACTACAATTAGAATTACCACATACATTAAAGGAAAGATCATAATCAGAGAGGTAAGGAAGAGGTCTAGAAGACCTAACAGATTTGCGAATTTGTTTTTCCTCATTGTGGACTCGGGGATCATTTCGTCCCATTGAGGGCGCCATAGTATCACCAATAATAGAGAGGAGGGGATCTGCAGAAGAAGAAGTCTCAGATTCACTACCATTATTTGAATCATCACATGAATCAGTTGAGACATGGAAGTCACCCTTATTACCCACATTATTGGTGACATAGTCATCATCATCGACTAAAAAGTTAGTGTCGTCAAAAAAGGCATCGCTGTTCATTTGATCAATCGTAGAACCCGACTGAATTTGGGTTTTAAAAGGATATACCGTTTCATAAAACTTTACATCACGAGATAAGATAAACTCATTGTTTTCTAGATTAAGGAGCCTATAGGCTTTCTTTGTTTCTGAATATCCCATAAAGACACATTTAGATGCTCGGGAATTAAACTTATCTTTATGGCCTACTATGGTAGCATAGCACAAACAACCAAAGGATTTTAAAAGGGTAAGATTTGGTTTGAAGTTAAAAATTAATTCAAACGGGCTTTTCCCATTTAAGACAGATGATGGGGTTCGATTGATCAAATAAGCAGTGGTGAGAATGCATTCAGACCAATACACTAACGGACAGGCACTTTGAAACAGCAAGGAGCGAGCAACATTGAGAATATGTCTATGTTTTCTCTCGGCAATCCCATTTTGTTGGGGAGTATTAATGCACGAGGTCTGATGAATAATGCCTTTGGCTTTGAAAAACATTTGAAGATCATTATTTGTAAACTCGGTACCATTATCACTTCTGACAATTCGAACATTTTTATCAAATTGAGTAGAAACCATTTTCACAAAATTTTTTATAATGTCACAACAGTCAGATTTATGAGATAGTAAAAACAACCATACTCCTCGTGAAAAATCATCCACAACAGTCAAGAAGAATCTATAGCCAGAATGACTAACAGTTTTATAAGGACCCCAAACATCTAAATGCACAAGCTCAAACAAATGTGTAGATTTGTGCTCACTAATAGGGAATGGTTCCCTTGTTTGTTTAGCACAGTGACAGGTTTCACATAAAGAAGTGCTTAAACCATCTTTAAACTTAAGACTTGGTTGCAAAATTTTTAAAACATTGTCAGAAGGATGTCCCATACGAGCATGCCACAAATTGTAAGAGCAAGTGTTATTCACATAAATGGACGGTAAGGTTTTAGATGAACCTGAAACATTTCGAAAGAAATAAAGACCATTTGATTCGTCACCAATCCCCAGGAACTTTCCACTTTGAAGATCCTGAAGAGTACAAGAATCCTTAGAGAAGGTTACACAACAAGAGTTATCACGAGTAAGCTTTGAGACAGATAAAAGGTTGAATTTAAAATCAGGTATGACAAGAACATCATTCAAAACAATGTTGGGAATCAAGTTTAAACACCCAACATGTTTAACCTGAACTTGGGAACCATTGGGTAGCTTAATGTACATATTCTTGTGCTCGACAGATATAACATTATAAAGATTGTAAAAGTTTGAAACCATGTGATCAGTGGCTCCCGAGTCAATAATCCAACCCTCATTTTTAGCATCTGACAAGAAAGAGTTGGAGGACATACCTACCATATTGACCTTGATGTCCTCTAACTCATTTTCAGCACTTACGAGTTTAAGGATCTTATCATATTGTTCAGAAGTGAAGTTAGGAACAGTAACAGAATCTGAAACGGAACTATCAGACAGAGCAGAATTAGCATTCTTGCCAGAAATTAGATTGACATTAGATCGTTTAGAGCCTTTGTAATCCTTAGGAAATCCAACAATCTCATAACATCTATCAACAGTATGACCTTTACCACCACAGTGAGAGCACACATAGATAGTTTTCTTAGGAACATATTTTCCAGAATTATTACTAGATTTGTTAGCAAAACTGTTACTGGAATTTTTCACAAAGAAAACAGAGTTATTTTTATCATTAGAAGACTTAGCAGATGAGTGTCTATGAGTTTCTTCTTGTGATACAATATTAAAAGCCTGCATGACATTGGGAAGGGGATCTTTCATTAAAATTTGACTGCGAATAGACAGATATGAATCATGTAAACCCATCAAAAATTGCATAAGTTTCATGCTCTGATCATGCTTAGTAAATTTTTCAGAAGCAGCACAAGAACAGGAAGGTAAGGCAATTAAAGCAGCATATTCGTCCCACAAAAGTTTGAGTCGAGTATAATAAGCAGATATAGAATCAGACCCTTGACTTATTTGAGCAATTTCCTGATGAAGATTAAAGATTCTAGAACCATCTACTTTATTGTAAGTCAGATTTAAATCAGACCAAACATCAGATGCTTTAGTAGCAAAGACAAGACTCGCATACAACTCCTTAGACACAGAGTTTAAAATCCAAGATAAAACCACAGCATTACAACGATCCCATTGGTTTTGAAGAAGGGGATCAGTGGGGTAGGGGACAGTGCCATAAATAAAGCCCAACTTATTTTTGCCAATCAAAGCAATAGTCATAGCTCTACTCCATATCGCCTAATTATTGCAGCCAGTTAATTCATATGATATCAGGTTTGTGCATGTAGAGCCAGAAGCATGCAAATACAAAGGATTGTTGAAATCTAAATTAGAGGTTACAGTTTTAGTAAGATCATGAGATGTAGAAGAATTAAGGTCAGCCATAGTTAACACGGAAGCACACAGGCAAACCACGAACAACCAAGAATACAAACTTGAACGGAAAAAAAAAACCGAAATACCACCGAAACTATAAAATCGAAGTAGATTGGTCAGATTCAAACTCCGAACCACAGATCCACTCAACCAACAACAGTGCAAGCCTTTAGGAGATAAATCCTGAAAGAACAACACAGACCACTTGTCAAATCACACGCGAAGTTGACAAACAATAAGGATCCGATAAAATTAGAACGATAAATCAAGCAAATAAACACTGTGTTTCAAAGGAATTAAAAAACCGAGGGTCGAAAAAATCAGATTCGTCAGTGGCCGCTCAAACACGGAGCTCGTACCACCACCAGTATAAGATACCTGACGAACAACAAGGATCACTGATTAACACAGTCAGATCAGATAACAACAACAGTGTACAGATCTGTAGCAAAATACCAAAATCTAAACAAACAAAAAAACAATGAAAAAGAAGCTGATTAAATCAGACGACTTAACACCACCGCGTTTTTAAAGAAAAAAAAAACACGAAAAACTCAATGAATCCGTAACCTACAGGGACGGAATTCAAGCACAAGGACCAGCCGTGAGCAGTATACCACACAAATCCGAAATGATCGAACTCCCACAGACTACCAAGATGCACAACAAGAAACAAGGACCGAAGAAAAAACGAAAAACAGAGCCTAATGCTCTGATACCATGTTAAAACTTAAACGAGACATTTTATTGACGAAGATTTAAGAACAACACAAAAAAATAGAATGTGATTGTAATATTACAACAAATGTGTAAACTCAATCTACTCACAATCAAATCAACAACACAATTAGTTTGTGTGACTTGAACGTACTCAGTACAACCGAAAGCTGAAAAGTTGAGCCAAACTTGTAACACTAGATGCCAAGGAGGCTACTTTACTAACAATACGCAGCGGAGAAATGATGGAAGTAAAATAACTTCTTAACAATGGAAGTGAGAAAAAAAGTTGAGAGTGACTCTTTTCTTATGTATAGAATTTCAGCTGTTTCACATGAGACAAAGGGTTGAAGAGTATTTATATAATTCTTCCAATCCTATTGGTTCAATATTACACAAACACCCTCCAGCTTAAGACACGGATCTGGAAGAGGAAGCAGTTGGGCCAAATAAGCAACTGGGCCGACAATAAATGAAGCTTGACAAGAGACAAGGTGGGCCGCTGGGCTATTGGGCCACTCCTCTAATTTAACAGATCCCTAACAATTTAATCTTCAGAAATAAGTAATTTTCGGAATTTAAAAAGTTTCTCACCTCTAGCTGATTCTCTTTCTCACGTGGAATGACAAAGGTCAGGAAATACTTGTTCTCCTCTTCTGGCATCACACTTAAATGCTGCAATACCAAATTAGACAAAAAAAATGGGGAAGAATTTCATGTCAAAAGAAACAATTTAGTTTCAGACAACCTGGAAATCTGTTAACATGAAAAATCAGGGAATTAAAGTTACCTGTTTAAAATAATCTTTGACAGCATTACGACGCTCCAAATGAACGTCAGCCTGCTCGTTTGCACCATCGACTTTAGGAAAGCTAACTTTAGCAGTAAAACCAGTTCCAAATTTAGATTTCAGCAAAGTCGAGTTCCCAGCACAACGAAGCTTTCCTTTCGCCATTATTCCTATTCGATCAGCTAAAATATCAGCTTCCTCCATGGAATGCGTTGTCAGGATGATGGATCTACCTATCTTTGCAGACTCAATCACATTCCAAACATGTCTACGAGCTACAGGGTCCATTCCGGTTGTCTGAGAAAACCGAAAAAATGAACTTTTTTTTTTTGGGTAAATTACATACATCCCGGACCCTAATTACGAAAAAAGGCCCGAAATTTGAGAAATTACATAAATTTCGGTGTCATTAATAACATATTAAGATTTCACTCGCTTACAGGTATCTTGGTAATTTGTGAAACCTGAGGGGGTTCTTGGTAAATACCCAATAAATAAGAGGTGTGCATGTGATTATCCCTTTTTTCCAGGCATTTTAGTGTTTGGTGGCTACCATTTTCTCAGGAATAATTTCTTGAAATTTCTTACCGGTTCGTCCATGATCACGAGTTTTGGATCTCCTATTAGCGCGATTGCAACGCTGAGGCGGCGTTTCATTCCACCACTATATCTGCGTGCCGTTAGATTAGCAGATCCAGAAAGTTTCACCTGATCCAACAATCTTCGAGCTTCCCGGTAAAAGAAAAAGAAAAAACTATTTTCTCAGATTATGTTGTCCATGAAGATGTGATTTACGAATTATAAGGAACAACGGAATCACATTTTCTCTTGTTTTTCTACGTACCGGTTCAAGTGAGGCCCCGGGCAATCCTTTAATGCTGGCAAAGAGTATTAGGTGCTCGAGACCAGTCGATCAATGAACTCCAGTGAGTGTCAAACTACAATGTTAGAAGTAAATGTAAGACTAGACTAAATAAGGAAGATATACAATAAGAGATAATTGAATTCATTGCTCACGTGCAATCCCGTTATAAGTTAACATAAAGTTGACAACAAAAGCCAGATTTTATATTCAAAAAGAAAGAAAATTTCACGAAAAGTTGAAAGTTTAGCAACGAGTTTTACGAACACTAAATCAGATGGACTAAAGTTGAATTAGTGACAAAATTAAGATGCCAGAACAAGTAGAATGAATGGAAATGTCACCTGAGTACAAACTCCCATCATACTTCTTATTTTTTGCATACCAGCAGCACTTCTAATAGAATTTCCATATACCAATACTGAAAGTACAAAAGAGTATTTCTCAGTTCATTGACGATTAACTGCTATAAATCGATTTATTTTTCAAATAAATGGCCTGAAAAAAAGGCTCTTTACCATCTCCACCAGTAACAGGAGTAATTCCGATAAGGCAAGAAATGGAAGTAGTTTTTCCCGCCCCGTTAGGACCTAATAGACAGAACAATTGATCCTTCGGAAAATTTAACCACAGTCCCTGAGGAAAATTTCCAGTAATACCAGTAAGAAATTGAAACAAAAAAAAGTCTTGAACACAAGAAAAAAGATTGGAAAATTGAAGTATCAGTCCCATAGGATAGGTCCCTTGCAATTTTAGCCCTATTGTTTACAAATATAGTCGCAACCGTTGGAAAACAGAGAAAATCGTTAGTTTCATCATGTGGCTGGCATGTGACCATTGCTTAATTTTCACAAATCTATCCAATTTATCCCATACTCGGCACATGTCATGATTGAATTTCTATCCGTTTTTTGACGGATGAAATGGAAATTTCAAAAAGAAGAATGATAGGGGACTATTTTTGCAACTTTTGAATTATGAAACTAAAATTGCAGTAGACCCTTTCATATGGAACTAATATTGTAATCTTCCATAGAAAAAATGTACCTTGACCGCTGTAAAAGGCTTCATCTTGGTGCAAACACAACAACAACAACAAAAGAAACATCTCTTGCAAGCGCATTTTCTCCCTTCGTATTTCTTTCTAAGGCCGCGGAACTGAACAACAACATTAGGATCTATACTTCCTGCCTTCGCTTGTTGTTTTGTAGAATTTTCTTCTTCAACAACAGTCTCATCATTTTGATCACCATGCGGAATAGAGCCTAAGCCGAAGATGTCCTCCTCTAAAACAAGAACGATATAAAGAAAATGAGTTGCGAGTAGACGTTAAAGTGCTGGAAATAAGCTTTAAAATTTCTTTACTTTATATTTGTTCACAACGAATAATAAATTTATAGTGTTTATTATGATTGTATATTACTTTTATTGCTTTATTTTTGTGATATTCTTATTATGGATTTTATATTTAGTTCAGTTTTGCCACATGATTTCTTACAACTCAATGTCCATCTTTTCCCTTTATATTTTTCTTCAACATTTTTTTGTTTATCGAATCGAAGAGAAAAGATAGTTGATTAATAACTGATCAAATCGGTGTTTGGTAATTCATTTGGTTGACAAAATATTTGGTCAACCGAGAACTCGTTTTTGTTCGGTTCACTTTTTACTTAATGAAAACTCCCCTAATTGTAGTCGCGATCAACTGTCAGAATCTGCACTTAAGAAATCAGATCATGATTTAGAACAAGCGAGACACAACATCAAGAAAATACTAACCTTCGAGCTTTCCATTGCCTCTTCCAGTCCTGTAGTTAGGTTTCAGAAAGTATAAATACGATTTCCTCGAACCAGCAGAATTTGGAATCACATTGTCAAGATAGATCGCCAAAATAATCCACAACAAGATTGTACCTACCAACCACTTGAAGAAGTAGCTCTGGAAAATACAAGTTTTAGAAAGTGGTTAGCTAAAGGTAAAACAAATAATCCTTAACACAATAATTTTTTAAAAAAACATGAAGATAAATATCCCAATCATAAGAGCAAGTCAATTTGTAAACCAATAAACCGGGAAATGCTAGCCCGAATCTGATTTGGCCTAACCCAATTGTAATTCACTTGATTTGTGGAATGATAAGTATAATTCACTCATTTTGTGAATTACAATTGAGTTTGACCATAACAAATTTGGGGTATAATTTTCCATGTATGCTTGCAGCCAAAAATGCATACCAATGGATAACAGACTCCAGGATCATCAAAAATGTCACCAGGACCGCCATAATCGCACACTGACAATTGGCGCCAGCCGATACCATTTCCTTTTGATGCTGCGTTTAGTTTATTCAGGCCACCGTTGAATGGGTTGGAAGGGAAAAATGACCATAGCATTCAAAGAAAGGGTTTCTTGCGACTAGTATAGATCCTCAAAATCATGGTAAATGGCTGAGATAGAGTAAGAAGTATGATGACATATATGTTAGTACTCGTTGTATTATGACTGAATTAGTCAGGAGTTCGAATCGTCTATTTCAGTATTTGATGTTTCATCTTATATTCCATATATGCATAGTTGCTTTTTTTTTAAAAGGAAACGATAAGATATATTACTTAGAAAGCAAGGAATTAGACAAAAGAAGGTCGAGAGTTTGGGCCGGTAACTCAAGAACAGGCTCTTGAATTACCACCGCTGCTCTAGTAAGAGAATGAGCAACTACATTACCTAAGCGCTTAACGAAGGAAAGAGACATAATGCGAAGAAAAAGACAATGAAAAAGAACGAGCCTCTTGGCAGATAGCCCCAAGAGGCGAAAGGTCTCTATCCGAGTTGCGAAGTTTGTTAATGATATTAAGGCAGTCCCCCTTCCACAACAACTTTGTCCCACCCTTCTCTACGAGCCAAATGGATAGCTTCAACCGCAGCCAAAGCCTCGACATGATCCGGAGATGTAACAAAAGTCAACCGACGACAACTCCAAGCCACACAAGAACCCGATGAATCTCTGCCAACCGCCCCAACACCCATACAACCAAAAGTTTCTGAAAAAGCTCCATCAAAATTAACTTTAAAACAGCCATCTCTCGGCACAGCCCAAGATCCAGCAGAAACAGAGCACACAATCGAAGGATTCGGGACTAAAGCTTCCTGGAAAGAGTGCAGAAAGGCCTTAGCTGAACAAACTAAACCATCTGGGTCAAGAGAACAATTATCCATGAGTAACGTATTACGGTTGTACCACAAGTACCAACAAATAACCAAGAAGAAATGATAATGATCTGGTTCCAATGCTAAATGCAACTCTCGAAACCAAGATAAGATATCACCTCCCCACACAGCTAAGGCAGACAAGAGAAAAGAGTATGGCCAATATCCTCACGATCTAGTTGGCAAAACGGACAAGAGTCAGGGTCATCAATTTTTCGTTTCAGTAAATTAGAACATGTAGGCAGCGCATTAAGACAGGCTTTCCAACCAAATTTTTTTACCTTAGGCGGGATCTTAGCAAGCCAAATGAAGTCCCACGCTTTCGGATTAGCAGCAATGTATGGTTGGGTCGAAAAAGTCGGGACAAAACGCATTCTAAAATCCCGAGCTAGACGGTAGGCGCTGCGCACAGCAAATTGACCATTCTTAGTGTAGTGCCAAACAATGCAGTCCTTGGAATTAGGCGGGCCTAGAGGAATCCGACGAATAATTTGAGCATCATCCAGCTCAAAAATTTCATCTAACAGGTTGTTATCCCACCAGCCTGTGTTCGGGTCAATTAATTGTCTCACTTTAGCATCAATAGGCAGAGTGTTCTGAATGGTGTGAACACAAAAGTCCCCTGGTCTAGGCAGCCACCGGGAAGTCCAAATTCTGAGTTTGTTGCCGTTACCTACTCGCCATCTAACCCCCTCAAACAAAAGCTCTTGAGCCAACATAATGCTTCTCCAAGTAAACGACGGATTGGAACCCAGATCTGCCTCAAAAAAAGAAGTTCCATAAAAGTATTTTGCTCGGAAGACTCTAGCCATCAGACACTCCGGGTTTTGGATAATCCTCCAACCCTGTTTAGCCAACATCGCAGTATTGAAATCCCTAAGAGCTCGAAACCCCACACCTCCCTCACATTTATCTCGACAAAGTTTATCCCAAGCGATCCAATGGGTCTTTCTTGTGTCCTTGTGGTGCCACCAAAAGTTAGCCATACTAGATTCAATCTCGCTCAGAAGAGTTTCAGGTAGTTTGAAACATGACATAGCATAAGTGGGAATCGCCTGGACAACTGCTTTGAGAAAGACTTCTTTACCCGCCTGGGACAGAAACTTAGCATTCCAAGACTGAAATCTCACAATCACCCTATCCCGAATAGAAGCAAAAATCTCGCGTTTTGACTTGCCCACCACAGAAGGTAACCTGAGATATTTATCATGTTTCTCGACTACCTCGACACCCAAAAATCCCGCTAACGAATCCCTAACATCCATCGGTGTATTCTTGCTAAAGACCATAGAAGACTTATCCAAATTAATCTGTTGACCCGAGGCCGACTCAAACTTCTGAAGGATATCTTGAATGCTATGGAAAGCCGCCTCCGTCGCCTAGATATAAATAACAGTATCATCCGCGAAGAGAAGATGTGAGATTCTTGGCGCATGTCTAGAAATTGCCACCCCTCTAATAACACCTCTCCGTTCTTCAGCCTGCACCATACAACTTAAGATTTCTGCTACAAAAAGAAACAGGTAAGGCGATAAGGGGTCTCCTTGACGGATTCCCCTTTGAGGTAGTAAGTAACCAAATTGAGTTCCTGTAAGCATCACTGAGTATGAGACAGAAGTAATACAAATCATGATAAGATCAATAAAATCCCGGTGAAACCCTAACCTCACAAGAACCTTTTCGATGAAGACCCACTCGACCCTATCATAGGCCTTGCTCATATCAAGCTTAATCGCAACATAGTCGTCATGACCCGAAGTTTTATTTTTCAGAAGGTGATTAATCTCGTATGACACTAAGATGTTGTCAGAAATCAGATGACCCGGGACAAAAGCTGATTGGGTCTCCGAGATGATATTGTTCAAAAAAGGCTTAATCCTATTAGCAATAGTTTTGGAGGCCAATTTGTAGACGACATTACATAAACTAATAGGACGAAAATGAGCCACAGTCTTGGGTTGTTCACTTAGGGATCAAAACAAAATGGGTAAAATTCATCTTAGGCATAAAGATTTTATCATTAATCTTGGGTTGTTCACTTAGGGATCAAAACAAAATGGGTAAAATTCATCTTAGGCATAAAGATTTTATCATTAAGAAGTTTGAGAACACATGGCGTGATATCATGGCCAACAATATGCCAAAATTTTTGGTAAAAAACGGGGGACATTCCATCAGGACCAGGGATGCATAAGAGAAAGGGAGAAAGCTACCTCGTCTGCAGTATAATCACGGCACATGGCAGAGTTCATCTCCTAGGTAACTTTGGAATTCACATCTCGTAACACCTCTTCAAGATCATTATCAGTGGGCTGCACAGAGGTAAAGATCGCACGAAAGTATCTCAGAATAATGTTCTGGACCTCACCCTCCCTATCCTGCCAATTTCCCACCTCATCTTTGAGTTTAAGAATTGAATTTCGTCGCCTCCTTTCTATCGCACATGAGTGAAAGAATTGGGTATTTCTGTCTCCGTCTTTCATCCACAAGTCTCTGCTCCGTTGCATCCATTGAGTTTCCCCTTGTGCTCTAAGTTCCTCAAGCTCAGTTTTCATAAGGGCCTCAGAATGTCCGTGATCACACCCTTTCTAATTGCAACTAACTGCTCTTCCAACTCATTGATGCGCTTCTTTTTGTCACCAACTCCCATTCGGTTCCAGTTTAGTAACCTGAGCCTACAATTTTTTATATTATTCCAAGCAAGATTAGTCTCATTAAGAGTATGATCTGATTTCCAAGCATCTCTAATGACTCTCTCGCACTCGCTTGAACGCAACCACGCTGCCTCAAATCTGAACCGTCTCTTCTTTTTTGTTTGGGTAGGAAGTTTTGGTGGAACAAGCTGAATATGAAGCACACAATGGTCTGAAGAACTCGTAGGGAGATGTGAAACCTTCGTATCAGGGTAAGAATTCACCCAAGCAGAGTTACCACAAGCCCTATCAATTCTCAATCGAACCGTGTTCGGGGCCTCCCAATTATTACTCCATGTGAGTTTATCCCCGTGGAAGCCGAGGTCATGTAAATCTGCCCTATCCAGCGCTTCCCTGAAGCTCCTCATCTGCCATAATGGGCGGGGTCGACAACCATCCTTTTCATCCGAGGAGATAATTCATTAAAATCCCCTGCAATTAACCATCTAGAATTACCCTGTCTGCTTAAATGTTCCATCAGACGCCAAGATTCTTTCCGAAGCCCTGTAACCGGATTACTGTAAAACCCCGTAAATCTCCAGAATTGTGCATCATCACTCAAATAAACCTTAGAATGAATATGAGACGAAGACATAGATTGGAGGACCACATCACACCGTTTATCCCCCAGTAATGCTAACCCGCCACCGATACCCACTGAATCGACATTAACTCCATTCATATTAAGTCTGCTCTTCAATCTTTCAATGTACTTTTTCTTACATTTGGTTTCCGAAAAGAAAACCAACGAGGGGTTGTGGAAACGAACGAGTTCCACCAAAAAATGAACTGCCCCGGCACCCCCCAAGCCTTGACAGTTCCAAACAAGGAGACTCATTGATCCCGGCGGGGCTGCTCCGCAGCCTCCGCCGAACCATCTTCAACCATACTATCAGGACAAGTGGTTTTCGAAACGATGTTATAATACTGGAATTTCAGTCAATTTCAACATTTTCCTATTAAGCTTCACCGGGAACAATTTACGCTTAGCTTTAGAGATCTTACGTCTAGTAGGAGGATGTTTACTTTTTCGAGTTGGTGAGGATGAGATATGGAGAGGGATGTTGATCAAAATAGGGTTGATCACTGACGGTGAGCCGGGGGGAATGAGGGTAGGTTGAGGTGGCTGGACTGTAGGTGAAGTGACATTAAGCAGTGAGTTTTGGGTAAGGAGTACAGGAGGGGAGGTGAGCATGTAAGTGGTTGGGGTGCTGGAAGTGGTATTATTTTGATTCAGATTCAATTGTGAACCAATGGCCAATTGTAATGGGGGTGATTTGGGAGTTTGCAAGGGGGGCATAACCACGGGAAATTGGTTCTCAATCAAATTTGTGGTAGCCACAATCTCAGGTTCATACATAATAGGTGCACGGGATTGGACTGATTCAGAATCTCCTTCAAACACTAAATGACTAATCAGACCTTGATCCGAAATTTGAAACCCGACTACTCACCATACCAAAAACTGACACTAGAAATATCGCGAAGGCCACGCTGGTGGTTGAAGAAGACTTGCTTATGAAGGTTGAGAGAAATAAACCAAAACTCAACTATGAAAAGACAACAAAAGAAAGATAGTGGTGAGCTTCGTAACACTATATTCGTAAAAACAATCACAATAAGAAAAATAATGTAAACGACAAGATGCCAATTGATAAATTCAAAATTGTTACAATTAATGTAAACTAAGTGGCACGCATTTTCATTTTGTTGAAAATGATTTACAAGCTTAGTAGTGAGGAATAACGCACGAATTGTAATTTTTGACAATTTACTAACATAAGATAAGAATAATTTGACAATTGGTGAAATATATATTGTGACAATTTAATGATAAGAAAATGTTATAACGGCTGATTTACAGTGACAATTTAAACACAATTCTTGTTCTTTTTTAATTTGTAAAGATAATTACAGTGAGGCAAAAAAAAAAAATCCATGCTCACATATATCACTTTATACATTAATATTGTAATTTTCTAGTAAGTAATAGATTTTGATCGTCGAAAAGAAATTACTAGATTGAATTGGAACAAGAAGAACAACAAGAACAAGAATACAAAGTTGTTTTTCACGAAAACATCCCAACGGAGGATTACTCCGAAGAGTAGCGTAGAAACGAAAGTCAAGAGTGTGTTCCAAATTAACAGTGAACATCAATATGCTGTGTCAAAAAGGCCCATCACCATCATTGCCTGTCCATGATTAATATTAATATTTCAATCATAACAAATTATAGAATTTAAAGAAAAAATTAACATTAGAAGACTGAGAAGAGAGTAGAATATATATATATATATATATATATATATATATAGGTTTAATTAATTACTTGGCGATGTTTGAGCTCTTTCTCAAGAACAACAGCACTAACTTGAAAGGTGAAAGCAAACATTGCAGCAGCCATATAGAATATTCCTGAGAATTGTTCTATAAATATATTATCCACATTCATACGTTCTGACTTCAAACCTGGATGTCCATATGCCTTCAACCCAACGTTCCAGCTAAAATTTGGATCTGAAAATATAAATAAAATGGATTTCATATAAAATATTCAAAAGTAAAACTCACATTTGCTTCATATTTATTTACCAGTTTTGACATAGTGTGGAGTTTTATAGAGTTGAAAAAAAAGAACTTCTCTTCTTGTGATTTTTGTATTATTGCTCTCAAAAGTGTTGAGAGTAGGTTTGCAAACGAATTGAGTAGAATTGAGCACGATATTGTTCAATCTTGTTTGAATTATTATCGAATTTTAAAATTTGTGTTTGTGTTTGGTTTGATTAATAATGGAGTCGAGTTGTTGTTAATCATGCAGAACACTAGTGCAAGCTAGAGTCGCTTGATTTTTGCCACATATTTTATCATTCTTTACTAATCAAAGCTTCAAAACTTATATGGATCTCGAGTATGTCATTTTCAATCCTAACCAAAAGATGTGTGCCTTAAATGCCCAAGCGATTGTGCTGAAAAACAAATTAAATTATCCGGTACCTGTTTTATTTATTTAACATGACAAACCAAAGTTCGAACAACTTTTTCTACCCGATATGATTTGATAAGGCTCTGCTAGCTCGAGATCGAATGTAGAGGTTAAAAGATAGGATAATTACATCCAAACCCCCTCACGACAGATTAACCCCAACTTTTTTTATTACTCACAACCCCCTGTAGTTTGCAAAACCTTACACGATAGAATTTGCCCAAATTGAATGGTCGAAAAGTCGGAAATGCCCTTATTAAACCTTAAAAAAGAAAAGGCTAAATTACACCCAACCCCCTTGTGATCGTCTTTATTATTACTTCACCCCCCTATGATAAAAAAATATCAACTTACCCCCTCGTAATTTTTAAAATATGTTTTACTGCCTCCCTCGGGGTATTTTTGCTTATAAATTTTATTGAAAGACTATAATACCCTTGTCCTTTTTAGATATTTACACAATATAATTTTTATTTTTATTTTTTTTATTTTTATATTTTATTTTATTAATTTAATATTTTAATTATTTTCTATTTTTTTTTCTTTCTTCATCTTCCACACCACTATCTTCCTTCAAATCTTCAAATCATCATCATCATCATCATCTTCATCCAACCGCCGCCGCCGCCGCCGCCGCCGCCGCCGCCACCACCACCACCACCATCATCATCATCATCATATACAAATATATATATATATATATAATCATCATCATCATCACCACCATCTTCATCCACCACCACCAACAACCACCGCCGCCGCCGCCGCAACCACCACCATCACCATCATCATCATCATCATCATCATCATCATCACAATATATAAATATGTATATATATATATACACACACACACACATAACAGATTTGAAGGTTCAATTTCGTCAATCATCATCATCACCACCACCACCCACCACCTCCGCTGCCGCCGCAACCACCACCACCACCATCATCATAATATATAAATATATAATGTATATATATAACAGATTTGAGGCCTTCAAATCTGCATATTTCTGCAGATTTGAAGATGTGTTCTTCAAATCTGCAAGTTCGGCGGCGGCGGCGGCGGTTCGTCGGCAGTGAAGATGGTGATAGGATATATACCTAGATACACACTTATATATATATATATAAAATTAATATATATTTTTTAAATATTTTTTATAATTTTAAAAATATATTTATTATAAAAATATATTTATTATAAAAATAAGAAATTTAATATCAACCGTTCATCTCTATAAAGATCTACGGTTGTAATAAATTGAATTTAATAAAATATAAGTAATTAATCCTGACCATTGATATTTAGGAGATCAGATCCAATGGTCATCAATTCATGGGCAAAATAGTCTTTAACTGAAGAAAACTTGATAATCAGTCGCATGGCAGGCGAGTGAAGCGCGTGGGGAGGTAAATTGCTTCTTTAATTTATTCACAGGGGGGTAAGTTGATATTTTTTTTATCACAGGGGGGTGGAGTGATAATAAAGCTGATCACAGGGGGGTTGGGTGTAATTTACCCAAAAAGAAAACCAAAAAGAAAACCAAAAATGTCACTTTTAGTCCATCAACTTTTCACTTAAAATCACTTTAGTCCCTCTACTTTTAATAGCATCGATTGAATCCCTCGACCTAAAAATAGTTTCAATATGATCCCTCCTCTCAATTCCCTGTCAATTTTGGCAGGAAAGTGGCACGTGACCAACAACTCAACTTTTGAGTTCCGATCAATTTTTGTCTTTTGTATTTCTTTTAATTACAAAATGTCAATTTTGCCCTTAAAGTTGGTCTCTTGCATGGTTGGTGACCAACTTGCCGGCCAAAATTTGACCGAAAGTTGAGAGGAGAGACCACATTGAAATTAACTAATTTTTAAGTTTAGGGTCTAAGTTAATGCAATTGAAAATAGAGGGATTAAAGTGATTCTAAATAAAAAATTCAGAGACTAAAATGACGTTGCTTCTATAATATATGTTAAAAAATCAAACTACTTAAACTTGACTCATCATGTGTCAAATCAAGTTCAAATTTCAAATTGAATAATATTTCAACAAAATTTGAACAATACCTTATTCGACCAGACTCGATTGCTCCCTCCCCCCCCCCCCCCAAAAAAAATCCCATTTGAAACACTAAACATGAATAGGAGTAATTCATCATACCTCCAACCAAAGATCTACCAATTTCACGGGATGCAGCGAGTTGAAGGGGCATTTGGAACTTAAAAGTGGGATCTTCAACCTTTCTTCCAATTCTGGAGGAGACTGAATCCGTTTTGGTGCCATAGGCTATTATGGTTTCATTCATTACCTCCAAATATAAAGCTCCAGGTGTACGGCTCGGATTATCTATGATCCATTGGACCATCTCCTTTTTGGTTTGAAATGATTTTACCTGCAATCCCAATAAAATAGTGAAGTGAATTAAGTTGATGACAAATCCCGAACATATTGAGGGGGAAAAATCAATTTGTATTCGACTTTTAGTTTTTGATATTTGGTAGTTTTTCTATTTTCATTTTTATTTTCAAATATGCTAGACAACTAAAAGTGGGAAGCCCGCATTTTTCGTTCTATATCTTTCTCCAATTTTCAGTTTAGTCTCATTCGTTATAGGAAAATGCATAACTTTTAAAATATCTCATAATTAGTCCTAATTAAAATTTTAGTTCGGAATATAACGGCCAAACTCCCTGCTCCGTTAGTCAACATTTCTAACGGGTTTTTTTGGGAGAATTTGTGTGTGACTGACACTCAAACACGAATTATATTCAATATCGTGTTGATTTATCCAATATCATGTGTAACTAATGCATGAATTCTCCCCAAAAAATTAGTCAAAACTGTTGACTACCAGAAGAGGAGGGTTTGACTGTTGGATAGAAGTTTGGTCTAAAACAATATGTGAAACCTTTTAAAAGTTATTGGATGTAATTTGAGACTCCCATTATAAATGGGATTAACTTGAAAATCGGGAAAAGATATGGGATGAAAAATGCCGACTAAAAGTGTGTCCATCCTTACATTAGTTGTGAAATCTAAAGTCATGTACAAATATGTGTTATAGAAAAAATAGTTCATATCTTGTAAATAAAATAATTCCTTTGCATATCCAAAATGCTTCAGGACAAGCTCTTTCCAGAACAAAAGCCCAAATATATTTAGTTTCTTCACTTGAGGGATAGCTGAAGTGAGATAGTCATTATATTGCATGGAACTATTATGTTTTTGTGTGAATAAATAAATGGAGAATTGCTGTAAATTATTAGTTACTTGAACTATTCATAATAATATAAAAAAAAATTATTTATGGTGATTGTGAGCTAATTATCCTCGATGCCATCTTTGAAATATCATAGACAAAGAATTGGCTTAATATGCTCACTTTAATCTACTTTACATCATAAAAATGTATTTTTAATTTATACTCTTAAATGATTTTCGTGCATAATATGGACGCCCACATGCTAGTATACTACATATTTAATTTGGAGATTAGTTTCATACGTACAAGTACTTTATTAATGCAGTTATATATATAATTTCATGATGATTATAAACTTTCAATATCTAGAAAAAATTAACAATTAACTAACTGCATGATTTATACAAGTATTTTTAGTAGCAAATTACTTCAATGCTTTCTTTTTGAATTTTCAAAGGTCATACTTTTATGTAATTACCAATATATTTCTTATTAATATTCTATAGTTTCAATTTGATGTTTTTCATGTTTTACATATGTTTGTCTTAACTTTTGTTTAATATCAAACTTTTAATGCTTTAACATAAGATATTTTGTTTTAATTTAAGGACCAAGTTTGTCAAACCGAAAATACCAAAAAGCATTTGATAGTCTATCAAAATGGCAAAATCAAACCGGCTAGTCAAATTCAGTTCATTATCCAATCATGAAAAATTGGTATAACGAATTTTCCCTTCCAAAATCAGTTCGGTTTAACGAATAATAACCACCTATAAATTAAACACATCCGTAATTTTTTTGGAACAACACATAATTAAATCATAAAAAATGAACACTGCTCAATACATGGAAAACTATATATCATGTATATATTTTAACCTCCTGAATGATTCATTAAATTTATTCAAGTGAATTAATTGTAAAGATTTGTAAACAATATTCTTTTTAAGAATTAAAGGCTAGCCGATGGTACATAACATCATTTCTAACTTAAAGTTACAAAGTATATACCTTATCGGATGGGATAGGGCGACCGGGATTATTAGCCATGATACGAGTGACAATTTCATCAATCCGTTTATCGTTGTTGCCACTCCAAACAAAGTCATAGCAGGGCCGATTAATGAAGAACTTATCTTCACAAGGTGGTATGGGAAAATGAGTGATAGTTTCAGGGTCAGGATTAGCAGCAAAAGAAGATTTTTTAGCACTATTTTCAGTGTATTTCATGAAACCAAACAGGATAGCCATGAAGATCATTGATGCGAAAAGTTGAAGGATTGTGACTATTTTGTTTTTCTTTGTGAGGATGAAATTTTTCTTCAGCAATGCTGTTATTTGTTGCATTAACAAAGGTAATCCACTTAGTAACTCCATTGTAAAAAAAAAATTCACCCTCTATGAAAATATTCCCCTCAACCTCTCTCAAAAAGAACGAGGTTACGACGAAATATTTTTCTCTTTTTCTCTCTCTTTTAGTTGCGTCGTTTATATAATGATGGAATTCTTCGGGCTTTTCATTTTGTGTTAAGCCCTTCAATTTCGTTAATTTAGTTATTTTTCCTATGTTTTTATCAATGGGTGGAATGCATCAATATCCTAAAATCACTCAAATATACCTGAATAAAAAAGTCGCCATATGTTCTATATATAGTTGCGTTCATTAATTGTCAATTGCAAAAGTTTATATGCAAGTTATGATCTTGTTGCACGTAAAATATATATTTATTCGCTAAGGAATTCCTATATTCAAGTACGATATCTAGAAATATAAAAAAAAATCTAATACAAACTTGTACTTGTTATGAAATATTTTGATATAGAATGTATTCAACTATAGTATAAAACTGGGGGGAAAAAAGATAGATTTACAGCATAAGTTGCAGGAGAATCGACAAATATCAAGATTATATTTATAGTAATCTTGGAATGATTTTGGAAAGTTGGAGAGGGACTTTTTTATTATTTGAATGTGAAAAGTTGCTCACATTAATAAGGTGAATATAAATTATTTACTATAATTTTTGTATTGTGTGGTTCCATACGTTTTGGGTAATTGGGAAGGTGGTTTTTTAAATATTACACATGAAGATCTTAGATCGATTATGTGATTGTCTTTACAATTTTCGTAGTTCATTTCGTTTTTTGGCTCAAGGAAGGGTGATGTCTTTGTTACCAAGTTAATATTTCTATTTAAATAACTCTAAAGCGACAAGGGTATCTCTTTATAATTCAAATTGACTTCGTGTAAAATTATAAGAGTCGGTATGTTTATATTATAAAAATTAACCAAAGTTTGGTTCACGAATTTAGATTTATATTATTTATGTATTACTCATTATGACAACTGAGTAAAACGTTTAATGACACGAAACGTGTTTTGTAGTTTAATACAAAAGAATGATAAAACTATGGAAGGGAATTACCGTTATAGCATATACTCTACAAACCAACAAAATAAAAAACTATAACATATACTCTACCTTATTCATTTTTATGAAAAGAAAAAATTTGCAAACACACATTAAATTAATCGTTTATATTTATTCTACCCATGTACCTAGGGATGTAAGTTCAACATTTTCGTTAATACATTTCCTAAGTTTCAGATTTACCAAAGTCTAATTTCAGGTAACCATGTTTTTTTTTTTTTTTTGGAAATTCCAGGGTAAATCTTCGCCGGTCACCCAACAGAGCAAACCTGTCCATATGTAACAGCCCGCAAACTACGTATGGAGGTAAGCCGCCCTAGGTAACCCATAAGCGACGGGCTCGATAAGCGCAGGGGCCCCCAGGGCAGGACAGAGGAGTAAACTCTCCAGACCAAGCATCACATGGGTTTTGAAACCACCCCCAGGGCAGGATAGGGGAGAGAATTCCCCTTACCAAGCATCACTTTGGGTTTGAACTTGGGTGGATTCTCACGGCCAAAGGCCTTGTGACCGCTAGGCCACACCCCCTTGCTTATCATGTTGATTAACACAATTGCTAATAAAATTAAACAATACTACTATACAGGTATTTTTGTTGGGTAATTTTTTTAAAAAAAATTCTCGAATCTGTTCAACTTATAAACATTATAGATATAGTATCTAAAATATATATGGATACTACTACTGATAAACAAAGAAAAAAAAGAAAAAAGGTTTACAATTTGTTGAAAATTCATTGGAATAGCGCTCCACATTCACCAAGTTATAATCATTGAATTGCTTAATTAATTTGCACCCCAATTTCACCAATTTATTGGTCATGATAATATTATGAGTGATGGATATAGTGTTCTACAAATCATGCAATTAGAATCAAAATCATGATCGGGTCGGGCCTGGCCTAGTCGGGACGATCTTCACCTGATTTATATATACATCACCTGCCATATTTCCTCAACCATATATGAACTATTTGTAGAAGATACTCTAGGTCTTCTAGCAAATTATTTATCATAAAACTTTTGAATTGATGAAAAACTCTCGTGTTCAATGGAGAAGTGAAAGAAATGTGCACCAAAACAAAAAAAAAGAAGCTTAGTTTCATGTGAGAGAAGAATTTATAGGATGAATTCAAGCCAAGCTTCATAAAAAATTAAAAACTAAAGAAGGTGAGAGGTTTGCACTATTCATGTTCTTTTGAGTTTTAAGGAATCATTAATTATTTAGCAGTTACAACTTACAATGGATAATTTTAATTATTAATTTATTCCGTAGGAAAGTGATAAGGCCTATATTGTAGATGATTGTATTATTTTATTAAATTGTTATGGAGGATTTATTTGGTCTTTTCACAATTGGAAGAAACAAATATGAGATTCATACTTTTATATTAGTATATATATATATAGATAGATATAGATAGATTTTTGAATTATTATTTGATAGAGCAAAACAATTGTAGCTTAATGCTTAATTAAACAAGTTTAAGTACACTGTCGCAACTTTTTTTTCTTTTCTTTTTTGTTATAATGAGATAAAAAGCAATATAAGAAAAATATTTATACATCACTTATCACTATAATTATTATATAATTATAGTATTAGTTATTAAAATGTGACTTGTGTTAGGTAATATAATATCTTTCTAGTATTTATGTTAATTTAGGTGTCTTTATATTTCCTTGTATTTATCTTTTCCTTGTTTATAGTTAGGGTTTCTTGTTTACCAAGTATATGTATCCCTATAAATATGTTACTCAACAATACGGGGTTTTCTCTAATCTAACATGGTATCCGAGCCATGGTATCTCGATCTCTCGCTTCCGCACCCTCAAGACGCCGACCCCGTCCGGCGCACCTTATCTAATTTAGTTTAGAATAGTTTTTTTTTTCTTTATCTTTGTTTATGTTATTGCCGCTCACCCTTGGAAAAACAAGCACTTGAAGTCACCGCCTTATTTAATGATGTTCAGATGAAACTGCTCCACATTGAGAAGCGTCTTCGTCGAACCGCCGACTTATTTAATAATTTCCAGACGAAAGTGCTCCACCTTGAGAAACGTATTCGTCAAAATCTCACTACTAAGCATTTTTTATGCCCGGACTGTCGTAACATCTTTTCTTGATTTTTAGTTCAATCTCAATGTTCAAGACTCTCACGTTTCGACTGCGGGGGAGTGTTAGCTAATATAATATATTTCCATATCTTTCAAGTATTTATGTTAATTTAGGTGTCTTTATGTTTCCTTGTATTTATCTTTTCTTTGTTTATAGTTAGAGTTTCTTGTTTACCAAGTATATGTATCCCTATAAATATGTTACTTAATAATACAAATTCTCTATGGAGTTTTCTCTAATCTAACAACTTGTACATATTTCAGGAATAAGTTCCATTTTTCTTTAGGTAGCTACATTAAGAAAGGTCTACTAAGACATGGACTTCACCTAGACATAAAAGTTAGCATATTAAAATTTGTCTAATGAACTTCAACACGGATAGTACCTAATGCTTTATTTCCTCTCTGGATGCTTTTTATGACATTACGGCCTACGGGTTGAAAAATAAATTTAGTCAGTCAATATTCAATAACTTACAAAAAAGAAAAAAATAGTCAATATTCGATTCGAAATCGATAATTAAAAGTTCGATTGGGCTCATTTCCTTTAATATACAAACCAAGCGTAAAAATCATTGTATGGTCGACAATATTTGAAGCTCGAATTTAGCTCAACTTGATTAATCACAAAAGTGCTAAAAGATCAAGCTAGCTACTTGAGCTTAGTTAAAACTAGTTTGAGCTGGGTTACATTAACAATAACATAAAGTTCAAACACAATTTTCAAATTTGATTAAAATTCAAACAGACATAAAATATACAATGCTCGACTTTATTTATTTACACCTTTATACACCCCTCACATTTATATTTGCTTTGCTGTTCAAATTCTCGATTCCGCAAAGGCTCTGTATGGATGGATTTTTTAAAAATATTTTCATTTTTTGGATCATCAAAAAATATCCAAAAAATGAAAATGCATACTCTAAGGTAAATTTTACAAAAAATACTCAAATTTTAAATCCTACTACACCTTCCCCTATATAATTTCTTATCATTTCATCATTTCAATTACTCCATTTTCTCTCTTCATTAATTATATAATTCAACTATCCAACACATTCGTTTTCTTATTTTATCATAAATAAAATATTATTCTAATTTTTTCTCCTATCATCATTGTATATATAACTAATTCAATCAACTTTATATCACATCTACACAATTTTCAAACATTTCTAAAAAACACATCCAAACAAACAAATAAAGTCAACATTTTCACACGAATTTCTATAATACATATTCCTCAAAAAAAAATTAAAATTCATTTCTGAAAAACAACCATCCAAAGCCTTAGGCTTTGTTTGTTTGTGTTTTCAAAATACTTTTTTCCATTTCCATTTTTATTTGAGAATGGAAACATAGATTTTACACTGTTTTTAACTGAAAATATTCTCATTTTCATTCTTGTTTTTACGTTCCCAAAAAATTTCAATCATTTATTTAAAATTACTTTTCACATCATTTATCTCATATTTTCTCTCTCATCCACCCATCACCATCCTTTCACTCTCTCCACTCTCATCAATATTCAATATCAAATCCAATACTATTCATTTAATCATTATTTTTCAATTATTTCACACATCACATTCACAAATTTCAACCATTTTCAAAACACAACCAAACACACATACTTTTTTCACTTTTCTCACACGAAAATAAAAAAATACGTTCTCCCATACATTTTAAAAAATGACAGTTGAAAATGAAATGAAAACACATCCAAACATAGCCTTAGTTTTTCTTCTTAGTAGATACTTCTTTGGTTGCTAAATTTACAGAATGATTTGTATGTAAGCTCGCCATTTCTTATCACTGTCAATAATTACGGCAAGATAAAAAGTAATACTTCAATTTTGCCACAAATAATGCTGACCAGGAGCGAAAAACATGTGAACTGGTTTGAGTATTGGAAAGCATAATATGTATGCAGTGATGTAGAGCTTGAAATCCAAAGTTTCAAGTGAGGCGATAAAATCCTTTGCGTGTGTATCGCTTTTTCACACTCATACACCACACAACATAATTAAATTGCACGGTGAATTTTTTCATATCATGTCAGTATCACCGCATTACCACAAAACATACTGGACTAATGGAGAGTGATTGGACACTCCACATTGGCGGATCCAGAAATTTTGTTCAGTGGAGGCACCGGGGATTATACCGAGGGGGGCGAGATTGTTGTAATATAGCTATACAATATGTTAAGGCAAGCCCCCCGCGATACGGTACGCTATATTTATAGGGAAAAATATAATAAGGAATTAGGTTTAATTACAATTTTTGACATAATTTATACTCTTATACCTCTTTTGTTATAGCCACGATTTTGGGTTTTAGGGGGGCGAACTCAAAGTAAAGGGAGAAAACGTGATATTTTTCAATCTTGAGAGGGGCGAAATTCAAATATAAAAAATTTTGTAAGGCAAAAATTTAATTTTTTAAAATTGAGGGAGGGCACTGCCCTGAAGGGGCTGTAGATCCACCCCTGACACTCCATGTAAGTAGCTCTAAAGTGTAAATATGTACGTACATTTGTATAGTCTATATATAGCTTCATTTATAAATCTTCAAACACAAGAGAAAGGGCAATTAGAAAGGATAACTTGGCAATTTCATTTCCATGGCGGGTTTCTGGAATCAGGCCAATGCCTTGTTCCGGAAAAGCCTCTCATATCAAGTATGAATTCTTCGCCCTGATCTCCATTGTTATTTTTCTTCGTTACAATTGTTATTATTGTAGATTATTTATGTACATTACAAGAGAAAAAGGGTAAATTTTCAGGACTTAAAAATTTTAACGCAAAATTTCATTTTTCCTCCGGTAACTATACACATGTGACAAAAATGATCCTATAACTATGCCACTTAACAATTTTCGTCCTATAAGTATTACTTATTTTGACAGTTTTGGTCATTTATGTATCCAATTAACAAAATTGGTCCTGTAGGTATTCAAGTAACAAAATTGGTCATTTACCTTGCATCTCGGCAATTTTAGTCATAGGCCCAATTGTTGACCCATTCTTCACCTGAGCTAACACATTTGTGGGGGGCGCGCGTGTGAGCTTCAGTGAGAAATGGGCCGGCAAGTGGGTTTAGGACTAAAATTGTCGAGATGACTAATTTTGTTACGTAGATACATAAAAGATCAAATTGTTGACCGTGTGGCTATATGATCATTTTTATCACACGGGACTAAAAACGTAATTTCGCCATTTTTTTATGAAATGAAGTATTGAAGTGAAAAATAATAATCTCTTGATTTTTGTGAGCATTTTGCAGAGACGGAATGTAAAATCACTTTTGAGGCTGATTTTGTTCCCAATTGTGATCTTTCTTCTATTTGGGATTGCGGAATTTGCTGCAAATAGAAAGCTTCCAAAACCTAAAATCCTCCTCTGTTGCAAGTCCCTCGCCCCCAATTTCGTGCTGTGAAGACCAATTCAATTCCCTTCACAGATGTGCTTGATGAATCGTGCAGAGAAAATGGCAATTGTCCGGCGGTTATGCTTATCACAGGAGAAAACAAAGTTCTCGGAGAAGGTAATACCCATTTCTTGTTTTCTATGCGTGTTGAATTGATATTAGTTAAGGGGGAAATCGCTTTTTTGGTTCTATATGTTCGAACCTTTTTCAATTTTGGTATGATTCGAGATTCGTCATTTCGGGATTCTCACATTGTGTCCCGTGAATTTTAAAAATTCTAATTTAAAAGAAAAAAGTACTTTTAAAAATTCTCAAATTTGGTTCCAACTTAATTTTCCATCCAAAATTGAACGGTCAACTCCATTAATCAAGTGTTGCTTGAGACTGAATAGAAACATCGTGTTATTGAATATAATTCATATGGGAGTGCATTTGCACACGAATTTTTCAAAGAAAGACTAGTAAAATGTTGACTAACGGAGTTGATCGTTAAATTTTGGATTGAAAATTTGGTTAGGAGCAAATGTGAGAATTTTGAAAAGCTACGTAACACAATTTAAGAATCCTGTAATTATGAGACTAAAATTGAAAAGAGGCCAAATATATGGGATCAAAAATGCAATTTTCTGTTAATTAAGTAAAAGGTTAAAGAATAATAACTACTACAAGGAGATGTGAGAGAGTAATAACTACAAGTGATTATTGAAAAAAATTGTAAGGAAAAGTTATAAGAAATGACACATACAAGATAATAGAAGAAATAGAATATAAGACCACTACTTTGTTAGATCAGGTTTTATAGATCATGTAATTGTTTATTATGCTATATTATCGAAACACAACAGTCCCATTGGGATACATGACGTAGTAATGTAACAGAAACATAGTGCGTGAATACCTAATTCATAAAACTAAAAACTAATTTGTCTGACCAAATAATGGTTCCTCAATCTCTTTTCTAGTCTAATAGAGCATAGATATATACTATCAATACTAGTATAACAGGGAAATGAGATTAGAGCTTCAAAAATGATAAATACACTCTATATTGATTTTTTTGTTAAACAATGTGCTAATATGCACTTTAGATTTGAGAAATTATATTTTTATATTCGAACTAAATCTTGAAAAAAGAAAAATTCAACTAACTAATAATAAAGAACATATAAAAGAGTATGCTCTAATTTTCAAGCTAAATTTAATAGATCATTTATGCCAATTACATAAAAAAAAAAAATCACATGTATAAGAACAAATCAATAAAATTTGAGTGTGAGGCATTTTATGCTCAATAAACTTAAATTAAACAATATATATGATGCTAATAATATTTAATATTTTGTTTAAAAGTTTAAAAGTTTTTGAACTAAATTATACTTGAGAACTTATTACGAGTTAATTATTTGAGTTTCTTTTAATAGTTAATGTTTTTTTGAGTTCTCAAATTGATAATTATATCAATTTAGTTTTAATTTTTGTATTTGTTGAATGTTTTGGTACCTTCTAAAACAGAAAAAGATTTATTTTTAACACTAAATGACATGTTATTAATTGAATTTAAATTTAAGTTTTTATAGATATAAATAATTAGGGATTTATTGTAAGAGAATCTAAATTGTTTAATTTCATTCTTCAATTTGGAAAATATAAATAAATATATCAAAATGACAATAATTATCAATTATTTAGTGTTAGAAGCCTTGGTATACTTGGGTACAAATTAACAATATGTTAAAGTTATTCGTGTAAAAGTTAACTATTGGAGTTTTTCAAATGAAAATTTGGTGTATTGGTTTTTGAGATTGAAAGTATTTTCATGTTTTTTTTTTTTTGATATAAAATTTAATTTCAAGATGATTTCAGAAATTTCCCTTTCTTTTATTTTCTGTTTTATCTTTTATAAGATATCTCTTATTGATGTTGATAACCTCTTTTGCAATCTTGAAGGTATTGCCAAGAATATGTTCACAAGTCCATTCAGCCTATTGTTCGAAAACACAAAAGATGCATTTGAACCGGATACGTCTAATTCCTTGAATTTTGCCAGTGGTTTTTATGTAATATTATTGTCTCATTTTTTTTCTTTTTAATTGAAAACTTCAAGGGATTTTCACTTTTTTTTTTGAGAAAGTAGCAATACAGGTTTCTAACTTATGAATAAAAATTGCTCCAGGGGACGCCAAACAGGACGGGTGTTCTTTTCAGGAAGGAAAATTTGACGGGGGGTACCCCCGTGCATCAATTACCATATTCAACTTAAGTGCTCGAATATTTCACTACCCGATAAAGATTTAGCTAATGGTAACAAATTTCTTCAAGTGCATATTCACGAATCTTAGGAAACACACAAAGAAATTAAGGCAATGGATAATGTGAAGATAGCTTGGAAATGATGATATTCAACGTAACCCTTAATTTGTTTATCTTGAATTTAGGAATAGAATGTGTCGAAGGTTTGCCTTTGTGGAGGAAGAGCTATATAGAGATTAATGACGAGTTATATTAAGGGTACTATACTAGCAATGAAGAGCACAAGACGAATGAAATTATGGGAGGTTAATAAGTTAATGGTTTTTACTAACGAATTCCATTCCACATTATTGTGTATAAGCTCATTATTGTTTCCATGTTATTTCTTCATTCACAGCATTTGATTTCCTGAATTCTGGTACCAAAAGTTTCAATGTCATCATTGGATATAATTCGACATTTAAGGGAATTGAAGAACAGAAATGGAAACCGAATGTGGTGCGAGTTCAACTAGCTGAAAACATGGTACTTTCTCATATTCGACCTATGTGGTTCTATTGTCATAAATAAGTCATTTTCTATATTGTACTATTATAGAAAGAAAATTGTTATCTCTCACCTGCACTGTTTTTGACCTACATTTGATTTAGAAATTTCTGATTCATTAAATGGAATAAATGCAAAATGCCCCCTTGAACTATTCTTACTATCGCATATACCCCCTAAACTTTAAAAGGTACCAAAATAATCCCTCGTGGAAATTTTTAAGTAATTCCAAATACTTCAACCCAAACACAACCTTACGATATTTAAGCACCAAATAAATCTGGTTCATTCTTTTTTCATTGAACTTATATGATTTGTAAGAAAATGCAAATAGATTTAAATAGGATTTATTGGTTGATACAATTAAATAACTTATAACTGAATATGATACAATTAGAAAACGCAAATCTTCGTAGTTTAAATCTACAATTTGTTAATTGATAATTAGTTAATTTTATTAATTTAAATTAAATATTTTGTTAATTTATAAATTATAAATTTATAGATTACAAGATTTAAATGATTTGTTAGTTGATAAGATTTAATTAAAGAATATTTAAATAATTATAATAATTCTTCATAATTCTTGAATTAACAGATTACAAGATTCAAATAATTTGTTAATTTTGAAGACTTAAATTGATAAATTCATTTAAAAAAAAATGAAGGAATCATCGGTTCAGTTAATATAGTGCTTAGTATTGCAAGGTTGTGTTTGGATGGGAGCATTTGGATAACTCATGAATTTCCATGAGGGACCATTTTGGTACCTTTTAAAGTTTAAGGGGGTATATGCGATATTAGGGATAGTTCGGGGGGCATTTTGTATTTAGCCCTTAAATTTATCCACGTGAATTAATTGCAATGATATCTAACTTTGAAATTTAGGAGGACAAAAAAATCTGAAGGCTAGTCGATCGGTGATATACAACCCACTTTTATAGAAGTTCATTTGTATTCACAAATGTTACCCTTTAATTTCCTTCTGGAACAATTAGATTAAGTGGACATATTTAGTTATGTTAATAGCAAAAACCATTTTTATCTTATAGTGTTCAACAAGGACCATTTTAATCTTGTATTTTGGACTCCACATTGGTTTATTTGAGTGCTACAGTTACAGTTTTTTTCTAAATCTGGTATATATTTGCAATTTTAGTATTATGTAGAATTTTGTTCATTTGATTGTCTTAAACTACTCTGGAAAATATTAGGTTCGACTCTAAATAATGAGTAAATCCTACTGAAACGTGAGTGAACATTTGAGCTTTTTACACTCTATAATTACATTCTGCAAAGAACGGCGATCATAGTATCTGTTATCCCTTTTACCTTCTCTTTTTCGTGTTTTTAAATTTTTAAATTCAAAGTCCTTCCAAATACACAGGCTGCAAACGGTCATCTCCAACATTTGCTTGGTCCATCCACAAAAATGATACTGAAGACCGTAGATGAAATGCCTCGGAGCGTCCAAGGTGATGGCGCAGTTGACATTGGATTGCTAAAGATAATTGCATTTACATGGATTATATTGCAGTTATTTACTGTAAGTATGTTAATTTGATTTATATAACTTTTAGGTTCCAATTCATGTTATATTAAGTGTTTCCGATCTTGTCATACATTAGATAAGGAATACTTACATCGATGCCTGAACAATGGTTAAAATACGATAGTCACCCCTAATAATTTTAGAAGTACTTTTCAGTTGATATGATTATCGTGTATTGAAAAGTTGCTCTAGAATTACATTTTTCAATAATTGAGGGTTTCTTTTCCCCTGTTATTTTTATGCAGGTAATGTTAGAGGCTTTGGTATATGAAAAGCAACAAAATTTGCGAATGATGATGGCAATGCATGGTTTAAGTAGTGGACCTTACTGGATGATCACATACATATATTTCCTCATTTTATCAACACTTTATATGTTTTTTTATTTCTTTGCTGGAGCAAATTTAGGTAAATATATTAGCAGTTGTCCTCTTCTGAACATTTAAAATTTTCTCTATCTTTTATTTATTTATTTATTATCATTATTATTATATTTTTCAGGGATTACAATGTTCACCAAGAACTCTGAAGCTGTACAATGCACATTTTATTTCGTCTATATCAACTTGCAAATCTCTATGAGTTTTGTACTGGCTCATTTTTTCAAAACTGTGAAATCCGCTTCAGGTTCGGGTTTATCAGTTTAATTTTACATGAAATAATCTGGATATTCTTTATTGAAAGTTATAGTTTACTAATAATATTCGCATTATTATCTTAATAGTGCAGTTGTTGGACTTCTAATGGTCTTCGGGACAGGGCTCATGGGATCTTCTATTATTAATGCGGTTATAGACGGTTCGGCTAGTAGTAAGTACAAAATCCATCTGAATTTGACATTCTAAATAGGAATTGAGCATTCATACTCCAACTTTCATTTTGATAGAGTTTCAATTTAGAAATAAGTTTGCAAAAACAACTGCTTATACAGAAGTGATTATAAGTGGGAAACAATTAGAATTGAGAAAAAAATCAGAAGTGAGTAGTGGTTGGCAAACATAAGTGAAAAGTGGAAAAAAACTGCGGAGGAGTGTTTGCAAAATAAGTGATTTAAAGTTATAAATATGTCTAAAATAACTTTGATTTAATTACAAAAGATTATAGATTACTATCATTTAAGTTTAGATAATTAAAATCATGAGTGAGACTCGCAAACATTCTCAAATAACTTATTTTTAGTTCTAATTTGATAAGCACTTAAATCTAGAGTTTACAAACATTATATAGATAATTATACATCAAAACTGTCATGCATGCACACACCTGCTAATTAAATCTCAACAAATGTAGGGTTTTAGTTAATTGCTCTTCAGTTGTATCCTGGATTTGCCTTATCCCGAGGAATGGTAGTGCTCGATCAATATACTCAGGGGGGCAACTGCAGCAGGGACTTTTGGCATCCAATGGCGTGACTTGAGTGATAGCGATAATGGAATGAGAGAAGTGTTAATTGTCATATCTATAACATGGATGCTTTTTCTTCTTATTGCGTTCTGTCTCGACAATTTTTCATTTAAAAGTCTTATTTCCTTCCCGCGAAAGCCTGCAAGGATAGGGATGTCGCCCCATGACAATTTCTCAAGCTCGGAACCTAATGTTTTTGTCCAAATGGAGAAACAAGACATTGCAGTAGAGGTAACTCCATTCGCTTATGTAGCATCGACTTTTTCAATGACTAAAATGTCTTGAAATGGGTTAATATATACTATTTGTTTGGTTTCACTTCCAAGTTATTTTGGAAAATAAATTTTGAGAAAATCATTTTGGCGCAACATATTGGGTAATGTGTAGTGCGGAGAATGAAAATATGTTTGGTTCCATTTCTATAGAAAAATAGTTTTTTATTGTGGATGTTGTATGATGTAAAATTGTCTGGGTAGTAGATCACATCAAGTTAATATATTATTATTTGTTATTATATTTAGGTAATGAAGAAATATGAATCTTAGTATTCAAAACAATGCTTGGAAATTATAAATACATATATGTAATTTATATTCTACATTGATCAAAGTAGAAAATAGATTATTTTGATATAATTATGTAACATCCTTTACAACTAGAAATGAGAGTGCTACCTTTTAATATCCTGAGTCCATCTTATTGAAGCAAGGAAAATGGCTAAAAGTAGATTTTTCTTATATAATCTGAATGTTCTTTTTATTGCATTATAAAATATCTACTATTTGATATCCAAAAGGCATTTTTCTTTTTCTTCCGTTTCCTTTATTCTTACAGACACAAAAGGTTGAACAGCTGCAAAGTGTACCAAACCTTTTCTACTCAACCATTGTCTATGACCTCAAAAAGATATATCCAGGAACAGATGGAAATCCCGATAAATTTGCTGTTAAAGGAGCTCATCTTGCATTGCCTCGTGGCGAATGTTTTGGGATGCTCGGCCCCAGTGGCGCTGGAAAGACTACTTTCATCAGTATGGTGAGCACAAAGCAAAATTTAGACTTCTAATATTCATAAATTGTATTCCATGCATTTTTTTCTGTATAGTATAACTAAATTCTGTATTAGATTTTCTTGATTTTTCCAAAATTCTTCGTCTGGTAAATAGATGATTGGGCTCTCGGAACCAACCTCTGGAACAGCTTCGATTGAGGGATTAGACTTGCGGACTCAAATGAAAAAGATACACACCATAATGGGTGTATGTCCACAACACGAGTGAGTATTTTACTATGAATTATGAGTATTATTTTAGTGTAATTTTCACTTTACCCTCGGTAAAAAGCAAAATAAGGAAATTTCAATGTTTATTTTTCACTTGTAATATCGAAATACCACTAATAACGAGCATAATTGTTATTACGTGTGCATATTACTTTTGTGATAATACTAGAAAGGCATAGCCAATTTCCAAAGAATTTTTCTTCAAAGTTGGATTTCCTTCATTTTTTCTTCTCCTAATTCCAATGTAAGGCTGGCCAATATTTTACTTCCTCTCATGCCTTTATAGATATATATATATGGCTTCATAATGCATCCTGCTCTGGGAATGCTTAACTGCAAGGGAGCACTTGCGTTTCTATGGCAGACTTCGAAATCTCTCGGGTTCAAAACTAAAGAAAGTAAGGCGTTGTTTGTTTATTTTCTGAATAAATTTTCAGAAAATTTATTGGGGAATGTGTATTATGGGTATTTGTGTGAAAATAATTTGATTGGAAGTAGTAAAATATATCAAATCAAATGTGATTTATTGATTTATGATGCGTAAACTTATTGAGTTAGTTATGTTGGTAATGATTATATGATTGAGAAATAGTAAAGTAACAAACAGGAAAAAAAAAAAAAGGAATATTTAGAATATGTAATTATGAATGAAAGATAGTGTGAAGTGATAGATGTATTCACTGAAAGATAGTCATATAGGGGAATAAGAAAGTGAGTGTTCTTAGTTGAAAATGATTTATAATTGTAATTTTCTGAAAATTGTGATCTAGAAAACAGAAATTGTTATCCAAAAATATTAGCAAACATAAGCTAAGTTTTCCACAGCTATAATTAAAAACTGAAGAAAATATTGTTTTCCAAAATACACTATTAACAAGCTAATGATCTTAAATTACACTTGTCTTAAGCTAATATCAACATTCTGACATTTCGATATGGTGGATGATGAATTTTTTATTTTTTTTACAAATGAAAAAAGGCGGTGGAAGAATCTCTAAGAGGGGTCGACTTGTTGCAAGTTGGTGATAAACCAGCTAAGGCATACAGTGGAGGAATGAAGAGGAGGCTCAGTGTAGCAATTGCGTTGATCGGGAATCCAAAAGTAAGGTTTTAGCCCTCAAATTGTTTTTAATACAAGTCTGAATAATATGACGTTTTTGGAGTTCATAACATGTTATAAGTAACTCTGGAAAAATCTATTGCGTTAGTAGGGAATCCAAGAGTATGTTTTTACCCCTCGAGTTATCTGTTATACCACGTCTGAAAATATGATGCCTTTGAAGTTTATAAGATGTTATAGGTAACACGGAAATATCTATTTCAAGATTGTGTACCTCGATGAGCCGAGCACTGGACTCGATCCAGCTACAAGAAACAAGCTGTGGGAGGTTTTACAGAATGCAAAGAAAGATAAGACTATCATTCTCACAAGTACTCCAAATTCTCCCCTTCATTATCTCTTTTACATTTTGCTTTCTGTTGGTTTATATAACTTGTGGCCTCATATTTCAGCCCATGATATGGAGGAAGCAGGGCGGTTAAGTGATCGAATTGGAATCTTTGCTGATGGAAGCTTTCAATGTCTAGGAAGCCCCGATGAGGTATGCATACAGTTTTAAGGGTAAATTACACGACACCTCTACATGAGACTTTAATTACGGAAAAAAACCGGGTGTTTGAGATATTACCGTAACTTGCCTTGTCAGTAAAAGCATATTAAACTTCATGCTCTATTTTCAAGCGGTTAGGACCTGACATAAGATATCTTGGTAATTTGCAAACCTTCAAGTGGCTGCAAAGTGATTACATTATCCCCAATTTTAAATTACATTATTGATGACAAATCATCATTTCCTTTATAAGAATGCCATTCGCGTCTAAATTGTTCGTTCTCCCATTTCATCTTCTAGTTGTCATAAAGTAGAATATTTTTTCTCCCCAAGACGCTTTATATTTGAAGTAATGATGTGATGCCACTAATCTTCGTAAGGACCAAGATATAATTGTACCACAACAAGACTAATTTTGCCTCGACATATATGTGTTTTTTTTTTTTTGGCTCAAGAGTGAGTAAAATGTACTGATACTATACATAATAACAGCTCAAGAATCGGTATGGAGGATATTACAATTTCACAATAACCACAACACACGAAAATGTCGAAAATGTACATGACATGGTCAAGGATCTTTGTCCCAATGCTAAAAGAACGTACCTTTTGTCTGGCACGCAAAAGTTTGAATTACCGAAAGCTGAGATCAAGAAATCAGACATTTTTGGAGCTGTTAATTGTGCAAAGAAGAGGTTTCCAGTTCAGACATGGGGCGTCACCGAGACAACATTGGAAGATGTATTTATTAAGGTGGCCTCTGAGGCTGATTCATCCATTCTTTGATCCTCATATAGTTAAAGTGTTTAGTGTTAGTTCTACATCGGTACACAACATGTTTGTTGTTAGAGTATATCACAGATAATTAGTTAAATTGTTATATATCGTGTATAGTGACGCAAATTTTGATATGGATTTTGCATCATATAGGTTTAGTTAAAATGTTTGTATTTCTAGGTATGTTTATTGCAATGTCAATAATCATGACTAGATTTAGTAGGATAACTTTAGAAAAACATTGTATTTGATTGATGTATTTAACATATATGGAAATCAAATATATTGATTCTATTGTAATTTATGATCTATTACATGCAAAATGCGCTTTCTCTACTTTCAACTTTCAAGTTAAGCAAACAATTTGCGATTGAAAAACATCAAGTAGTACGTAGAAGTTCTAAAGCTATTTTTGAGTTTTTGAGACGGAAGAGTTTTAGAAGCTCCCACCTTTGAGAATAAACACAACATGTGGGCCCAATCACATGACCGTCAATGACCTTTTGCACTGCCGAATCTCAAGAGCTACTAAAAATGATCCATGTGATAATGTGCAAATGTAATAAAAATTAAACAATTAAATAATAATAGTGCAGTCCAAGAAATATATCTTTTCAGTTGAATTTGATCTATTAATTAGCAAATCAATATATGGTGTATGACAGTGCTAACATGACATAATTCACATCATTTAGCATTCAACACTAGGTGTATAGAAAAAACTTTCAGAAAATCCTTGCTCCGTTATCTAGATAATATTTAGTATTATATGATGCATCCGATTGTATACACATGATTGTGGCTGAGATATTGAGTATCGGTGGCGTTGTATATTTCGGGGTACTAAATTTATGGAAATTTCGACGAAAATTTCGAGGATATCCATAATTTTGCTTTCGGTTATAGAGAAATCATGAAAATTTATAGAAATAATTGAAAATTTAAAATAAAACTTTGAATATCTTTAATTTACATAATTATGCATTTTTTATATTAATAATGTTGTGTGTATAATGTATATATACTGAGTTTTGTTAATTAGTGTGAGTAAGGCGGAACTTTGAAATAAGTAGGATTTAGAAGTAAGTAATGACTAAATATTTTTAAAACTTCACTAAAGCAAACACACAAATAAATTACTCAAATCACATGGAATTTCTTAGGAGAACCAATATCGTTATATCCCATCTAATATCAACTTTTCCAACTTGATAGTTGTGGTCTCAAAGAAAGAAAAAAATATCTAAAAATTAATTTTTACAGGTTATAATTAAACATAAAATATTTAAATCAAATAAAATAATTAATATTATTTTTAAATTTTATGAAATTTTGGGTTTCGATTGAAATAGCAGTGGATATTTTGCAAAATAATTTAATCTTATTTCTAAATTTCGATGACAATTCCCGGTTTTCATCGAAATTTTGACGAATATTCTACAATTTGGGGATTTCGTCTGAAATTTCAAACTATGACTGGCAAAATAAATAATAAATATTTAAAAAAGCAAAACAAAAGAACCGAGACAACATGACTCATGGTGAAGCACGACTATATTACATTTGGTAATAGAGTCGTCTCTCTAAATCCTCAAAGCATCCGCACGTGCATATGTCTAGGTCACGTGTCAATTATCACCCAGCCAGCACACAGTTGAGCAACTGTTGCCAAGATTGAATCTTTTGTAACAGTCGAGTAGAAAGAAAATTCAACTGAAAAGGCAAACTCAGTTCACTTTCATATATATATATATATATATATATAGACATATATATATATATATAATTTTCCATTCTTCAGCTTGATTCTTGGAATTTTTGCAGCAGATGGTCCAAGGTAACCTAACATTGTTTTTCCCATTTCATGCAGTTGTATAGATATAATGTGTGAATTCGCACTTTCTGTGTGTGTTTTCTGAAATTCTTGAATAATTGTTGATTTGTGCCATGATTAGAGTGTTTCTGTTCTTGGGTTTTCTTCTTTAACTTTACTTTTTGTCAAAGAACTTATATAAAGACTGCTTTTTGATAAGTTGGGACATTATTAGTGAGTTTATTGCAAGAATTGGTAATAATTTTTGTTAAGATTACCTTAACATTGCTTTAATCTCTGTCTGGATTGGATTGCTAAAATGCATTTAGGTTGATGCTGTTTGTAAAATTATGATGTTGATTTTGCAGGTAACTATAGTGATCTTAGTTATTGATGTAACAAAATGTACATCTCTAGACAAGATGTGTAATTACACGAAGGTCCTAAGAACATTAATATTTGCAAAACACTACAAGATAGTGTGTTATTAGTAATTCGGGTCGGGTTGGGTCGACTCTTGACCCGACCCTATAATGCATCAGCTGGATCATCCATCAGCTGCACGTGTCATCATTTGATCATGATGCCCCATCTGTCAGTCCATCCGTACAATGTGGAAAGCCTATAAATACATTCATTCATGAAGAATTAAGATAATTAATTTATCTTGTAGCTTGCATCGTATTATCAATATGTAATCTTTAGACTCGAAGGTAGGATCCTACCATATAAATCTGGGCATATCTTGTGTGTGAGCTTAAAGGTTGGAAGGGTATTTAAATTAGGAACTACGTTTAGACTTGATCCCATTGGAGGTACGTAGGCAACTTGGCTAATCCAAGTGCAGTCTATAATTTGAATTGAGTTACTTTTAGTTCATAATCGAGGTCACGCTGACTGAGATAGTTAGATCCCTAATATTGACCTAGATCAGTTATTGTTGTCCAAATGCAAGTGTCATAGTATTTGCATTGTGATTGGTTACTCTCCCAGGAGAAGTGTAATTTGTTCTGTATGTGATTAACTTAGATTAGACCCAACCTGATTTGGGCTAAGAATTCATTTCAACTTGCAATTTGAAGAAACCAAATTGATTGTGTTAAGAATTACACCAGTCAGGTTTCGTGTTTGCAGAATCTCAACGCTTTTGCTGTCGTATAGCGAAAACCGTGTCTGCGAAGATTGACTTTCTAATTACCTTATCACTTTCTTATTAGAAATTTCATATGATTTATCTTATATGTCCAAGAACCTAATGGATGAAATCTAGAATATCACTTGATTCAGACCATAATGAATGTACATGGATAATCATAAGAAGCTTGTACTTGTAATAATCATGTCACCTCCGGTATCCACATTTGGATAATCTTTTCCTTAACTGTAGTGTCTCAGATCCAAAAGAAAAAAGAAAAAATGACCTTGTTATGATAATTAGACAGGTTATAATGGATGAGGTACAAACTACCACATCAAGCTCTGTTAATTCAAGTGAAAAAGGCGGAATACGTCCTAATTCGGTCACTCATGCTTTACGCAATTTCGTCTCTGACTTCCCCAAGAAAGTGAGGGAGTGTGTTGAGGTAGATTGCCACTTTCCATATATAAATTAACCTTTTGCAATTTTAGTTTAATTACTACTTAAGACACTTTATAGTTGTTGCCACAGTTGCATTTCAAGTCATTGAAGAGTGATGACCATGTATCAACCTCAAATATCTCCACGAGGAGTAACAAGGAGTCGTCCTCTGTAGATTTGAGCTTAGAGAAGCAAATGCATGCGTGGAAAGAGAATCCGGAATGGGTGGATCATCCTCCAGATATAAAGGTAATGAATCTTCGAAAATGATGACAAAGGATATTGACTTGGCCCTTTCGGGAACCTATTGAATCTTGACACGTGTCAGCATTGGGTTCCTGAGATGCTACCTACTTGAGTACTAGCCAAGTCAGGTTGTGAGTCCTTGGACGGGAATTTGGTGATGTCATAAAGTGACTTGGCCCTTTGTGAACCAATTGGATCTTGACACGTGTCAGTATAGGGTCCCGAGATGCTACCTACTTGAGTACTAGAAAAGTCAGGTTGTGAGTCCTTGGACGGGAATCTGGTGATGACTGAGATGCTGATATCACTACATGATATCCAAAGGTTCGTAATTTACTTGGGTAGTACTCAAGCAGGTAACATAAAATTTCGCATTAGTATTGTTTGGTCTTCCTATTGTTCATAAAGTGAGATGCTTATATCACATGATATCACGTGCAAAATAGACAAATCGTCTTGTATGTGACCATCCATAACACACTAATTCTTTACTACTGATATTCGATTTACCCACAAAAGGAATACTTTTCCGAAATCTTGCAATACAAATCTCTCAACACATTTTTGCAGGTAACTGTACCTAAAGGTTCACTTTGCAACCTGAATTTGAAAACCAATGTTGGGCTGCCGCCTGATGCAGTATATGACATTGTGACGGACCCCGATAACAAGAGAGTTTTCAAAAACATTAAGGTAACTATCATTCTATTTTAATTATCATCCTTTTCATATTAAATAACGGAAGTGCACATGGTTAAATGGATTTAGAAATTTCTTTTCGCAATTGTATATGATTTTTGTTTGTCCTATATTCATATCTTAAATGTGATTCTGTTTGATATATCATACAGGAAGTAATATCAAGAAAGGTGTTAGTTGATGAAGGATTACGGCAGGTGGTAGAAGTGGAGCAAGCTGCAATTTGGAGATTCCTTTGGTGGTCTGGAACTATCTCAGTTCATGTTTTAGTCGACCAGAACAGACAAAATTATACGGTAACAACGGAATTTGTCTTTCAACGAAGTATCTAAAACCGTTAAATTGAGAGCATCTATATGTTTTAACAAATCAAACGATGGAAACACTAGAAACGCTAGAGATCTTATTGATTTATTGATTTTAGGTCTGCATTTACAAAGTGACATGCGCACCTACAGTAGATCTATTTGCTCTGATTCAGTACAGTACAATATGAAACAATGGAAATGCAATAGGACTGTTGTACCACCAAATCACTAATTTGAAAATGGGGTTGTAAGATGAGTCGAGCCAGCTCACGAGCCTTACCAGTCGGCTCGAGTTTCTTGAGCTCGAGGTCTAGTTGGATGAGCTTGAGTGAGCTAGCTAATCTTGAGACCCTATATACACGTTTTCGATAGCTCACAATCCGCCTCATGAGCTTTTATTTTTTCTTTTCCTACAGAAACAACTACTATTGTGAAAAGATCAGAATAATTGTTTGGGAAAGTTACATGGGCACCCCCTTCGTGAAACCTAATTAGGAAAAATACCTTGAATTATGAAAAATTACCGTAACTTCCCATATCAATAGGAGCAGATTACGATTACAATTACAATTACAATTCCCGTTTGTCAGTTGTCAGCATCTGACACGGTCTCTTGGTAATTTGCAAAATCTCAAGGGACTCGTGGTAACTACCCAATAAGTGATGTAGTGTGCATGTAAAACTCGCTATTTTTTATTCCATAACTATCATCTAGAATTTCTAACGATCTTTGGACCTGCCATAAATTCAACAAGCTCCTTTTTATCGGTTAGGATGTTCTTGGTGTGACACTTTCTTAGTTCATATGTGAGTTATAAATGCCAGCCGCCAACACTGTTACCGTCGCTAATCAATCTTTTCCTTGTCTATCAGATGAAATTCAAACAGAAAAAGTCTGGATTCATGCAAAGGTTCGAAGGTTGCTGGAAAGTGGAGCCTTTATTCATAGACGAAGACTTGTGCCATCCATTCAAACCCAATTCTTTGTCGGAATACATTTCTTGCACTAAAGGAAGGGGAAGAATTGGATCAAAGTTGAGCTTAGAGCAGCTAATACAACCATCCGTCGTTCCTCCCCCACCTATTTCTTGGTATGTCAGAGGAATTACTACAAAAACAACTGAGATGTTGATTAATGACCTACTTGCTGAAGCTAACAGAATTCGGCAAGCTCTTGGAAATGGAAACAGTCATATTGCTGAGGAAAAAACTGGTGAAAGTCAAGAAGGTGGTGCATGTAATATTAAGGAGAGATGGGCTTTGAGAAGGAGAAACGCGAGGCGTTCGAGTAGAAGGTTGTTATCGGATTCCAAGTCCCGTTAAAATTTGAACCTTTTTCGGGTTTTTTCGATAGCTTTTTCGTGGTTAATTTATGTGAATATATGATCATCATTTTAGTGTATTGTATGACTAAAAGCATGGGTTTATACATTTCTCATGCATCCTTGTATCCTAGAAATTCTTGAGTGAAGATTCTAATTGGCCTTTTGCCTTTAATTCTTACCAAATACCAAGTATGTGTACATATGTTGCATGTTGCGGTTGCACACCTTTAATGCATTTAATGTGGTTGGGTAATTTAATAGGAATTAAGTTATACAAAAAAGAATAAATAAATACAGTAAATTAAATAAATAATAAATTCTAAATGTTAATTACCCTGTGCAAAGCACCTTGCATTCATGATTTGAAATGGAGAAACTACTGTGAAAGAAAAATTGTTTCTAATAATGTATGGTGAGAAATACAAGTATATTTGGATCTGAATTTTGGTGGGAAAAAAAAAATAGAAACGGGAGAAACTATAAGAAAGTATAAAAGAAATACAAGTATATTTGGATCTGAATTTTGGTGGGAAAAAAAAAATAGAAACGGGAGAAACTATAAGAAAGTATAAAAGTCAATTGATATGAAGATAATATCATTTTCAGTAGTTTCCTAGCCAAATTTCAACAACTAAGAGGATGTTTGGCTAAGCTTATTTATAGAGCTTATAAACTTTTTTTGGTGCTTATAAAATATTTTTCCCGTTCATAAGCTTTTTAGCTTAGCTTCTTAAAAAATAAGTTGGGATTCCCTAACTTATTTTTTAGGAGCTGTTAAGCTCCTTACAACTTATTTTGAGAAATTATAAGATATTTTATCAAAATATTTATCAAACACTTTTGTAAAAATTTATAAACTCACAACAATTTATAAGATGCATGTTTTAAGAAAATTCTAAAGCTCAGGCGAACACCCTCTAAAGTAACTAGGGATGAAAGATGAGCCAAATTGCTCGATACTCGACTCGAGCTCGATCGCTAAAAGCTCATTTGAGCTTGGTTTGTTAACATTTCAAACCACAATTGAACAACTTTTTGTGTTTAATAAGTTTTGAAGCTCAGATCAAGCTCGGATCGATTAATAAAAAAATAATAAAAGCATGTACAAAAAATCAAACTACTCGAGCTCGACTCGATGAAAGCTCGTGTGAGTCGGGCCCAATTAATAATCAAACAAGCTCAAACACAACTTTGAAGCTCAATTGTATTTCAAATAAGCTTGAACAACATCTCATTCGACTCGACTCGGCTCGTTTACACTCCTAAAAGTCACTAGCACCTCTAAGTCACTAACATAACCAAAATAAGGGAGAATAACCTTTATAGTCTCCCATCTTTTCAGTTTGTATCACTTAAGTCCCTCATGTCATAATTGTATCACTTAAGTTCCTTAGCTCATTATTTTCGTTTCACTTAAGTCCTTCCTGGGTTTTATTGGAAAAATATTATTTCAAATAAGTCCTCAAGTTTTGATTACTCTCAATTAATAGTCTCATAAAAGAAAAATAATCTTTATAGATACTAATTAGAGCAAAAGAAAGATCATGTTGAAAAATGGTATCAGAGCCTAAGTTTTATAGATGAAATATTTAAACTGGTTACATAAAGTTATTTTATCCCTAACGGAGGAGAATCAAACAAGTATGGAATCGAGCAATTGATCGATTTATGAAGAAAACAAGGAGTATTTCCAAATTTTGGAAACACAAAGGGGTAAACGGATTGATAAACTAATCCGAAAAGCCAAAAAGATTTCATATGAAATCAAACAAGAGATAGCTAAAGGACAAACAAAAACACCTGCAGCTGATCTACCATCAGAGATAAGATACTATGAAAGGAAATTATCTCTGAATGATAAATTTCAAGGTAACATCGTGAGGGATTTACAACTCGCAGAGATCCAAGGCAAATGACCCGGAAAAGCAAATAAAGGTAACTCTTTATTTTAATTTAGTTCTAATGAATTGGAAAGAGATAGAACCGGATACCTCTAAGCTCTCTAAAGACCTTAGAGAAATCCAAAAGACAGTTCAAAACTACGGACATAGGCTAGAACATCTACCTATAAAATCGAAAACTTGAACCAGAAACTTGAGGAAATCCTCAAGATTCTTCCAGATCTAAATAGATCTATGTCAGATCTAAGAACATTAGTCTTAGATTTGAAAGAAAGACAAGGTATTACCGGTACGTCCAAACCAAAAAAGGATCGAATCGGTAACGCACTTGGACGAGTACCTCTTCTTCATCAAAAGGGAAAGGTAGAGGAAATTCCGAAGCCTAAGACTCAGGAAGAACTACTCATTGATATCCTTAAAAGTATTAAGTAACATGGATATATTCAAGAGTAGATCCATCTGATTTTCAAGAGCTAGCTGAATCTTTTTCTCAACTAGCATTTGTAGATTTGGTTAATGTAAAAGCCAACGAAACAAATCCTCTGGTTCTAAAACTGCTAGGAGAAAGTTCCGCATCCAATAATCCTCCACATGATGAAATGATGCGTGAAAGTGGTGATTTGCATACAAACGCAGAACCTGCTCTTAGAGGGGCAACGTTTAGAGCAAATCCCGCAAGAAATCCAAATAGGATACCATAAAATACACCTTGGGCAAGGACTATGTCACAATCCTTAAATCCATATGGTACTATCCTAAATTTTGATATAATCAATTTCAGAAACATCGAAAAACTAATCGATGAATGGGTAGCCTCTATGAAAATAGCAGCTACTACACTAGAATTAGATAAAGAAAACTTCATAAGATTAATAGAGTTAAGCTTAGAAAGATCTGTAAAGGTGGGTTGGGAACGCACCTTAGAAAGATCTAAGCAAGAGGTTTTAGCCGGAGAATCTAAAAGCGCAATTGTAGATAGATTCGGAAGTATTGATCCCAAGTGGCATACGAAAGGGTCTAGAAGGAGGGGTAGGGGGTTGAATAGACCCTGAAGTCTTTTTCGACTTCAAAAGATTTGTATTACAAAGGATTTTGGACGCTTGAAAAGTAGACGCTTGAATTGTCTAACACTTGACTTAAGCGTTCACTTAAAATATAGGCGCTGTGGTGAAGCGTCTAACGAAGACTGTTTTTAGAAAGTTAACTTAGATTTCAAGACTTGAATACTACAACCAAATAGGTTTGAGCGTTTGATAAGAGGTGTTTTTACGTGTTTTTAAGACCGTAATTCTTATGATTTGGATTCACTTATTGCTTAAATCATGTCACATTTGCATTTAATAGGTGTGTTAAGTGAATACAGGTAATAAATGAGAATACATGAAGAAAAGGGAAGAAAAACGATGTACAAAACAAGTTCAAGCATGTTTTTCAACACCGAGGCGGTTTATACATCTCCTACCACATTCGAGCAATAATTCCGTACATTTAGAGACCGACTTAGACAAAGTTTCCTTCTACAAAGTTTTAGATGTATGTCTTAGCTTCAAATGGGAACTTGAAACATCCAAATCGGAGGTCTATAGAGATAATTGTGAAGGAAATACGATTGCTGCGCCGAACAGAGAAGTACATGTGCCAGGATACGCCCCAGCGCCCTCCTAGTCATGCCTAGGCATGGATAGTCCGAATGTTACTCCTTTTTCAGCCTAAATTCCAGCCTTATATGATGGGTAAGAATCACTTTTGGCCATAATTCAGCACATGTGTTGAGGGGTTGTCATAAGTGTGTTTCTTGGTAGATTTACTTTATGGGCGCCAAATCAGAAACAACCTCCATGTTGAAACGTAATTTAGGTATACTTAGAGACCGAATTGGACAAAATGTCCTTCTGCAAAGTTGTAGATCTATGTGTTATCTGAACATGGGGACTTGAATCATCCAATTTGGAGATCTGTGGAGAAGTTTATACTAAGACTGCGCTGGAAAGCAAGAAAATGGCAGCATGCATGTGTTTTGTTGAAGTTTTCACATGGTTATGCTTGGTGGAATTCTTAATGGCCGAAAGTTCAGCATTTTTTAGCTGGTTGGAATCTTAAAAGCCAAACTTTAAGCATCGCCTTAGGTGGAATTCTCATTGGGGAACTTTAATGGGAATTCTTAATGCATACTTTAGTGGAATTTTGGCTATAAAAGGAGGGGGAACCCATACTCTTCATCATTCACTATCAATTTCAGATTCTTAGAGGAGAGGGGGGCAGCCCCTAATCTTATTTCTCCACCATTCATCACCATTCTTCATCATTCTAAGAGGAGAAAGCTAGGAATTGAAGCTCCAATCAAGGGGCCATCATCTATCACTTTTGAGGGAGTTTTTATAGCTTTTCATTTCAATTATGTCTATGAACATGTGTATTAATTCATTTATGTTTTTCATATTATCCATTATGAACTAAATTCATAAGACTAGGGCCATGTAAGGCCAAATTGTGATATATGCTTATAATAGATGATTGTTGAGGTTGTTCTTATATTGTTATGTGATGTGAATTTGTGAATTTGTGTTTTTGCCTATCTTGCATATACTTGATCACTATATGTTAGAATCTTATGCCTAGGTTAATATTTCGGAAGAAAATTGACTTAGGGTGTAAGAAATTCACATCATGACCCGTAACTAATGAGGAATTTCCCTAGACATAGGTAAAGATTCCCGGGTGAAGTTGTTCGATTCAAATCGAGTGAACTCTAGTACGTTAATGCATGTTTAGTGGTTAGATTTCCGGATAGGAATATTTGGGAAATCACGATCTAAGCATAGAAGTTTATACGCGAGACATCGGTTATTCTCAACCCTCGGAGCTCTCACCATAACAATATAAGCGTAATCCTTCAACGAGAATCTTTATAAGTATAATTGATCAATTTGAACCTAGCATGTGCCTTAGTCTCCCTTTCTATTTTGTTTTAAATCATTTGTTCAACTTTGTTCTTATCTTACGCATTTCACACTCATTTTACCTTTATTGTTTTGATCTTTGTTGTTATAAAATCTTAAACTAGAATTCAAGTCCTTGTGGTTCGACAATCCGGACTTCTCGTCCACTTTTATTACTACATACGACTAGTGCACTTGCTATCATAGCACGTTGCTTTTAGCGTGTCAAGTTTTTGGCGCCGTTGCCGGGGACTTGTTTAATTTTAGTTTTTTATTTTATTGCAAGTTTTATGTATTTATTTTTTGTATATTTTTTTTGTCGCACGATTACCTCGCAATGGCTCGCAATTTTCCAAATATGACCCTTCCGGAGAATCAATTATGGCTGCAAAACATCATTCAATTTGCAAAGGATAGCAATTTCCCAGATATGACACTACCAGAGAATCAATTATGGCTGCAAAGCGTCGTTGAAGCATGTTATGCACAAGGGTTCTTTCCACAACATTACCAAGAAAGAATTCCTATGCTGGAGGAACAACGTGATAACTCCATTGGAGAGCTACGCCTTATGATGAAGGACGCATTGCGGGAAATGAAGGAGATGAATCATCAACTCAAGCAACTAACGAGCGACATATCTGAGAAAGTACCATGGGCATTGCTTGGTACCACTGAGATAGATCAAAAGGAGGAATGCAACACCGTGACATTGAATGAAAGGAAGTTGGAAAATTCGAAAGCAAATTCCTCCAATGATGAGCATTTGACTCCTATCCTTTCTAAGGTTGTTGACATTCCTTTACCATCTCCCCTAACCACAAGTGAATCGGTATTTGATGCCGATGATGGTAAGTTGTCCTTTAGTGTAGGAGATGACATGGTTATTTGTGATAGCTATGAGGTTTTTGAGCATCCATCTGATTTTGATTTGTATTTACACATTGATGCTTTTGATCCTTTTAGTGTTGAGCACTTTCAGGAAAAACGAACCAATCATCTTCTACATCCCTACATCATGGACTCCGCATATGTCAAACTGATGGGTGAAGAAAGTTCACACCATCACCCAACGCACGGGGAAGAAAGAGTAATTGAGGTGTTGAGGGACCATACAAAAATTCGGGAGTGGATGATTGCTTGGTCCCAACCTATGGTATGTAGCACAAATGATGGGCCAACCTTCACTACCAATGGTAGATTCTTAGAGGAGAGGGGGGCAGCCCCTAATCTTATTTCTCCGCCATTCATCACCATTCTTCATCATTCTAAGAGGAGAAAGCTAGGAATTGAAGCTCCAATCAAGGGGCCATCATCTATCACATTAGAGGGAGTTTTTATAGCCTTTTCATTTCATTCATGTCTATGAACATGTGTATTTATTCATTATTATTTTTCATAATATCTATCATGAACTAAATTCATAAGACTAAGGCCATGTAAGGTCAAATTGTGATATATGCTTATAATAGATGATTTTTGAGGTTATACTTATATTGTTATGTGATGTGAATTTGTGTTTTTACCTATCTTGCATATACTTGATCACTATATGTTAGAATCTTATGCCTAGGTTGATATTTCAGGAGAAAATTAACTTAGGGTGCAAGAAATTCACATCATGACCCGCAACTAATGAGGAATTGCCCTAGACATAGGTAAAGATTCCCGGGTGAAGTTGTTCGATTCTAATCGAGTGAACTCTAGTACGTTAATGCATGTTTAGTGGTTAGATTTCCGGATAGGAATATTTGGGAAATCACGATCTAAGCATAGGAGTTTATACGCGAGACATCGGTTATTCTCTACCCTCGGAGCTCTCACCATAACAATATAAGTGTAATCCTTCAACAAGAACCTTTATAAGTATATTTGATCAATTTGAACCTAGCATGTGCCTTAGTCTCCCTTTATAATTGGTTTTAAATCACTTGCTCATCTTTGTTCTTGTTCTTTACAAATTTTATTTGAATTTATTCTTACTTTGTTTATTCACTTCATTGCAAATCTTAAACTAGAATTCAAGTCCTTGAGGTTCGACAATCCGGACTTACAATCCATTTATTACTACACACGACTAGTGCACTTGCTATCATAGCACGTTCGCTTTTAGCGTGTCAAGTTTTTGGCATTAACGTACTAGAGTTCACTCGATTAGAATCGAACAACTTCACCCTGGAATCTTTACCTATGTCTAGGGCAATTCCTCATTAGTTGCGGGTCATGATGTGAATCTCTTGCACCCTAAGTTAATTTTCTCCCGAAATATCAACCTAGGCATAAGATTCTAACATATAGTGATCAAGTATATGCAAGATAGGTAAAAACACAAATCACATCACATAACAATATAAGTGTAATCCTTCAACAAGAACCTTTATAAGTATATTTGCTTTGGAAACAATGGTTGTGATGCGCGAACGTATGTTTAAGATAGGCGTTCACTTAAAATATAGGCGCTGTGGTGAAGCGTCTAACGAAGACTGTTTTTAGAAAGTTAACTTAGATTTCAAAACTTGAATACTACAACCAAATAGGTTTGAGCGTTCACTTCTTTGATCAGTGTTAGCACAGCGGAATAATTTTTGGAGTCTTCTCTTTGAAAGCTTTAGCGTCACAGAAAGTGTATTTAGTTGCTTAGCGTTTGATTAAGTTTTATTTTATCAGTTTATGATATGACAAAATCAATGCTGAAAGTAAAGTAAAGAACAATATTTGTAAGGTTCGTTGGGTGGTGTAATCCTAACTACGTCCTTCTTCTCCTCGAACACTTGGAGGCAATCCACTAAAATGATTCTCAAAGAATCACACAGAATCTTCTACAAATTAGGGAGAGATGGATGTCGATAACTTGAGCTCCTTGATCACACAGATTTCTGCTCCAAATCACTTCAATCCCCTTGCTTCTTTCACCCAGAAATATGGCAAGTATCCAACTTCGACTTCACACAGATCGCGAGGCTTGGATAGGGGTTTTTCTAAGAGATTTGTTTGATTTTGATAAAGTTCAAACAACTAGGAATATCTCAGTAGTAATGTGGGTTTCTCCGAAAAGAATGTTTGAGATATTGGTTGACTGTCTCAGGATTTGAAAAAAAGCAAAGCGAATATTTTCTTGAAAGTTTTGGCTTTTCTGAGATTGTAAGGAATGAGACTTCAATGCAACAGCAATTCGACTTGATAATTGTTCTCTGTATTTGGCTTGTTGTTGAGATCCTATTTATAGGCATTCTTGGAAAAAGTGTCCGTTTGACACATGCAAGGGCGCGTGTCTCTCACTTCCGCGAGTGAACAACTTTTGTCCTTTTTCCTGAAAATTTGTTGCACAAAAGTTGGTGCTGCAGTCTTTGAATAGTTGACAGTCCAATAGGGTGGCTTCTCCGTACGTCTGAAAATGCTTATCACATTTAATGCTCTTATCAGCATTTAATGCATTTGAATTAAATGCCCATTGGCATTTAATGATTTGAGAATATTTGTATTAAAACTCCTTCTGGACTTAGAAATAAATTCAGGTGAAATCAGTCATTGATAGACGCTTATTCAACCTTGAATCACTTCTATTCTATAGGTGACGCTTGGTGTAGCAGGTCAATCTAGACGCTTGGAATCTTCATCTTTATTCAAACTTCGGGCGCTTGAGTCTTCAAACTATACTTCTGATAAACTCACTCAGAACATATCAGACGCTTGGTCTAAGACAGCTTAACCTAACAATCTAAAATAAATATAAAGCAAAGCCTATTACAAATCTAACGCTTCAAAGCTGAAAACAAATTTACATATTTTGGGGTCTAACAAAAAGTCCTAATTGTCATCATCAAAACATCTAACATGAAATTCCTAACAATTTTCTCCTTTTTGATGATGGCAATACTTACTCTTTTATAGTTCAAGAGTTAGACACCCAAAATAAAAGTTAGCTTTGATTAGATAAGGTTAGTTAATAGTTAGTTACGCTTCAACGAGATGTTTCAGCTGAAAAAATGCATTTTATATATATCAAAGATTACAAGCATTTTTACAACTAAACAAACAAAATATAAGAGACAAGAATATAGATAATGCAAATCAAAAAGCTTTAATGACTTGATCTAACTTTGTATCACTTGGGCATTTCAGCTCGGATAGCTTCAGATTATCTTCCAAGGTCATCATCGCTTCATGATCTTTGTTGATTATGAGCTTATTTTCTTCTTGTTGTCTCTTCTTGAAAGCAGTAAAGTGTTTGTCCCAATCCGTTGGATCAATACCAATATACCTTAGACAAATTCTGAAAGTTCGGATGAAGTCAGACATCTGCCTCTCTTCAGCTAAAATTTTTGGATCTGAAGGTTCTGGAATGGATGCTCTTTGAAGAGGGATGTCAAACTGTTATAACATAGCTCTTGTAGGTATTGGTAGATTTAGATATAGTGCTCTTGGAGGTTCCCTTAGTGTTCTATTAGGAAGATGGGAGACTTAGCGCAATGGGAGACTTAGCGCAAAAGGAGAGGTTAAGACTTGACGCTTAAGAGGCGGAGGCTCTTGAACTAGGCGCTTTCCTCTTTTCTCCTTTCTTCTTCTCTTCCCCCTTATTGCCACCATCAGACTTCAGAAAGTGTTCTGTAAGTAAACTTACCTGATGAGCAATCTGAGACATAGAGTCTGAGATGTCGTCCAGACGCTTGTCGAAACGTTCCTGCAGTGCGAGAAGCTTGGCGTTGGTAGCATCATTCAGAGATGTCTCTAGGGTTTCGAGGCGCTTTTCTAACTCTTCTTTCATGGAAAGTTGGTGGGCGTGAGTAGCATCATGCGTTTCTTGAAAAGTTTGTTTGCACTCACCAACAACCGCTTGAGCTGAGCTACGCATATGAGCCATTTGAGCGCTCATAACGTGAGACTCAATCTTTGCCAAATCGTCTTCAATCCAGTGAAGGGATTCTTCATTCTGAGTAGCATGAACACTTATATCCTCCAGAACGGATTTGAGCAAAGGACCAAAAGATTGACTCTCATCTGATTAAACCGCTTGAGGAGTCGGTCGCTTGAATCTGGATAAGTGTTTTAGAGAGTCAAGGGGAGCTTGATATGCTGGATCAAAGACAGTACCTCGTACGTCAAGAGAGAGATCCTCAGCAATATCAGCATCAACCGGTTCAGGAGCGTCAGGAATATCCTTTGGTTGAGACGCTTGAACCGGTTCTTCAGCAAACGCTGGAAACTAGCAACTTTAGAAGTGAATGCTTCAATTGTCTTAGCAGGGGCTTCCTCTAGCGCTGACTTTGTTTGGCTAAAGTCATCGAATTGGAAGTTCCAATTTGCTAAATCGGCAAAAGAAGTGGACGAAGCTTCCAAAAGTTCAGTGAGTCTGGATCTAGAACAGCAAGAGCCAGAAATAAATGTGCGAAGAGGACTATCAATGGCCCGGATGTGCATGGGACCAATGATATCAAGCACATGATGTGGAAAGACTTTGGACGGCGCTTGACAGATAGAGAAAATGGAGTCTGGAGTGTAATTTTGAGAGAATCCAATCAAGCAGTCAGAGGGAAGAGACTTGAGACGCTGATCCTCGGGCACGTAAGCAGCGTAGTACTCTTCTAAATATGAATAGATTGCTTGAGCTAGTCCCTGATGTCTTTCAAGCAGTGAGAGAACAAACTCATAATGATTGAGTACCTCTTTGCGGATAGAAGTGAGCAATGGATATCCTCGAAAAGAATTGATGACGGAGCCGTTCCATTGTCTGAGACTGGCAGTGAAGATTTTGTCGAAAAGAGATAATGGAGTCATAATCTTCACCATCAAGTTAAAATTATCTTCGCAATGGCTGGGAGGAAAATTCAGGCTAGTAATTTGAGTACTGCCACTGGTAGACGCTTGAGCGTTGAAATGTAGAGGAGTAATGGACAGTCTGTGAAGCTCTTGACGCAGACATTGTTCAATTTGATGTCTAATTAGGGGGAGCTTAATAACAGGTCCAACTCTCTGTTGACGCTTCTTTAGGCAATACTTGGCGAAATGACGCTTCTTGTCATGCATGCCTATGCCGAACAAATGGGGAGCTTGAACTAATTCTGAGAAAGTGTACTTGTTTCCCATATACGCTTTAACCCAATTGACTTCGTTCATGCAGTAGTCTGTGCCAGCGTTGACAATAGCTCTAATGCTTTCATGGTGAATATCTCGGATAGATTCAAAGCGATATCTATCGGTCTGATAGTTAGCATTCCAGACGCTATCAAAATAAGCATCAGCTTCTGTCTGGATCAAATCTGTGATAGATTCTAGACGCTCACCGGCATGAACAACTTTATTTTTCCATAAGCGAAGTGGATTGACCAGAGCTAGATTTTCAGGACTGTGCGCAACATGAGGAAAGTGTGTGTAGCCTTCTCGGTTCAAGACTGCCTCTGATGGATTGAGAAAGCAAGGGCGAAGTGGCTCATACACACGAATATTATAGTCTCTAAGAGCAAAACCTGTAGGCTTGCTGTGGCCATAGTCGAAGTAGTATGCCAGATCCACATCACATCTAGGAGTTCTACCTCCTTGTCTATCTTGTTGAAGAATGAGAGAAGACGGTATTTGACCAGGAGTTTTTCCTAGTTCAATGGCCCTATAATACTTTCTCTCAATTTCTGTCATCTCAGTGTTAAACACTATATCCCTGATTTTATTGTCGATATCAATCAGCAGGGCAATCTCATTCTCAGCAGCAATATATCTTTCTTCATTATATCCGGCAGGAATGAAATCTTCTTCAAGTGCTGGAGACATGTAGTTGATTGAATGATCAATCGTCTTCAGCGGGTCCAGTTGGAAGAAGTGCCTTGGCTTTGTAACGTCTTCAGCAACGCTCTGACCTTCTGAGCGTGCCTCTGTTATAGCTGGAACAGGGATTGATGACTGAACCTCTTTGAGAGCAGGTTCCTCAGTTTCAATTACAGCAGCTTCCGCGGCAACGTCTTTGGCAATCGCCACAACTTCTGTCATCTCAACATCTAGATTGACATCGGTTGACGCTTCAGCAGCAGCCGGAACTAAAGCTGTAACAAAAGAACTATCCTCTATAAGAGCAGGATCTTCTACAGATGTAGGAATAGGAATGATGTGGGAAGAAATAAACTTACCCTGAGAGCTTGTCTCAACAGCAACACTTTGAGCGCTTGGCTCAACAGTCTCAGGCTCTTCAGGAACAGAAGAAGCTCGACGCTTGCTTTTCCTGGGACGCATGAAGATTTTCTTCACGTTGACTCCTTCAACGAGTTTGAGCGCTTGAGCAGGAGGAGCAGTAGCTGGTTCATCGAATTCGATTTGTTTGATGGTTCCTTCCAGCTTCCTCCGCTTGAGAGGTAACTTATCCTGTGCATCCTCATCAGTTTCCTCATCATCCTTCTGAGGAGCGGGAACAGCTTGTACCTTGGGCTTTCTAGGAGCCCTCTTCTTGGTAACAGTCGGACGCTTCACGGCTTCCTCTTGAGCAGGACGCTCAGCCTCTTCATCAGACGCTTCACGTACAGTCTGACGCTCAAAAAGTGGTTTAGCAGCACCACCAACTTCGGGAGGATTGAATAGATTTGTCAGAATCCTTCGTCCCAAAAACTTGGTCTTATTCAGCGGGAGACCAAAGGAGTAAACGCAGTCTGATCTGTACAGAAGGTCACTCAAAACAAGTCCATACAATTTATTAGGGGTGTTCAGACAGTCCCTAAACCTTCCAAAGATGTACTCACTCTAGTTGATTTTGATGGAGAGGAGTATAGCAGTCATCATCTGAAATTGTGTGGGGTTGACCTTATCAAATGTGCCCACTCTGCATTCAACAATTTTACTGCAGAAATCAGCCAACAGTCTGTACTGAGATACCAGATCTTTCTTTTCAAAGTGCTGGGTGTAGGGTACACCATCGTACGCCCTCATAACCGTCCATGCTTCCTTGATTTGTGCCAGAGTGACACTATCCAGTGCATCACCTTCATTAGGAAGATTGAAGTGCTTTGCAATGGAGTCAACAGTCAACACAAATTCTTTTGATGGCTCTTTCTTGGACATAGAGACGAGGCAAGAGATAAACTTCATGTCCTCCCAGAGTTTTGCAGTCCTCCAGAAAGTATCAACTTCCATCGGAAATGAGTATGAGTACTGTGTTAAGAACTTCTTGAGTCCAGCCTTGGTAACAGTATCCATCATATCATGCAGGTTGATATGGGGTTGATCATACAAGAATTTCCAATCAACAACAAGGCCTTCAGTAACCTTGATGTTAGGCTCGGCAAAAGTAGATGAAGCTTTCTTTGGTGCCATTTTTGAAAGTAGAGTGAACTGAGATTTTCTTTTGCTTTGAGAGAGAGAGAGAAATTTGCAGAAATCTTTGAGTAAAGTGAGTGGTCTTTCTGCAGAAGTTGTGTTTTAAATGACACAGTAAAGAATTTTGAAACTTGTGTTCTCTAGTCTCTGTAGGATTTAGACACGTGTAAGGACTTTTAAATCTCAGCCATAAATTTATTAACTGCGGACGCGAGTTTTGTGTAAGAGAGAGAAGTTACATTTGGTAATTCTCATATATAATGATTTGACATCCAAGTTTAAAAAAAACGTTTGGTATTTTCAGAGTGTAGCACACGCGCCTGATGGTACACTGACACGTACACAAACACGTGCTATCTCTGAACCATCATTTTAAAGGTTTTGGTTACCCGCCAGTTTGATGTGATAGAAGCGTGCGAGTAGAGTACAAAATAGACTTTTGAGTCTACCCACTACTTCAAAAAGCTTGTAAACTTTATGCATGACTTGTAAAAAATATTTTTATATTAAGAGTTGAATGGAATTGGTTCAACGCTTAACTGATACCACTTGTTGGTATATGAAAATTAGACGCTTAGGATTGAAAAAACTTTTTATGTTTGAGCGTCCAATATTTTATGCATAAGTAATACTGAGCGTTGATGATCATGCATCTGAAAATTTTGATCATTGACGCTTGCAGTTATGGTCAAGTACAACTTTAAGGTTCCCCCTAAATTTGATAACTTGTACCAGTTAGGAAAATCTTTTAGATATAAATCAAGTGGATTCCCCCTAAATTATATGTCTAATAAAATATGATGCAAAATGATTAAGCATTTAAATCAATCATACCTAATTCACTTCTCAAAGTGAGAAAACGTTGTTCGTTGAGTACTTTGGTGAAGATATCTGCCAACTGTTTGTCAGTTCCAATGAAGTGCATGGAGATATCTTTCTTTTGAACGTGGTCACGAAGAACATGGTATCCAATGTCAATGTGTTTGGTTCTGGAATGAAGAACAGGGTTTTGAGTCATGGCTAGAGCGCTTTGGTTATCACAATGAATGGGGGTTGGGCCTAGGATTATTCCATAATCTCTAAGTTATTGCCTCATCCATAACATTTGTGCACAACAACTTCCTGCAGCTACATACTTAGCTTCGGCTGTGGAGGTAGCTATGGATTGTTGTTTCTTACTATGCCATGAAACTAACCTATCACCTAGGAACTTTTACGATCTATTTTGCAACCTGCAAAATCTGCATCTGAGTAACCAATTAGTTCAAAAGGAAAATCTCTAGGATACCATAAGCCCACATTCTGTGTGCTTTTTAGGTATTTAAGGATCTTCTTGGCAGCAATTAAGTGTGACTCTTTAGGATCGGCTTGAAATCTTGCACACATGCATACCGAAAACATAATATCAGGTCTACTAGCAGTAAGATAAAGAAGTGATCCAATGATACCTCTATAATTAGTGATATCAACTTTCTTTCCACTTTCATCTTTATCTAACTTAAGCGTTTGGCTCATTGGAATTTTTGAATATGATGCATTTTCCATACCAAATTTCTTAATCATATCTCTTGTGTATTTAGCTTGGTTTATAAATATGTCATTATGAAGTTGTTTAACTTGTAATCCTAAGAAGAAAGTTAATTCATCCATCATGCTCATTTCAAATTGTTCTTGCATCATTTTCGAAAATTTCTCACACAGACGCTTGTTAGTAGAAGCAAATATAATATCATCAACGTAAATTTGGACTAAGAGAATATCTTCGTTATTGATAATTTTGAATAACGTTGTATCAACGCTGCTTTTTGAAAAGCCTTTACCAATGAGGAAGATAGAGAGAGTGTCATACCATGCTCGGGGTGCTTGCTTAAGTTCATAAAGTGCTTTGTCTAGCTTATAGACCATGCCCTTACCATGATTGTTGATGAATCCTGGTGGTTGCTCCACATATACTTCTTCTTGGAGTTACCATTCAGGAAAGCACTCTTCACGTCCATCTGATACACCATGAACTTGTTGAACGCTGCATACGCTAGAAACATACGGATTGCTTCAAGACGAGCGACAGGAGCGTATGTCTCATCAAAGTCAATACCCTCCTCTTGGCAATATCCTTGAGCTACGAGTCTGGCCTTGTTCCTTATTACAATGCCATTCTCATCCATCTTGTTTCTATAAACCCATCTAGTTTCAATAACTCCTTGGTGAGTTGGCCTTGGTACTAGCATCCAAACCTTATTTTGTTCAAACTGATTAAGTTCTTCTTGCATGGCTTCAATCCAACTTGGATCACTTAGCGCTTTATCCACTTTCTTAGGTTCCATTTGAGATAAAAAGCTTGCGAACATAGCCTCATTGAACGTAGCGGCTCTAGTCCTAACAGACGCTTCAATATCTCTAATAATTTGCTCAAGTGGGTGATCACGCAGCCATAGTCTATCTGGTTGGAAAGGGTTAAGAGGTTGAACAGATGCTTGATGAACAGACGCTTGACGATCAGACGCTTGATTATCCTCTTGCGTAGGCGCTTCAAGTTCACAGATTCTTGTTTGCTCTTGATGATCACTCTCTTCATGATCATCAGCATTTCTTACAATATTGTCCATAGTAACCTCACGAGTAATCTTAGGAGGTGGCACTGAGATCTCATCATCGTCGTCAGTATCTTCATCAATAGTAATCTTAGACACTTGATGACATAGATCTTCAACTCCTACATCATTCACATTAACCTTACTCGGTTCTTGGTTAGCATCATAAAAAACAACATGAATGGATTCCTCAACCTTCGATTTGATCTTATTTAGGATGCGAAAATTCTTTCCATTCTTGGCGTAGCCTAGAAAGATTCCCTCATCCGCTTTAGGATCAAATGTCTTTAGACTTCGGGATCCATTATTATGGATAAAGCATTTAGAACCAAAGATGTGAAAATATGAAACATTTGGCTTACGTCCCTTCCAGAGTTCATATGGAGTTTTTCCATGCTGTTTGTTGATCATGCAACTGTTTTGAGTGTAACAAGCAGTGTTGATCGCTTCGGTCCAAAACCTAGGAGCGAGCTTGGATTCTGCTAACATTGTCCTAGCAGCTTCCTTAAGTGTTCGGTTCCGGTGCTCAACAACACCATTTTGTTGGGGAGTTCTAGGAGCTGAATACTCATGATGTATTCCATTTTCTGCACAAAACTTCTCAACAATCGTGTTAGTAAACTCAGTACCATGATCGCTTCTTATTCTTGCAATCTTAAGATTTTTCAATATTTGAAGTTGCCGAATAAGCGTTGTTAACTTGTCACATGTCTCATCTTTGGATGAAAGAAATTCCACCCAAGTAAATCGAGAGAAATTGTCTACTATTACCAAAGTACACTTCTTACCGCTTACACTGATCGTTTGAACAGGTCCAAACAAATCCATGTGAAGTAGTTCAAGTATTCTAGAGGTAGATAGATGAAGTTTTCTCTTGAACGATGATTTAACTTATTTACCCATTTGACAAGCGTCACAAAGGCGATCCTTGTGAAATGGTCCTTTTGGTAATCCCTCTACAAGATTTTGACCTATAAGCTGAGAGATTGTTTTGAAGTTGAGGTGATTCATTTTTCTATGCCATAACCAACCCATTTTAGATTCATTTTTAGCAACAAAACATGTTGGGTTGTTATCAAGTGTTGAACCCCAATCTACCAAATATACGTTGTTAGTTCTTTTACCCTTCAATTTAGTAGACTTAGTCTTAGCGTCGTTTATATAGCAACAGTCACTTGAGAATATGACTTCAAAGCCTTTATCACAAAATTGACTTATGCTTAATAAATTGTGCTTCAGACCCTCAACATAATAAACATCACTTATCATGATGTTCCCCCTATGTACAGTACCTATACCTTTGGTTTTACCTTTGGAGTTGTCACCAAATACAACCTGAGGACCATTGGCAGCTTGATAGTTGATCAGAAGATCTTTGGAACCAGTCATGTGCCTTGACGATCCACTATCGAAGTACCACACAAATGTATCGGCTCTAGCTCTAGGTACTTGCAATCAACAGGGAAGTTCTATTTCTGTTCAGGTACCCATTGTTGCTTGGGTCCTTTAACATTAGTAACTTTGTTAGTTTGAATTAGAACTTTAGGAACCCATATTTGCCTAGTGTTCATTGTAGGAATACTGGCCTTTTTGGGTTTCACAACGTGTTGTGTGTGCTTTTTGGGTGTATAATAATATCCTCGATTATAATGGTAGTCATAATCATAATCATAATCATAATCATCATAGTATCGATAATATGATCTTGACTGTCTTGGATATTGACGCTGGTATTTCCTTGGCGTTGGCTTAGGTTGCACTTTTGGTGTTGGACGCTTAGCGCTTGATTCACAGTGGTCAGACTTATCTTTAGCCTTTTGAGGGTTTGGATAGACCCGTCTTTGTGAATCATTTGCCTTAGCTTTACCCTTGCCTGAGTTAGCTTTGACTTTCTCATTTGGCCTCTTACCATTGTCACTAGGTTCATTTTGTGTTTGACCTTATGAACCTTTCTCAACAAAGATAACACCCTTTCCTTTGTTGTTTGCCGTAACATTAGATTTATTGGGTTGTTTACCGAGTTTATCGCATCCTAAACCGGTCTTCTCACCAAATAATCTAGTTACTTCAGTCACATTATCCAACTTTCTAGAAGCTTTTGATAATGATGAGATGAGCTGCTCTGATTTAGCAAGTTTAGCGATCAAATCAGCTTCTCTCTTGACTATTATATCAAGATCGCTTTTTAATTGAATAATTTCACTGTCAAGCGATTGGTTCTTCTCAATGCACCATTGCTGAACTTACAACTCTGCTTTGAGCGTTACTTTATCTCTTGTGAGTGATGAGATAATAGTGAGATCATTTTGATATATTTTGGCAGCTTCTTGACATTCATTGTAGTATTCTTTGACTTTGTCAAGTAATTCATCATAAGAGAGAGGAATAGATAATTCATTGATTACCTCAGGAGACGCTTCATCATCTCTAGCCATGAGACATATGAGTGCTGAGTCATCTAACGGCTCATCATCGTCACTACTCTCTTCTGATGATTCTAAATCTTCAGGTGCGGATGCTGGTTCTGATTCCGCTAGCAAACCTTGTTGACGAAGGTTGCTCCTGAATTGGTTTCTATCCAAGTAATCTTGTCTTGAGGGCTTGGATACGTTTGGATAAGGGCAGTTTACCTAGTAGTGCCCTGGTTTCCTGCAATTATAACAAAGATTAATTTTCATCTTTTGTTCATTTGTTAATCTTGCAATGTGTGGTTTTGAGACCACTGGAGCTGAGAGATTTTGAGTAGACGCTTGGTACTGAATAGGCGCTTGGGATGAAGGAACATAATACTGAGGCGCTTGATATGAACTTTGTCCTTGATTATTGAAACCTTTTCCTTTCTTTTCATATCTCAAGAACTTTCTGAATCTATTCAGCAAAGCCAATTCCTCTTCTTCATTGATACCTAAATTCTTTCCTTTATTACCCGATTTGCCTTTGATTGATGCTATAAGCGCTCCAGATTCAATCACCGGACTACTCACAACATCACTAGCAGAATTCAACTCGAATTCAAATGCTTTGAGCTCTGAAAAGGCGTCTTCTGGAGTTAGGAGATCCAGCATATTTGATTCTCTCATAGCAGTTGTCTTCATCAGGAATTTACTTGGTAAACTTCTAAAGATCTTAACCACCATTTCTCGATTCTGCAAATCCATTCCCAACGATGTAAGTTCTGTAACTAGAGCTGTAAATCTTATATCTAATTGCTCTAAAGTTTCATTGGCTAGCATCTTAAATCCGTTAAACTTTTCCTTGGCAATGGAAAGTTTATTTTCTTTGATCTGAGCTGAACTACCACAGATTGCAGCCAACTTATCCCATATTTCTTTAGTGGTTTTGCAAGACTTGATCTTGTTGAATAAGTTGTCATTATCACCAAGAACCGTATATAGAGCGTTACGACCAACATTATCCAAATTAGCTCTTTGACGCTCATCTGGGGACCATTCTTGTTTTGGTTTCTCAACGTAACCATCTGGAGTGTCTTCCGTGGCTCCAGGCGCTCTTGTAATAACTTTATATATTTTGATTGGCCCATCTGAAATAAAATCACACATGTCATCATCACATGAACAGAGATATGTAAATGCTTTGACTTTCCATATGTCAAAATTTGACTCAGTTTGTTTGGGAGCTTTAGCAAATGCCGTGTTTAAAATCTAAAGCAACTATGTTTGAAAAAGGATCTAAACAAGCAGTTATGCTTAGAAATATTAAAATTTCAAATTTAACCGCTCTGATACCACTTGTTGGTCCCAAGTGGCATACGAAACGGTCTAGAGGGGGGGGTTGAGTAGACCCTGAAGTCTTTTTTTACTTCAAAAGATTCTTATTACAAAGGATTTTGGACGATTGAAAAGTAGATGCTTGAAGTGTCTAACACTTGACTTAAGCGTTCACTTAAAATATAGGCGCTTTGGTGAAGCGTCTAACGAAGACTGTTTTTAGAAAGTTAACTTAGGTTTCAAGACTTGAATACTACAACCAAATAGGTTTGAGCGTTCACTTCTTTGATCAGTGTTAGCACAGCGGAATAATTTTTGGAGTCTTCTCTTTGAAAGCTTTAGCGTCACAGAAAATGTATTTAGTTGCTTAGCGTTTGATTAAGTTTTACTTTATCAGTTTATGATATGACAAAATGAATGCTGAAAGTAAAGTAAAGAACAATATTTGTAAGGTTAGTTGGGTAGTGTAATCCCAACTACGTCCTTCTTCTCCTCGAACACTTGGAGGCAATCCACTAAAATGATTCTCAAAAAATCACACAAAATCTTCTACAAATTAGGGAGAGATGGATGTCGATGACTTGAGCTCTTTGATCACACAGATTTTTGCTCCAAATCACTTCAATCCCCTTGCTTCTTTCACCCAGAAATATGGCAAGTATCCAACTTCGACTTCACACAGATCGCGAGGCTTGGATAGAGGTTTTTTTAAGAGGTTTGTTTGATTTTGATAAAGTTCAAACAACTAGGAATATCTCAGTAGTAATGTGGGTTTCTCCGAAAAGAATATTTGAGATATTGGTTGACTGTCTCATGATTTGAAGAAAAGCAAAGCGAATATTTTCTTGAAAGTTTTGGCTTTTCTGAGATTGTAAGGAATGAGACTTCAATGCAACAGCAATTCGACTTGATAATTGTTCTCTGTATTTGGCTTGTTGTTGAGATCCTATTTATAGGCATTCTTGGAAAAAGTGTTCGTTTGACACATGCAAGGGCGCGTGTCTCTCACTTCCGCGAGTGAACAACTTTTGTCCTTTTTCCTGAAAATTTGTTGCACAAAAGTTGGTGCTGCAGTCTTTGAATAGTTGACAGTCCAATAGGGTGGCTTCTCCGTACGTCTGAAAGTGCTTATCACATTTTTAATGCTCTTATCAGCATTTAATGAATTTGAATTAAATGCCCGTTGACATTTAATGCTTTGAAAATATTTGCATTAAAACTTCTTCTGAACTTAGAAATAAATTCAGGTGAAATCAGTCATTGATAGATGCTTATTCAACCTTGAATCACTTATATCCTATAGGTGACGCTTGGTGTAGTAGGTCATTCTAGACGCTTGGAATCTTTATTCAGACTTCGGGCGCTTGAGTCTTCAAACTATACTTCTGATAAACTCACTCAGAACATATCAGACGCTTGGTCTAAGACAGCTTAACCTAAAAATCTAAAATAAGAATAAAGCAAAGCCTATTACAAATCTAACGCTTCAAAGCTGAAAACAAATTTACATATTTTGGGGTCTAACAAAAAGTCCTAATTGTCATCATCAAAACATCTAACATAAAATCCCTAACAGGAAGGTTGGCCAAATTACATTTTATCGGAGATGGATACTTCGGTGAAAACAATACAGAAAGAACCAGAGAGTATACACAAGCACTCTATGGTCTTGAATTAAGAAATTTTTGTGCTATAGATGAATACATCTATTGGTTTCGAAAATATTTCTTTCATACAGATGTTAGTGCAGAAATTGCTGCACCCATGCATGTTCTTTGCAAAAATTTGTAGTCCTTGGAGGGAGATGTTAATCAATTCCTACAAGGTTTCGGAAGGGCAGGTTGATATAGTCGCTAGACGAATGTCTTACTTAAAAGACAAACTAAAGGACTGGTGTCAACAAGCCGCTATCCAAAAGAACATGAAAAGACTAAGAGGAAAAATTAAGAAAACTCTTTTTTGCTGTGACAATAATGATTTTCCAACAATTATTGGAGAATCAATTGAGCAAAAAAAGAAGAGAAAGCAATTTTTAAGCTCTGATAACATGAGTAACAAAAAGCGATCTTCTTTCAGAAGAAAGTCTTGGTGGTCTAAATCAAAAGCCCGATCTTACAAATCTGGCCAGAGATCCGGACCGACAAGGGTGTCTTCTCAAGGATCTCGAAAGTCCGATGGAAAAACCCTCCACAAGATGAACTTTCAAACGAGCACACACCCGAATAAACGAAAGTTTCAAAGATTATAAGTGCTGGACATGTGGAGCTCGCGGCCACATTTCACCAGATTGTCCGCAAAAAGGTGGTGAATTAAAATAATTTGAAGCCACTACTAACATACTAGATGCAGTTTTCTATGGAGATTTGGTACCAGTGTACCAATTCGAAAATATACACTCAGACGAAAGTGTCTATGAGGAAGAAATAGATTCGGATGGATCTTCAACTGAATCAGAATAACCCTAACGAAGGGGATAGGCTCCAAAAATCTGACAGCCTATCAGGATTCTTTTCCAAGTCATCTATAACAGACAAAACCATGGAAAAGATAATGGGGTAAAACTCTAACCTTGGAGCATATGAGGTTCCAAAGTTAGCGGAATTAGCCGAATCCCAAATCAAACAGGATTAAATCAAAGGCGGCATAACATCGTATACAAGGTAAGTTCAGGGGAGTTTTCAGTCCCTCTGGAATTAACCGGTAATGTGATGGAAATGCAACTTATTCCAAAAGAAGAAATTCTGGAGGAATTAAGTAGGCTCAAAGAGGAAGTAGAGGTTACTATGAAATGGATCCATATAGGAACGATTGAAGTAGTAATCAAAGCCATTTTCAAAGAAGGTATTAATTCTCCATTACATTTATCCATAATGGATAAGAGAATTAATAACTTAAGAGATGGTTGTCTTGGCACAATGGTAGGGAATTTATATGCAGGCAAACTAATGTTTGATATTCATCCAAGAATTGTATATAACCTAGCGGACCAAGATTTTAGTCGGGTCTTAACCCCTCATCAAGATTTCAAAAGAAATGATCTTATGAAAGAAGGAAATAGACCATATTCTTTTACATATAAAATTTCATATGCACTTTCCAATACTCATCATTCTGATTTGTTTATTAGGAAAGAGTATATTGAAATTTCAAGAATTTTCAAGGAATTTGCTAAGGTAATGGCACCCGATCCCATTCAAATACCAAGAATTGGGGGTGTTGGTATCTTAATCCGAGACCATCCGGTTCCAGATCGCTCAATGAGTACTAGAACAGATTTTAATAGCAGAATGTCCTTTTCAGAAGAAAGGATTAGGAGTTTAAAAGGAAAAGAATTAATTGAAGATTCAACTCCTCAACCTATTCAGGTAGATAATGTAAAAATTAGATGCCCTGAAGGATGGAAAGAAGTGCAAGTTATATTTGATATTACAAAGAAAGAAAATTACTTTCCTTGTGATGATCTATATCACTTGCAACAAGCTACTACTGGCAAATATAAATGTATGCTAGAAATGGCAGGATATGAAGTATTTGTTACAGGAATGGCAGGACGTGAACAAGGGATTATTACCTTGGGATTAAGTTTCCTTGAGGAACACAAACCTTGGGGAGGAAAAGGAAAAGGTATGGAATTTAGCTTGGATGGACATTATTGAAGTTGAATAAATGACTAGTCCCTTTTCTATATACATATCGGTTGGTATGTTATAGGAACAATATAAGTCAGAATATTTCACAGCTTATATTGATTCTGGATCAAGGATTTGTACAACAAAACCCGGTGTTTTCCCTAGCAATGCTATGGAATCCTTACCCATTATTGCAGGGAGGGATTTTTCTCAAAAAATCCTCATGCTCAATAAAGGTATTCAAGAAGCACACATCATGATTGGCGGAGCATTTGGAACACCTTGATTCAAGGTAAAAATGCCACCTATATACTTTCATGATACCAAAGCAGATATTTTGCTGGGTAACAATTTTATCCAAACCTTTGCGAAATATGTGCAGGATAACAACAAAAATTTGTTGGTTTTTACTACTAATTGTGGTAGTGAGATACAAGTTTTTCGGCGAGCAAAAGCCTTTAATAGGATTATCCTATTAAATTTCACAGCAATCGTGGTGATTTTAATCCAGAGTCCAAATTAACCCATCCTAAAATGCAGGATAAAAGAAAATTTGGAAAGGCTTTGCTGTCTTTTAGACAACAGAGATATGAGGAATATTGTGAAGTTTCTCATTTGGTTCAGAAAGGAATTAACCTTTTTAAAGGAACTAAGATTAAAGATCTGGATGAAGAAGGAATTTGCCTTCTTAAGAATGCTTTACAAACCAGGTCTTTGGATAACATTGACGAAGAGAGTTTGCTTTCTCTTGAAAATGTTAAACGACTAATTCAAAGGAACTTTAATGAGAATCCTTTGGCTTGGTGGGACAAGAACAAGATTGAAGCTACTCTGAAAGTAAAAGAACAATACAAGTACGAGTATGTTCGATACAAGCCAATCCAGATGAATATGGCGGATAAGAAGGATATGCAGACAATTATAAAAGAGCATATCGATCTTAAACTCATAAAACCTGGAGTCTCTGCTTACAGTAACCCTGGTTTTCTGGTAAGAAACCATGGTGAAATGAAACGGGAAAAAGCTAGATTAGTAATCAATTATCAAGGTATCAATAAGATACTGAAATTTGATGGTTACTATATCCCTAGTAGAGAACACCTAATTGATTGCATTAAAGGTGCAAAAGTGTTTTCTAAATTTAATTGTAAATCTGGTTTCTATCAGATTAAGATGGAAAAGGAGTCTAGAAAATATACGGCATTTTCTACTCCACAAGGTCAATATATCTGGAATGTACTTCCAATGGGTTTGGCCAATGCACCCCGGATATATCAGAGAAAAATGGATAATCTGTTTAAAGATTATTTTGAATTCATGTTCGTCTATATTGATGACATCTTGATAGCATCTAAAAATATAAAAGAACATATTAAACATCTTGAAATATTTTCGGATGCTTGTTATAAAGAAGGATTAGTGCTTTCTGAAAAGAAATCAATAATTTGTGTTAATAAGATTGAATTTCTTGGTATTCTTATTGACGAGACAGGTATTGAACTACAGGAACATATTGTGGAAAAAATACGCAATTTTCCTGATGTTCTGAAAGATAAAAAAACAGCTTCAAAGCTTTTTGGGAGTTGTTAACTTTGCAGGTTTCTTCATCAAAGATCTGGCAAGATACAGAAAGGATTTCCGACCTCTCTTAAAAGAGACGGAAAGTATAAAATGGAAGTGGAAAGAAATTTACACTCAGAGAATTTGTGAGTTGAAACAAGTTGCCTAAACTCGCAATACCACAGGACAATGATGAATTGGTAGTCTACACAGATGCCAATGATTATAGATGGGCAACAATGCTCATGAAAAAGACAACTACAGGAGAAGAACCTTGTATATACACATGAGGATTGTTCACTGAAAACAAGCCAAAGTTTGGCATATAAACAAGAAAGAATTCTTTGCTGTATGGAAGGCATTTAAAAAATGGCCTCTGTTTTTATTAGCTAAAGAATTTACATTGAAAGTTGATAATACTAATCTTAAAGTCTTTTTAAAAAATAAACTTGAATAAAAAATTGAGAAGACACGTATTATCAGATGGCAAGCTGAATGTCAATATTATTGTTTTGACATTATTATTGTGAAATCTCATGAAAATATTGTTGCAGATTTCCTGACAAGGGATGGAAATGTCTGAGGCCAATTCCATCATCAAGAGGTACATGTATCTCAGGGAAAACCTTGAGGAGCTTGACAAAAAGTTTGAGCAGTTATCAGCTAACACTGAAGTAGTTGGTCATGTACAATGAGCTGATCTAGGCACAGTCTAGGACATAATCAATGGAACAATGTATGTCATGACTCAGTTATGGACTACACTACAAGAACCAATTCGAAAGGCATCATTTTCAGTGATGACTCGCGAATCACGAGAGCAGGACTCAAAACCTGTGTTTAGAGAATGGGGCTCTATACCCAGAGAGGTGGATTCAAATACCACTTGCACAAGTCCATTTTCAGATTCTGAAAAAACGGAAAAAATTGAACAATCGGAAGTTGAAACTTCTATTGCTTCAAGTCAACCCGGCACCTCTGGGGTAAAAAAGGGAGAGATTAACCTTAGGCCATAGACCGGCACCTCTAAGCTTAATACTGACAAGATTAATTTGCATTGGAAGGTTTATCAACGCTCTTGGGAAAAATTAATCTCAAGAAAAGGAATAAATCCTAATAAGTCCTTGGTAGAAATATCAGGGAAATATCCTAGGATTTGGATGAATGAAGGATCAAATCCCGACAAAGTCCGAAAATGGTATGATTTTGGGGCATTAGCTTCAATACATACTATGTCACCAAGTTTTACGGAGATATCCAAACTTTCGGATTGGATTTCCAGTGCCGTGTATGATTCATGGCAAAACAACCAACACCTCAAAAGGGGCGATACTCTAGAGTTGAAGTTTATTTCGGCAGCACCAGAAATAGCAGGAAAAAGGTCTTATCCAGTGTTTCATTTTATTAAATTACAGAGACCAAATATGGCAGCCTACAATAGAGTTAAGGCAGCAACAGGAGAAGCTTTGGTCAGTTTTATCAATGAAGATGATATTTCCACCAGAAGAGCATGGGGAATATGGGTCTGTCTCACAGAGATGGACAAGGTCAAATATCCATTCAAAATATTTTCAAACTCAGTGAATGGATCATTCCTGTTAAACTCCATGATAGGGAAAAGTACTGAATTCGCAGAAAATCTATTTGAACAAAAGAGGACGCTGATCTGGGAAAACAAGATATCAGTAACTGAAGCTGCAAGAAAGAAAGCCTGCAACATGATGCATCTTGATCAATGGCAAAATCGGGAGTGTTCAAGTTATGAGTTCCAAGAGAAACACTTATTTAGTACAAAAATACGGGTTACCAAGACAAAACACGAATCCAACAAGGATAAGGGAAAGGAAGTTCTACCCCCCGAGTTTTCACAAACCAGGGTAAAATCATGTAAAAGAAAAATGCCTGAATAGTAAGGGGCAATAATTGAAAGAATCAATTATGTGATTGATTAAAAAAGACAGCTGGAAAAGAAAACAGTTGTAAAAGGACAGGCATGGCAGACAAAGTGGTAAACACAGGGACCCACGCGCATTAAAGATAGACGTATGCAATGACGTCAAAAAATTAAACAAGCTTGAAAGCTATAAGAAGGAAGTGTTGAAGCAGATGGAGATCATCAGAAAACTTCTCCAACTCTTTTTATACAAATATTCATAGAAAATTTGTAAACTTTCTTCTTTCATAGTTCTTCTTACACGAGTGTATGGGGATTTCCTCAATAGTAGTCCTCTCATGAGAAGCTAAAGGTTTTCTCTTCCAATAGAGGAGTAGAATAATATTATGTAATTTTAATTTGTATTTCATCAATTAAAAGTAAGGTTTTGTCCACTTGTTGTCCAAAATCTCAATTATATTTATATCTATTTATATCTTCTACGTCCAAAAGTAGGAAACGAAATTGGGCTGTGCTGTGTATCGCTGAAGGAGCTAAGGCTTGCGAACCATCAGCTGCGGTTGTGTGGTTGGAATAAGTCCGTAAAACCGAGGACTTGGAATATCCGGTGATAAGGCGGTCAAAAGAAGGTATAGATTTATGGAAAGTTAATTTTATTTTGGAAGCATATTGGTCCTAATCAATCGGAAAAATCTTTTGCTAAATCTTCAAAGAATAAGGATTATTTTGGCATGAATTGTTTAAAAGACTAAATTGAGAAAGATTAAAAGTTTGGGCCAATTTGAAATCAAGAAAAAGGAATGAAGGACCATAGTGACACATATTTTCTAAAAGAGGGACTGATGTGCCATTTTTATTAGATGGAGGACCAAAGTGAGACTAACCATAAAGAAGAGGAACCATACGAGTCATTTTCTCAAAATAATCTTTGCATGAAAAGGGCTCAATCGGGCAACTTCCGGAACATTCCGAAATGAGCCCCACTAAATTCTCTAGACTTAAAATGATGTCCACAAACATAGATTGAGAACATTAAAAAAATTATCAAAAAGGGGGAAAAAAAAAAAGACGTTGAAAAATTATTACATCCCAAATATTCACAGCAAATGATGGTGAGCTTTGAACTACATCTTCGAAATATAGTGGTTAATTCTCACCTTTCTTCTTAAATGTTTTTGGGAATTTTATAATACTGAGTAGGGGTGTAAGGTAAGCCGAGCCGGCTCGAGTCGAGCTTTTCGAGCTCGAGCTTTTTCGTGAGTCGAGCTCGAACTCACTTATAGTTGTTCATATGCTCGTGAGCAGGCTCGTGAGCTTTTAATATTAATTTTTATTAATTTTTAATATATGTCTAAAAATACTCATATTTCATAAAAATAATGCTTGCAATTTTATATACAACATAGTTTAATAATATTTAAATTTTTTTTCCTATTTTGTTTAAATCGTGCAAAACAATAACAACAACAATTATAAGATTATATATTTTAGTTGATATGATATACTTTTCTATAAATAATTTAATGAAATCATGTTTTTACGACACCCTCCTCTATTTTCTAAATACTTATTGAATATAAGATATTTAATTATTATTTATCTTAATAATACTTATTGTATATGTGAATAATGTATACTATACATTATTAACGTATTGTTATAAGCTAAAAAGCAGAATATATTTTATTTTATTTTCTAAAAAAAATTAAATTATTTTTTACTTCAAGCTCGAGCTCGGCTCATCTACTTCGAGCTTGAACTCGAGCCTTAAAAAATGAGGCTCGTCGAGTTTGAGCTCGAGCTCGAGCTTGAGCTCAAGCCTGAAAATTTCATCAGGCTCGGCTCGGTTCGAGCTCGGCTCGTTTACAGCCCTAATACTGAGAATAGGCATGTTAAATTTTAGTCCATTATTCACAATCTTACATAATTAGAGTAGTAGGATGTAATCATTTGCCATTTTGATCACATCCATTAAAAAACGGATGCAATTTCGCGTATGGAATTTATATGCCGTTAGACTTAATATTGACCACATGTGCAAGGCCAAATTCAGGACGTCCGTTCATCTTTAACGATTGGGACTGAAAATGTAGGAAAATGCATGTTATTGATTGATTTTGCAAATTTGTAAAAAACTCGAAACAAGAATTATAGAGTGACTTATCATATGGGACTAATGCTGCTATTTTTTCGTCATAAATTTGTACCCCACTAAGTAAATAGAGGTCATTGATGTAACTCGATTATAAATTGGCGATGGTGGTGTATAATGCTGGAACTAGTATTGATTATGACTTATTTCTAATGTGTTGATGAGATTGTGGTGATTAAATTAAAAGTTATGTCTAATATTTACTTCTTAGTGTATTGAGGTTGCGATTAGAGGTGTTCAACTAATCGAGCCCGACTATCGAGTCAAGCTCAATTTTATTTCTACGTGTACGGGCTCGCAAGCTCCCTTTTTCTTTTTTTAAATATGTGTGTGTGTGTGTGTGTGTGTGTATACATATATATAATTTGAGCCTAAACTCGAGTTTTGGTTCGTGAGCTCGAACTCGGTAAAATAGGTCGTGCTCAAACTCAAGCCTAAAAAATTCATCAAGCTCGGCTCGTGAGCACCCTTCTTAATTGCGATGATCAAATTAACTTACATTTTAACAATTTTTGATGAAAGAAACTTTATGGGACGTTTATGATGAAACAAATACATCATAACAAGACGTGGCCCTCTGATTCAGCAGACAAACGCCACACATACAGAAAAACAAACTGTCATAAAATTCCACACATTTTTCTGTTCAGAATAAAGAAAAAGCAAAAAGTAGATATAAGAAGCAAGAAGTGGCAGAGAAATGATAAGCAGGTAAAACAGTTACAGCCATGGATACAATCCTCTCTTCCACCACTCTCCATCTCCCAAAACCCTTTCTCTATCACTCATCCATTAATCACAGCCCTCCATTTCTACCCTCTAAATTCACCATCAACAAATCATCAACCCATTCTCTGCAGAAGAGCCTCATTTCATCTCCTTCACCTCTCAGAATATTTGCCACAGCCCCTTCTGCTGAAACGATTTCTTCTTCGTCTCCGTCTTCGTCTTCTTCGATACCTTCTGAAATGAAGGGATGGATTTACAGTGACTATGGGGGTGTTGATGTGTTGAAGCTTGATAGTAATGTTGGTGTGCCTGAAATTAAGGAGGATGAGGTTTTGGTTAAAGTGGTTGCTGCTGCTCTTAACCCTGTTGATTTCAAGAGGAGGCTTGGCAAATTTAAGGCCACTGATTCACCTCTTCCTGTAATCTTCTTTCATCCCTTTCCTTTTCGATTTTTCGGAAAGTTACACACAGACCCCCTCACTTATCTAAAATTATCAATATGCCCTCGAGGGAACTGTTTGTAAGGTTTATCGAGAGTAGAACTGTAGGGATTTTTAAATACGTAGGGGTGTAGTTGTAAGAAATGACTTAATATACGGCGGACTTTATGTAATTTTGAAAAAATTAGGGGTTTTGGTAATTACACAATAAGTGAGGGGTGTGTGTAATTTTTCCTTTTTTTTTTTTTTTGTTAAAATTCAATAGAAATGGCATACTTGCTTCTCATTGTTTTAGTTCTTGGATTACTGTTGTTGTCCTGCTCTGAACTAATTCTGGGGTTTGATTGCTCAGACAGATATTTTATAGCAATTTTAGGCAGTTCCCGGGTGTAAGTCCTTATATAATTATAATTGAGTAAATTGCATAGACATCCTTACATTAGATCTTAATTATATAAAATACCTCGAGATTTTAGAAATTACTATAACTTCACTAAGTGTTTTACAATTTCAGCCCGTGTCATTAAAAAGCAGATTACTAAGACAAAAAGTAAGAGAGGGTACGCATGTAATAGTAATTTGCAAAACCTCACGGGGCTCGTGATAATTACCGAATAAGAGAGGTGGCGTGCATATAATTATTCCTTTCAATTATCTATGTATGATAGACACTACGGAGTCCAATGACATGAATGGTTGTGATTGATAACCAGATTGAATTCATTCACGAAAACGTACTCCCCAGGTGGGATACCTAACACATTAGCTAGATGGAATAGTAATTTACGCAGCTTTGCCAGAAGAGAGATAGTCGTCAAGTAAGTCATGCCGGTTTGCCAAAGAATTGCTAGGAGTTGAGCCTCAACTAGCGAACCAATGTCACTTTTGGAAATGACACAATTTAGAATTTAAAGTGGGCAAGATTTTGAATTCGATATAGTTTTAGGTCACATCTACTTGCTTTGAGTCTTTCTCGAGTTATTCAATTACTTGAACAACTCATAATAGAGATTTATGCCTTCATACAACAAAATCTTATGGATTCCAAGTCGAGTGGATTTCGATCTTATCAAAGAAATGAAATCATTTTACATCTTAGCCTTATTGTCTACCTCTTCAACTGATTAAATTAGCTAATTTGTACTCATTTTGTGTATGCCAAATGCCGATTGGTGATTCTGGCTATTATTTTTATTCAGACCGTGCCGGGCTATGACGTTGCTGGCGTTGTGGTTAAAGTTGGGAGCCAAGTGAAGAACCTAAAAGAAGGAGATGAAGTTTATGGAGATATCAGTGAGAAAGCATTGGACGGGCCAAAGCAGTTCGGGTCTTTAGCTGAGTACACTGCTGTAGAGGAGAAATTATTGGCTCTGAAGCCCAAAAATCTCGATTTTGTACAGGCTGCTGGTCTCCCTCTTGCCATTGAAACAGCGTATGAAGGTCTTGAAAAGGCTGGATTTTCCGAGGGCAAATCTATACTCGTACTTGGAGGAGCTGGTGGTGTTGGATCCCTCGTGATTCAGGTGAAATACTCAACCTTGTACTGAGTTAATACCATTATAAACAATTTTGCAAGTATATTTTGTAAAGTAAATTACATACACTATACACATTTCTGTGACCTCTTGATTACCGAAAAAACCTCTGGGTTTGAAAATTATGTTAGTTTCCTCTATCAGCAAAAGCATATACAACTTGACCCTCTGTGAGTAAAAAGCAGATTAATATCACCTACTGCTCTTCGAGTTGCTCTTCGACTTGTTAGGATTTCACAGGGGTGTCTTAGTATTGCAAAACCTCAGGGGCTTGTGGTAATTACATAATAAATGACGGGGTGTGCATATAATTATCCTTATTTTGTAACTTGTTTCTTGAACTTCTTTAGTAATTACCTTTAATTCGTATATTGGCTATTTCACTCCGTTTGTTATGCAGCTGGCGAAACACGTGTTTGGTGCTTCAAAGATAGCTGCTACTTCTAGCACTGGGAAATTGGAGCTTATAAAAAGCTTGGGCGCCGATTTGGCAATAGACTACACCAAGGAGAACTTCGAAGACCTCCCGGAGAAATTTGATGTTGTTTATGATGCAGTTGGTGAGATATATATAATCTCGTTGCATTGCTAGAAATGTAGAACTCAAGCCCATCATAGCATTTGTTTCCTTGATGAGTATTCCCACTTATCCTTACGAAGTACTGCGAATCCAGGTCTCACAACTATCACAAATGTCTGTGTGGGTCCCATTACTACATATGGATGATTGTGATTGTTCCAGAAATTGGAGTCATAGAACTTCATAAGAACAACCTGCTTTTTGTTTAGTGTAAACTATATTGACACCCCTTACGTGGGACCCTAATTACGAAAAAAATCCCAAAGTTTGAGAAATTACCCTGACTCCTCCGTCAGTAAAAGTACATTACACTTTCACCCCTGTTACTTGTTAGTAACAAACAGACTACAAATTCACTTCTATTTTTTGAGTTGTCGGGATTTTATAGGGGTTGTCTTAGTAATTTCCAAAACTTCAAGAGGTTTATGGTAATTACCTAATAAGTAAAAGTGATGCGCATGTCATTATCTCCTTTGTTTAATTTGACCATGATCTGATGATTATAATGATGTTAAAACAGGGCAATGTGATAGGGCAGTGAAGGTGGTGAAGGAAGGCGGCAGCGTAGTAGCACTAACCGGTGCTGTAACGCCACCCGGTTTTAGGTTTGTGGTCACATCCAACGGAGAAACCTTAAAGAAGCTGAATCCGTATCTCGAGAGTGGCAAGGTGAAGCCAGTGGTCGATCCTAAGGGACCGTTCCCCTTTGACAAGGTTAATGAAGCTTTCACGTATCTGGAAACGGGTCGTGCTTCTGGGAAAGTGGTCATATATCCAATTCCTTGATTACGAATCGAAGGCATATATAGTTTAATTGAGAGTTAGAGTAGTGTGTATTTTGACTGCAAATATATTTGCGAAGATATGAACTATAGAATGCAAGAAGTGTTGGAAGGAATAAAAGAAGATACAACTGTGACAATGCAAGTTTAAGCTGCAAATTTGCACATTATCATATCTGTGATCATATTTACCATCATCTATACAGAAAGCTAATGTAGTTTATGTTAAATTTATTTTAGTAACAAGTACATGCTCATTATTCCAAAATGGATTTTCAAAAATAAAATAAAATAATTGGATGACGTCATCATTTTTCGCCAAAAAAATGAAACTGCACGCACATCCCTAACTTTAGTGTTAATCACCGAAACCCCCTGATCTTTTTGTAATTACATAAAGTCCCCTCATGTTAAGGTATTCTTACAATTACACCCATGTGTATTTAAAAAATCTTACGATATCACCTCCTGTGAACCTTACAAATAGACCTCTTAAGGGAGTCTCGTTGTATTACCAAAATCAGGAGGTTTTGGTAATTATTAGCATTAAAATGAGGGAGTGTGCATGTAATTCACGCATAAAAATAAATGATCGTACTGATTTGTTAGATAGGATGTCAGGATGACAAGGGAAGTTTGGTAAATATGCATAAGAGGTGGTGGTAATTATACCAAATAATATATTTATTCCAATAAAAAATCAAAATCCTTTAATATACTTCAAGGTTTTGACATCTAGACCCTATTAGGATACATAAAAAAACATGATGTGAAAGTATCTTTACATATCCTCACTCTATACTCAGCAAAACCCACCAGAAACCTTATTTATAGCAAACAAAACATCATTGAATCAGACATTGAATTACCTTAAAACAACTTAAGACTAGAACTGATCATACTGAAACAGAAGGAGAGATGTTAAAGTCGAGGTCCCAAAGCTCGAACGAACCGTTCACAAAGTCGTAGTGTCCGCCCTTCAACGACACGGTATTCTTTACCACAGCTTCCCTCACAAATGGATAGGTCAACAGATTCCCTAGTGAAACATTCACTGCCTCCTGTTTATTTGAACATCATGAGAAATTGAGATTAGTTGAAATAAATTTTGTCGAATATTGTAATTATTTCTCAAATTAGTCATCTTAACTATAATCCTTCGTCGTATATAAAGTATCAATAACATGTTTGGACAGCGCCACAAAAGCATCAGCAAGATGTTTGCACTATAATAATAGTAGTTAAAATGTAGTAAATTCAATTGACAAATTGATCTTTAAATGATTAAATGACTCAAAATAGAAAGACGAGTCTACTTTTTGAGACGGGGAGAGTATAATCATAAGTTTTTGTTAGTTAGAATTTACCTTCTCTAGGAGTGTGCACTGCTCACCAAAATCCAACTCGCTGCATTCTGTTATCACCTTGGACTTAGCAGTCTTGCAAATGTTGACCCATTGCTCTATAAAATGACTACATATATTAACAAGAGAAAATTGTGAATATATAGAGATATAAGTTGGGTTACATCATCCAAAATCATTAGAATATCAAATCTAAATTCAGTAAAATCGATGATACTAATACAGAGCAAGGGAGAATACACTTTTGATCCATCAACAATATCCTTTTCAGCCGCACATGAACTCAAATTGGAGAAAATTGGTCGATTTTGGTGCTGAAAACATCAATTTGCACAATCTACCTCCGTTTTTGTCAAACTGAGGGGGGAAATTCGTAATTTGGGTTTATAAAAATTGGGACTTTTCAAAATTTAGGGTTTTGTCAAATTAGGTTTTACAAAGAATTTGAGGAAATTTGTATTGGATTACGGTTCGAATGGTGTGATATTGGGAGAATTTATTGAGACGTTGAGGGTTTTTGCTGAAAAGATGAAATGAAGTGAGGTTCCACTCATTTCCCCCAATTTGAGCTCATTCCATTAGATTTGAGACGGAAAGTTAACGGCAGGGATCAAATCTGTTTAAATTTGGAACATTTAGAGCATTTTTGTTGAGTCCGATAAATGACGGACTAAAATTATTTTAATGATAAAGTTCAGGAACCAAAAATGTAAGCATGTAATTAGCAAAAATTAATGTCCATATTTAGGTGTATTTATCTCTGTTTTTATAGAGTTCTATAACTTCACATATCATATGATAAGTACATATTGGTCATCCTTGGCCAGTTCGTAGCGATTTCCATTGATCATTTCAAGTTCTCGGCCTAAACATACCAGTTGTGAACTTCATATAAAAATAATTGAGATAACATTACAAATGAAAAGTAATAAATCTTAGAGAGAATGACCTGCATAACCCCCATACTATAATCAATTACAAAAAATCCTGTATCCTTTTTGAAATTACATAGTTATCCTCATGTTAAATTACACCCCCCTATATATTTATAAATTTTTACAATTTCACACCTTATAAATCTTATAAATAGACCCCTCAAAGAGATCTCGTTGTAATTAACCAAAAAGTAGGGGAATTTGGTGATTTGCACTAAAGTGAGTTTGTGTGCATGTAATTCACACTAAATTTAACGGTGATAGTCTAAAATGAGCGATAAAACCTAAAGTTCATGAATTTAAGCTATATTTTTACGGTGTGGGTTGAATTGAGTTTAATAAATTCATACCACTCTAGAATTATCCTTACAATGATGGAGTAAAAAAAAATAAAACATAATAATAATAATAATAATAAACACTAACCTTTGGTGGGACCCATCATCTGGAATGGACATCAGGCCCCTAATTCCTCCACAGCAGCTGTGACCAATCACCAATATATTCTCTACCTAGCAACCACAAATTTTCTTGTTTAATAATTGATATTTAATACCAATGAAAAGGATATGGAGGAACAAAATATACCTTAAGTTTTTATTTTTTAATGTTTTAACTAAATTATTGTTTTAATAAAGCTAATATATATATATATATATATATATATTAATGGAGAAGTAGCCGGGTTCAAATATCGAAATGGATCCTTTTCCATGGTGGCATGGCACAGCCATGGTACATTGCGACTAAGTTTTTTTCACATATGTACTTTTTAGAAATAATTTATATGATCGTTTAGAAATTTTATTTTAAAGATTATCAAAAATAATATTTTTAAAATGAGTGACTTCACTGCATGCGTGTTGTGCAAAGTGGTGCTTTTGTGGTCACACTTTTGGCACTTGTGCTTGTGTGTATGATCAAAATCGTGTGACCGTGATCAAAATTATTTTATGTTTTATGTAAACGTTTTATAATACATAAAAACACTTAAACTCTTGTAAACTCCTTTCTGGAATAAACTTCTAAAAAATTCACAACGTTTCTACAATAATTTTAATTATTTCATGTTTACTTTACAACTTATTTGACATTTTTATTTGAAATATCTGAAGCACTAACCATAAACTGCGTATTATATATATTTGGTGCACATCATAGCGTGCGACATAAACTCTGGGGACTAAAGGATCAGAAGAGATTCGTCAATTTAAAGACTCCAACATATGTTGCATACTTTTATAATGGACCAAACACAATTTCTCGATCCATTAATCACAGAATTCAAAAACTAATATTGTTTTCATCGTTCATCCTCCTTCCAACCAATGAGAGTGGATGAATGGATAGTTTGATATTTTTAACCCGACCCATCCAAAACACCAATTAATTTGGAGTTCTTTGACTTCTTTGACTATGTATCCCATGTTCGCATTTAATTTTTTGTTGTGTTGAACAATATTATAATAGGTCATGTTAATTTATAAAATAATGATCCATTTGACTTCTACACTAAGACTCCATTTTTTCCTACATTTAAAAACAATTATTAACAAAAGTACTACGCGTGGGATTAGGTGGACATGTGGTTAGTGGTATTCAAAACGACATAAAGAGGCTTATCTCAAAGGCTAATAGAAAACTTTTTAATCCCTTTTCACATCGCAACTACCTTTTTTCACCATACTTTAATACATAACTTAATAGACTTGACGTGTAAAATTTCAATTTGTGGACATAAATAAGAAGATTAGAGATTAATTATAATCACCTTTAGATTGACTACTGCATATTCAATTGCAGCCCCCACTCCGGAATACTTGGTCTACAATGGATGCACAAATTCAAGTCAAGAAAAGCAAGTACATGTTTAGGCAGATCTTGACCAAAGAATTAAATAAAAAATTATAACTTAGGTAAAAGATTTTGATTTTTGTGACAAAAATGATAAGAATGAATTCATAGTTTGGGGAGGGAGTGTTACCCGGTCGAACGGTGGAACCATGTTGGCAATGTTTCGAACCATAAAAGCCTCCCCTGGTTCACAATTCAATATGTGGGACGGGCATACTCGGGAATCAGAGCAGGCAAATACTAAGAACTGCATTAATTGGATTAGAAGTGAATAGTCAGATGACAAGATTCAAATCATTTTGGTAACTTCCAAAATTTCGAGTCTCAAAGTAAATCAATTTATTTATTTGTAGACTTATACATTAATTATCGTGGTCATATGGTGATCTGAAATTCCAGAGTTCTTAAGAATCACATATCAAATGAATTGTTTCTTGATTAAAAAACTATTTATAGAACCATTCACACTTGATCAAACAATTACCTTGGGGCTTTGGCCTTTGGCAAGCTCTCCGTACAAGGAAGGATTTTTCCTATCAAGTAAAAGAGCAAATTGATAAAAGAAATCATAAGTTCATGTAATTAAAAGTGGGAAGATAATAATAAAGAATTAAAAGTGAGTACTATTTGTAAATATAAGTGCAAGTGGTTATAGCCGAAAGAGAATATTTGACCAAAAACAAAAAAGTGAGTACATATCAACCTATTCTGAAAAATACAAAGATTATACGGAAATAAAAAATGTTTCTTTTAGCTAGACAAAACTTTTTGGATTTCAAATTCTAGTACGTGTATTTTAGGATAATTGAAATGTAATTGAAGATAAACAAAAATATGAGTTTTGTCCAAATCACTAACTAACCACATGCATTATTATTATGTAATAACTTTTCAAAAACCCACATGTATGTATATTATATTTAAATAAAATAACGGAAAAATAAGATCAATTAGGTGGGTAATTATATCAATCACATGACAATTTGAGTACTTTATGTGCATCTCCAAGAATCTCGCAGTTACTTATGCCGTAAAGGTTCCAACACCTTTGCACAAAGTACAACAAAATCTTTATGAATTTTCTGTCCACCCTACTATAACGGGATAATTACAATCACACCCCTTATTTATTGTGTAACTACCAGCCCCAACTTTTCGTAAATTATCATTATCTCCCCTATTAGTGACAGGATATTACAATTTCACCCTCTATAAATACAAATATATTACAATTTCACCCCTCACAGGGGATGTGCTCTTAATTTACCAAAATTGAGGGGTGTAATTGTAATGTAATTATCTCTATGATATAAAGGGTGATTGCGACCATACCCCCTCTTATAATGTGTAGTTACCAAAAAACTCTCTTGTTTTTTAAATTACAATCACCCCCTGTTGGGAGTTAATTGTAAGGTTTTTAGAGGTGAAATTGTAAGAATTTTTAATACATAAGGAGGTGATTGTAAGAAAGACATTATAACATAAGAAATTTGTGTAATTTCAAAAAAAAAAAAAAAATCTTTCTGAAACACATTATAACTGAGGAAGGTTGGTATAATTTTTCGTAATAAATATATATATATATATATATATATATATATATATAAATATACGCACTTACTCGTATTTCTCTTTCTTGAAGTGATCGAACCCGGTTCTGATCCTCTCAACCGGGTCAAAAACCGCCTTCTCGGTGGCCCCCGCCAGCTCCGCCGTCAACTGCCTAACCTTTGCGGCGGCCGCCGCCTCCAGCTCACCTTTCTCACTGCACTCCAGAAACAGTCAAAATAAATCAACGATTTTGCTAATGAACCGCGTGGGGTCCACCCTTGAATCGTGACCGTCGGATCACGCCTCTAAGCGGGACCCACGTGAGACAAACAGTTAACTATATAACTTTTTGTTTCAACGCGGAGTAGGTGATGATTATAGCAAGATAGCTTATCATCCGGGGATGTGTCTTGGGAATTGCGAAATGACAAAAAAGGTCAGATCTTTTAGTTATAATTACGTTAGACTATCATAATTGACTGGTGGAAATCCCGAGGTGGAGGAGGGTAAAAAGGGCAATAAACAAAAAAAAATATACACATACCTGAGAAGCTTCCCCAGGCCTGCAATGGCTTCCTCGTATGTATCTTTTGCCATTTCCTCTCTTTCTGCAAAATCCCATAATTACAATTTTATACATATATATTAAAATAATTTCATATTCAGATTATATATATATATATATATGGAAATGATGATAGCAAATAATTGTCAAAAAATAGATTTCTTTCTCTAATCCTCCAAGAAAACTGGAAATTTAGAAAATTAATTTTTTCAAACTAAAATGTTTCAAAAATTAAAATGAATAGAAGAAATGGGATTGAAAACAAAATAATTTGGGTGAATTATATATAATGGAATTATATATTATATATAACAGACCTTTTTGAGGGTTGCCTGAGGCAGGTTTTTTGATTTGGATGAACAAAAATCTGAAGGAAGATTGAAATGTGTCCTAAAGGCAGGCCTGAGGTACTAATATATATATATATATATATAGATATGTTTTATAGTTGGAATTGACCATGGTTAAAATAACCGGATGGACGGTTAACCATGGTTAGTTTGTCTGAATTCAGAATATGGATTATTTGAATTTAATATTTTAGTGAAAATGAATATTCAACGCCTCTGTGGATGAGAGACATCAATGGGACTTAAAAAGAAAGTGTTGGGGCGGTGGATAGTGGACAAAGGCTTTCTATTATTTGTTATTATTTTCCTTTTTAATGCTACGACCTTATATTTTTGTGAGAAAGATTAAAAAACTTCATAAAAAATTAAAGTACAATATAGGGTAAATTACATCTTTAGTCTCGTATTTATAGCTACTTTTTTATTTAGTCTTATTCGTTACGCGATTACCACATTTAGTCTATTAACTTTTAAAATGTCTTACGTCTAGTTCCAATCAAAATATTTATCCAAAGTTTAATGGTCAAACTCTCATGCTCTGTTAGTCAACTTTTTTTGACCAATTTTTTGAAGATGATTTGTGCTTGAGGGACATATGATATCGAATAGAAACATGCACCATGGTATCTAAAATTCGTGTGTGAGTAGCATTCATGCACAAATTCTCCCAAACTATTCAGGCAAAAATGTTGACTAACAGAGCAAGAGGGTTTGACAGTTTAATTTTGACAGAAGTTCTTGTTAGGGCTAAATGTGATACATTTTAAAAATTCTAGGACTAAATGTAAAAATTCTGTAACAAATGAGAGAAATTGGGGAAAGATATAGGATAAGAATGTGATTTTCTCGTATAATGTACTATTACTACTGTATAACTTGGTCAAAACATTATATTTGTACTTTCCTTGCAAAATTGAAGGAATGAACATATATAGTATATTTACTTTTTTGGGAAAAAAGTTTCAATTACGCCTGATCTCCTCATACAAAAAGAGTCAAATAGCATATATGTTTAATTTGAAATTGATTACTTTTGACTTGACAAATTATAAGGCAAATGTAAATTTGATCCCTAGTATGTGATTACTTGAACCCGATAAAAACAATTCAGTTTATGTTGTTGTTGTGAATTATTTATGGGTTTCTATGAAAGATTGTTAAGATATATGGGCGAATACCAATTTAATTGCATTAGATTTAACTCGAGTGACATTTTCTCTCCTTGACTTTGACTACAAAAAAAAAAAAATTAGTAACTTAAAGTGAAAATTGTTCCTAGATACATGTAATGAAGAATAATAATTTTTGCTTTGCAATAATGATTTTTTAGTTGACGAAAATATACATTTTAAGCTATCACTATTGATAATTCTTGCATATCTATGTGACAATAAATATAGTGACACCTATATTTGTATTGTTTTAGTAGGCATGTATCATTAATCATTAACCACAACTTCATTGTCAGTAATTGTCTTGAATGATAACTTAGGAAAAATCTCTTTTTTGGACCTGCAGTTATATGCCCAAGTCGATTTTGGTCCATTAGTTAAACCTCTCATCAAATGTCGAATTTGATTTTAGTTTCCCAGTTACACTTCTCATCAAATATCGTTCCTCAATTACATTTTTTAATCAATCTTGGTCCCTCCGCCTAATTTTCCGTCAATTTGAAAAATGGTTGGGGTTAAATAAAATATCAAAAATTGCATTTTGCACTCCAAAAAGCACAAATTTTGATAATAAAAAAAGGCTATAAAAAAATCGGAATTTCTAAAAAATAGAAAATGTACGATGAAAAATGTTTCATCCAGATACTGGTCTAATCATTGCCTTGTTGTTTCTGCTCATAGAACCCTTCAAAACTTTCTCGGACGCAAGGAGTAACAAAAAGAAAAAATTAAAAATATTGCCTTGAATTTTCTCTTCCAATTCCAAGACTCGAGCTTTATTGTAATTCTACCATGAAAGTTCCTTCACCTTGTTAGTTTGTTGAATTTTCTTGGATCATGGTAACTTCATGTTCCTTTTCTATCTATAGACCTTTTGTTTCTTTGAATTTTCTTATTAATCTTATTGAATATTAATCATATGCATTTTGAATTTCTGGGGTTTTGAAATAACATGATGTTTGTTTAATAACAACATATGATCATTTTTAGGCAGTGAAGTTTTTCTCTAATCATAGGCTTTTAATGTCTATTTCTTTTTGTTTCTTTAACTTTATGTGTTACCTATTTCCGAGCTTGCATTATAATTTGTAGGGGGGATACATTTTCGGCATAATTACATTTTTCGTCCCTAAACTTATCGCCGAAAATACTTGTGGTCCCTCATGTTACAGACTCGACACATTTGATCCCTCAACTTACAAAATATGGACAAATATAATTCCTACCTTTAACTTTCCGTCCAAATTAACGGAATTCCCCAAAAAACTCAAAATTGGGTTTGGTTAGGCTTTTCAATTTGGGAATTTTCAATTTTGAAGTCAATTGTGCCTAGGTGGTCAAATCTCAATCCTCCATGTGGATATTGGATAAAAACATAAAATTAAAATAAAAAAATTAATTAAAAATTTAATAAAAAATAATTAAATTTTTTTGAAAATATTTAAAAACTTAAATATTATTTTAAATAATAAAATTAATAAAAAATAAAAAATATTATAAAATAATAAATAAATAAAATCAAATTATTTAAAATATTAATTTAAAAAATACAAAAATATTTAAAAATAAAAAAGTTAAATATTATTTTAAATAATAAAATAACTAAAAATGGAAAAATTAATATAAAATATTAAAAATGAAATAATGAAATAAAATTAATAAAAATAAAAATAAAAGCTGATCAAAATAATAATATAAAAAATGTTTGAAAAATAAATAAGTTAAATATTATTTTAAATTATAAAATTAATTAAAAATAAAAAGTAAACAAAATAAAAGAAATATAAATTAAATAGAAAACTAATTAAAAATATTTCCATTAGTTATAAACGGTAAATTGACAGCAAGACCTACATTTGTGCACATTTTATAAGTTGAAAGACCAAATGTGTCAGATCTGTAACATAAGGGACCAAATCTGTTTTCGGGAATAAGTTCAGAGACGAAATCTGTAATTCTCTCTACAGTTTTTGATCATAAATTTTCTAATTTTTCAGAAAGTCTGATTTTTTTAATTTTTTTTTTGTATTTGTAACTTTTATTAATTTTTTTAGAGTGAAAATCATCAAAATTCCTGTTTTTGGGGTGCAAAATATAATTTTTGATATTTCAATATAATTAACCCAACCGTTATCAATTTGACTGAAAATTAGATGGAAGGACCACATTTGATGAACATATGGTAGTTTAGGGACTACATTGGCTGAACGGTATAAAATGGGGACCAAATCGAATTCAACGTATAGTTTGGGGACAAAAAATGTTGTTGCGATTAAACTTTTGAAAACAGATTTTGTGACTACAAAAAAAAAAAAAACTCACTCAACATATATAATTACAGACATCCTCAACATTTTCACTTAAAATCTTATCATTATTACTTTATTCTTTTGTAGTGTTTGGAAACAAACACTAAACTTACTGTAAGAGCACATTTGATACAAATACTGGCCATTTAGGAAAGGGATAATGGCAGACACCCCCCTCAGTTATGGAGTGATGTGCACTTTGCCCCCTAACTTATTAAAATGTGCACCTTGCCCCCTCACTTATCATAAAATGTGCACTTCACCCCCTCAGGCAGCTTGGGCAGGGGCAAAGTGCTACAAAACACATAAGTGAGGGGACAAAATGCTACAAAAACATATAAGTCAGGGGGCAAAGTGCTACAAAGACACATAAGTCAAATGGCAAAAGTTTAATTTTTATGATAAGTGTGGTGCCCGAACTGCCCGAGGGGTGAACTGCACATTTTATAATAAGTGAGGGGGCAAAGTGCACATTTCAATAAATTAGGGGGCAAAGTGCACATCACCCCATAACTGAGGGGGTTGTGCTATTATCCCTTTAGGAAAGTTTAGTTTAGCTGCTGGTAAAAAGAATTCCGCGGGAATGGTATTTCATAATCGATTTTTTGGTAACATATATATTGACTGAAGTAGTCTATTTCAATTTTTTATTTGATTCACTTAAATACACAGTAAAAATAATGAATATATATGTGTATATATATATATATATATATATATATATATATATATAGGGTCAAGATCTAATACATATCCTCTCTTAGATAAGATCTAAGACCCAATATACACCATTGAATACATTAAATCCAACTGTCCACAATTAATCAATAAATAGGCTGGATATTTGGCTCCAATTGTATCAAGGGGTATAACAATCAATGGTATCATTTTACAGCATTTAACCAACCAAAAAAAAGGGACAAAATCTTTCCTAAAATCTCTTCATTTGAAACTGCCGAATTTGTTGCCAAAATTAAATCACAGAAAATTAATAGAATCAGTTATTGATTGAATTAAAATTCTGAAATTTCAGAATTTCTCAAAATCTAAAATCTGAAATTTCTGAAATCTCCAACTTGAGATTGAAAAAATCAAAATCTGAAATACTGAATTTCTGAAATTTGCATTAACTCGTCGGTGTGGGTGGCGCGAGTAGCTGCTCGAGTCGCTGGGGAAGACGACCAGAAAATAGCCATGAAGATGACAGATTTTCGCCAAATGAAAAGTCGATCACGAACTATCAATCTCTCCTACTGTATATTTGTTTATTAGTTATTGTATAATGTATTAATTAGCTATTGTGTAATGTTTATTACCTATTGTATTCACTGTATAACGGGGTATATGATTCTGTATATTGACTTATATTTTGCTGTATATTGTGTTATAAGATACTGTATAATGGTTTATAAGATTGTAATTGTATGATGTATAAACACACACTGTATAATGTGTTATAATATACTGTATAATTGTTTATAAGATACTGTAAAATGGTTTGAAATCACTCATTGTATGTCCTAATCACACTGTATAATGGGTTATAAACTACTGTATAATAGTTTACAAACTACTGTATAATGGCTTATAAACTACTTTATGATGGTTTAAAATCACTAATTCTACTATCAGTAATACCACGCTGTATAAGATGTTGTATAACGGTTTATATGATATGTATTTGTTATTTTTAAGCCTTAAAAACTAACAAAATGCAATTTTGAAGCTCTAAACGATCTCAGATGGCTAAAATCACGAGACCGCACTGCATTGCAGTGCGTCTTGTTCAACACGCCGTTTCTCTATGACTGTGCGATTTTTATGTTATTCCGACACAATGAATTTTTTCCTCGTGTTTTCACCTACATCATTGTGGTGCCTTTTGATTTTGCTTGAATTAGGGTCCTGTACTGTGTGCCTTTTGATTTTGATTGAATTGTGGTGCCCATTATACAGTATGGCATAACACACACCGTATAATGTGTTATAAATTACTGTATAATGTCTTATAACATACTGTATAATGACTTATAAGATACTGTATAATGGTTTGAAATCACTAATTGTATGTCACTAATCACACACTGTATACCACCGTTATATTGACTGTATAATGTTGTATAAACTACTGTATAATGAGTTATAAGTTACTATATAAATATTCGGACATCAGAAACTAATAAAACAACAAAGAAATGATGATGCATCCTCATAAACAGTACTCCCAAAACTCTTTTTAGCACCTTCCCTAGCTTAATGCATCAGTAACACCATCAACTTGTTCAAATTCACTCTATCTATTACATTAGATCAGTTGCTTAATGATGATTTGCAGACTCATAATTGATAACAGAAGAAGAATTCAGAAAAAATTGAATTGAAAACAGAAGAAGATGATGAATAGGGATTCGATTTCTGCATATCCTTCAATCTTTACAGCGCCAATCTCGAATTTTACTGGAAAACAACCGATTTGATGATGAATTGAACGGGAAAAAAACATTATCTCGTATCAATTTTGCTGGAAAACAACCGATTTGATGATGAATTGAACGGGTAAAACGATATCTCGAATCAATTTTGCTGGAAAGCAACCGATTTGATGATGAATTGAATGGGTAAAAAAATATCTCCTATGAATTTTGCTGATATATGTGATAATGGAAAGAATATAATGAAATCGGTTATAGCGCGTGGAACTGGGGATTTGATTTGATACTGTGTATTAAATTGAATCTGTTAGTAATAATTTAATGACTAAAATGCCCTTTACATAATTAAAACAAATTATTAAATCAGTTAAATGTGTTAAATGTAGACCTTGAGATCAATGAATCAAAGGCCTAGATTGGGTCTTATATCTTACCTAATGGCAAGGGATGTATTTGATCCATACCCTATATATATATATATATATATATATATATATATATTTATATTATGTATAATAAGTGATGTGTTTCTAATTTGAATTTAAGTTCTCAATATTAACAATTACATAATACAAGAAGTGTGTCCGAGTTCTTACTAATTTATATACATTTCTTCTCATCAATAAAATTGTCAAAGTCATTATTGCGATCCTTGTTAGTTAAATACGGTTATACGGGTCATGAAAAATTCATCATTTAATACATACGAGTATATTATGAAATTTTATTGAAAATTATCGACAAAAAATTGGCTAAAAAATATGGGAATAAGACATAAACGAATTCATAGATGTACAAGTATAATACGGATACAACTGAATTATTTGTGAGTAAAAATATGGCTTCATTTTATATAAATTTGTAAGATATATGACTTCTACTCCCTTTTAATTTGCAAAAATAATGTTTCATGAGAGCCATTGTTTGAACATAATTAATATTTTGATTGATTATTAACGTTCATAGTTTTTAATCGTATACTACGCAATTAGTATTTAAAAAAATTAATAAATTTTTTTAAGTTTTAAACAAAAATTAATTTTTTGCCCAAAATTAGAGTATTATTCATCAAGTATATATAATACAGGGTGCGTAAAGTACATGTACTAAATGGTTCAACTCAAAAGCACGAGTATTATTAGTTACGTTAAAAATACATAGGGAAAATGAAAGTATTTTTCAATTATACGTGCACATATATATTATATGAGTATAATACAAATTTTAACTAACAGAAATTGCGATAACACAATTTTTTTTTCGTTTAGTAAGGGTAACTTTGATATTATCTTTTGATTTCTGATCAACAATTATATATATTTTTTTGAATGGATAATAGCACCTACAAAAGAACATAGTTTGAAAGAGACATAGAACACAAAATGTGATTGCCTCTTATTTGTTCTATTCGGGAAAAGTTTATTTTTGGTTATACGTAATTCGATTTAGGTCCTCCAGTTACAACGCTCATCAAATCTAGTCCCTAAACAATTATATTTTTATCAAATGTGGTCTCTCCGTCTAATTTTTCATTTAATTGGTAACTATTGAGGTTAATTGAAATGTCAAAAATTACATTTTACACCCGAGAAGTACCAATTTTGATGATTTACATCCTAGAAAAGAATAACTAACAAATTTCACCATTTTATCATAATTTTTTCAAAGTTGAAGATAGAATTAACAATTCACCATTACTTTGTGAAAGTTTCTTATCTCCTTTTAATGGTAATTTGATCATATACATTTCTCAAAACCCATTTCATCATTGTAAATAGGAAAAATTGCAATTTTGGTCCTATATATTGGGGGGCGGGGGTGGCAACTTTGGAACAATATCTTTTTCAACTTGCAATTAAGTCCTTTAACTTTCAATTTCGTGGCAATTTTAGTCCTCAGAGTGGCAATTTTGGTCCTCCGGCCCGAAATTTTTTAAACATTGGGGATTCTTTCAGATTTTGGAGGAAAAATGGAGTTTTAAATCATTTGGGCGGGTTGGGGGGGGGGGGGAATTGGGGCTTTTGCTAATATTATATTTATATATATAGTTTTAACACACAACACACACTAACAACAACAGTATTTAAATAATAATATATAATCATTAACTAAACTTAGCAATTTTTTTTATTTTTCATACTTATTTATCTATTTTTGTTTATTAATCAATTAAGACTCATAATTTCAAAGTATCTCAAAATAATATAAATTAATATTAATTTAATATCAATAGTTGTATATAATATATTTGTGTGTATATATATATATATAACATTTTAAACTTTAGAAAAATCTTGATGTACTACCCGTCTCCATAACATATTGAGTACTCCTCTTAGATAATTTTGTACAACATTGTAAAGTATGAAAAATAAAAATAAATTAGTTTTAGACATTATTTAGTGATTGTTTATTATTATATTTTTATTTTCTATGGATATATGTAAATATGTTTTAGTATACTTGTATTTTAGCAAGTTTATTTTTATATTGTGCATCTCAAATGGATGCACAATAATTATTTTCCCCCCAAAATCAGCAAAACCTCAAATTTTTGCTCCAAAATTCGAAAAATCCACAATTTTTAGAATTTTTGGGCCTAGAGGACCAAAATTGCCACTCCGTGGACTGAAATTGCCACAAAATTAAAAGATAAAGGAGTTAATTGCAAGTTAAAAAAGATATTGTTCCAAAGTTGCCACCTTCCATAATATATAGGACTAAAATGCAATTTTTCCTCGTAAAGAAATTTGCAAATAAAACAACAATAATATGAAAGAACATCAAAGATAGAAGAAAAAACAAAAACTTAATAAAGTAGAGAGGACTAAGAAAATATATACAAATCCAAAATACGATTTTAGGGAGAGGGAGAGAGGAGACAAATTTGTTAGTTTGTATTATGTTGCTTCATTCGCGATTTGTAAAATTAGGAGAAAATGTTAGGGATAAGCCATTTGTTTTATAGCGACTCTAGAAAGAAATATGATATTATGTGGGTTTGTCAGAGAAATTAGAGGAATTTGGATAATTAAGAGGTAGTTACAAATCGTGGAACAAATTAGCAAATATTCTTATCAACAATTTTTTTTCCTTGCCTTAATTTAATAGCAATTATCTCAAATAGACATGGATAACCCCATTTGGCAACAACTGTGGTGGCCATTTTTTAAACAAATATTAACTTGTTGAAAACAAAAAACGCTATACAATTTCAAATGGGAATCACCAAAGCATTTTTTTTCTCATTAACATCTTATTTTTTACATTTTGTTGTTTTGGAACTGTAGTAAATCCGTAGACATGGATGGGAAGTGGATTGTGATGTAATTGGTTAATAAAATTACGATTAAATGGTGAAATTTTGTCAACTATTTTTTTTTGGAGATGAAAAGTGTCCAAAGTTGTGCTTCAGGGGTGCAAAATGTAATTTTTGACATTTCAATTAACCCCAACAATTACCAATTTAACTGAAAATTAGATTGAGGGACCACATTTGATAAAAATGCATGTCATAGGAACCTTTATTTGATGAGCAATATAATTGAAGGATCAAAATCGAATTAAGCGTATAACCGAGGGACCAAATATGAAATTTTCCCTTCTATTTACTTCATGCTTTATAGCTAGTTTAGTCATGTACATAGCAATATAAAGTTGAAAATTGCTCAATTTTGTGATATTTTATGTAGTTATTACTTGATATCTATTTATATATGCATATATATAAGTAGCGAGGACAACCAGTATAGAATCTCCCACACAATGTTATTATTTCGGTTCACCCGAGCATACATGGACCAAGCACAAGAAGATAACTACTATTTGTCTCTTCCTTGTTATTTGAAGATGGGACCAATGTTTTTATTTATTTTTAATTTTTTTGATGCAAATGGGACCCATGTTTGATTGCGCCCAAAATGGATCATACATGTGGGTGCTCAAACAAAGTGGCCAACCTGTATGCTACAAACTACATATATAAACACAATGATTAAAATATAGAAATAAACAAAACACATTCTATTTTGCTCAACTTTCATTAATATATTCCTAAAGTCTACAAATAGGGCTATCAATCAAGTTAATCGAATCGAACTTGCTTATGTTTACGCTCAACTTGATACTAGGCAAGCTTTTGTGTTCAAGACTTAAGTTTGACTTGACAAGCTTTAAGCCGAGCCCTACCTTGCTTGAATTTGGAATTTCAAAATTTATTCCTACAAGTCTACAAACACTTTCATAGTTAGTTAAGAAAGACTAACATCACTAAAGGTAAATGCATAAGTTTCCACAGTGATCGAGAAATTTTAATTGTTTATTCTCATATATATGGATGACCAATATGATGAGCTCTAAAGTATTATTATACTCCACTTGTTATTGAATTAAAGGGAATGATATTAACACTCCATAGATTATTATAGGGACTCCAAACTTAAATTTTACATTTAAAATATGACATGAATATCTTTTGATCTTAAAACTACCCTTGTGCAATTAAATGATTCATTATCATATTATAAGTATTTTCTTCAGTACTTTAAATTAAAATCAATTGTTTACAATATAATAAATAAAAAGAAATAATTAATTGAGATGTAAAGCGTCATTGGAAAAAACAAAATAATACCCTGTAAAATTTGATAATGACAATTATATTATAAACGAAAAACAAAAAGTGAATCACTTCACTTACTTTATATTTATAGATAGTAATCAACATTTTATTTCCAAAAAAAAAAAGTAATCAACATTTTATTTTTGTTCGATCAATAAGTTTAATTAATCAACACAACTACGCATGATGAAGTAATATATATAAATCATCCTCACCCATGTCAAAAAAAACAATAATGTTAGAAGTAGTTAGCAACTTTTCATGCAACATGCATATAAATAGATAACGATCTCATATATATATATATCAATTACAATGGTGGGAACGTAAGGGTGGGGATTCAAATACTTGACCTTCTACTTAATAGTTTAAGGTCTATCACTTAACCAAATGGTTAATGGCATAATGATTTCATATTTAAATACAAAATAAAATATATAAAAATATATTGTTTGTTCTTTAATAGTTTTGATATATAGTTTAATATATAGTTGTATAAGAATATATGTTTTCCAGTATTATGTTGTTCATAAGTATATTATCTTGATGCAATTATTTAGATAAATCAAAGACAGATCCTATATATATTTTTTTTATCTATATCAAGCATTAAAATATTTGGTGGTATGGTGGTGTACATGGTGACACACACACACACACACATATATATCTATCTATATATATATATATAGTATGTATGAAGTAAAAAGATTGACTATTGTTTATTAATGGGTATTTTTGTCATTTTCAGAGAGAAGAATGATAATGGAGCTCCTATAGTAATTTTTAAAACTCCAATATCAATTCTCTTAAAATAATTGAGCTTACTCAAACAAATTGTATGGTTAATTAATTATATTGATCATGTAAGTTTTTGTATTTTAGAGTGATCAATCATAATATACATACACATATAATTAAATTTGATCAAATCAGCAAAACATGATTGGAGAGTTAACTTGCTTGTTTTTAATATTTTTTTACGTTAATTGGTTTACTATTCTTGGCTTGTAGGGTGTTTCGAAAGGGGATATTAGCAAATACAGTCCAAAATTGCATGAGTCCTTGCAAATTGCACAAGGTCTTGCAAAGATGTCCCATATGGGACCCATTAGATGGAAAGTACACAAATACCCTTACTAAGGCATGGAAATAAAATGGGGAAAATGCAAAAATCGTCCTTTAACTATACCACTTTCCACTTTTGGTCCTTTATGTATCGCGCCTAGCAAAAATACCTTGTATGTTTCAAAAATTGGCACATTTAGTCCGATTTTGAAATTTTCTTGGCCGGAAAATCGCTGGTGCCGGTCACGTGTGCCATAAAATTGGGGATTTTATTTTTTGGAGGGAAAATCGATGATCTGGCCGACACCTCACTGCCAACTCGAAAAAAAAAAACTAAAATTAAAACAAAGCCACCTCACCGCCACATCAGCCAAAATTTTGGGGGGAAATATCACGCTGAACGCACGTGCTTCAGATTCACTGATAAGTAAAAACAAAAAGCTTCACTTCACCCCTATTCCCAAACTTTTCCATAAATCCCCAAAGTCGAAGTCGAATAACACCAAAACCCTAACAATCAGTTCGAATCTTTGGTGGAAAGCAAAAAAGAACAATATTGTCGAGATTGTAAGGCGAAATGGTGGTGCTTAGGGACCCAAAGAAGAATCATTTGCCCAACCCGAGATACGGTAAGTCGCTTTTGAATACTTTAGGCTATCTTTTCATCGATTTTGTGATAAAGTGTTGGATTTATGTGTTTTTCTACGGCTTTGTGTCTGTTTGAATTGTCATTTATGTCTGATAGCATAAAGAAAGGTCCAAAAGTGGTGGTCTCTCCATGGATGTTCACTGTTTCTAGTTATTTTATTTAATTTTTTATTTTTTTAAAATAAATGTTGTAAAGGTTGTATGGTGCAGATGGTTGTGTCCACCATATTTAATTCATATTATGTTGGGTTGTTGGGTTGCTTTAAACATAGATTTATTCCAACTATTATTGCATTTGTTGACATTGTTTTTGTTTATTGTCCACAGATGCAGACAGTGATAGCATTACATTGGCTGTCCATTATGGAGGTACATTTAGTAGTGGTATTTCACCAGAATATAGAGGGGGGGCCACTTAGAAGTTTGACTTCTTTGATATTAAGTTTATTTGCTTAGATGGACTTAAACGTTTCTGTGAGAGTGACCTTGTGGGCTTATTTGTCTTTAAGAAATACTACACCAAGATTCAAAATGGCTATATTTATGTTAGTAGTGATAAGCTTCTTCAAGATATTTGTTATGGGAATGTGGCAAAATCTATAAAGAAAGTAGATGTGTATATAGAGGAGTATAGTGATGAAGACTTGCAAAATACTAATAGCGAAAAACCTAGGGAAGATGGTTTTGGTGGTGATAAGGTTAGTTCTGGTGATGTGGGTGAGGGTGATGTTGATAAGGGTGGTGTTACTCAGAATGATATGTGCGAAGGTGGTGTTAATCAGGATTATGTGGGTAAGGGTGGTGTGGGTAAGGAAGATGTTGATGAGGGTGGTGTTACTCAGAATGACTTGAGTGATTGTGATTTGTGTGATAGTGATGAGTATAATATGAAAGACTCAGACAGTGATGTGGCTGAGGGTGATGTTGGGAAGGAGAATATGGGTGAGGAAGATGTGGGTGAGGGTGATGTTAGTAAGGGGAATGTGGGTGAGGAAGAAGTGGGTGAGGTTGATGTTAGTAAGGGGAATGTGGGTGAGGGAGATGTTGGTGATGGTGATGTGGGTGGAGAAGATGTGGGTTATGTTGGTGAGGAAGATGTTGATAAGGATGGTGAAGATACTAGTGATAGTGATGAGTACAACATGGTAGATGATATGGGAGAGGGCAATGGATCAGATGATGATGATGCTTTATTTGAGAAATACATTGACATTGATGTAGAATGGGTTGGTGAGGGTAATGAAGGTGGTTCTGGGCAAGTACAGAGTGATGAAAATACATTTGGGCAAGAAGACATAGTGAGTGCAGATGACCTCAATAGTGCTAAAGGTTTTGACGATGAAAATGAAAAGGAGAGTTGTCCAGTTTTTAACCCTTCAACAATTTATAGGCCTACATTTAAGCTGGGGATGATATTTACAAACAAAGATGAACTTAAAGATGCTATACACTCTCATGCTGTCAATAACAAAAGGAGTGTAAAAATAACAAAGAATGACAAAGACAGAGTGCATGCAAAGTGTGAGGGAACTGACTGTAAGTGGAAGCTCCATGCTTTAAGGATCAATGGTGAATGTACCTTCAAAGTCAGGGTGTATTACCCTGAACATGTGCGTAGTCCAACTTTTAATGTGAGAAATGTTAAGTCAAAGTGGTTGGCAGGGAGGTTTAAGAGTAAATTCAAGTCTGGTCCAAAGAGGAATGTGGAAGGGTTCAGAAAAGATGCTATGGAGGAGATTAGGTTCAATATTTCCACAGATCAAGCATATAGGGCCAAAAAAAAGGCATTACAACTAATTAAGGGTTCTCCTGATGGGCAATTTGAACTTCTTTGGGATTATTGCAATGAGATTAGAAGAAGTAACCCTGGGTCTATTGTGGAATTGGGTACTGATCAATCCAGTGGTGATAATCTGTTTGATAGGTTCTATGTATGTTTGCATGCATTAAAGATGGGTTTTTTTGCTGGGTGTAGACCAGTAATTTGTGTTGATGGTTGTCACTTGAGGGGTCCTCATGGGGGTGTCCTTTTAACAGCTGCTGGAATTGGCCCCAATAACAATTATTACCCCATTGCCTATGCACTAGTTTATAAAGAGTGTGGAAATACTTGGGGGTGGTTCTTGTCTTTGTTAAAAATTGATCTGAACATAGAAAAAGACTATGAATATACCTTCATTTTAGACAAACAGAAGGGACTTATTCAAGCCTTTAATGATGTTTTCCTTGGATCAGACCATAGGTTTTGTGTGATACACCTTTTGGAAAACTTTAAAAAAGCTGGGTATAGGGGTGCAACTTTTAAGGATGCACTTTGGAGGGCTGTTAAGGCATGTACACCTAATGAATTCACTAGGAGGATGCAACAGATAAGGAACCTTGATGAGAGTGCTGCAGTATGGCTTAGTGATAAGCCTCCACAACAGTGGAGTAAGTCTCATTTTAGTTGTTTTCCTAGGTGTGACATGTTACTAAATAATGCATGTGAATCATTTAATAGTTCCATACTAGTTGGAAGATCAAAACCAGTGTTGTCAATGCTTGAGTGGATATGGAATACTTGATGAAAAGATTGCAAAAAAATAGGGATAGGGCCTTTATGAAGTGGAACGAAGTCCTATGTCCAAGGATTCAAAAAATAATTAACAAGCATGTAGAGAATTTGGATGACTGTATACCCATTAAAGCTGATGATAGACACTACCAAATATCATACATTGATTGTAATCAGTATAGTGTTGACTTGGAAAAGGGTACATGTGGGTGCAAAAAGTGGGACCTGAGTGGTGTGTCATGTGTACATGCCATCAGTGCAATTACTTCCCTAGGAGAGCATATAGAGGATTATGTCCACCAATGCTACAGGGTTGAGACATATAACAAATTTTATGGCCATGCTATTATGCCAATTAATGGGAGAAGTGAATGGAAGAAGTCAGACTTCATCCCTCCATTGCCTCCAAACCTGGGGAGATCTGCAGAAAGACCACCTGTTGCAAGAAGAAGAGAAAGTGATGAGCCTATGCAGAAACAGAAGAAGAAAAAAGTGGGGAAAAAGGTTAACAAGGACCCTCTTAAAACCAAGAGACAACAAGAGAGTGTGAAGTGTGAAAAATGTGGAGCTCAAGGTCATAACTCCAGAACATGCCCCCCCCTCCCCAAACACCCCTCAGCCTCATGAAAACGCCAGTGAGCTAAATGAAGACACTCAAGCTGCTGAAGGTGATTTTTTAAGTCAAGTCATTGTAGAAGCTGAAATAAGTGAGATACAGAATGAATTTGTGCCTTCCCAACGAAATATACAGGTACCTTAACATTTATATTATTTTTTTGAACTTTTACAATTAATTGGTGTTAATATTTAATCATACATTATATTGTATTTGTACAGGTTCCTTCAACTGAGCATACAAGTACACAAGTTTACAGTTTTAATCCAATGTTAAGCACCAGCACTGTAAGGGAAAGAGATTATGTCTATAATTTAATATCTTACCTTTATAAGTTTATACTAATATAAACCATGTCATAGGCAAACACAAGGAGAAGTCCAAGAAAGAAAAGAGGTGCCCCATCTGCCCCTAAAAAGACAAGTCCAAAGAAGCATATAGGTGGCCCTTCTGCAAAGCCTACACCTGCTCCAATCAATCCAACATAAGCATCACTTCAGCAATCAATCCTAAAGAAAGGACCTTCTATGTTCAGTCAACTTCAACATTCTAGAGCTGAAATACCAGCAACTTCAAGGGTGAACATCAGGGCCCCAACTCCATTTGTTGATGAACAACCAAGTGCAAGATTAGGAACACCACAAGGAGTAACACCTGGTATAATCAAGGATAGCAGGAAGTATGTGACCATCTCTAATTTGTTCAGTGCAATAAATGAAACCAATGCTGCTCAGAAGAAGGGAAAGGGAAAGAGAAAAGAACAGGGTAAGGGCAAGAAAGATGGATCGTTGGAAGATAATTTCGGGGTGTTTTTGCTATGTTATTTTTTTGGATATTTTGGTTTAGGATGTTTTGTCTGATCTGTGTAGTTTTTCTGTTTTAGCTATAAGATACTTGATACATTTGGAATTTTGTATGTTTATCTGTTATGTTGATGGTTGGTGGGAAATGACACTTTGGTTTAGCACCAGTTCGAAATGTTAAATGGAAAGTTGATGTTGTTGTTGCCCATGTTTTGTTATGGTGATGTTGATGTTGTTGATGTAAATTGGAAAGTGGCAGTTTGTCTAGACACAAGTGTTAAATGGCACATGTGTTTTGAGTAATTTATTTTGTAATTTTACTCTATGAAATTACACTGTCAAACAAAATTTAGCCAACAAATGAAAATATAAGAAATTCACTAACATTACACACAATAAATAGAACTACAAGTTTGAAATTACAGTCAAAATGATACCTAAAATCCTAATAGACACCATAACCGAACCTATAAAAAGATGACTTGAAAAACTAAACATTTAAAGTCCTCAAATCAGTGAGGTGAGCAAACTGCAATATACAACATTCACTTCAATCTTTAAAATTTGACCAAACCCAACCAAGTGCTTAGGAAGAACATCCAAGATACACCAAGAGCAAAACTTAGCAGTAGGTTTCTTCCATTCAATCCTTGGAGTGCAGATACAGCATATTCCAATTCAGCAATGGTCCTCCTCATTTCGGCCATCTCTTTCTCCTTGTTATTTTTCAATTCAGCCATGCTCCCTCTCAATTCATAAATTTCATTGTCCTTATTATTCAACCGGTTCAGTAAACCGGGGATGACTACCTTAGACCTTCGACACATAGGTGGATCTTCCCAAACAAAGAACTTGCACAATCCATCCTATAGCAACAAAATTATAAAAAAAAATTGAAGTAAACATAGTGAAAAGGGGGGAAAATCAGTAATATTAATTATTAATTAAAAAAAATTAGGGTTTTAAAAAAATTTGCAGTAAACATTGGAGAAAAGGTCAATATTCGATACCTGATAATTTTTGCAAGAATGGAATCTCCTGCCTAAGTTGTCTTTTGTCCACGAAGTTCGAATCCAAGCCGGCTTGGAATTGGGACAATCGCAAGTCAAAGGTCTTTCCATGGAAGACATTTTTTAGCTGATTTGGGATTTGGGCGTCGCTTTGCTCTGTATTTTAGCAATACTAAAGAAGGGAGAAGGATTAACAAGGGAGAGAAATTTAATGGAGAAGATAACAATGGAGAGGGATTTGGGTGTGCGTAGCTTTGCTCTGTTTTACAGCTGAAGAAGGAACATAAATGGAGGTGAAGCACGTGCGTTCAGCGTAATATTTCCCCCCAAAATTTTGACTGACGGGGCGGTGAGGTGGCTTTGTTTTAATTTTAGTTTTTTTTTTCGAGTTGGCAGTGAGGTGTCGGCCAAATCATCGATTTTCCCTCCAAAAAATAAAATCCCCAATTTTATGGTACACGTGACCGGCACGAGCGATTTTCCGGCCAAATTGGCCGGAAAATTTCAAAATCGGACTAAATGTGCCTATTTTGGAAACATACAGGGTATTTTTGCTAGGCGCGATACATAAAGGACCAAAAGTGAAAAGTGGTATAGTTAAAGGACGATTTTTGCATTTATCTCGTAATAAAACAAAAGAAAAACTCAGCATTTGGGAAATTTCTTTTATACCCTTATTGAAAATATGTAATAAACGAAAATAGAAATCAGGACTTTGAATTTAAAAAAGAAACAAAAACTGAATAAATGCATTGCTGCTTGGCGCAAATTGCGATTCCCTCCAAACCGTAAACTTAGGATTGTTCAATTAAGGTTCTTCAATTGATTCCAAATTCTTTACAATTGATTGATATTTCCCAGAGAAGACTTGCGACATTGTTGTCCTATGTTGCGGAAGACTGCAATTTGACGATTCAAATTCAATTTTTGTATTTTTTGGAGGTGCAGCCATTCGGGTTTTTGAATTAGGGTTCTTCAATTGATTCCAAATTTTGTACAATTGATTGATATTTCTCATAGAAGACTGGCGACATTGTTGTCAAATTTTGCGGAAGACTTAATTTGACGATTCCAACTTGATTTCTGTAGTTTTTTGAGGTGCAATCGGTATTCAATCTAACCGAATAATAGGTAAATTTGTTCATTATTTCATCAAATTCTTTGTTTAAAACAACATAATATGGATTTCTCCGATAGTTTCTCCGACATGCCCATTAAAATGTAAAAAAACCTCCGACATGCCCAGTAAATGGAAAGGAATGTTAAATTGAATGTGTTAAGAGTATTATAAGTTAAATGAAATGTGTTCAGAGTTGAATAAATTATGAAATTATTCTAACAAATTATGTGCTTTGTTTTTTTTTTTTCATGTTTCAGTTTTGTAGGAAAATATCAGATAATCTGTTGTATTATCGATACGATGGTAAGTGGCAGATGAAAGATGGAGACGTTGGTGGAGCATATGAATGGATTTTAAATAAAAATTTTGCATTGATTAACACAATAATTAGAGGAGAGGGACTTGATCTTAACACGGTAACAATTTCCAGTTTTCATGATTGTATATTTCAAAGGGCTCATTTTAAAAGAGAGGAGTATGACATTAAAGTGAGTTATATCCCTTTGTCCTATAAATGTTTAACCCCTATATATATAGTTGATGGTTTTGATTTAAGGTGTTATCTTATAGACCAATATCGACTATCTAAATGTAGAAGCATTCTCCACGTTGAGCTTATTAAAAAGACGGTTCCTGTTGGAAATAACATTTTTTGCACTGATGATGAACATGATTTTGTTCAAAATGGTGATGGTGGCTTCCCATATATGGACCATCCGAAAACCGTTAACGAGCATTCAGATACTTATGTTGATGTCAATTTGGTTGATGACTATACATCTGCCCCTGGTCGGCCTAGTGGTGTTTTAGAAAAGCCGATGTCCCAGCCCATATCGATAGCTTCTGCCCCAACTCTTGTGAAACAAGAAGCTCCATCTTCTAAAAGATGTGACTCGACTCCAATTTTTCCATCTATTAATCTTGAACCTAGTTCTGTTGAGATTAGTGAATCCTTCAGTTTTGATGATGGTATAGATCTGCCGATTGGACATGAATTCAAAAGCAAAGTTGAGGTGTTCGATTTGGTTATGGCTGCTTCGTTTATGGCAACTTTTCATTTTAGGACAGCTAAGACCACAAAGGTCGCATACTGTTTTAAGTGTAGAGTCGAGGATTGTAACTGTAGTTTGCGTGCTGCAAAGACCAGAGGGTTAGAAGTTTTCACCTTGCGTTCTCATAATAGAATCCACTTATGCTCACCTTCAGTGGATAATGGAAGAGAAAAGAGTAGCGCAAGGATGGTTTTTAAGATGTTATTGGAGAATTATCCATCTCAATATGATACACCACCGCCAAAGACAATAGTTGATCTTATGTTAAATAATGGCATTGATGTTTCTTACTATAAAGCTTTGCGGGGTAAAACATTAGCTTTAAGTACTGTCATGGGTGATCCGGGTCAGAGTTATGCTAAAATTTTGAGTTTTCTGCATGTGTTGAAGGACATGAATCCCAGTACAGTTACTCACTGTGTTATAGATGCGGATAACAAGTTTGTGTCTTTATTTTTTGCATTAAGAGCATGCATTCAAGGTTTCGAGTTCTTAAGAAAGATTATTGTTATTGATGGAACATACTTAAAGACCAAATATAAGGTTGTGTTATTAGTTTGCACTGCACAAGATGGCAACAAACATCAATATCCCCTTGCGGTTGGTGTAGTGAAAAATGAAAGCGATTCGATTTGGAAATGGTTCTTGGAGAAGCTTATCGAGGTCATACTAGATTTTGAAGATCTGGTCATCTTTTTAGACAGAAACGCGAGCATCTTAAAATTAGTTGAGATAGTGTATCCTAGGGCTTCACATGGATATTGTTCTTATCATATCTCTCAAAATATTAGGACTCGCGTTAATACAGGCAGGGGCAGTAAAAATAAAAATGAACATCGGGACAGTGCGGTGTCGAAGTTCATGACTTGCGCTGAAGCATATGCTGTTCAAGAGTTCGATAAATATTTTGATGACCTAACAAAAAGGCAACCTCCTACAAGTGTGAAGTTTCATGAGTATATGCGAGAATTACTCCTTATAACGGACCGTTGGCCCAGGTGCTTCTTTAAATGTTCATGATACAATATTTTGACTTCCAACGGAGTTGAATCCATTAAGTGGTATTGGTTAAAGCTAGAACTCTTCCGGTGGTAATTATATTGGATGAGATTGTCAAGTTAATATCTAGGTGGTTCAATAACCACTGCAATGAAGCATTAGAGGGTGGATCATCACAAGTCCTTACTCCAAAAGTTGAAACAACATTGCATGCTAGGAAACACGATGCCAGTTTCTTTAGAGTCGATGAAATAAATAAGATGACACATGAATATGTTGTCAGACGCATGGGGACTTTGGATTCTGATCAAATCTATGTTGATATTTGGAATAAAACATGTAGTTGTTGAGTTTTCAACATTGACCAGATCCCTGCACGCACACGATTGCAGCATTTTCAAAATCTCCTGTCGACAGTGAAGAATTGAATTCTCTATGTTCAGAATTCTACACGAAATTTTCGTGGGCAATGGCATATGACAGAACTATATACCCTGTTTCTAGTATAGACAATTGGAACATTCCTGCTGAAATACAGGCCATTCGGGTGGTATATCCTACATCTTGACTACTTGAAAAGATGTGAAAGAGTTTAAACGGTTCGAATGGAGGCTGGTGGACAGAAGGTTCGAAAAAAATCAAAGAGACAACAAGATCTGAGAAGGTTCTAAATCTAATCAAACCCCACTGAACTATGGGGCTGCACAATTTTTTTCATGTGTCATTAATTGTGGACTTGTATTAATTTTATTGATGGATTGATGTACAATTGTTATTGGGATTCCAGTTGCCTTGTATACCGCTTAACCGGATATTTATCACACCAGTATAGACATGTGTTTTTCAATTGTTTTTATTGCCTCAAAGTGTAATCTAATAAATAAAATATATCATTTTTATTAGTTTCGCAATGGTTTTGTAGTATTCTATGTTACCTAATTAAATGTCAGTTGTTTATGTATAGATGTGCAATTCTGTTTCGAATATGCCTTATATACTGCTTCACCGGATGGTTATTATACCGGTATATGTGTTTGTTTTTTCAATCATGCATAAATTGTTCTGATTGGCTCCAATTTAAGTTTATAATACATAAAACATGTCATTTTTATTAGTTTTGCAATGGTTTTTTAGTATTCTATATCACCTAATTAAATGTCAGTTGTTTATGTATCAATGTGCAATTCTGTTTCAAATATGCCTTGTATACCGAACCGGATGTTTATCATACCGGTATAAGCGTCTGTTTTTTCAATCATGCATAAATCGTTCTGATTGGCTCCAATTTGAGTTTATAATATATAAAACATGTCATTTTTATTAGTTTTGCAATGGTTTTTTAGTATTCTATGTCACCTAATTAAATGTCAGTTGTTTATGTATCGATGTGCAATTCTGTTTCGAATATGCCTTGTATACCGCTTAACCGGATGTTTATCATATCGGTATAAGCGTTTGTTTTTTCAATCATGCATAAATCGTTCTGATTGGCTCCAATTTGAGTTTATAATATATAAAACATGTTATTTTTATTAGTTTCGCAATGGTTTTGTAGTATTCTATGTCACCTAATTAAATGTCAGTTGTTTATGTATCGATATGTAATTCTGTTTTGAAAATGCCTTGTATACCGCATAACCGGATGTTTATCATACCGATATAAGCGTCTATTTTTTGAATCATGCATAAATCTTTCTGATTGGCTCCAATTTGAGTTTATAATATATAAAACATGTCATTTTTATTAGTTTCATTGATTTTCGCCTTTCAAGTTTGGGTTTGGGGTTTGGGGCTTAGGGTTTCGGTTTAGGGTTTAGGGTTTAGGGTTTATATACATATCATTTCAATTAAGTTAAGTGGTTTACTATTATTTTATCTCATGTAATTATAGGTCGATTTATGATGAATCGATATGTGTTGATCCGAAGTAAGTGAAGGTGTGCAATATTGTAACTAACTATATCATATCATCTTTATGTGTCATATAGTAATCATATGAGTTGATTTGAACTTGATAATGTTTGCGCTATAAATACAAGTCCCAACGTTTATATTTTCAATTACTACTATATGAAAATTCAATATGACTCCGGTTATTGGTATGAATGATTTGATATGACTACATACCATCTATCTAGATGACTACGATACTCCACTTACCTCGATAAATATCCATTCGTGGTGATCTAAACCAAAAACATATCATTTCAATTAAGTAAATATTTTAAAATAAGTTTTATGTCAACCAATCATATGTCGATTCGTTAAGGATTAATCCCTAAATAGTATTCAAATATGGCCATTATACTGCCTATACGGGATACATATACCCCTCCGGTATATGACTTCTCGCCCATCTTTTCATTTTTATTTTTTACAAGTATTCAAAATCCCATTACTTATGAGATATGACTTCCCGCCCATCTTTTGATTTTCATTTTTTTTAACAATTCAAAAACTATATTCCTGTTTCTTTCTTTTCTCCCATTACTTTTCAGTTTTCCTCCTTTCATTTCACAATTATTCACCAAATTCAATCAGCAGCTTCTTTTCTCCAAGTATTCATTAAATTCAATCGGCAACTGCTTTTGCCCATCGTTAATATAATTGTCCCTAATATCTTGAATTTCTTGAATTGTTCTTATAATTATAGAATGACTCTATGTGGAAAAGTTGGTTGTTGTGCGACGACTATCTGTAAAAAACTAGATTGCGAATCGTGCTTTTTCAAAACGAAACTAAAGTCCGAGGTGACTGAATTATTGGCCGCTGTCGTGTTCTCAGTCACAGGAGCAGAGTCTTTTAGGACATTGGTATATGAAAAACAAGCTGATTGCATTTTTTTGCAACATAATATTGTCATGACTGTTGTGTATAACCACGTAAAGAACCGTGTCGATGCGCGTCGTAGGGATTTACCTCCAGGAAAACTGATTGGTAACCGTCCGGTGTTTACCAGAATTGAGACCCTCCTCCCCAAAAAAAACTCAGCAAGGAGACAATTATCGCAGCCGATGATTTTTGCTTCTACTTCGACTTCAGAAAGAATATAAAAGAGTTAATAAAAAAAATGTTGGATCATGTGCATTTTTTCAATGATACTATAAATCATATTGAGGAACACAACAATATTCACCTCTTGCATATTATCAGAAATGAGATATAGCATGAAGCTAGTGAAGCATTGAAGCGAGGAGTTGCGATGATTTTGAATCTAGCAATTCTGAGAGCGAGGATGAGGCATTTGGTGTGGAGTGTGACCGCATTTAAGGAGAAAGGTATATGTAGTTTAAATTCTTAATTGCGTGTAACCTGATATTTATCATATATAAAACATGTTATTTATGTCAATTTTAAGGGTTTTGCAGTAATTATGTATCAATTAAATGACAATTGTTTATGGTTCGATATGAAATTGTGTTTTGAGTTTGCCTATTAAACTGCTTAACCGAATATTTATCATACCGGTATAACCAAATATCTATCATACTGGTATAATCGGATATTTATCATACTGGTATCAGATTGTGGTTTTTGATCCAAACTTTATATAACTCATTTTCTCCTAAATTAGTGAAGTTCTCGGTGTGTGCCAAAAGTGGATGTAGAACATCAAATTGATGCTTCGAACCACTATAAATTCTTGTGCAATTTTCATTCTCTTTACTCTTATATCTTAAGTGTTTGTGTGAGCGTCTGTTTGAGAGCTTGAGCGTTTGAGTGAAACGTTTAACTTCAAAGATTAAATTCATATAGATTAGAATCAATTCAAACAAGATTTCATAACAAAACTTATATACTTGAGCAAAACGTAGGGAAAAACGTAAACTAAAATATCAAAACGAATTGACAACTTTAAATGGTATCACACTTTTAACTCTTCCAGCCTTGCCCCTGACCTTCTTGACACAGTCATGACAAAAACAACACATTGTTTGAAGAAACAAGTAAGCCCTTTTTTATGAAATGAATTTGCACATTGTTTGACGCGGTACCTTCATACGCCCTAATTGATGACCTCTTATGCACTCCAATTGGATCATCAGAAATTTGATTAACACAGTAAATATTTAGTGTACCCAACTCAGTTGTGTGCGACAACACATAGCGAATGTAGCTTAGCTCGCAATCAGAACCCGAGAAGTTGAAGATAGTGACCTCATTCAATGCCTCCAATCCCATTGCTTGCAACTTCCAGTCCTTTACGTAGTTGGATACACTAGTGCAATTGTTTTCCCATGGTGCACCCTACACAAGTTAAGTCAATTACAATTTTATTTTAGAAATTCAAACAAAGAATGTGTTAAATAAACCATATAATAAGCGACAAATCATAAAACTTATAATTTTACCCCCAAATCGACTTTATTTAAGTTCATTCGAGCCTGTACATCTACTGATGAGCACCAATGTGACAGCAAGACTGTCTAGCTACTTCGAACACCTGATCTCTAGGCGGTGCATATTAACAAAAAAGTACTTCGCCATAATGCAATGTAGAGACTCCACATGCACCAACATCAACCAAAGTTAAAAAAAAAGGAAATCAAAACAACTTCTTAAAAACATTTGCACTTATTCAAACAATGACAGATAGATAGATATACCCTAACAAAATCAATAGGAACACGTGCTCGTTCGCTAGACAGTAACTCTTTCGTCATTTTGACAACCTCTCGAAGTAGTCGGTTTGTCGAGCAAGTTGATCTGATGTAGTTTCGATGACGGTGTATTATCCACTGTAAATAAAGAGGCAACGACGCCAATACTTGTAAATGCCCCGGACCCTGTTGGTCTTGTTTCAATAACATAACAAGGACATCTAAATCGGGGAAGTGTACTTTTATATTCACATTTCCTTGGGCCCGATTGAATGCTATCTTGAATATTTTTACAAATGGCAAATATGCCTCAAATTCTGTTAGTCCTCTAAAATCACAGTTCAATAACTGCAAATTATTCAACTCGGGACACCATTTTTCAAGTCGGGAAGAAAGTGTGTTATCATTCAGCACAACGTGCTTCAATATGAGTCTTTTTAACTTTGGTAAATTATATCTATCTTCCCACCTAACAATGTAGTTTGGTAGTTATAATTTTAACTCAACAAGAGTTTTTGACAAAAACAGGCCGTTATGGAGTGAAGTGGACAACCGGCCAACTAATTTTAGTTTCTGCACAGAATGATCTACCCCAAACGACACCCACTCTTGCCTAATCCGATGCAATTCCTCCGCCCCCATGGGTAATTCAAAGCTCAAAGTTTCAACAACACTTTCATTATGTTGAAGTATAGTGCGATTAACAAAATTAATAAAATCTAAACCATAATAACCCCTTTGTTCGAAACAGTTAATATCGAACAAAAGAGCAGGGATGGAATACCAACAATGTTGAAAATACTTTGATACAAGACCCAATCGGGCTGCCTCCACAATGCATGCATCTCTTGATAACCTTCCCATAACATGAAGTATTATATCCTCACAAAGGAAACTAAGTCCATTGTCAGAAATTGTACCTCGTTGCATGGTTGTTTATATAAAATATTCCCTGTTTATACCCTGTTTCTCCCCTGTCTCGTGCAAGATGATCTCCTCTGTCTCGTGCAAGATGATCCTCACAAATATCCCCTGTTTATACTTTGAAAATTTTTTGTAGGGTTTGGTGGGGGAAGAGAATGTTTGATTTTTCAGTCAGTTTTGGTTTGGCTTTTGGTTGTAGAAAAGATGAAGACAAATGGGAAGGATTTATCCAGTCCACAGTTTTATATATTATTTTCCAAGTGAAAATGTAAGTTAAGTATGTGAAAAGACTTTTACTTTTTTACATGTCAGAGTTAGTGTGTGGTCGTGGTTAATGGGCGGTTATCTTAGTTGTATCCCATTCCCCATTAATTTGAAACTTCTTGTAACTTGTAATATAGGTAGTAGTTACTAGAGTGGGAAGTTTAAGGGACACATACCGGCTATATAGGTAACCGGTATAGGATGCAAAAAAACACCATTTTCCTTATGATTAGGTGAACATTAATAATCACATGGGCTAATTATTTTTTGAAGATTATTATAATAGGCATACTACTCATTATATTAACATGTTTTATATATTATATTATAGTTTGAGGCAATTAGAACTATTTTTAGTGTTTGAGAAACACAAGCTTATGCCGGTATGATAAATATCCGGTTAAGCGGTATAATACGCGCATACTCAAAACACAATTTCAACTTCGATCCATAAACAATTGACATTTAACTAGGTGAAATAGAATATTAAAAACCATTGAAACTAACATAAATCTTTGAAGTTAGACGCTTCACTCAAACGCTCAAGCTCTTAAACAGACGCTCACACAAACGCTTAAGATATAAGAGTAAAGAGAATGAAAATTGCACAAGAATTTATAGTGGTTCGAAGCATCAATTTGATGTTCTACATCCACTTTTGGCACACACCAAGAACACTAATTCAAGAGAAAATGAGTTACAAGTACAATGAATTTAATATTTGAAGTTAGACGCTTCACTCAAACGTGCAAGCTCTCAAACAGACGCTCACACAAACACTTAAGATATAAGAGTAAAGATAAATGAGTTTTATATAAAATGAGTTTTATATATTATATTACAGTTTGAGGTAATTAGAACATTTTTAGTGTTTGAGAAACCAAAGCTTATACCGGTATAATAATATCCGGTTAAGCGGTATAATAGGTATACTCAAAGCACAATTTCAACTTTGATCTATAAACAATTGACTTTTAATTAGGTGAAATAGAATACTAAAAAACAATTGACTTCTAATTGGGTTAAATACAATACTACAATAATTAACTATTTACAAGTTAACTATTTAACAATGTTCATCAATCAACTCTTAACCTCAAAATATCTCTAGCTACTCGTCTCCTGAAATACAACATGTTGTGCTGCCCAAAACAAAGTCCAATATCGGCACGGCTACTAGAAAAGTCAGCGTACTTCATCATGAACATTCTACAGTTGAACACATTATGCTGTTGGGGATGGTCTGTGGTGTGCTCGTAATGCCAGTGACTCAAATTAATTGATTGTCCGCTATTGTGCTTCGCCTCATCGATATAATACCGAGCTAGATAATCCAAAACTTTGTGATCATATCCACCATATGAATCAAGATACTGCAACTTTTGGTATTTTTTGTTGATAATAGCTAAACACCAATGTTGATCTTCTTTTCGGTGAATAGGCATAAACAGTTTGTCACACTCAACAAGGTGATATCCAATAGAGATCACACCAGTCCATTCCTTGATCGATTTAAAATCATACTCACCATCACGGACCAAACTCCCGTAAAAGAAAGAGCTAAAATAATGGCATCTTAAATATTTGGTTGGCTCCCTAATCTCTCTTTCTTTTAACAAATTAAAATACAAATCAACCAACTCATCATTAATCCAACCTTTTGGCCGCAAACACTGAAACTTTTCACCGGTTATGCAAATACCAGACAGATAGTGACACACCAACGTTTTTGTAGTATTGCATTTTGCAAGGGCAGCGTCAATGTCTTTGTCTTCTGCCCGAGTAAAAGGTGAAAAATATTTCGTAGCCATGGGATTGTATACAGATTGTGCAACAGTTTTTCGCGGCAGCTTCCCCTGGGGTACAAAGCAAACAACTTCAACATTGTTTACACATATACATCACATGGAGACATCAGGATTTTCATCAAACAAAAAAGACATTATGCCATATTAAGTTTTACGCACTTTCTTCTCCTTCTTTCCATCAGGATTGGTAAATGGAGATCTTTGATACTTGGATAACATAGGCATCCTCTTCAAATTTTGTTCCACAACTGCATCCTCTACCTTTGAATCACCACCTACATCTAATCCACCATCACCTACATCTACCTTCAAATCACCACCTGCAACAGAATCTTCATAAGGAAGAATAGCTAAATCATCCTTTTCAACAGCTTCATCCTTACCACCACTTTTTGCCCTTCCACTCAATAATGATAACTCAAAACTCAGTGCAGATAACTCAAATTTGACAAAAGATAACTCCAATTTCACAGAACTTAACTCACAAGTTAACTGAGATTTCGCAGTTGTCAACTCAGATTTTACAGCAAACAACTCAGATTTCACAGTACCTAACTCACAAGTTAACTGGGATTTAGCAGTTGACAACTCAAATTTTACAGCTGACAACTCAGATTTCAGGGCATTGTTTTCCACTAACATATCAACCTTTGCCATCAACTCACCAAACATTTTAACAACTGGATCATTGATGTTAATGGGATTTGATGAAACAACTGGTTCAGAGGACTGTGGAGGTCTGGATGTACCACATTGAAAACTTATCATTTCAGGTCTTCTACCAACGTCAATGTTGGCTGAAAGTTTAGTCACTGGAATAACAACACGTCGAGATTTCACATCTATACGGAAAATATCATAAAATAGGATTCTACCTCCTTTCTCCAGTATTTCACTCCACAATTTGGCGGTGGTGTCAGTGATGTTGTTGGTTATATCATAAGGAGCAAAACTTTGAATGTGGTCTGTTGCTTGTTCCTCCGGCGGGGGCTGAAGTATGCTTTTAATATCCTAGCAAATAAAATAACAAAATAAATAAAATCATTCAAATAAAATACTACAAAAACAATTGCAATTAATATAATTAACATTGAAATAAAATCTTTTACTGCTTAGTTTTACATAGAAGATTATTGACTATGGATAGTTAATGTGCTTTGTGGAAATGGAAAAAAACTATGAATCATTTGAATTTTAAATGCACATGGAGTCAGGGGTTATTGAGTCTGCTGTTAAGAAAAAAACTGATCTTGCTGTTCCCAACTATCATAAAAACCTGAGACAAAGTGGGGTATTGTCTCTTCTATACAAGTTTGGTAGTCCACTTGCACATTCTCGACAACTGTCGGGCGGTTCTCCCTCAAATGCTCAATAATTGGTGACAGTGCGGGAATACATTCAAAAGGAAAAAGCTGGCATAGGAACAAAAAAAATATTATCAACTATTTATAGATAAAAAGTAAGTCAGCAATTAACAATGAAAGACAAAAACTAAATTTACCATAAGTGGGAGAATAAAACAATGAAAGTTGCACTGAGGATTTGCCGAAGCCAATTTGTTCTTCAGGTCTAAAGTTTTCAAGTGCTCTATCATAACAGAATAAGAAAACTAACCCATGGATAGGTTTTTGCAAACTCAAGGTCATCAATAATTGCAAGAAGACTCTCGTCTATTGGCGAATCATCACTTATAGGGATAAACAAAATAGATCCAACAAGTATAATAGAGCAAGTTTCAATTTGTCTGATGGAAGGATCTCAATAGCTTGGTCACTAGAACTAATCTGACGCTTCTTTTTCTTACACACTGGTTGAGTACGGATCACACACCGCATAAGCTGTTCCTTAAGAACTTTTTACTGAGGCTTTAGGGCTAAGATATTTATGACTAAAACTATCAACATCGTCCACACTTTTTTTCAGTCGGATAGGGGGAGCAATTCACCCCACTCATAACCGCATGCTCCATCAAAGAGTAACGAATAGGTATGCCATTTAGAACAAACCAGATTTCGAATTTGTCGGGAGACTCCACTATTCTGGTTAGAAACATCCACAGAGGAGTTAAAACCATTTCCAGTGAAGAATCCATGTCAAATAATGGGTCAAACTGAGAATTCTTAAACCACATGATGCCATCTAAATGGTCACTCAAAACATCTTCAATAAATTTGATGTTTGTGGCCAATTTATAGCGGCATGATACTCTACACTTCTTGTTAAAGTCTTTCGAGGTCAGTGTAAAAGTGGGCCGAGGTATGTCGTTTGCATCATTAACTTGAAAACAAAATTAAATTAGATTACTTATAAGTAGTAGAATATAAAATTATACAGTTTGAGGCAATTCGAACAATTTTGGATTGAAAAACCACAATATGAAACTGGTATGATAAATATCTGGTTAGGCAGTGTAAGTACAATTGCATATCGATCCATCATCAATTCACATATACTTAGGTAAAAATAGAATACTACACAACCATTGAAACCAATATAATTCCATGTTTTATATATTAGAAACTGAGATTTCAACATATTATAACAATTTTGGATTGAAAAACCACAATATGATACCGGTATGATAAATATCCGGTTAAGCAGCGTACAAGGCATATACTTAAAATACAATTGCATATCGATCCACAAGCCCACAACTGATCATGTCTTACACTAAAAACTGATCATGTCTTAGACCAAAAACTGATCATGTCATGTCTTACACCAACAATTTTGGATTGTATTTGCTAATGTCACTACACCAAAAACCTTAACACACCCCACAACCCATAAAACCTTAACACATTAAATAATTACATCACACCAAAACTGAAATAAATACATCTATAAATTTGGAACAAGATATATTAGTTTACTTACCGGGGGTGTGGACAAAGTTGGAGGGTCAGCCATTGCTGCAACAACTACATCTAGACGGTGACATTTTGTGGGAGAAGAAAAATCAACCATTGCTCGAATATGGGACTAAACAAGATTAAAGTTACAAAATTAAACTGATTTCACATAAACCCTAAAATGCAAATATTGCTTACAAATTGAAATTTGGGGGGGAAAGGAAGAAGACGAACCTGTTTGTTTATCTAAGGCACCAAGAAATACTTATAGTGGATTTCCTCAGGAAATTCTTACAGCTCTCTTCCTCCCTCCTCAAAAACTTCTCGTTGGATTTTTATTTTTTTACCAAAGGCACCAAGAAGAGTTGTTTATTCCTTTGAAGAATTGTAGATGCATTTTTAGTATTTGGGCAAAAGGGTTAAAATGTAATTGACCATTTACATTAACTAAAAAGAAAAACAAAGAATAAAAGCCCAACTATGCGCTGTTTTACTAAGGGGTAATATGGACAAATCCCTCCTATTTAGCCGTCCAAAATTAAAGAAAAGCTGAAAAAGAAAAGTCAAACAAAAGGGGGTCTATTTTTGCAACACCCATTCAAAAGTGGACTGTATTTGCCAAATTCCATTTTGGAAAGGCAATCTCTTAGGTCATGGAGAATTCTAATTTGAATCAAGTTTGAACAAACACAAATATAATTCACAAATTTGTGAGATTTGTCATATAATTGGTTAATTTCTTTACTCATTATACATAAATTCAATCAAACCAGGATCCAAATAAAATTTTCCTTAATCTATACTTGTTTCATTTGAAACTTATTCAAACTCTTAATTTTTCTTTTGTGAATTTATTTAATTTTAGTCTGTGATACCCTCCTATTTTAATTGGAAATCATTTCTAAATTTCCATCTTCTTTTTTTTCTCAACCCCAAGTAGGAGATCATGAAGTAATTCTATAGCTCGATCGCAAGAATTTTTCAAGGCCGATGATAATGTTAGAGCAAAAAAAACTTAATTGTCAAATATGTCCTTAATTCAAAAGCAACATTGTTCACACAAATTTTCGAGTCTGCAATTTTTAAAGACAAGAAAAGATAATATGAACAAATAAATTATTTCATTTCAATAAAATTACAATTTTATGAGAATAAATCTCCCATCGAAGACTAATCCCCTGATTTTTCACTCCAGAATATGATTCAAGGGCTTGAAGCTTGTTCTTGAATCAAAAGTGTGTTTCTCCTTGGATTTGGTGAAGAAGAAATGTTGAATACTTTAAGATTAATTGCTTTTGTAGAAGATGTAAATCCTTTTTAGTTGCCTATGGAGAAGATGCAAAATCCTCGTAGTTGCAGCACTTTGTTGTTGTAGAAACTTAAGCCTTGGATTTGAAAGACTTGTTGTTATAGAAACTTGGAAGAGTTTTGGAGAAGACTTTGATACTTTGGCTATTTCTTCGTCGTCTTCTTAATTTTTTTTCTTCTTCTTATTTCCTGTGTGTTTGTATGAAATTTCATGACCCCCTATTTATAGGTAAAATAAGTGTATGAGGTAGAAGAGTCCTAGCCTACTTTCATGGATTTAATATTATCTCTTTAAGATGATCATAATCTTAAAAGATAATATTAGATTTGTTGAGAAAATAAATATTAGAATATCAATTAGATATCATATTTATTTTTGGAATTAATTTGATAAATCCAAAGTATAAATAGATAAAATTTTATTAATACTGATATATTATTTTACACATAATTTTTATTGATTTTTCCAAAGTTTCCACGTCAACAGATGTCCCCACTTCAAGGCTTGCCAAGACAAAACACTTGTTGAAGGCGGGCCTTGAAGTATTTGTCAAAATTTGCAGATATTTTATACTCGTATCAAGGAGTTTTGCGCTTGAATTTGAACTTGTAGACAGTTTGCACTCGTGTCAAGGAGTCCACTTGAATTTGTTTGACTTTGTTGATAGTTTATGCTCATGTCATAGAGTTCTAAATTTGGGGCTTTAGACAATTTATACTCGTGTCAAGGAGTCACTTGATTTTTTTTAAAATTTGTAGACAGTTTATATTTGTGCCAAGGAGTCTTTCATTTGATTTGAGTTTTAGACCTTTTATACTCGTGTCAAGGAGTCACTTGATTTTTTTTGTTTAAAACTTGCAAACAGTTTATACTCGTGTCAAGGAGTCACTTGATTTATTTTTTTTCATTTGTAGACAGTTTATACTCATGTTAAGGAGTCTTTCATTTGATTTGACTTTTAGACATTTTATACTCATGTTAAGAAGTTGCTTATTTTTTTTGTTTAAAACTTGCAGACAGTTTATACTCGTGTCAAGGAGTTCGCTTTGAAGACTTAAATTTGAAACTTTAAATAGTGTAGGCTAGTATTTAAAAGCATTTATGATTTGGAGACCAAGAAAAATTGCTCTCATCATCTTCATGATTTTCATAGACTTCACCATCTTCTCCACTAGTTGAGATGCTAATTTCCATGTCATGTGCTCAAGTCACCAGTTCCTCAAAGCTTTGTGGCTTTATTGCTTGAAGAATATAACAAAGGCCCCAATGCTTGCCTCGGACGCACATCTCAATGGTAGAATTTTCACATAGTTGTTCTTTGCAGTTGAGACTTAAATTTCTCCATTTGTCTATATAATCAATGACGGACTCATCCATCCACTGACGGGTATTTGATAGCTCAATCATCCTGATATTCTTTGTGTGTTGAAGAAGCGACTCAAAAATTCATTCTCGAGTTCCTCCCAACTGTCAATTGACTCAGGCTCCAAGTTGATGTACCAGTCGAAGGCATTATCTTTTAGTGACTGCACAAATTGCTTAACTAGGAGATCACCATAGGTCCCTGCATTGTTGCATGTCTCTACGAAATGAGTAACATGTTGCCTTGGGTTGCCACTTCCATCCAATTGTTGGAGCTTTGGTGGTTGATATCCCATTGGCATATTTAGAGTACCAATCCTCTTTCTATATGGCTTTGAGTAAACAAGTGAGTCTTGTGAAGGTGCGCACTGCTGAGCCCTTATAGTGCTGGTGATGATTTCCTGCAATTGTTGTATAGTCAATGTAGCAACAGATGTATCAGAATGGTTGAACTTTGGGGCAGATTTTTGAGGAAGAGGTAATTCATTAAGTTGTGTCTCATTAGGATTATGACTTGATGGAGATGAATAGTTATGATTAGGGTCTCGAACATTAGAATGCTCTAATTTGTTCATCAGTTGGACGATTGGAAAATCTTTGTCTTTTAGAGTTTTTTGTAGATCCACGATGGCCTGAGCCATTTGTACATCAACAGATGTTGCTCCAGTCATTGTAGCAGGCAGTCCGTCAAACAAAAATGATTTGGAGATGATTTTCTTCAGGCTTGACGAGTTCGAACCCTCAGACTTGTTGTCGCCAATCTTGCCCCCATTAGATCATTGATTGATGGGATCAGGAACAAAGTCTTCAACATCCTTCTTGTTCAAAGTAACCTGATTTTTCTTTGGAGCCATGAAGTTGAAAATGTGGATTTAGAAATTTGATTCTGGAGGAAGAGATGAGGGGTAGATTCATGTTCCATTGGACGTGCCAAAATTTGTTCACACAAATTTTCGAGTCTGCAATTTTAAAAGACAAGAAAAGATAATATGGACAAATAAATAATTTGATTTCAGTAAATTTACAATTTTGTGAGAATAAATCTCCTATCAAAAACTAATTTCCTGATTCTTCACTCCAGAATATGATTCAAGTAGCTTGTTCTTGAATCAAAAGTGTGTCTCTCCTTGGATTTGGTAAAGAAGAAATGTCGAATACTTTGAGATTAATTGCCTTTGGAGAAGATGTAAATCCTTTTAGTTGCCTTCGGAGAAGATGCAAAATCCTCGTAATTGCAGCACTTTGTTGTTGTAGAAACTTAAACCTTGGATTTGAAAGACTTGTTGTAGAAACGTGGAAGAGTTTTGGAGAAGACTTTGATACTTTGGCTATTTCTTCATCGTCTTCTTCTTCTTATTTTTCTTGTGTGTGTGTATGGAATTCCATGACCCCCTATTTATAGGTAAAATAAGTGTATGAGGTAGAAGAGTCCTAGCCTACTTTCATGAATTTAATGTTATCTCTTTAGGATATTCATAATCTTAAAAGATAATATCAAATCAGTATATTGATTTGATTTGTTGAGAAAATAAATATTAGAATATCAATTAAACATCATATTTATTTTTGGAATTAATTTGATAAAATCCAGTATAAATAGATAAAATTTTATTAATAATAATATATTATTTTACACATAATTTTTATTGATTTTTCCAAAATTTCCACATCAACAAACATCACAAAGAAAAAATATTAAGGATCTTGTCTCCTATAGTCTTCACTGGCATCCCTAATCGTTACTAGCCAATCCGGATCCTCTATTACAAATGGCGTTGCATCTCCTATTCACTTTTATACATGACAAGTGTACAAAATTCAAATCACTTATATATTTAAGGAAATATTTATACACTTGTCATGCATAGAATAAATGCAATATGAGATGCAACACTATTTTGCAATAGAGGATCTTGTGTGGTTACTAGCGCATATATATGCACTTTACTAGTTGGATATTTTCGCCAAAATATTACTGCAAAAATAAATAAATTTCTACCTCTCCCTCCTTCGTACATATGCCTATAACTTTCTATCCACATGGCGGCACAAGTAGGGATGTAAACGAGCTGAACTCGAGCTGAGCCTGGTGATTTTTTCGAGCTTGAGCTCGAGCCTTACTAAACGAGCTCGAGCTCATCAAGTTTGGTTTTTCGAGCTCGAGCTCGAGATCATTGGCTGAAAAACCAACTCGACTTGAGCTCGCAAGCTCGAGCCTGGCTCACAAGCCTCGGCTTAATTTTGTTTATGTTTTGAGTTTCTTTGTTATTTTTATTAATATAATTAATAATATAAAATATAATATATTATTAATATAATTAATAATATAAAATATAATATTTTAAAAGATAATATATTATTAATATAATTAATAATATAAAAATATAAATATTAAAATACAAGCGAGCTTCGAACAAAGAAAAGAAAGAAAGAAAATACAATCTCGGCTCGGTTCGAGCCTGCTCAGCTCAATTTACACCCCTAGACACAAGTTTATTAGTTGGAATTTATTATTTCTTTTACATACACATATTTATACTCCACATTACTAGAAATTTTATTTGTTTAACCCTCATATGAATCAAAAAAGAAAGAAAAAGCCCGTGTATCATGCTTCATATGTCATTTATTTCGTGAAATAATTAGTATTTTTTTTAATGGATGAACTTACAAAAATCTCTATATTTATTTATTTATTTGATAAAAATGAATTAGTATCTCAAGTTGCAAAGTTTATTGATTTCCCTATTAGTGTATGGTCTTTGTATTTATTTATTGGTCCATATTGTGTATAGTCTTGGCCCATACAGATTTATTTCATATAATCAAGGCCCATACACATTTGCATATATAGTCTTACACTTGTAATTCTAGTCACTCTTAAACACAAATCCTATCATTTTCCATATTTATTTCACATGAAGAAGAAAACTTCTAACAAACATAAACAAACATCTTTTTGAAAGATTAATTATTTTGAAATTTATTTCATTATAGAATATAATATTTCTGAAAGTATAGAAATTATATTAAGTTTAGAGATGGGCCAAGCCATTAGAAATTTGGTTGCAAAGAGAGGTTCTCGAAAATTGTCAAAATTGACTGGAAATTCTAGTTCACAGTCAGTTTGGCCGAACTCAAATGTAATGCATCAGGCGATTGATTACTTTCATATCAAGTGTAATTTACTAATGTCATGTGAATTACTCATGAGCTCAACTCAATCAGATCTGGATTAGAATATTTTCAAATTGATAATTGATGGTCTAGATCATAATTACAATGGGCTCCTAGACTGGAATGGCCTACATTGTAATCCAGTTGACTTTGGTATGGACTGTACCAATGAGAAAGAAATAGCAGCCCAACACCAGAAAAGAGTGATGCTAGCAGGTATAATGAATCATATCCATATAATTTACAAAATACCAACGGGGTTGGTCCGAATGGTAAGCAGCTCGGTTCCGCTTAAACAAAGTTTTGGGTTCGAGACCTTGTGAATGCAGAAAACCTCCGCTGGGAGACTCACCCATCACTGTCAGGTGTGCGACCCGGGTCGGATGCAGATGTAGTCGAGGCAAAGCTCCGGTGAATCGGGTGGGCAACAAAAAAAAATATAAATATATATAATTTACAAAATGAAATGTTTTATTAATTTATAGATATGTTGAGCTAAATTATGCCGTATTCTACTCTATTATTAGTTAAAATAATAAAATAAATACACGAGATGTAACACTGCACTCAATAATTTCAAAAGTGATATGGGAACTAAGAAAATTAAGTGCGTGAACGAGGTAGTGCTCAATAAAGCTATACGTACGATCTCAAGATTTTTAAGGTTTAGGGTTCATATGCCACATGGGATATTTATCTATTTGGTACGAGTGATAGTGACTTTTTACCTGAGACAAGTTGATTCAAGTGGTAAGGACGAGTCACTTTCCCTTACAAGTTTGTGTGTTCGATTTTCTATGTCGACGTGAGGACTGTGTTGGTGGGTGATATGTAAGTACCTCTATAAATGACTTATGATTTCGGAGGTATGCCCTGACCCTGATAGGTGATCGGAATCAACTTTACTTAATGTTTTGTAAAAAAAAATAAAAAAAAAATAGTAACTTTCGTTAAGTCTCATGTGTAATTTGGCAGTTTTGCTAAGTGAGGAAAAAAAATCAATTCTGAATGCACTTTGAAATTATGTTGAAATAAAAGTAAAGTTTATCGATAGCCAAATACTAACGTGTCTAGCTATATGTATGGCAAAAGACGTTTATAGTGAAAAAAAACTTGGGCGCCCCCTCAACTTTAAGAAAATTATTTTTTTTTCTCTATAAACTTTTAAAATTTGAAATTTCTCCCCCATAAAGTGTAAAAGTATCAAAATTTACCCCCTTTTTTTGTTTTACCTCCGAACCCTAAATCTTGGCTCTATTCCTGTTCTTTGACATGCATAAACAGTATTGGCAGTCGAGGAGCTCGACAAGATAAGGAAAAATATATGCTAGACTGAAAAATATATGATTAATAAGGAAAAATATATGTTATCTTCCTTATACAGTAAAATGTATTGTGTGCACTCCATATACACTTGTGTGTAACATATAGATAGAGAATACATACTCAGACTATTGGATTCGGTCTGAAATTGAATTTACCCACAAGATAAAGGTATTTGGTAATTAAAATTTAGGGATAATTACACTCACACCCTCGGGATAATTACACAAACCTCCCCTCACTAATTGATAATTACAAACACACCCCCTCATATTAAAGATTTATTACAATTACACCCCTTGTGTGCAGGGATGGAGGGAGGGGGGGGGGGGGGGGGGGGGCTGGTGGGTGCCACCGCCCCCCCCCCCTCAAATTTTTAAAAATCTCATTTAGGCCTATAAAATTTCTAAAATTTGCAATTTCGCCCCCCCTAAAAATTTTAAAATTATCACTTCTACTTATAAAGCTATGACATTTGCAATTTTGCCCCCCCTCAAAATTTTAAAATTGTCACTTCTACCTATAAGGCTATAACATTTGTAATTTTGCCTCCCCTCATAATTTTAAAATTGTCACTTCTACCTATAAAGATATAACATTTGTAAATTTGCCCCCTAAAAAATGACAAAAATAACCCCCTCTATTACTCAAAAATACTTAGTATGTCATTTGACTTTTTCAATCCATTACCAATTCTCGAATTTTCACTTTCTCCCTCCTTCATCACACATTTTTACAACTCAAACAAAGGGGATAACAGAAATCTTAGGTTTATGAATAGGGTAATTTTAGTTCCTTATTATATTTCCCCCCATAAATATAGTGTATCGTACCGCGAGGGGCAAGCCTCCCACACCCCCCCTAAATCCTTCATCTATCTAGCAAAAAAAAAAATGTATAACTATATCACAATATATAATCTCGCCCCCCCTCGGCAAAATTCCTGGTTCCACCCCTGTTTGTGTGTATAACAATTCCTACAATTATATCCCTTGTAAACCTTACACATACATCCCTTAAGGGGGTGTGTTTGTAATTATCAATTAGTGAAGAAAAAGTTTGTATAATTATTCCATCATTAAGGGGATGTGAGTGTAATTATCCCTAAAATTTATAACATATCAAAACCGTCATTTTAAAAGTTAATATCCTTCCTCTTAATAAAATAGATCTTTCAGGAATATTTGTCTTCATGGAATTACTTATAGGAAAATGACATATCTTAGGAGGTGTTGACTTGTTGCTGTATATCACGCACAATGTTTTTATATATATACGCAAGAAAAGAACGTAATCATGAAAAGCCTTATTGCTTGTTTATATCAAAATTTTGCATAGTTTGTCTTTGCATTCATAACATAATTGTACCACTTTCTTCAGAATTTTTATGAAAATTTGTTCAACAGTTGGTCATACGTATAGGCTTCCCCAGAACTTATGCAATAGGGCATTAATTGTTCTTTCCATTTTCATGATAAACTTTTTCCAAGTTCTCAGTGTCAACCATGGGAAATTCTAGTCCGCTCCCGACTCTGCCAAATTCATGTGTATTTTTCATATTAGCTTACCAATTATACGGCAAGTGTAATACACTCTCCTTGTGAAATACACTTGGGTGCGCACAAGCCAAGTTTGGGCTAAAATTTTTCGTTAAGCATTATACTCATGATCATCAACAGTACTAGGGTATTCGCATAGTAGAATATGCAAAGAACTTTTGGATTACGTACCCTAAAATCATTTTATTCTTAGAAGTTTCTAGGATCAAGATTCCGAGTGTGGATCTCCCGAGACGAGGAGAGCCCACGAATAGTTGTAACATACCTGAATCTCTGTCCGGATTTTCTATTATACAAATGTGTACTGCTTTTTATACCAAAGATATTGTACGTACGACGAGTGTACCTTTTCTCTCCTAACATCCTAACTATTCGTGTATCCATACAATCGTCGCAAATTTGTGCACGTAGTATTACATAATTTTGTAACAGAATATCTATTTAGATAAATCTCATTTTAGGTTTCACTAACTCCATTTATTAGGTTTTTGACCTCATTATTTTAATTAATTAGCATAATTGTGTTTATTTTTGTCATATTAGATAGGGGATTATACGGACTCTTAACACATGCACATTCGGTCCACGCGCTAATTCTTTGACGTAATTGACAATGTAAGTGTCACCTGCATGTTAGTTCTGTGATATTGTGAGCAAACTAATTCAAAAAGCACGCGAGAACTTTGTATTAATTACCCCTAGTCGAATCCCACGTTATCTCTTATTGTAAAATGATGTTGTATCTTATATTGCATATTATATCTGCACGACAAATATATATAATTCATAATAAATTTATATTCAAGAAAATATTATGTACACATGTCACTCATATATGAAGTGCAATAAGAAATTACTACACCATTTGCAATAGGAGATCCAAACTGGTCTAATCCTGGTTTTGAAGAATATGACAAGCATGTATTAATCTCTAGTACTTATTGTTTTTTTCTCTTAGCATGATTAACTTGGTTTAAACATGCATGGAAGCAAATCAATTTCAGTAGAAGGTCACGCTGGCTTAGTTCTTTGTTTAAGGAAAGAGCGTAAAGAGTCAAGATCATTTCTTATTTCCACATTCATTTGGAGATATACTACTTGCCGTTGAAATATTTGATATATAGATCCCTTCCATCTTCAGCTCCTGCCAATTACTATATATATATATATATATATATATATATATATATAAAAACCCTCCAAATCCTTTGAAGAAGACCACACTTTTGATAAGCAATAAGTATATTCAAGTGCAAATTGTGAGATTAGCAAGCACGATTGCGAAGATTGTGCATTGAAAGTGTTTTCTCAAGACTGTGTGTCTAGAGTCACAAGTACGATACTCTCTTGTGTTAGAGACCACGAAACTGCTCCACTTGAGAAGTGTTTTTTTGTGGTGTTCCAGTCGGTCCGAGATCAAGCTCATCGCGTCTTCTCAATCTTTCAATATCACGTACATCACTGTTACATTTTGTATTGGTATTTCATCTAGAACTTGTAAAAGTTCTAGTATTATATGTCCTATAAATATCTATGCATTCAATTTTTCTCAACTTTTCCGTTGCATTTTAATAACATTCCTCTTTCGTTTATGTTTGTATATCCCTAATTTACCCCTCTTAGTTTCGGACTTTAAGAAGTACATTTTGATATGAGTTTTGTCAATCAAGTGGAGGGCATTTTCACCTCTTTGAGCGCCACTGCACCTTTCTCACTATTTTTTTTCCACTAAAACAACAAACTAATGTCACGTAACACTCACATGTTCAACTCTGTCAAATAATAGTAGCATGGATAAATGTGCAATAAATTTTAAATTGTGTCACTCAATATGCAAAGTCATAAAACTCAAGGCCAAAAGTGCTAAACTCTTGTATGATGGAGCAAAAAAAATGCAATTTTGTCTTAATTCATCATTGTTTTACATTCATAATTATTTCGTAATATTCTGCTTCTTTCTTAAATGATAGGCCAACACCTGATAGAGCCTAATAAGGTTTAAACGGTCACATGAATATCTATTAAAAAATCGTCAAACAACAAGTTGACACTCATGAAATTCTAAGCCAAACATGTAATGTACTCAACACTAAGGAAAACATTGATCCATTAAAATGATGCTTTTGGTTCTACTTCTCAAGTAGTAAATATATCTATGAGTTGGTATTTTATTCTAGTTCTTTTGGAAAATATCTCTAGATATTGTCCGGTATTTGAAAATATACTTAAATAATACCATAATAATATAGCTCGTGTGGTATCATGTCCTCTCTTTCGGTACTAACACCCATTTTGATTATTAATAGTTTAAATTGATGAGTGGTACAACATGGTTTCTGATGGGAAAATTGTACTTTTTGTTCCGTAAGTTGCCCACATTTCGATTTTGGTCCTATTGGATAGGAATGTGCCACATTTAGTCCCATAAGTCAAATAAAAATCTCAATGTTGGTCCCATTGGATAGGGATGTGTCACATTTTGTCCCATAAGTCAAATAAAATCTCAATGTTGGTCTCATGGGCAATCTGATTTTCTATCTTTTGTAAGCCAATTTTTCAGTTCATTTCAGTCCAAGACGTGTATTTTTCCCTCTAGTTACTATTCCTAACTCAAGTGTGCAATGCACGCGCCTTGTTCCGTTTAATTTTAGACGACAACTTGATTTTCTATCTTTTGTAAGCCAATTCTTCAGCTCATTTCAGTCCAAGACATGTATTTTTCCCTCTAGTTACTATTCCTAATTGAAGTGTGCAATGCACGCGCCTTGTTCCGTTTAATTTTAGACGACAACTTGCCCATGGGACCAACATTGAGATTTTATTTGACTTATGGGACTAAATGTGGCACATCCCAATCCAATGGGACCAAATTCGAAATGTGAGCAACTTACGGGATGAAAATTGCAATTTTCCCGGTTTGTGACCAAATGACCAAATTAATTTGGTTTGTAATATTTAGTTGAATATGTTTAACTTGGTTGAGCATATGCATCTTGTTTTGGTTTGTTTTATGATATTCAGGAATTCATCAAAAAAATAAAAAAAAGAATGAAAATATGAATTGGAAAGTCGATGAAAATCAATGACCAACATTATTGTTGCTTTTAATAAGTTGGACTTGAGCTATTTGTTTAAGCACAACAATTCTCCATCCAACGAAGAAACAAAAGTGTTTAATTTGTTATTGTGTACGTTTATGTTAGCTTAGATGCTCGGTATGACTAAATAAAAGTTAAAATCGATGGTAGTCGAAGTACGTAAATATTAGTGAATGAATTTTATCCACAACAATTCATACGTAAATATTAGTGAATGAATTTTATCCACTACAATTCATATGTAAAAGAGACTTTATATATATCATGGATATATTGCTATTTATATCATGTAGTCTAGGAGATGGTGTAAAAAGAAGAGAGCAATAAACTGCTTGTACTAGTACTACTACATATGCAAAAGCATACGGTTACAAAAAGTGCGAAGTGTATTAACATGATGATGTAGTGCAGGATATATTAACCAAGTGAAACAGAATTTCAAACACAACAATTATCCATCTAACAAGATGGATGAACAACAGAAACATGATAGAAAATAGGGATAATTAAAATAAATTCCACAACTTATGGGCTAAATACAAACCCCTCCCTCATGTTTGTCCAATTACTTCCACCTCTCTAAATTTATTATGCAACTAACATTTGAGGTACTTCCGTTAAATTCTTGTACGGATTTTGATGACTTCATCGCTTTATTTTAATGAAAATCTGAGTTTGACCCTGGTGTTGACTTTTGTGAATGTTGACTATTTTTTTGGACTAGCCGACCCTTTTCATGTGGAGGGAGATGCATGCAATCTCTTTAAAAATCCAGAGAGGTAGCTGAAAATTGAGATAAAATAAAGATAATTGGTTTTATAATTGTTTTTTTATGAGATATATATATATATATATATATATATATATTTTATAAATACAGAATTCATTCATAAAACTGATCAAAAGGTAAGATTCTGAAAGCTTGCATCTTTAGTGACTGCTTGAATGCTGTTAGTTGGATCTCATCATCGGATTCGGAAGTTGATTGCAAGTATATATATAGGGAAAACACATAATATATGTACATAAATAAATATAGTAATATATTTTTTATGGAAAACACATAAATATAATACATATATACATAACGTATATGTACATATGTATATATGCATATGTATATACAATACATCCCTATGCTTTAGGTAAAATATAAGACCCAATCTAGACCATTTAAACCATTTGATCCCAAGGTCCTGGTTTAACTCTATTTTTCAGTTTTTATAATTTTTTTAATGATGGGAAGGGTATTTTAGTCAATGAACGTAAATATCATACAGGATCAAAATCAAATCCCCCTTATCACGCTCATAACAGATTCTTTTTCTCCAATTCATTTTTTTTTTCCAATTACAATTCGATCAATTCACAAAACTCAATTAATCATGATCAAACTCAATATACAGAAATCAAATCCCCCTTATTTACGTTATTCATCATCAAGCTCAATTAATCATCAAGCTCGATTCATCATCATCTTCAATTCATACAGCAGGCCTTCAACAATCTCATCCTTTTCTGGTAAAAAGTAACAAATCAGAGAGAGTTAACTTCAACACTCAATTTGATTCAATCCCAACTCATTAATTGCACTCAGATCTTCAAAATCATCATAGTAAGAAAATAACAAATGGGTTTCTCTTTAATTTTTCTGTAACGGAGAACACATGATATACTGTCATATACATATACACATATATGTATATGTGTGTGTATAGACATAAAGACAGAGAATAGAAGAAAAAGAAAGTGGAAGCTATGGTAGGAATCATTGGCCATGTTATATTCGTAGTGTTGGTCGGCATTACATACATACAGAATAGAAGAAGACAGGGAGAGAATAAAGGAAGAAGGGGAAGAAATCACCACAATTAGTGATTTTAAACCATCATACAGTAGTTTATAACACATTATACAGTAGATTATAAACCATTATACAGTAAATACAACGGTGATATACAGTGTGTGATTAGTGACATACAATTAGTGATTTCAAACCATTATACAGTATCTTATAACCCAGTATACAGTATCATATAAATCAATATACAGTATCATATAACCCATTATACATTGAATACAATAGCTAATTAATCCATTATATAATAGTTAATAAACAAATATACAGTAAATACAAATAAGGTAAAGTACGAACATAATAGAAATAAATAAAAATAAAAATCCGACTGAAAACACAAAAACTCGAAAAAACCTAGTAAAACGATGAATTTTGAGCTCGAGAGGGTGGTGCTCAGCATACTTATGATAAGTATCCTGAGTTTTTTTTAAAACTATGTTTCCTTCAAGATTGAAGTAGACCTTGGGGCCAAATTCCAAAAACAGTTTTTGCCTTTCTGAAATTTAAAATATATTTTTTATTATTATTTTTTTTAAAGCAAAATACAGTACATGAGTGATGATATACAGTGTGGTATTTAGTGACATCACAATTAGTGATTTTTTAAACCATCATACAGTAGCTTATAAATTATTATACAGTATCTTATAAACCACTATACAGTATACTATAACACATTATACAGTATCTTATAACCAATTATACAATAGGTGTTTATACATCATAAAATTACAATATAATAAACCATTATACAGATATATTCTAAGACATTATATAGTAACGTGTAAGACAATATACAGTGTTTTTCTGTTAACAATTGCCTCTGAATTTTGCAACATCTCTTTGTTATCATAAACCAGATACCCCTACCCCTGTTATAATTTATATATATAACATATCTCTATATATATATATACATACACACACGGCTATTTGTATATATTTCACCATCTCCAGACCTTCACAATCCCCCATACATCTTCAATGTCTATATCAATGAAGAAGCAAAAATCAAACCTTGAACCGAGTATCAACCGCTTCGATCTTCTCTCTGAAGAGATAGTTTTCATAATCCTTGATTTCCTCAATGACAATCCATTTGATAAAAAATCATTATCCAAGTTGATTTCGCAGAAAAAGGGGATGTCGATGAGACCTAATTTGGATTTGAACATTCATGATTAACAGTTGATTAATTACAAGCGGGGTTAAATGTAAGAGATTTTAAGAAGATTTGTGGAGTTAATTTAGGACGTGCTTGTTGTATAATTGTGTGTATTTTACTATTATACCCCTAAGCCAATTACAATTGGGTTTCCCGCCTGTTTCTAATGTTTAATTTGGACTGTTTGATTTAATTGATCCAATGGTATATATTGGGTCTTATATCTTATCTAATATAGGATATGTATTAGATCTTGATCCTATATATATATACACACAAATCAAAAATTATATAAGTATTATATATATATAAATAAAAAATAAAAAATAGAAAAGTACTGTTCATCATCTTCCCCAAGAAGACGATGAACAGTATCGTATATATATATATAAGAAAAAAATAGAATAAGTACTGTTCATCGTCTTTCCCAAGAAGATGATGAACAATATTTTATATATATATATGCAAATCAAAAATTATATATATATATATAAAAGAAAAAATAAAAATTAGAAAAGTAGCATATATATATATATATAGAAATAAATAAGAAAAAATTAGAGAATAAGTACTGTGAGAAGACGATGAAAGTATGATATATATATATATATAAATAAATAAAAACCAACAAGGTCCAGCACAGTTGGTAGATAGTTGGGTTCCTTAAGCATTTGTCCAGAGTTCGATTCCTGGCGGTGTGTATAGAAAAAACTTTGTTGAGAGAGGCAAAACCCACTTCGGTGATCTCTACGCCTCAAATGGAAATAGTCTCCAGCGTTTGGTTGGGGGAAACCCTGATATATATACCAAAAAAAATAATAAATAATAAAAATATCAAACAATGAACAGAGCCATACCGACCACCCCTCTTCCCCGCCTTCCCCACCCCTGGCGACGCCTCCTATACCCTTGGCGATGCCGAGATCGTGAATCTACAAGATTCACTATCTCAATTTTTTTCCCTTTTTTTTTCAATTTTATTTCTTTTTGTATTTTCAATTTTATTTCCTTTTTCTATTACACATAAGGGTAAAAGTGTCTTCTGCAAATTTCTAATTTTTTTAAAATTTTTTGGCAGTTTTACTTAAGGGCAAAACGGAAATTTCATCAATTTTCGTTAGTTTACATTGTACATCCTCGTTTTAGGAGGTGGAAATAATTGGACAAATATATGAGGGAGGGGGATGTATTTAGTCCACAAGTTGGGGAGTTTTTGTAATTATCCCTAGAAAATATGGTTCAAAGGAAGCAAGACTGTCAGGAAATTTCATGTTAGATGTTTTGATGATGTCAAGAATAAGTTTTTATGTTAGACCCCAAAAGAATGTAAGTTTATGCTTTCATAGAAAAATTGTATAAGCATTTGAAAGTATTGATATTTTAGTCTTGTTATTTTTATCTTTATAGATTTTAGACTAAGTATTAGATACCAAGTCGCTGATAGAATTCTAGATGAGTCTATCACCTAGAATTCTATTAGCGACGATGTTGAAGATCAGCGTCTGAAATCAAGTGAAGGTGAAGATTTGTTCTAAGCGTCTGTCAAATGCTAAAGGACTGTTTCAGGGTTATTAAATCAAGCGCTGAAATTACTCAAACGATCAAGGATCAGATTCACCTGAAATAAATTTTCAAGTCATGAAAGACTTAAATACAATCATCAATGGACATTTATTTCCAACGGGAAATAAATTCAAGACGCATTAAATTTCTGATAAGTGCATTAAATGTGATAAGGCATTATGACTTGTGGATAAGCCACCTTTTGACTAGATTGTCAGAATTCAGAGTTCAGAGTCTGCTTGTGTCCAATCGGTAACAGCAGAATTTCAATAATATCATAAAAGAGACTATTTAGGCACTACCTAAGAGACACGCGCCTACATGTGTTCAACGGATAAATCCCAAGAAATCTTTATAAATAATACCCTTCAGCAAACCCTAAAAACACACGTACATGCCCAAGAAAGGTCTAAACTTTGCTGAAAATATTTAAGAGAAAAGCTTATAAACTCCATAGCCAAAATCCTTCAAGTTTTTCATATACATTCCAAAGACAGTCACCGATATCTCAAACATCTTCATAAAAGAACCCTACACTCTTACTGAGATATCCTAAATTGTTTGAACTTTCTAAAATCAAATAAACCCGTGACAAAAACCCTCAACCTCTTTCATTTGAGTGAGAAAGTTGTTGATTTACAAGCAGCATTTCTGTGTGAGAGAAGCTTGTTGAAGAAGATCTTCATTGGAGCTGAAGTCTGTGTGGTCAAGAAGCTCAAGATCATCTTCTTTTCCTCTATTTTGTAGAAGCCTCTGTGTGATCCTTTGATAATCAATCTAGTGGAATTCCTCCGAGTGTAAATGAGAAGAAGGACATAGCTGGGATTATATCACCCAGTGAACCTTACATATCTTGTGTTATTTACTACTTTATTGCTTTACTTTATATTTTCATATCATATCTTTGAAAAAGCATTAAAACGGTTAAGCGACTATTTGGTTAAAGAGAACGCTAAGCTTTAAAATCATTTCCGCTGTGCTAACCCTGGTTAAGCAATTAAAGCATTACCCTAGTTTGGTAATTGTTGAAATCAATAAGTTTAAGTTATCTTATTTTAAGCGCCTGACCTAGAACTTAACTTACTAAGCATTCAAAATCTTTAAAAGTGATACGAATTTTTAAAAGTTGAAAAAGACTTCAAGGTCTATTCAATCCCCCTCCCCAGACCATTTTGTATGCCACTTGGGACCATCAAGACAAACAAATGCGGAAATAGCATAAAAGAACAATGTTAAAAAAATAAATGAACCAAGACCAGGTGCAATTACTTTGGCGCCTAATGTTAATGATGTTCTATGAGAATGGTTTTAGTGTATCCAACTAAGGTCCGACTAGGCATGCCAGTTGGGCCTTATGAGCCGAGTGAAGAGCGGCTCAAGTTCAAAATCATCGGGTTTGAATATTTTAGGCTCAAACTCAACTCATTAATATTTCTCTTTGGCCCGACTCAAACTTGGCTCACAATTTTTATGAGTTCTGGGATTATTTCGGAGTAGATCACATTATCTATTTTTCTCAAAATTTTAAAAAAAATCCAATAAAATACAAAACAAGAAATTGATTTTGAATAGTACACTAAATAAATTTATGCGGTAATGAATATGTATATAATGCCAAAGTTTTATTGAAGAATTCATGAAGTTTACGACAATGATTAGAGTCTTTCTTGATATATATGAAATTACCTGAAAACGTTAAAAATTCTTTCAAAATCTTTTTAAAAGAAAATTTTACACTTACTAATATATACATTTCATCCACTTAGATCCTATGCAAGCTAGCTTTAACACAACTTAGCTATATTATGACAAGGGACTAAATTAGAGGTTAAAGTTATGATCAAGGGTTATTCGGGTTGAAACTAATGAAGCTCAAGTTCGGTTCACAAATTGATTCGGTTTAACTTGTAAGCTCAAATTCAGCCTTGCTCAGATTCAATTAATCTCAGCTGAAATATAAGCAAGTCGAATAATCGGGCTTCGGGAAAGCCTAACTCGTTTGACAGTCCTAGATCAAACGGAACTAGTCTACAATCTCAAGTGGTCCCAGAATTAGCTTCACTTTTTTTTTCTTTTTTGTTTTGATAAGCTTTTTTTTTTTTCCATATCAATCAGAGAGTGTCTCGATGATAGCTCTCACAATCCTCCATGAATCAGTTTTTAAAATAGACTTGCAGAGAGCCTCCATTTTTGCTTGGAAGAAGGTTGTGTGCACGGGCTTTTTTTACAAAATAATATAGAGAAATAATTTTTTTTAGAAAATATTATAATTTAAAGTATATTACCAAAATAATACAAGACGTTCTTGTCATTAATTTAAAGTTTTTAATTATTATTTCAAATGACTGTAAAAAGCTGACACATGCAGTATCATTACTTTGAAATGATGGTAAAAACAAGTAATACTTGGGGACTTTCTAGAGTTGGGCTCTCAGGTGATTTTCACTGCACATGTATTCATACATGTGGGGAAGAGTCCACCATCACATATACATGTGATGGTGGAGATCATCCTGAGAACTCCCAAGAATGACTCGGTAAAACTATGGTGGTTTTCTAAATCTTATTATTTCCAGAAAACTTAAAAATTGTACGGGTTTGATTGGATGATATATATATATATATATATATATATATATATATCGGAGAATATTTTTTCATAACAAAAGTGAGAAAAAATATTTTAAGGGATAAGAAATGTGGTGATAAAAGTGTGGCTCAATGAGTTTTTAAAGAGAAAACATGTAATGATTATGATTGTTGTGGTATGTTTTTTGTTGTGAAAAATTTGTTTGGATTGATATTTAGATATAATTTTTCGTTTACATATTTTAGTCAAATTCATCGATCAAGACATCAAAAATAGGCAAAATGGATCATATTTTGCACGTTGTTATTTTGTATTAGAATATGTGATTAATTTGACTATAGGTGTTGAGAAATAGCCAGAAGAAACTCTTTTAATTGATAAGTGAACTGTCAAATTATAAATAGTAAAAATCTATTTTTTCTCTTTTTTTGCAAGAAATTCTTCAAAATTAGCTAGAATTTTGAGATGCTTTCTGTCTTAAAAATCCAATGATGTGCCAACAAAACACGTTTTTCAGAGAAACAATTTCTAAAAAATATTTTTTTCACAGTAGAAATGGTCATCCAATTAAGGTCCTAATTTTTCTTTTCTGTTAAGAAAAACCTTTGTGGACGCTGGCAAAGGGTAAAACTCATTTCAGCCCCCCGAGTTTTACCTTCAATTTCAAATTAGTCCTCAAGTTTTAATTTTGGATATGGTCCCTACGATCAATATCCGACATCAATTTTCGGTGATTAAAGGGTATTCTTGTACTTTTACCTTTTCATAATTATATTTAAGAAAGAAAAAGGAAAAATGTGTTGTTCATTTTGAGTTAAATGTCATTTTAATTCTCGAGCTTTGTCCTAAATGTCAAATTAGTCTTCTAATCTTAATTTGTGTCAATATAAACCCTAGGTCAATCACCGAAAAGAGAAGTTAAGATTACATTAAGTGAACTCATAGTTATTGGATTATTAAAACTTAGACTGACATTAGAATACTAGATACCTTAATCTTAATTGTGATAAATCATGGAAGGATCATTCTCACACGAAGATTAACATTGAAATTGTTTGCTACCTCACTAGTATCTAGGTTTTCATAGAAAGTCACTAGGCATGAACCATGATTTATATGTATATTGGATAATTAATATTCGAGATAGTTTAATTACTTAAAGCTTTAGTTATTTGGATCATAGGGTTGACAATGGAGTTGTAAGACTACTTCTAGTTTATTCTGAACCTAAATTGGTCATTCACTCAAACAAATTGTTTCTTAGTATAATTGAGGATGTTTTGTTAATTGACTAGGTGGTTCAAATTAATTAATTAGCATAATTGGATTAGGTAAAATTACATGAAGAAATTAATTAATTGAATTAAAAGTAGAATTTTTTTATTGAAAAGGAATTAAAAGTAGAAAGTAAAAAGAAAAATGTTATGAGCGAACTTTTCATAGTTTGTCCGAACAAAATTTGGTATAGAGAGTGGAATTTGAGGGAGAAAAATGAAGGATTCAAAGAATGAAGCTTCAGGATGTATACATATTTATATATACTTAATTTAGGGGGGAAAAGAAAGGCAAAACGAAAAGGTGTTGGTTGATTGAAACTTTCATATAAAGCTGATAATGTCAGACTGTCAGCTACTTTAATATATAGCATTTAAGGAAAAAATTCAAAAATTAATTAATAAAATAAAAGATGAAGATGAAGACGACTTCATTGATGTCGTCTTCAAGTTACAGACGACATGGATGAAGTCGCCTTGTATATTTCAAGAATAAACTTTAAAGTTGTAATATTTTTCTTAAAAAAAATATGCTTCTAAATTATTTTATTAAAAAACCCTGTGCACTACCCACCTAGTTCAGGAAAGAACATCAAGCATCACTCCATTTGAATCATGTATGATACATGCAAAAGATGATTTGCCTTCCAAAAATATATTGTATTTGCAACATGTTTAACAGCAGTAACAAAATAATAGATGATATATGCAAAAGATAACTTGCTTTCCAGCATTGATTACACATACAAAATACTACCCAAATAAAAACTGAGTCTGCTAATGTTGTTAAAGATAGTAAGATACCACTCGATTCCAAGAATTTTTGATTGCTTGTTGTACCAATAACAAGTACATTCTTTCCATGTTTAACATTATAAAGAATAGACAATTCAATATAAACAACAAAGTAAATCTACTCACAAGTCTTTATAGAATTTGATTACGTATTTACTAATCACCATTTCATGGGAAATAAAAATTATATTTGCTAAAGCTAACTACAAATGCAGGTAACAACAAATAAATGTTTTGAAATATTAATTATGATATACTTTTGGAGGAAGATAGGTCAGAATAGATAATAAAGTTCTAGCAACATCTTCATTACTCTTATGATTTATCAACCTATAAATCAAAATTTGGTCGTAGAAAAAAAAATCATAAAGCCATCACCCCAATCATTATCTAGTATTTGTTACAATTTAAGTACCTCTCAATACCATCAAGTATAACAAAGCTCGAGGTTGATCTATGGGCATCTTCAAGTACCTATCATATAACATATTTAACCAACAATTTAACTTGTGTCCCTAAAAAAAAAAACAATTTAACTTGTGTAAATATATTGTTTGATCTATACATTTGCATGTAACTAAATTAAATCTAATGCAAACCTTGAAAATGTGAGTACACATCATACTTTCTCTGAATCCAATCACCAATTGAGAGATATCTAACAAATTTAGAGGAGAATGAAGGAAAATTGAAGAATGACGATTGGGAAAACATTACAATCATATAAACATTTAATTTTAATTTTTTTTATCCTCATATATATAACATACCGCATTCACATATGTAAAAATATATGCAAGAGCAACCGTTAAGAAAATAGAATACTGACGCGTAACTCAATCCTCCAAAAAGGCAACTTTCTGGACGATTTAACTTGTTTGTCCTTACTTTCTTTGCCAATAAGTCAATTGTCTTAAGGACCTCCTCATTTGCGCCAAAACATGAAAACAAACCATTACATCTGTATAACATATCAAACTTAGGTATTATTAAAAGTTTTAAAGCGTGTGCTACTAAAACATAAAAGCTTATGATAATTAACTATACTTCCATAAGCACGAAATACTTTTGATAGTACATTTTTACGAAATGCGTTACAAAGAAGAAGAGGTACATGCATCTTTCAAGAAAATCAATGATATGTCCTTCTATTCGTGGGCATGTTTTTGCCTTTGCAGCATCCTAGTATAATTGCACCACCGATCTTTTCTCCTCATCAATCGACTCCAAATCTCCACCCAACGCCTGTTCAATGGCATAGCTGAAACGCATTACCAACTAGTCCAGCTAGCTCTGCCCCATTCAACCCCTCTGTCTCTAATGCTGGGTATCATTCAAAAAGAAAGCCAACCAAAATTTTAATTACCAAGTTACAATGGATGTTCCCATGTTTTGATTCATATGAAGAATTTGAGAAAGAATCTATATAAGTCAATATTATTAAAACAAAATTGATGAATCTAAATTGAATTGGTATTAAATTCTACAAAATTGATACTTTAGTATTAGATTAACATTGGTCTAATATTTCTATTCTACAACAATTTTGTTTTTTAAAAAAAGGTATCGGATTAACATCAGTCTAATATTGTTATTCTACAACAATTTTGTTAAAAAATAAAGTATTAGAATAACATCGGTCTAATAGTGCTATTCTACAACAATTTTGTTAAAAAAAATGTTTTTTGTATTTTACAACAAATTTGTTAAAAGAAGCATTTTTTTAGTACAGTCTTTAAGAGTATGCTGACCAATCTTATTTAATAACTACATACAAGTAATAGTTCATATGACACTGTAAAAGATAGTCAAAGCTCCATATGCAAGGAGAATAGATTATTTATACTAGTGAATTTGGAACAACATCTAAAGCAAATATTACATATTTGTTAAAAGGCCCAATCAACATCTAAATCGAGTTGGGTCTGAAATATTAATTCTACAGTGCAATTAGTTGGGTCTTCTTATTTTAATATTAGCTCAACATGTAGTTAGGCCCTATGGCTTTTTATGTATTTTGCAAGGTAAGATTTCAGCCTATTTAAAAACTAAAATCTAACCCTCCATATTATTCATTCTTGTAGATGGAGCTGAACTTACTAGGTATATTATTCTTGAGTCACTGAGTTACGGTATACAAACTAGTCTCAATGAGGATGGAGGATCTGACTGACAAGTAACAAAATGTGTTCTAAAAAATTATGTTAAATGCAAAATTTTGTTTATCAATTCATAGTAGCATTCATGCAAAACTGAAAAACTAGACTAAATAATTTGTTTAAGATCAACTGTAGAACTAAGAAGCTCATGTTTACGCAAATTTTCTAAATGAATCTGCAAGATTTGATTGTGTTCTTCCTTGTCATGAAGGTTCGTCCATCTTTAACACCATTTCTAGTTAGCCCGGTCCACTGATGGAAACATGCAAAGATATTCAATTAATGGAATAGTTAATAATCGTATTAAAACTTTATAGAGAAATATATGAATATTAAACAAAAAAGTCATATTTAAATGCACTTAAACCTCATCAACGAATGATCAACGAGTGCAATCATGTTTGTGGTTTTGATGAGGAATATGTTGTTAACTTAAGCATGACCATCAATCTGAAAATACTACAATAAACAACAAATTTAAAAACAAATCAACAAGTGATTTTTATTACACTTAAGAAATGATTAACAAATGTGTCAGTTACAGAATAAGCAAAATATTTTCCTCTTTTCTAAAAGTAAATAAACAAGCACAATAAGTATACTCAAATTTACCTAGCTAAAGTACCATAAACAATGACTAGAAAAACTGCTAACCCTTGCAATCGAATCCAGTTCATCGAGCAGAATAAAAGGTACAATACTTTTTCAACAAGAATGCATTGACAAGATAAAAACAAAAAATTTATATAAATATGATTCACAATTAAAGGTGTATAAAAAGAAAATTGTAGCTTACATTTGTTTTTGAGGTCTCTTATAGCATCTTTGAAAATGTCTCTAACATTATGTTCAATATTGTCTTTTGTTTTTGGTACAATGTTCAATGTTGTCTATGTACTTATCAAATATCTCTAGTTCATTTATCACATGTAAAGGAGAAAAGTGCATTGGAAACATTGAAAAGATGAAAAAGAATAATTTCTATAGATATGATTCACAATTAAAGGTAGATAAAGAGAAAACTGTAGCTTACATTTGTTTTTGAGGTCCCTTATAGCATCTTTGGAAATGTCTCTTACATTATGTTCAATGTTGCCTATGTACTTATCAAATATCTCCGATCCATTTATCACATGTAAAGGAGAAAAGTGCATTAGAAACAGACATGAGAAACCTCATACGATATTACCTCTAGGTAACTAAACAATTGTACACAATGCACTAAAAGAAGAAAATTACTAAGAAAATATCATGCTAATGCTATTTCTGCAAGTAATTCCAAGATGCATTAATTAATTGCCTTAATACTTGCATGCATGATCTTTGTCATTGTTCTTGCTAACAACATCTTCCATGTTCTCGAAGGTCCATTCCTCTCACATGCAGTTTATCCTATCATGTTACAAGAAAAAAAATTAGAAATAGATAGCAAAAAGAGATATATGATATAGACAAGTCATTGCGTATCTTACGTTTTGACAAATTTGTTCGATAAATGGCGAGTAGCAAATGCTTTTACCACAACTTCCTTCATCGGCTTTGCTATTCCACACACCTCGAGCGCTACAAGATCTCTCGCGAAGTGATTTAAAATTAATTACTTTTTTCTTAATTGTCATTTCTTCATGATTGCTTTGTCCGTTGACCGGTTCATTACTGGTCAGGTTCAATTATATTTTTTTTCTTACCTAAAGTATACAATACAATATCCAAAATCCTTCAAGGCTTGAGAAAGAAAATTGTCTGTCGATTTATACCTCAAATGAACTCTTCGGGGGTGTCGTAAACATTAGGTGTGTGGGGATGACAACTTTGCATACTTAAGAGTCATCATCCGATGAAGTAGCGATAACTACAACAAGGTGAATCTCATTTCAACCTAATCTTACCACAAGTTGTTGTTCACAGAAGTACTGTTGCATTGCAAACACAATAAATATTTTATCACATTTTTCAAAGTGGGCAAAATACACTTTGCCCACTGAGCTATATCTTTGTACCAAATACCTTCCTGAATTGTAGAAAAATACACTTATTCCCTTCAATTGCATGAAATTTTCTCTATTACCCTTAACCATTATCTTTCGTTTTATTTTTTATTTTCTCCACCACTTTTTTCTTTTTCAAAAATTTTCTTTTCATAGATTAGTTAAAATTTATCCAAGGCATTATAACTAATTAATTAAAATAATAATTTGCAATATTTTTTAGCACAAATGTTGAATTAATTTGAGAGCACATTACATAAATATTTTTAAAAATTCAACTAATACGTTGTGACAAAATTAAAATTCAAATAGATTTTTAATATATTTTATGTATATTTTGATAATATTTATATGTGTATATATATGTATATGTATGAGTGTGTTTGCGCCTGTGTGTATTTTAAATCAAGGGGTGTAAGGATATGTATATTTTTGGTATATTGATATATATGTATATATAAATATATATTGTTAAACTATAATATGTTAGCATTAAGTTTAAGATATGTATATATATATTGATATATATATATATATAAATATATATTGTTAAAAAATAATATGTTAGCATTAAGTTTAAGATATGTGTGTATATATATATATATTTATATATTCTAGTAAATTACGGTATAAAAAGTACACATATATGTAGTAAGAAAATATGCAGAAAAGATATCTTATATAATTAATTTGATTTGGTAATGATGCATTAGTATAGTTTCATCATACATTAATATAATGTGACGTCACCAAATTAATTATTACTATGGGTAAGATATTGTAAATTATTATTTTAAATAATTAGTTATAATGCATTGGGTAAATTTTAACTAATCTATGTAAGAAAAGAAAATTTGTGCAAAAGAGAAAAGTGTGGAGAAATTGAAAAATGAAAGAAAAAAATAATGATTAGGAGCCATAAAGACAATTCCATGCAATTGATGGGGTAAGTGTATTTTTCTCTAGTTCAGGGGAGTATTTGGTACAAAGGGTATAATTCATGGGGGGAAGTATATTTTGCCCTTTCAAAGATAAAGGGTAGAGAAATTTTTCTATGGACAATAATTTTTTGTTCAAAAATTTTATACTACAAAAATATCACACGAGATCTTTTATTGCAAAATGGTGTTGCATATCATGTCTGCCCGACAAGTGTACATAATCCATATTAAATTTATATTTAAGGAAATATTTTATACATTTGTCATTCATATGTGAAATGCAATAGGAGATTGCAACATCGTTTACAATAGAAGATCCAGACTGCAAAAATATTCCCAAGCTACTACTATCTCAAAAATACTTCTATATGCATACTCTTACCGCAATTTACATATATATATTGAGAATGTATTATATGTGATATGATTTAGTTTCTTGTTTAGGTCATAATTTCTGGCAGTAATTAGGAGCTGATTTAGACAATAATTTAGAGAAGGAAAGTTAGAAAATTAGGTTGTAATTAGTTAGTATTTTCTTTTTTCTATGTATTATTAGTCTTATAATTAAGTATCAGTATCAGTGATGAATGACATAATGCATATTCATATGTCATGGCTTATTTAAATTGGTTTATCGCGTAATGTGACAATAGCGACTTATCACTCCAAACGCATCCAAAATGATCCATCAAATGAGCTTTGACAGGAATATTTGTAGACAAGTACTAGTATTGTGCCCCATAAAATTGGGACACGCGTGAAATGTTTTTCCCATATTTATATTTTGGGTTTGCTACATTTAACCTCATAATAAATAGTTGATTTAAAGTATATTCTTACTTACATTGCATCGAAAATTAAATGCACAAATGTTAAATTGGCGAAGCGTTTGAGCGAATGAAAATCTTGCTTTATTGTCATACTTTAGTGAGAAGAGATTGGTAATTCATGTGTGAGTGCATTCACGCACGAGTTCTCCCAAAAACAACCGGACATAATGTTGAGTAACGGAGTTGACTGTTAAATTTTGAATGAAAAATTCGGTTGAGACCAAATGTGGGAATTTCTAAAAGTTACATAACACAATATGAGAATCTCGTAACGAATGAGACCAAAATTGAGAATGACCAAATATATGAGACCAAAAATGCAGTTTTCTCAACTCTTAAGATCTAACTTTGGTTGAATGATTAGAAAAAAATTTTTGATTAGAAACATAGATCTTCAAGTTTATTGGAAAATGTATAATTTAAATCAAGGGAAAATAATTAATACGCATACTCCCTTATTTATTGGGTAACTATTGTGAACTACTTGAGTTTTTATGAATTACAAGGACACTCCCTCCCCCCTATTAGAATAGGGGTGAGATTATAATCTGCTTTTACTCACTTGTGAAGTTACGGTTTAAACTTTGGGATTTTTTCTTTTTATTGTAATTAAGGTTTCACGTATGAATTGTATTGTATATGTAAGTCACCCTTAATTTTACTACTTAATTTGTTTGGCAAAAAAGTTTGATCAATCTTCATTTATATTGACGTGGAAGCAAGCTAATTTTGTAAAATCTTATACAACGTACGGTGAACTCATGAGATTATTCAGTTTCATCGGTTAAAAATCCAGTCATAATTGAAGAGGTGAATTCCCGATAGGCACGCAAGATTTTATTAAATATACTATAAGTGTTTTGTTGTATAAGTAAAAGTGTGTTTTAGTTTAACACTTTTACTTATTACCTTTTATTTTGGGTTTATGTATATATAAGGAAGGTTAGTTAGTTTTGTAAGTAGTTTTGCGACAGATTTTCAGAATGTAATCTTCTTCTTCTTCAATAAATACAAATTCTCTCCATCTTCTACAATCTTAACATGGCACCAGAGCCAATTCTTCGATCTTCCGGATAAATTCTTGCGATTGAATCTTCCTTCGCGGTTTTTTCTGCGCTCTTATTTCAAATCGATTAAAATCGATTGAATCCTCTTTCATCTTCATCGATTAAGATCGATTTCCTAGGGTTCTTCTGGATTAAATCGATTGAATTCGATTATAGTTGACAAATCTTGATTGAATTGAAATAATCAATTGAGATTGATTATTTAGGTCACAAATCATCGATCCAATTTTCGGTTCCTGATATTTCTTGATTCAATTTGGGAATTTTCTGGCTTCCGCGATAGTATACTCTGAAAATTTGCTTTGTTAATCATGTCTAAAGAAGAGACGGCTGTAATGAAGGTTCCAGACATTGATTCGCAACATCCGATGTACGTTCATCCGTCGGATACTCCTACACTTGATCTAGTTACTGAAATCTTGAGAGGATCTGACAACTACAAAGTCTGGAGCAGGGAAATGCTTGTGGCTTTAGAGGCGAAGAATAAGCTAGGTTTCATCACTGGTGAGTGCAAGCAACCTAATGCTGATTCAAATCAGTTGCCTCACTGGAAACGATGTAACGCATTGGTAAAATCCTGGATCCATAGATCGATTTCTCGTGAATTAATTCAAGGAGTTATTTACACTGATTCAGCATACTTAGTATGGAAAGATTTGAAAGAGCGTTTTGATAGAATCAATGGGGCTAGACTATATGCTTTATACAGGGAGATTAATACTATCACACAGGGTAGTCTGAATGTCACAGAATACTACTCAAAACTTAGGAGTCTATGGGATGAGTATGAAAGTTTAATTCCATCTCCCTCAGCTACTGTATCTAAAGAGTACACTGATTTTTGCACACAGTTAAAAATGATGAAATTTCTGATGGGATTAAATGAATGCTACAATAATCTGAAATCTCAAATTTTGATGATGTTCCCTGTACCAACACACAATCAAGTGTACTCAATGCTTAGTAATGAAGAGGGACAAAGAGGACTCAATGCTAAGCATGTCATTGTTGACAACAGTGTGGCTTTTATGAGTAATAATTCAAACCCTGAACCAGCAAAAAGTGGTATAGTCTGTGGACATTGTGGATTTAATGGACATACTATGGAAAAGTGCTTTAAATTGATTGGCTATCCCCCTAACTGGAATAGAGGAGGAAGAAGAGGAGGTAGGAATAATAGGGGGGCTGGAAGAAACACTGGTGGTGGTAGAGTTTCATACACAAATCAAGTGATCTCAAGTACTACTTCACAAGGAATTGAGCCTACAGGAAGTACTCAAGCTGGTGGTGACAGTATGGTTCAATCAACACCCATTACAGTCCAGCAGTACAATCAGCTGATGAAGCTACTTACCAATTCCACCTCAGATGCATCTGGAACAATTTCAGCTCCTAATCATGCCAATTGTGCAGGTATTATTCCTAACTCTCCTCATAGTTTGCCTAATAGTTGGATCATTGATACAGGGGCAAATCAGCACATATTAGCTAATAGATTGTGGTTGAATCCATCTTTTACCCCCTGTGATCCCCATAATATTGTAACTTTGCCTAATGGTATTGCTAGTACAGTGACACATGTTGGACATATTATGATTAAGAATGAGTTATCTCTTAATGAGGTTTTATATGTACCAGATTTTAAGCATAATCTGTTGTCTGTTTCCAAGTTGGCATTTGAAAATGATGTATATGTAAGTTTCTATCCTCAATTTTGTCTTATACAGGGGAATTGGAATGGCAAGATTATGGGGATTGGTAAACTGAAGAATGGATTGTACTATCTCCAGTCAGTTCCCTGTGATCAATTGCATGTTTTTAACCATTCCTGTAATAGTGTCTCTAGCAGTAATAAAGTTAGTATTGCTATGATAAATAAAGCCAATTTGTGGCATAGGAGATTTGGTCATATGGCCTTTAGGAGATTTAAGTTTCTTCCTGATTTGAATATTCATGTTGCTCATGATTTTCAGTGTGAAGTTTGTCCCTTAGCTAAGCAACCAAGGTCTATTTTTTCTGTAAGAAATGATTTCAGTTCTGAAATTTTTGAGCTAATACATGTTGATGTATGGGGTCCATATAGAGAAGCTACATATAATCAAGAGATATATTTTCTTACAATTGTTGATGATTTTTCCAGATCAACATGGATTTTCTTGATGAAATTTAAATCTGAAGTGCTAGACCATTTAAAGAATTTTTTAGCTTATGTTAATACTCAGTTTTCTACTAAGGTTAAAATTGTTAGAACAGATAATGCATGGGAGTTTTTTAGCCATGAATGTAATCATTTGTTTACATCCTTAGGGATTATTCATCAGAGTTCTTGTATTTATACACCACAACAAAATGGTGTTGTTGAAAGGAAGCATAGACATATCTTAAATGTGGCAAGATCTCTGAAATTTCATTCATATGTTCCTATTAAGTATTGGGGAGAATGTGTAATTACTGCTGTGTACTTAATCAATAGGACTCCAACACCCCTTTTAAAGGGTAAAACACCTTTTGAAATCTTGTATGGCAAAGTTCCTGCCTATATTCATTTGAAGGTGTTTGGGTGCCTTAGTTTTTCTAAAATTCTGAATCAGCATGACAAATTCCAGCATAGATCTAGACCATGTGTTTTCATGGGGTATGCACCTACTCAAAAAGGATACAAGTTATTAGATTTGAACTCTAATACTTTTTTAGTCTCAAGGGATGTTATTTTTCATGAAAATGTGTTTCCTTTTGCTGTTTCTAGTGATCCTCATACAAGAAAATGTTTTCCCACACATGATCCTAAGCTTTATTATGATGAGTTTGTTTTGCCTTATGCTTTTCATGATAATGCTACTCTTAATCATGATTCTGTACAAACTAATGTTGAAATTCATCATGATCAGATTGAGGATGTTGTTAATATGCCTGCTGCAACTGATAGTCTTCCTGTTAATATGGATAATCAGTCTCAACTAAGGAAGTCTGATAGAACCATTAAACCACCTTACTGGAGTAAGGATTATGTTAGTCCTTTTATCCATGATTCTAATCTTGTTTGTCATTCTAAGTACCCTTTATCTAATTTTATACAGTATCATAAGGTTAGTCCTAAATATAGGGCCTTTCTTAGTTCTATTTCTAGTACTGCTATTCCCAATTCATATCATGAGGCCACACAAAATGAAGACTGGAAAAGGGCTATGCAGACTGAAATTGCAGCTTTAGAGCTGAATAATACTTGGAATATAGTGGATTTGCCTTTACATAAAAAACCTATAGGTTGTAGATGGGTTTATAATATTAAGTATAAATCTGATGGTACCATAGATAGATACAAAGCTAGGCTAGTAGCAAAAGGATATACACAACAAGAGGGCATTGATTATACTGAAACTTTCTCCCCGGTGGCCAAACATGTCACTGTTAGGTTGGTAATTTCTATTGCAGCTATGCAGGAATGGCCACTTTATCAGATGGATGTCACAAATGCATTTCTTCAAGGAGACTTACATGAAGAAGTGTATATGACTATTCCACAAGGGTTCAATATTCAAGGTAAATCAGACCAGCCTAAGGTATGTAAACTTCTTAAATCATTGTATGGCTTGAAACAAGCTTCAAGGCAATGGAATTGTAAATTTTCTGAAGCTTTGTCTACACATGGTTTTACTCAGTCCAAAAATGATTACTCTCTCTTTATCAAATCTAGGGGGAGTCGTATTGTGTATTTGCTAGTCTATGTTGATGATATTATAATCACAGGGAATGATTCAATTCTTATAAATGAATGTAAAGATTATTTGAATCATACTTTTCATATGAAAGATCTAGGGGAGCTGAAATTTTTCTTGGGGATTGAGATTGCAAGATCAAAAAAAGGCATTATTATGAATCAAAGGAAATATGCATTGGAACTTCTTGCTGAAACTGGCATGTTGGGTTGTAAGCCTTTAAGCACTCCTATAGAACTGAATGTTAAGTATTCTGATCATAATTTTGGTCTTGATGATCCCCTCATTGATAACATTCATGAATATCAGAAAGTGGTAGGTAAGTTGATCTACCTTTGTTTGACTAGACCTGACTTAGGCTATGTTGTTCAAGTGCTCAGTCAGTTTATGCATAGTCCTAGGAAGTCACATCTTAATGCTATGTATAGAGTGTTAAGGTATATTAAGGGTAGACCAGGTCTTGGTTTGTTGCTGTCTACTTCATCTAAATTCATCTTAACTGCCTTTTGTGACTCAGATTGGGCTTCATGCCCTATGACTAGAAAGTCTCTTACAGGTTTTGCTATCAAGTTTGGAGGTTCATTGATTGCCTGGAAAGTAAAAAAACAAAGTACAGTCTCTAGGAGCTCGGCAGAGGCTGAATATAGAGCATTGGGGTCAGTCACTTGTGAGATTCTATGGCTTCTTAGCATATTAAAGGACTTGAAGATTCAAGTAGAGTTACCTATATCAGTCTTCACAGACAGTAAATCAGCTATCCAACTAGCTGCCAATCCTGTCTATCATGAGAAATCCAAGCATATTGAGGTGGACTGCCATTTCATAAGGGAAAAGCTACAACAAGGTTTAATCAAGACTTTGTTTATATCTTCCCAGGAGCAACCGGCTGATTTGCTTACTAAAGCCATTGGCAAAGATCATTTTGAATATCTTCTTGGCAAACTTGGTGTGCATGATCTCTATGCCCAACAAGTTTGAGGGGGAGTATTAAATATACTATAAGTGTTTTGTTGTATAAGTAAAAGTGTGTTTTAGTTTAACACTTTTACTTATTACCTTTTATTTTGGGTTTATGTATATATAAGGAAGGTTAGTTAGTTTTGTAAGTAGTTTTGCGACAGATTTTCAGAATGTAATCTTCTTCTTCTTCAATAAATACAAATTCTCTCCATCTTCTACAATCTTAACAGATTTGACTACTTTGACTGTTGTATATTCTAGAATATTATTGCGAATTAATTTATCACCCACTTAATTTGTTTTTCGGTGTGACAAAATGATGGATGCATGGACTATTGGATTTAATAAAATTGAAAAAAATATACTTCTCAAATCTCAATTATATATATGTAACTAATTTTAGGTGCTTTCTCAGACTTCGTTAAAAAACTCACAATACATAAATAATCAATTACAGCTATATGTCCAAAACATTGTTGTGCTTGTATAACATATTGTTATATTGGCAAGATCTTTTTATGACACATAATTACTTTTCACACAATAATTCTAACCAAAAAATCTGCAAATTTGCATGTGTTTTCTTTTTCGCTCACGCTTTCACCTTTTTATGTTTAACCCTCTTGACCATACTTTATACTTTTATTTGTGTTCTATACATATTTACCCTTCATTTTGAATAAAGTGTGTGCTAATCACCAAAGCAGTTGGACCACTAATATCATGAGTTTGTATCGTTCGTGAAACGTTATATTATATATTTAAGTTGTATATATTAGGATTAATTAGATGAATTTGGAGTTAAGGATTTTAAGTTAATAATAAATAATGCATCGAATTTAATTTGTTTGGATATATAGTTTCTTCTCTTATGATGGATATTTCAAATCCTTTAATTTATTTCTAATGCTTAAAATGTATTTTGATTAGAAATCATATATTAATTTTAAATCTTGAGTCACTTGAGATCTTTCTCCAGCGAATATAATTTAATGCTTTTTTTTTTAATAAATCAATACTTATGCTTCATTAATCTTGAGAAAAATCCCGAGAATTACAACCAAAAAGGGGTTAAAGCATAATGGATGTAGATATATTATGCCATTCATTATGGGAATACAAAGGAAAATTTGTGCAATAATGGATATAGATATATATAATTACGAGGAGGACCAGCCGATATATATATTGTCAATAACCCTACAAGTTTTGTTGGAAAGATGGGTAAGAGAGGTGATCCACAATTTTAGTTTCATGCCTTTAAAAAAGATTAAAAGGGCCACTCATTACATTGTTTGACGAGTCTCTATCCTAAAGAAAATAAAATGATTCCGAATTTGGGAAAAGAAAGAACTAAATTATATATACATGCATGTTTAAATTATTTTTTCAATGTATGTCATTTAATAATTATGATATATGCGTCATGCAAATGTTTGCACTAGGTCATGATAAAGGCGATTTAGGCTGCAGCTTCATGGTTTTTCTTTTCAATTAATGTTAAAAATTCGTAACTTTTTATCGAAAAAGAATTATATGATATCATTCATAATTACTCTTTACGAGTTTTATGGTGCGTCTAACAGCCAATTGAGATCATTACTGTTTCCATATTATTTATTTTACAGTTTGTCCTTTCCACTCCCATAAATAATATTATTACTATTTTCTTTATCAATAAGAATTAATTTTTTTTCTTAGACTTGATAACGAGTTATTTAAATTCTTCTAAAATTTTATACTTTAACTCCATTAAAGTAGTTTATAGTGAATGCATTTGAATATACAGCGAGTGATAATGTAGCAATTAAAATTGATGTTTTATCATATATATTATGGAGAAACGAAACAGGAATAATGGAGTGATTGATCAGTGATGTACAATTTTCTCAAAAATTAGAATTAGAATTACTTCAAAAAATCTTATTGAAATTATTCATGCCTTTTTCTCAAAATTAGCATATTCCTGAATCAATTCCCATGTGCAACTTCTTGAATTTAAGCGAAATATTTGAAGCAAACAATAGAAAAGTTGAAATGCAAGAATATAACAGTTATTCCAATTAAGACTCGACGACAAGTTCTTCATCTAAACAGTACTTTTGCTTCAATAGTAAACAGGTTAGAGATATGGTGGCAGAAAATTCTGGCTCGATCCAATTTTAGCTAACTTATGTGAATCACATTGAGATTAGTCTACACTTTTAAAAAAAAATTATTATAAGATAAGTGTAACAATAATTGTCATTTAATTAAATTGTGTGACAGTAATTTTTCCGTTTTTGTTATGTCATCGTCGAATTTCAAGTCATTTTCTCGAAATCGGCACCTATCGAATCAATCCCCATGTGCAACTTCTTCAATTTCAACTTAAAGGCAATATTTGCAGCAAACAATGGGAAAGGTGAACGTCATATGGCAAATTGTACATACTTATACTTATGGTAATTGATTTTGAGACTCATAACGATAATTTCAATTCGTTGAATTAACACATGCACATATTTATAGATATATCTATATACATATGTAGATACATGTTGGCACATGAGAAGGGTCCATTTTTCTTTCTTTGTTTGTTTAAAGCATCCACTCAACTATGTGATATCATTATCTTATGGAATCAAAGTGGCAATTTTAGGTTCAAAAAGATATTAGTGGCGGGTTCAGCTTTTCTGTGCAAATGGGAATAATATCAATACAAAGCACTTTGCAATTTTTTTTAATTTTATTTTTGGTTACAAGTACTTTTCAAATTGCTGAAAGAATTGAACCCTACAATCAAGTTAATGCCACATTAAGGCACAAAATATGGTAACTATGACTGTGAATATTGAGCCTACTATACAAACAAAGATTTCTAAAGTGTCGGTCTTCATTACAATTGTTGAATTTGATATTATTATTTCAATTTGGACGGAATTTCGTGATCAAACTTTTTTTTGGGTTCACTTGTTGATTTATAGTATACAAATTATCAACAATATGTGTGTGTGCGTGTGTTTGTAAAGGATAAATATATTTATCACATCAACTATATGAGAAAATAAGAAGTGTATAGATTAATTCAAGATAAAAGTTTTTAAATAACTAATTAAATATCCGTCAACTCAAATTTATATATATTGACCAATGAATATATCCAATTACATATCTTTGTTCAAATTTTTAAGTCTAAATCTCAGTTTAACTCATCTAGTGTAACAAAATAATCAGAAAAATTACAAAAAATAGTTTTTCATGATGTTTAATATTCTTGCGGGTTCTTATGTCAACCTAATATTATATATATATATATATATATATATATATATATATTAGTTTTTAGTTTTGAAGTAGTTTAATTTAGTAATTATCATTTCTTTATGTTGTAATTATACAATACTTTTCCGAATGATATATAAAGAATTCGAAGCCAAATGCATTATGCAAAGTGCTCGAATACATTGAAAGCTATTTATCTAAGCATAAAAAGAATATAGATAATGACCTTAGAGTAATGTGGTCCAAAAAAATTAATCCGGTGAAAAGTGCTGTATTAGCTTGGTAGGTGAATGATACATGGCATAATTTTAGCACTAATACCCTAGAAACACAAATAATAAACCTGTGTAAGAAGAGGACTACGTCAGATACGTGACAGATTTCTGGTGATCGTTTGATCGGAAAAATAAATTTTGATACAACGTACTATAAAATTGAAGTTTTCAGAGTACATTATCATTTTTTATGGGTTTCTAGAGGGTTAATGCAAAAACTGATTTTGGTGAGGGGTGAAGTGCATTTCGCCAATTAATCAAAAATGAATTAAGTGTAATGATAGGTCTTGATTAACAGTTGGGACCCTTTATTTTAGTTTCATCTTAATTTCAGACCCTCTATTAACAAGGCAATATAACATATTTTCTTATATGGAAAGTTGGTTTAAACCTTTAATATTTAATGGAGTAGAAGATGACATATATATGTAGCATCGCATGGGTTTTTTGGCATAAAAATAATTAATTATGTGAGAGCACGCATTAATAGTTGCGATGCTTAGAGACGAGAGTCCCAAGGAGTATAAGACGACATATATGCAAACGTTACACATCCGGTAATGAGTTATACATGTAAGATGACATATATGTGAGCATATTTGACGAGAATAAATATTTAAAATGATTTATATACGGAGGTCTATTTACATAGTATCACGAATTAATTGACCACTTTAACTAATTTCTGGTATTATTTAATCTATTCTTGTTAACTGCAAACAATGCCGATAAATTAATATGCAGCTTCTAAAACAATAATTTTTCACTTAAAAAAAAACAATAACTTATTTATGTATATATTAAAAATATATTTTTTAAGAATACAAAATTAAAGTAAAATTTGCGAAATGGAAGAAAATGAAATGAAATGGCTCATCCGTGTAGTCAGTGCTTCCAATTCTGTAAACCATACTACCATAGAGTCATAGACCATATACACCTCACTAAGATATTATCCAGCACACACACACACACACACATATATATATATATATATATATATATATAATTTTCGCAAACTGATAGGGCTCCCTTCAACTTTGAATTAATCCAAATAGTGATTTGAAATGATTAGTCATATATTTCTTTGCAGAAGGAAAAAATTTATCCACATATATGTGCAATTCCACATGATGAAAGAAACTTTTGTTAACACGGGAATCTAAAGTGGAACCAGAATTATAGAGTAATGACTCAATAATTTGCTTCGAATTATTCACCGGTTAAATGATTAATAATGAGTATATATATGTGTGTATATATATATATATATATATTAATATGGTTCCTTTTGAGTAGAAAAATTATTTTTATGTACCTTTACATCATTACTTTGAATGGCAATGTATATTATTATATATTACTTTTAAAAAAACTCCATTTAAGAAACGAAGCATTATTTTAATACGTTCGAGAAGAAATAGGAGCAATAAAATAGAAGGTATCATATGTTTTGTTTTTCTTTCTCTAATTATATATTCACTATGTTAGCCCCAATTGGGACAGGGGTCAAAGTCTGAGCAGACAATTATTGTGTGTTTTTTTATCATAAATAAATATAAATTGTCAGATTATTTATTTATTTATCCAGGATTCATCATCATCATGTTGTGTAAAATGATCAAAAGTTTTCTACACTAATTATAACTATATATTTCATATTTTTACGTTAATTATCAACTTGCACCATGCATGTGGATTCACTAAATAACAGCTGTATATATTATGAGTGATTATGTTGACAAATTTTCATATGATTTATATATATATATATGTATATATATATATATATATATATATATATTTAGAAAAACAAACTCTGAGTGATTAGATAAAATTCATGGACAAAGCAAGATCTTGTAATAAAATAAATACTCCTTGTTTTCCTCACATGGTTTACAAATATGAAACCTTAGTCCAATAGCAACATCTATTTCGCTTACTTGAAACATATATATTAAATAATATTTTATATAATTAAGCCTGGATTTAATATTGACCAAATAATTATTTGAATTTATTTTCTCAAAGTGCAATTTGCATACGTATGTAGAATTCATATTTATCAGCCATGCAGCACTTCTAGTGAATAACATGTTTCAAATTTGTCGTTTTATCAAATACGTGAGGATTTAATCATATTAATACTGTTTTCAAGTCGCATATACTCAATATATATATATATATATATATATATATATATATATATGGAGCAGTGTAAAGAAGTTATAAATATACATATTTTCATGATTCTATCAATGAAAAATTAAACCCGGGAAACAATTCATGACAAAAATATTATAGTCGTAAGATTTCCCCTTTCTCGTAGCAGTCCTCCTTAGATGTAAGTATATAAGATATTTTCCCACCACTATTAGATGTTCAAATTATATATGTTATAAAATTTACCAAATATATATTGTAAAAACCGTCTACAATACGTGTTCGTTATTACATACTCACGAAAATGATATGGTCAAGCTGAATTCCTTAAATCAAATTTAACGTATTCAACTCAAGGTCTAAGCAGTTTTGTAAAGCATTAAGCTAACACGATAAATCAAAAGATATATGGTGGACCATTTCCTATGAATTTGGACTACTGTAGATTAATCCAATTGGAATAATTTTGATTGAATCGAGTTTATATATTAAAAGAAGGTCTACGTACCCAACATCTTTAGTTGTCAGATGCGTGGCTGTAAAAATCACCTGTTCACCATGTTCCAACGATGTAAAAATTGATCAACCTCAATAGATTCGATCCACTATAGAAATCAGTGGCAATTTGAACAATTTTTACTGAATCGAGATCATCAATAGAGAAGATCCACTCAACATCATCGACAGTAAAGGACGTTTGGGGTAAAAACATTGTACTAACTCCAATTCAATAATATATGATGGACAACCACAACAAAATTTCGATCCACAGTACAATCACCCTAACAATTTTTATGACCAATCGCTTCGAGAATTCCTATTAATTAGGTTAGCTAGCCCCAATTGTTCTGAGTATTTTCATGAACAATCAGAAAGGACAATGAATTGAATGTGCATTAGGTCAGGTACGTAGCAGCACTATATTTTTGGTGGATAAAAATTTAATTTGTGCCTAATATAGTTTTTGCTTTCATTTTGGATTTTCTGATGTCTTTGTGACGCCACCATGACCTCATGCCTTTGTTGATTATTTTAGTTGGAAACTTTAAAATATAATATCAACATTTTATAATGTATTCAAGAGATTCTGCACCTTATGATTAATTATCTTTTTCCTTTTTCGCTTTTACGAAACAAAAACTACAATTAATTGATGGAATTGATATTAACGATCCGGAAAATGATTTCTGGTGCTGATTTTTACTATTTTTATAGCATTCTATAATTTTTATTAACTAATGAAGAAAAAATTGCATATAAGTCAATGAAGCGGCCTACCTCAAGATATGTTGAAGGTCGACACATCAAAACTCATTTTATTAAATATCCAAACGTGGAGGTTAAGTTTTAATTTTGTAAATATAACTCTATTTGTGCAGTTACATGCTCTATTAGGATCAAACGATTATTATTAGGTCAAGAGTAATGCGCAATTTTACTAACTTTCCCAAACACTCCGTTACGGGAAGCCTAGTATTAGGCGACATGCTTCTCTTGAAACGAAAATAAATGTCTTCCAAGCATAACAAGGGCAATTAAGTAAAATGACCATTGCGATATTCGAAAAGTTGAAACAATGTATCATAATTGCACTACTCAACTGAAGATTCAGAATACATCATCTTCATTAAATAGAGCATCAGATGTGTAGTTGAATTCATATATATCCTCTTAAGGAGGGGGCAACTACCATGTTTTGACTTTGCTCATAAATATTGCTATAAATCCAGATTTAGATTTATAGTTCATTCTTTTGTTCCATACCATAAATTATGTGTCAAAATTTCATCCTTCGTGTATTTTATTTTAACTAGCCCTACCCAAAGTACTTATTTTATGTTACTATAAAGTATTTCTCATCATTATACGAAGCTACAACATTTTATCTTCATGTATTTTATTTTAACTAGCCCTACCCAAAGTACTTATTTTATGTTACTATAAAGTATTTCTCATCATTATATGAAGCTAAAGCATTTTATCTTCCGTGTTGATCGAACTCAATCCTTGGAATTGTTTTGGAGTTAAATTTGGCTTTTTTATTATCGACGTCGAATGCAATTTTAGAAAAAGATTACTACCCTAAATAAAAAATGTCCAGTTTTGGACGAATTATAACATTTTTAAATTGTCAAATGATCATATTATCAATGTGCATGTGAGCATGTATGTTCGATGATTATGTTGAGCATGTCACATCAAAAATCAAGTTAATTACTAATAATATGGAAAGATGGTTTATAAGACCTCTTCTAGTTGGAAGAACTACATACTCTTAAGAGTTTACAGAACTTTAGGTCTCGTATGATCATCATTCATCTCATGTATATTTTATCATACGAATAATTGCTATCGTCTCAGCTCACGGGATGCTTATTACAATGACTCTAGATCACTTTGAATGTCGATTTTCTATTTTATCTTGTATTTCATTTTATATATACCACGGGACAAAAATTGAAGGGTTATTATTAATGCAGATAGCAAGATCATTAATGATTGAAAATTTGTGGGGACTCTTGATGGTTGCTAGCTTTATTAAGTGCTGGAATATTAATTATTGACGTGAATAAACATTTGGTTGACAATTTTGAGTTGTACCTTTTTCAAACTCACAACCTGAATTGCAATAAATTTTGCAACCAAATATGTTTCATTTTTGTCAATAGAGTATTTTCTTGTGTTTGCTCGCGCGTGTTGTGTCTGTGTTAATGCAACCAAAGCATTCGTATTTGCCCTGCATCATGTTACAATGTTAATTTCTGTATGATCTTAACTTTTTAGGTTGGGCTAATCCCATCTATATACTGTATATGCTACGTAAAATTCGTTATATACGAATAGTTATAATCATATTGAGAAACGAAGTCTAAAAACACCGTGAAAATCACCATTTCTTTTACCTGATAAAATTCAGCAAAATGAAGTAATAGAATGTGAAAGCATTGATGGGATCACAAACTAGCAAAATTGTCGTATCCCAACTCCTAGGCAACAACTTGTGTCACGTTGCAATAAATAACTATATGACTACATTTCTAAAAAGAAAGAAAAATTGTATTGCATTATCCGTTGTCACAATTTTTAATTTCATATAATTCTTGAAATCTTATTCTTAGATGCACAAAAGAAATTATATTTTATATATGGATATAGATATATTTAAATGAGCAACCAATTTAGAGATCTCTTGGAATCTAATCTCATTCTTTGTTCTAATTAACTTTTTATGTCTTTGAATAGTGCTAGCTTTTCTTCAAAAAAAAAAATATATAGTGCTAGCTTGATGAGATGATAGTATAATAGTGGCCCAATTAGGATTTTATTAAGAGGGAATAATTATGTGAATACTTGAGATGAATTAATCAAAGTTTGGATTTGGGTGGGTTTATAGAATATTAGGCATAAATCGAATGTCACTGCCCTAAATAAGGCCTTAATTAAACATTCGAAAAATACTTAAACCTATTCTCCATAACGTTTCATCTACCGACACATTGGAGTGCAAAGTCAGGGGGGAGAATTCTTGAGTGCTCCAAGTCAATATTTCATTATTTGTTTTCAATATTTGAACTTGTTCTTTATTAGTGTTGAGTGTTGAGAGAGTGCTCCTACAGTGAGTCTTGGTGCAAGTGGACTCTCAAAAAGTTTCATGATCGGGTTCTCGAGATATCCTAACCACTCAATATGTAACAAGGTATTTGTCTAAATCGGATTTCTAACATTAATTGGTTGATTTGAGAAATCATTAGAGATTGAGATCGTCAAGATACCAATTTTTTTTAGATATTTAGAATGACCTTAAAATCAAAGAGTACGTAAGATTAGTGGGAGTGTCCGAGACTAAGATCATTCGACAAATTTCATAGGAGGTCGTTGTGAGCTCAAATTAGAGGAGGGGTCCAATAAATTAAGTACCTTATGATGTTAGCACTTGGAGTATTTATGGGGGAGGTCACACACTACAACAAAAAGTAATACTAGTGACAAAATTTAAACTAACAATGTTAAAATTGTCACTTGATATATAGAATGAGTGACAAGAATGTTTGTTTTGCTACTATAAGAATGTTTAGTGACAAGAGTTTCTCTAAAGTTGTCACTGTTGACAATTAGTGACACATGTATAGTGACAACTTAGTGACAACACAAATAGAGTGACAACTATAATTGTTGTCATTAAGTTTTTACTAAAGATGTGTCACTAATTGTCAATAATGACAATAATTTCCTTGTCACTAACTATCTTTTTTTTTTGTCTACCACAGTATCCCGGGCATTGCCGGACTAAGTTGTTGGTCGACCAGGTCGCATACCTGGCCTGGTGGGTAAGTCTCCCAACAGAGGTAACTGCGTACACAAGGAATCGAACCCGAGACCTTGCTTAAGCGGAATCGAGCTGCTTACCACTCGAACCAATCCCCGTTGGTGTCACTAACTATCAAGAGTGACAAATTCTATACAAATCTTGTCACTATTAGACATATAAAACATATTCTTCTGACAAAACAAAAATTCTTGTCACTAAAAATTTACAATTAGTGACAACTTTGACATTGTCACTTGATATTTTGTCATTAATGTATTATTTTTTGTAGTGACAAGCTCAGACTTGCGCTAATCCACGTGGAGCTCCTAGATGAAATTTGAGTTTTCATGTTCAAGTTATTGTCTGAAATGGATCATAATGACTCGTCCATAAAACACGCGAATCTTACTCTTTTTTTTTTAGTATTTTGGATCCTTTTGGGGGACATTTTGGTGATTTAAGCCCTCTATACTAATTGTATTATCCCAACTATTAATATAATGCTACGGTAACACAATGTAAATCTTATTAAATGACATTATCGCGATGTTTGGTGTTACAATAAGCACTTTCGATGCTAAGTAACTATGAAGTTAATGAGCCAATGAGCTATTAGGTTTGCAGTGAATCACTACCTAATTCAAATGCACGAATGGGCTATAAGTTTTGTGCAAGAAATTCCTAACAAGATTCGTCTCATGCATCAAATGTAGGTAAGATTTTTTTGAAAATATGAGTCTACCACATGGCTAGTGACTAGACGAACAATTAAGTTGTGTTCCACGTACATATAATTACTAGTGGAAGTGTAATAAAATTAGAGTAAGATGAACTTTCGACTGATTAAACCAATTCATTGCTAATAAGTTTGAAGTGTTATAAAATTCTAACATTTGTTATCTAATTACGCTGAATTATGACCAAGTTAAAGGATAAGGTTTTTTTTTTTTTTTTTAATTCAAGATGAATGTGGATACCCTAAATATCTAGCCCGACAAACTCGGGTTGATAGTCATAATTTTGAGTCATAAAGACTTTATCTAGCTCCATAAAGGAGGAGAGAGCCAAAACTTGTGCTATCTTGGATTCGAACTCAAGACCTCTCAATTAAAGTAGGAGGTGGATATCACTAAACCTACAAATCTTTAGTTAAGGATAACAAACTCGGGTTGATAGTCATAAAGACTCTATCTAGCTCCATAAAAGAAGAGAGAGTCACAACTTGTGGCATCTTGAATTCGAACTCAAGATCTTTCAATTAAAATAACAAATGAATATCATTATGCCTACATATATTTAGTTAAGGATAACGTTTTTGTAACTAGGAATGAATGTTCTTACTAGTTTTATAAGGTTTACAAGTTTGGTTTTCATCAAAAGTAGATGTAATTATCACTACTTTTAAGAAAAAACATTAAAGAGACAAAATAATTTTCACGGGCTTTTTTTCCTTCTTGTTCTTAGCTTGAGATCAAACAAGTTACATTGTTGATGTGATGTTCAAACTAAATAATGAGGATAAAATAGTCATTCTCTAGCTTTATCAATTACATTACTAATAATTGAGGCCACGATATAAAACCAATTCATGTTACTCAAATGCCCTTGCTAAAGCTTATTCAATAGAGGTAAAAGTCCGTGTTTATGATGTTTGTGGAGTCATTAATGACTCACTTGTAAATACCTCTCAGTTGCTAGGCAAAAAGTACGCGCTCTCTCTCTCTATATATATATATATTTTCTGATGCATTCTTTTATATTTATATTTATTTCTCTGGTATTTTTCAATTTGAGCGTTAAAGGTAATATAAATTACGTTGGTACACCATTTAGCTATCCCTAATACATGTTATATGTACATATTGACGTATATATTTTTGAAACTCCTTCTAAGAGGAGAGGCAACAATCTTTCGGAGGAGAAATTAACATTTCAATACCAATTACATATTAATCATATTAGAGGAGATATAGACCTTTCAATCCAACTAGGATTTAATCATATGGTGTCACTTTCATTCCAAACCTTACAAAATAACATCTCAAGAATAACAGTATCAAGAGTAAATAATTTTTCAAGTTGAGCGTTAGAGGTAATATAAATTACGTCGGTACACCATTCAGCTATCCCTAACATGTGTTATATGTACATATTGACATATATATTTTTGAAAGTCCTTGTAAGAGGAGATGCAACAAGCGTTCGGAGGAGAAATTAACCTTTCAATACCAATTACATATTAATCATATTAGAAGAGATATAGACCTTTCAATCCAACTAGAATTTAATCATATGGTATCACTTTCATTCCAAACCTTACAAAATAACATCTCAAGAATAACAGTATCAAGAGTAAATAAACAAAAATAAAGATAGGAAAAGACAGAAATTATTTGACTGGATGGTCTGCAAACCACATAAACAAGGATGAAATGACAGAAATACCCCTCAATTCTCTAATAAAATTACAGATTTTGTCCCTAGTCACGGGCCTTTGTCCCTAGCCAAAATGTACAACTCTTAGTTCTATCATATATAACTTTATGCACAAAATGTTATTAATAATATATAAATAATTAAAAATGAAAATTGTTGGGAATAGAGCAGAATTTGGTGGGGAGTGGATAGTCACATAAAGTTTCACAAACGCACAAACATTCGCAGCATAAAACAAAAGGCATTACAAAGGCTAAAACCGCGTTGACCAATCCCTAGTTTCCACGTGTCTATAAACGCGTTTTACCTGTCACGAAATTTAGCCTCACAAAGAAAATCCCCCACTTCTTTTGCTGCCTTCTAGAGTTATACCATTTAATCCATGCTTTAATTAATGAAGTGGTTGATTACAAGATTAAACTTAATATTTTTTCCATTACCCTAAATTGTATGTAATATAAGTGTGTAATATTTTTTGTTACGTAGAACATATGTTGACAAGACTTTCAGGGACGGAGCTAGGATTTGGGGCTCTGGGTAGGCGAATAAGAAAAAAAAATTAGATTTTGGGGGGGCGGGGGGCAAAATGTTAAATTTTAAAAAATTTAGAGGAAAAACAAATTTCACAAAGTTGAGGGGGATCTAGAGCCTTTTAGCCACTTGTCGTGCATTTAAGGCGTGTAAACAAAGGATGTTGCAACATGCCAAATGTGTGATATGGTAATTTCATAGAGAAAAATGTTGTATTTTAGGGGTATTCGACATGATATGGATATCAATTGTGATATATGATGAGTATTAATTACATAAATTAACTAGTTGTAGTCGTATCGAAATGAAATGTCCAAACAGTAATGAGCTAACGCGTGACATATAATATCATTTTTGACTAATTTATCTCAATTGATTTCTCATAATTATTGTATGAGGTCTATCTTTATTTTCAATCTAGTTGCCAAACAAGTTGAATTTTAGGGGTTAGTTTTCTCATAATCTAGTTCGAAATTCATAACGATGTAGAATCATTTGGTTAGTAACCTAAGGAGTTGAGCTTCAAATAATATATATGTACATATTACATATGTACAAATATTAAATAAAAACAGCTTCGAAAAAATTAAATTAAATTAAAAAGAAGGCATGAAACCCGTTTGGTGTTAATAGGATGTTCCACATTATAGGGGCAAGCTAAATACATATATTATAATTTTAAGTGAGTAAAAATACATTTAATGTGTATATATATATTATGAAATACGAAATGTTTTATATATCAAAAATACGTTGCAATCTCAATTCTATCATTCACTCCTTTAAGTAGAAGTCGGGTAACAATTGTTTATGAAATAAATAAATGAATTTAAAGAGGGACAAAATACTCATGTTATGTAGCCATCTTCCAGAAAAACCACACAATTATTTAACTTACTCTTCCACGTCAAAAGGCAAAACTCCCTTCCAAAAGGGTTTATTGCAAATTACCCCTGTATTAGTTTGAAATCACTAAAAAACCCCTTGTGTTAAATCAATATGCAAAAACACCCCTCTGTTAATGTAAGCCATGCGAAAACCATTTTTTCCGTTAAAAAATTGATTAAAATGTAGTGCTTAAACCATCCTTATACTTTTGCCGTGTCTGTGGGGTTGAAATTCACTACAAAACAAAAGTATAGGAATGCTTTAAAGGTTACATTTTGATCAATTTCCTAACGAAAAAGTGGTTTTCGCATGGTTTACATTAACAACAGTGTGTTTTTGCATATTGATTTAACACTGGGGTTTTTTTAGCGATTTCGAACTAACACGAGGTAATTTGCAATAAACCCCTTCCAAAATGACTCATCTTTTGTGCTACTTAGTACTCACCAATAATTTTGCAAACATCTCAAATGAATCGAGTCGAATCAAATAATGAATTTTAAAATTTATTTGAGTTATTATCATATTTGAAAATAGTGTTTGCTCTTAATGTAGTTGATTGGATCTTTTTTCTAATGTTACAATTAAATGATACATTATGAATATCGAATACTATACAATCAGATAATTATGAATATAGAGAAAGTCTTACACACTATCGATGAGAGTCGAACCCAAGACTTCTAACATTTTGAAACCTCAATTTCCCTATCAGAGCTAGGCTTCAACCGCGTTGTTGATTGAATCAAGTATAATAGAGTTGAATACACATCAACTAATTAGGTTGATTTTTTTTCACACATTTTGTTATTTTCTTTCAATTAATTATGTCAAGCTCGAAACTCTGCTTCAAATTAACTTTTAACAATTGATTTTAAACTGAATATTGAACAATTTGATTTGTTTTTAACATAATTGCAAAAAAAAAAAATAGTTACATTTCTTTTTAATAAGTAATTTCTTTTTAAAATAAAAGAAACCAAGCTTCAAATTAACTTTTAAAAACAATCGATTTTAAGCTGAATATCGAACAATTTGATTTGTTTATCAGAGCATAATTTTTACAAAAAAATACTTACATTTCTTTTTAATATGTAAATTTCTTTTTTTAAAACAAAAGAAAGCAATAAAAATTGGTTGGTAATGCACTATTTAAAAGGCCTCACAATCCAACCCCACCCCCTCCATTTTCTCCATCACAGAACTCTCTTCTGTATATATAAAAGTAGTAGTATTGCCTCCTCCACCCAGAAACCAAACCCACCAACATTCTTTCTCTCTCCTCTTTCTCTCACTAAAATAAATTATGCACTCCGCTTCCGCCGCCGCTCCCCGCCGCCGCCTCCTCCTCCTCCTCGCCTTCTTCTCCATTCAATCTCTCAATGTAATGTACATTCTTCACTCTTTTATTCCTTTCTTATTCTCATTTACGCATATTATCATATACATATACATACATACATATATATATAATGAGGAGTGTTGTTGTGAATGCAGGTCGGATTCGCCGTCGCCGGTGAAACTAATCCGTTCACACCTAAAGGATACCTAATGCGGTACTGGAAGAAACAGATCTCGAACGATTTACCGGAGTTTTTGCTGAACAAAGCCTCGCCGTTGACGGCGGCGGAATACGCCGCCTTTTCGAAGCTCGCCGATCAGAACTCACTCTCCACTCACCTACCTGACTTCTGCTCCAAGGCGAATCTCCTATGCTTCCCCGATTTATCTCCCAGTCTCGAAAAACACGGCGACAATGCGAACTTCGCCGCCTACTCCGGCAAGAACTTCACCAACTACGGCACCGATCGCCTCGGCGGCGTCGACGCGTTCCGTAGCTACTCCGACGAGGGGAACGTCATCGCCGACTCGTTCCGCCGCTACAGCCGCGACTCCACCGGCCATAAGGACAAGTTCACAACCTACGCCACGGATGGGAATGTGGTGGACCAGAGCTTCAACACGTACGGCACCACCGCCACCGGCGGCGAAGGCGAATTCAGCAGCTACAACGCCAAAGTAAACGTGCCTAATCTCCGATTCACCGCCTACTCCGACAGCAGCAACGGACGCGAACAATCCTTCGCCGAATACACCAAAGAAGCCAATGCCGGCGACCAGAGTTTCACCAGCTACGGCAAGAACGGCAACGGCGCCGCCAATGATTTCTCCGGCTACGGCGAAGATTCGAATGTAATGGGATCAACTTTCAACAATTACGGCGCATCTGGCAATGGCGCAAACGACACTTTCACTTCATATGGAACCGATACGAATAATCCAGTCAATACTTTCAAGAATTACGGTGCTAGCGGCAATGCAGCAACGGATACTTTCAAGAATTATCGAGATAAATCGAACGTCGGAGCCGACGATTTCCAATCCTACGCGAAGAATTCGAACGCTGCGAAGCTCGATTTCGTGAACTATGGCAAGTCTTTCAATGAAGGCACTGATAAATTCACTGGCTATGGCAAAGACGCAACAGGTCCGGAAGTTGATTTCAAGATTTACGGTGTGAATAACACCTTCAAGGAGTATGCCAAACAGGGCGTTAAATTTGCTAGGTACATTAACGAGAGCTCGGCGGCTATGGCGGCGTCTTTGGCCGTAAAGGGGAAAATGGTGAATAAGTGGGTGGAGCCAGGTAAGTTCTTTAGGGAGGAAATGTTGAAGAGCGGTACTATCATGCCTATGCCTGACATTAGAGATAAAATGCCCAAAAGGTCGTTTTTACCTCGGGTGATTGTCTCGAAATTACCTTTTTCGACTTCGAAAATTGGGGACCTAAAAGGAATTTTCCACGCTGGCGAAGACTCTAGTAGCATGTCCACCATGCTAAAAGACACATTGAGCGAGTGCGAGAGAGCGCCAAGTCCTGGTGAGACGAAACGGTGTGTGGCCTCCATCGAGGACATGATAGACTTTTCAACATCAGTACTAGGTCGGAACGTGGTGGTCCGGTCCACCGAGAATACCCAAGGGCATAACAACAATATTATGATAGGGCAAGTGAAAGGGATCAACGGTGGGAAAGTCACCAAATCAGTGTCTTGTCATCAGAGCTTGTTCCCGTACATGCTCTACTATTGTCATTCGGTTCCAAAAGTTCGGGTCTATGAAGCGGATATTTTGGATTCGAAATCAAAGGCTAAGATTAACCATGGTGTTGCCATTTGTCACTTGGATACCTCGACTTGGAGCGCGGGCCATGGAGCGTTCGTAGCTTTGGGTTCGTCCCCCGGGAAGATAGAGGTTTGCCATTGGATCTTCGAGAATGATATGACTTGGGCAACTGCAGATTGAGATGGGTTCTGAAAATACACTTCGGATTCTCTATTTAAAAAATGTGTAGCAATTTGTAAGTTTGAAGTTTAATCAGTTGTGTTACGGAAAGGGTGAACCACTGGTTTGACCTTATTATATTTAAACTCATTTATATTGAGATAAGCTGCTATTTTTATAATTATTTAGATGTTAAATTACATCTTTATGTCAATGGCTTAGTCATTGTTCAGTTATAAATATGACTATGATTATTAGCATATTGTCCTTTGTCTGACATTTTTTGTTTAGTTATTGGAAGTACTAAGGCTGGCATCTTTGAAAGATGTTACTCCAGATGACATCTTCTATTTAAAAACACTTCTTTCTTTCAGTTTATAATGTTTATGTTTATCCACGTGGCTACGTGAGGGACGGAGCTAGGAGCTAGAATTTGGAGTTCGAGTTGGGAGCGAATACAAAAAGGAAATAGATAAACTTTAATATTTTTAGATTTTAAGGGGATAAAAAAATTCTCAAAGTTGAGAGGTGGTGGGTGCCTCACTAGCCCCTTTGGCTCTGTCTCTAATTCCACTATTCTAGTTAATCAATTTCAAGTGTTTGTAAATCAAAATTTTAAAGTATTTGTTTTATTTTAAATATTAAACAGAAACAGTTTTACATCAGACAAAATTGAAGCAATTTTTTAATGCTTACTAGGGTCCAATTTATTCTTGTTCACTTTGGTACTAAATGAACCTTGCTTTTTATTGTGAGTGTAAAATTATTTATCCATTTTATTTAATATAAAAGCATAAATACATATACACAAATTAGGTTGCATTCATCTCCCCTTGAATTATTATATTTTACCAAAGACATCCTCTAAAAGTTAAATTTGGCACACACAACCCCATGTATAAGAAATTGTATGTATGTTACTCTTTACCCTTGATTATTTGTCCTCCCAATTTTTTTTTATTTCATTTCATCGTTCCTTTTTCTTGTTAAATAGAGAAAATAAACATATATAAAACCTAAGCTCATCAAATGTTTTAATTAAAGATAATTCTAACAAACAATTATTTTAATTAAAAATAGTTGTAATAAACAATAGATAAAACACTTTAAATAAACTTCAGTATCTGATTTTTTTTTATTTTCATTATATGGTTTGTGAATTATTATTTTTAGTGTTTTAAATAAGTTTTTAATAAATATGTAATGCTTTATTATCTCTTTATAAACAATAATGTTTTATTTATCATAGATTTTTTTATTGTCTATTCCTATAAATAAATATCTGACAACTAAAAGAGTAATTTCATTTTTTTTTCTCTTATGGAGCCTTGGATGGGTTTGGAGTAGATGGCTCTATCAAAAACTGAAGATATCTTCTATGTCAATTGATAATTTAGACATCTCTTTGTTCATGTTTACTACTACTATATTAGTCATTTAAAATTATTGTCTTTTTTCAAGTGAATGCTTAAATTTCCAATATATTTGTTCTATTTTCTATTAATTTTCTCTCTATATAGAATTAAGAAAAAAAGAAGCAAAAACTGATATAGAGAATGTGGAATTGGGGGAAAAAAACTACGGGTAAAAATAATAGTATATTTCATTTTTTTCACACATAGGTGGTGGATGCCACATTTTAGGGAAAATTATTTTTTCAGTCCGTTAACTTGGCCTCTCTTGCATTTTAGTCCTTTAAGTTGACGCATTGCAAAATAAATCCGTTATCTTCGGACTTTTTGTAATTTTAGTCCTTTTATACTTATAAAATTGGTAAATTTAGTCCATGACATAGTCCCCACAAATAAAACAAGCCCAACATGCTTCCCGAATAAAATTTGACTTTCATAAATTCATACCTTTGCTTGACCGCCGTATCACCGGATATTCTAAGTCCTCGTTTTTACAGGTTAGATTGTCTTCCGGATACCATTTTAAGGGGGACTATGTCACGGACTAAATTTACCAATTTTTTAAGCTCAAAAGGACTAAAATTACAAAAAGTCCAAAGATGGCGGACCAATTTTGCAATGCGTCAACTTAAAGGACTAAAACGCAAAGGAAACCAAATTAACGGACTAAAAAAATAATTATCTCCCACAAATTTAATACATTAGGAGATGTGAATACAAATGACTCTTCATATGTTTAGGGTTTGTTCATTTGAATAGCTCCTGCCAACCTGATGCAATCATTCGAGTCGATTCTCGACGACCAAGATACCTTGTTCATTGTAAGGAATGGAATAGGTGAGAATTTGAACTCCTGACGTTAAAGTTCGATTCGATTATAAGTGGATTATATCATCAATTTTGTTCTTGAGAATGAGCACGGGGTATCGGTCACTAAAGTTCAGTTATTGCATCGAGCATCAAGAATTAATATTAGTTTTACCTCCTGCGAAACAAATTAAATCTTCAATTACAAATTCTCATCGAAAGACACAGATGAGTGTCACGTATCCGATATTTTCTTATTCTGTTGTAAGATATGCAATCATAAAATTTCAGTTCAAGATCTTATTTGCTTACGAAGATATACAAACACAAGCTGATAGGATACAACATTACTTCAAGTGATAATTACACTAACACCCCCTCAATGATGGGGTAATTACACAAATCTCTCCTCACTAATTGATAATTACAAACAAACCCCCTCATGTTAAAGATTTTTTACAATTGCACCCCCTTTGTGTAACAATTCTTACAATTGTACCTCCTGTAAACTTTACAAATAGACCCCTGAGGAGGTGTGTTTATAATTATCAATTAATGAGAGGAGGTTTGTGTAATTACCCCGTCATTGAAGGGGGTGTGAGTGTAATTATCCCTTACTTCCATGATACTCTTGTGCAATTAGGAAAGGACGAATAGTTAAAAGATAGAAAGAGAGGCAATTGTGGCATCACGGGATATTATTATAGTATTGGGCTTTTTGCTTGTCATGTTTGTTTGAAATTGTTTTGGCATATTTACGTTTTTAGTAATAACTATTTTTATCTCAACTTTGTACTTATCATCCCAACTTTGTTTTTAACATCGCTGAATCGTACTTTTCACTGTTAAACATTATGTACACAAATGTTTACAAGAACAATAGAATTTTTAGACACAAATTGGTTTTATTTGGTGTAAAAGGTGAATAAAAATATATTTGAACCCAATAAACTGTTAGGGATAATAGCATCAGAACACGAAAAATAATCAAAAAACAAGAAAACCTAAGCCTAAATATGAAGATAACAACACGAGGATTTAACGTGGTTCGGCATAACTTGTCTACATCCACGAGCCAACCTAGACTACATCTTTATTTCTTTCAAAGTACATCAATCGAATTACAAGTAGAGTTCTCATATTTATAATGGTGGAGAAGTCTAAACCCTAACAAATTGGGAAAAACACTCCTAAACAACTAGGGAATAATTCCTAACACAATTGGAAACAATCCCAATCAAAGTAGGACTCAAATATGCCAAACACTCCTGGGCGCTGCCGGCAGCGCCTGGGGCCAGCCCCGTGCCGCTGTCCCGCGCCTGGGCGCCGTTGTCCCACGCCTGGGCGCCGCTGGCCCCACGCTTGGAGCAACCCCGATTTGTTTTTCGACTCCTTTTCATCGTTTTGCTATCCCGATCAACCCCGACCCTTCTTGGCTCTATTTTGGCTCCTCTTCTTGACCATATTTTGATCTGACTCCACCAAACCCATCAATAAACACCCAAACCTTGCTACATATTTATTTCATATAAACTATTTTCGTGTTTAAAAATTAAAGAAAGACAAATACTATAAAGGAAAGGGGGTTAATATTAACACTCTCAAAAGTAATAACCACATTTTAAATCCACTTTAATTTGAACTTAATTTTATTATTTGAACACACAATTTCTCTTAAGACCCATATAACTTTCATTGTACTATTCATCATTTTTTAAGTTTATCTTCATATTTTAATGTATGTACACACCAAACAATATATATATATATATATATATGGCAACTTTAGCATAATCTTTGTTCATTTTTCTCCTATTAACTTATTTTACATTTTCACTCAGTATATTATGCCTAATATTTGACCTGATGTAAAGGAATAAAATAAAATTTTGATCCGATGTAAAAAAATTGACCTGATTTTAACTAATGTATGTAAGAAAGCTAATATTATTATTTCTAATAATTATTTTAAATAATTAATTGTTATGATATGTATTAAAGTCCTATGCTCTAAATTAAGCACAAGGACCATTATCAAAGGGCCAGTTTTGAAGAGGATTTATGGGGGGGCGGGGGGGGGGGGGGAATTCGGGGCGAGATTTAGTTCATACTTTTGACATTCATTGTATTATGTACCTCTTTCGTTAATAGTTAAATACTCTCTCCTCTCCTCTCCCGTGGACGTAGGCAATTGCCGAACCACATAAATTCTTGTGTCGATTGATCTTTATGTTTTTATTATCGTGTTTATCATAACATTAATAATGATGTTCAAACATTAAAAATATGAAGATAAACCTTAAAAAGGATTAATAGTATAGTGAAAGTTATATTTATCTTATATATTAAGAGAAATTGTGTGTTCGAATAATACATGGACACTTTTGTAATTTAATTAAAATAAAGTGAATTTGGAGTGTAGTTGTCACTTTTAGTGGTGTTAATATTAACTCCCCAGAGGAAATTACTGGTAAAATTGAAAATTCGTTAAATAGAATTAGCAGGAAACTAAATTAATGAATCCGCTATGCTTATAACATTTTCCAAGAAAATGAAAAATATTATTTTAATAGAAAATTAAGAAAATTGGTAAAAAGAAAAATTTTCAAAAGATACTATATCATAAAAATACATAATCCGAACATTTAGAAAAGTTTGGTAACTTTCTCAATTCGAGGTAATTTGAGGATTAGTTTCTAATTTTTTTTAAAAAAAATATTTCATTAATAAACTCCATAATTATGTCATTATTGTTTGGATTTTAGCCGCTCAACATCCTCTTATTCTACATTATCAATTTAATTGATAATTTTTTTCATAACTAATTAAAGAAGTGATATAAAGAGAGGTCACTTATGTCTAAACTTCTCCGCATCCGTCTCTTACTCTACATCAAAGAATAATGTGTGTAATTTCTTTCATAATGAAAAGAATGTGATAAGTTGATAAATATATGGGTGGTATAACATTGCGCTATCCAAAATGCCTCACAACCTAACCCGACCCTCCATTTTCGTTTCTCCTTTTTCTTCTCTCCGTCACAAAATTATATGTATATAAGTTGTTCGCTTCTTCAATCAAAAACTACTTTCAAAACTCAAGTAAGGAAGTGTGAGGGGTGATTGTTATTGGCTCCAATCAAAAACCAAGCCAAGAACATTTTCACTCCTCTTTTTTTCACTACAAAATGTACTCAAAATTTGCTCCACGTCTCCTCCTATTCCTAGCCTTGAACTCTCTTCAACTTTTCAATGTAAGCCTTAAATCCTTAATAATATTCAATCATATTCTCTTGCAGTCCTTCTTGAGTATTCTAGTTTCATCCATGCATATTGTCACATGCTAGTATTTATATATAATCTGTAGAATATTATAGAAATTTAAATACAAATATAAAGAGAAGAACTTCATATCTTGTTTACTAGTATGATTTTGTAGACTATATATGATGTTGGGGGGCGGGGAGATTTTTTTAAAAGAAATATCGGGCTAAAAAGTGTTGGATACAATATTAACCGTGTGCGTGTTTGAATTTTCTTTTATTCTATAATTTATAGACACCAAATAACATGTCAAACATGGTATTAATCGCGTCGTCATCCGGCATAATATTAGTTTATGTTGGAGTTTTTCTTTTACAATTTACTACTCATGAACTCGTATCAAACACATATCGTAGATGTATTGTGTCCCACATAGTATATATCACATCCAAAAGTATATTTCAAAATTAGTTCGTTATAGATTGAAAATTCTAGCCTACATTCAAATTTGGTTAAACCTACATGTAATTCATATTTCTTACATAATTACTTTGGTTAAGCCTAAATGTAATTAACATTTATCATGTGATTGCTTACGATACAAGTGGATTTCTTTTGGTTCGTCACACTAGGTTCGGGCTATGATTTCCCAAGCCTTACTAATGACTAGAATGTTCTATGAATGCAGGTAGGAGTTTTCGCCGGCGACGATTTAACCGCCAGAGATAACCCATTATCACCGAAAGGTTATTTAACGCGTTACTGGAACAGAAAGGTCCACAACAACTTGCTGAAGCCAGAGTTCTTGATTAACAAAGCGTCTCCATTGACCGTTGCACAATGCGCCGCCTTCCAGAAGCTCGCCGATCAGCACTCTCTTGCCGATCAGCTCCCTGATTTTTGCACCAAAGCCAACCTCTTCTGCTTCCCCAATCTTAACTCCGACAAACCCGCTGGCGACGGCGAATTCGCTTCGTACCACAACAAAAACTTCTCCAACCACGGTTCTACGGAGGCTTTCAAGAGCTACTCCCACAGAGACAGCGCCGCCGTCGACACATTCCAGCGCTACAGCCATGAGAAGTTTGTCCATAACGATAACTTCGCCGGCTACGCCTCAAATGGAAACGTCGCTGATCAAAGCTTCGACAGCTACGGCGTAAAAGGCAGTAGCGGCCAAGGCCAATTCGAAAATTATAACAGCCAAGTAAACGTGCCGGATCTAAGATTCACTACATATTCTTCGGACACCAATTCTCGCAAACAATCTTTTGTACAATACAGCGACGGCGCTAATATTGGCGACGAAAAATTCACCACCTACGGAAAAGATGGAAACATCCCCGAAAACCATTTCTCTAACTACGGAAAAGATTCGAATACAATCGTCTCAAGTTTCGACAACTACGGTAGCGCCAATTCTCCAAACGACACTTTCACTTCATATGGGCTCAATTCAAATGTTCCTAACAATACTTTCACAAATTACGGCTCCGATGCAAATAACCCAAAAGAGAGTTTCACGAATTACAGAGATCATTCCAATGAGGGGACCGATAATTTCCAAAACTATGGAAAGGACGGAAATAGCGGAGCTGCTGATTTCCAAAACTACGGCCAGTCTTTCAATGAGGGCAGCGATAAATTCACTGGTTATGGGGGAAACAAACACGCGCCTGTTGGATTCAAGGTTTATGGTTTGAATCGTAGTTTCGCAGAGTATTCCGATCAGATTACCACAGATTTCGCTACGTACATTAACGATAGCTCTGTAATTGAGGCATCTTTGGCTAAAAGTCCAAGAAAGATGAACAAGTATTGGGTGGAGCCCGGGAAGTTCTTTAGGGAGGCTATGTTGAAGACCGGCACTATAATGCCGATGGCTGATGTACGCGATAAGATGCCCCAAAGGTCCTTTTTGCCACGCTCGCTCGTGTCGAAATTGCCCTTTTCGTCCTCCAAACTCGAGGAATTGAAAAAGATTTTCCACGCCGCCAACGACTCTAGCATGGAAACCATGCTAGTTGATACGTTGAAAGAGTGCGAGAGAGCGCCAAGCCCTGGTGAGACTAAGAGATGTGCAACCTCGATCGAGGACATTTTAGACTTTGCGACATCAGTGCTAGGGCACAATGTGGTGGTCCGGTCCATCGAGAATACCAATGGTTACGGTCGTAATATCACGATAGGACAAGTCAAAGGGATCAACGGTGGGAAAGTCACAAGATCAGTGTCTTGTCATCAAAGCTTATTCCCCTACATGGTCTACTATTGCCATTCAGTTCCAAAAGTTCGGGTCTACGAAGCGGATATCCTAGATTCGGAATCCAAGGCCAAAATCAACCACGGTGTCGCCGTTTGTCATTTGGATACCTCGGCGTGGAGCCCGACTCATGGAGCCTTTGTAGCATTGGGTTCAGGCCCGGGTGAGATAGAGGTGTGTCATTGGATCTTTGAGAATGATATGAGTTGGACAACTGCAGATTGAGGAGTTTTGTGAGTTTGGAGTTGAACTAGTTTTTGTTACCACTGGTTTGACCTTAGTGTAATTAGCCTCATTTATATAAAGCCTAAGCCATGCTCCTTTTGTACTTTAGATGTTAGTAAATTACATCTTTTGGTCAATGCCTTAGTCATTATTCAATTGTAAATATAATTACAATTATATGCCTTTTATAAGTTTTGTTTTTTCTTTTTAACAACTGTATGCCTGATTGTAAGGTCAAAGTTCGAATCTCATCTTAAATCGCTCCATATTTAACCAAAAGAAAAAAAGAATATATGAAAGATATTTGCGAACATCAAGGTTTTAACTCTATATATTAGGCCTTCTATAAACCATACTCATTATATGTGGAATAGATCATACAGAAGTGAATAAAATCACTATATAATTGTCAAAATGTAAAAGTTATTGACGACAAGAGCATTAGTCTAAGCAATACCACTCTCCCCCTTTGTGGTACTTGGTGGCTCTAAGTCCCGGGTGATCACCACTATACATGTATAAATATATATATATATGCAGAAGATCCACCATCACATTTACATATAATGATAGATATCATCCCGAACTCAAATATGAAATGAACCAAAGAAAAGGAAACAAATTATTAACAGCTATTGGTTATATATGAAAGCTCTTAAAGAGGGTCAATAGAAAAACATTTGAGGGGATGAAATGAGCACACAAAGGATGTTAGTTCACATGTTGTTTTTTTTTTCTTTTTGGTTACATTAGTTCACATGTGTATGCAAGGCTAAGTTGGTGGTCCACTACACTACACCCCTATAAAATAAAAGTGTGAGGATGAAACCCATTTCCAGCTGTTTTAGGGCCACTGCTGATTCTTCTTTTTCGAAATATACATTTCCCATTATAATAAGCTCAAAAACTATGGAAAAATTGCTATTTGTTAGTTGGGGTTAGTTTGGATCATCAGTTTGAAATTGAAGTTTTATTTTTTATTTCATATGCACAGCACATGAAAACAATCTTCTTAAATAAATTGATAAAATGGATTTTATACATATATATCGTCCCTATATAAAATGAAATACAATGTTAAATAAATTATCACAAATATATGGGATGGGGTGGGTGGTGGTAGAGTTTAGAGATGTATAAAATAGTACATAATCAATATTCAATAATGAATAAGGGGTCTTTATCAGTGCGGAATCACATGGTCTTTCTAGTTTGGACACATCCAAAAACATCATGATAATAGTTTTAATGCATTATCCATCAATTCAAGAAAAAACATTTCATCATCAAAACTTGGAGATATTTGCATTTATCTCCCCTTCATATTGTATTTTGACGAAGACCTCCCTAAATATGTTAAAATTTAGCATCCACCACCCTTGTATGTATACAGTATATGAAGCCTTGGAGTTCCGAAGCTCCCTAAAAATCTCCTACAGGAAAAAGATGGAACACCCTAGGAAGTTCATGGAATGAGCACTCTCAAATGCAGGTTTGTACAAAGTTGAATATCAAAAAACCAATGATCTACTGATTATATCTCTCATTTGAATGTCACGAGTCCGAACCTGTAGGACAATTTCAAAGTAAGCTTTAGAAAGTTTGTTTAAGAATTAACATACGTAGAGATCCATTAAAAATAACGAAATGCATCTGTAACTAAACTTCTAGATATCCTGCAAGGCTGCAACTAAGATAACACAGTCGCCATACTCATGAAAATGGGTTTTAAACCCCAAATATCTGCAGTTAAATTACACATATAAAACTGGACCCAATATCACAAGCCCAATCAAAACTTGAAATTTGCAACATTTTCTCTTTTTCCTTGTCCAATAAAAACTTGGAACATCCGATGCATGAGTATACTTGAATCATCCATCTCTTATCTAATAAGATTGTAATTATCAAACACGGGCCCTCAACACATCTTTTCGAACTCACTCGAATTGGGTAAACCACATGTAGAAACTGATCCAAACAATCAACTCAAAACAGCAGCTTTCTTGTTCAAGTTATCACAGAATTTCTTTAATTTTTCTGTTTTTGTCAACCCAACAATGAAGAATTTAGAGTACACCGGGCCCACTTCATGCATAATATTATTTATATCTCCTCCCAACACATTCGACTACATTTTTCGAACATGGTTCTCCTGTAAGTGCCTTTTATGCTCCCTTTCTGAATACCCGAGAGGCCTTTCCGACCCATTTCTATCCTCTTGATAGTGAATTTGTCTATCCAATGGACTACCCGGCTTCCTCTTGCGAATTCCCGCTCTAGGCGACTGATATCCCCTATCAACATCATCCGACGGTTCTAATTCACCTTCTTCAACGGTATCAAAATCATCTCCTCCATGTGATGACTCATTTGCGTGTTTCATGTGATGAGAGTTCTCGTGCTCGGGCCTATTAGAAGGTTTCGATTTTCTTTCACGTTTCTCAGTGGGCAGCTCAACATCCTCAAGTTCCCTCTCGAGCTCATCTTCGGTGTCCACTTTACGAGTTATGTCTCCACGGGCCTTCCTTCGTTCAAAGGCTGCTTTAAGTTTCTCCTTATCTAGTTTTTTCATCGCGTCTTGAGGTGACTGACCAACTGTACCATCCTTGTTGGAAATATTTCTACCGTGATATTTATTTTTTAATTCTACTCCATCCCTTGTTTCGATTCTCCCAGAATTCTTCGGTTCTTGATCATCCTCACCATGATTTCCTTCAATCACAGCCCTTGATTTATTCTGCATCTCCCCTGCCTCTCGTTCATGATGTTGGGCGTCATTAATCTCATCATCTCTGATTTCTGAGTTTCCATAGTCATTATTTCGTGTTTGATTATTTCTAGAAGGTGGGATGTGATTGTCAGTAAGTGGTTGATCATGACCTGGCCTTGACGGTGCGGGTTTGGAGGAAGCTGACTTGGAAGTAGATCCACAGTGGGAAGAACTATAATTGTTAATATGTTCTTCAGTAGCGGTACTCCTCAATGGAGGCCGTTGGCTGCCTCCAGCACTCCCTTCTGCTTCACTAGCCTGAGATGGTGGCATTCTGTTTTGTTCATACAACTCTAACATTTGATTGCTCACCTCTGCAAGAAACACGACATTTAATTAAAAAGGAAATATCATATAATTATTTTGAAAAGTCAACAGAAAAATCAATAAGGCGTCATCCTTGACCCTCTCGCCCCTTTCTCCTTTATTTTTCTCTAAATATCAGTCAAATTCAATTAAAATCACCATTTGACAAACAGGCCATGATGGCATGATGTACTATACAAGTAACCAAAGGCGGGTAAGAAACCGACCCTCCAATTGGCGTGGGGTGACATCAAACTCCTGCCACCAAATATTCCCGGGATCAGTTGGAAGCTTTACTTTGAGAAACTTGGCAGCGAGAAAAATAGCACCTGCTGCAATGTGGTGAGGCTTAAATTGCAAGCATAGAGATGTGCGAAGCCTGCATGGCGCTTTCTCGAGTCAAAAGGAGAAGAGGAAGAATGGCCATGGATAAGCACTAAAATTTTAAATCTATAATGATTAAGTATATTATTATCATTACCCATCATTGACAAAATTCCATGCAACTTGAGCAAGGGCATTTTGGGCAACCTGAAATTTTTTAATTGCCTCAACAAGGGGCTTATATGGATGATGTAGATTGAGATCAAAACCAAGCGTTCCCAGAACAATCCTTTCTCCTAGTAAAATAAGTTCTTTTTGCTGTTCATACACCTCCTGCACAAATGATAGATAACCATTTCTTTGAAATATCATTGTATAAATACAAAGACTTGACTGTGTTGAAAATTTTTCAGCCATAGGCATCTAGAAAAGGTGCAAAAGGCGAAAAGTGGACAAAATAAAAAAAAAAGAACCGAGCCCAAGGTACTAAGAGAACACTATAAACGAACAAGGTACACCACCTTTTGCTTAATCCTTTGCACAGCTGCGGGATCTTTTTTATGAATAATTTCATATGACACAAGAATCACATCTTTTAGAGGGCGAGGAGTTTCTTCAACCTTACCCGCTAGAAACATGCATACTGTGGCAATGGTCTGTAGAAAAAGTGCAAAAATATCAGCAACCACAGTCACAGAGACAGCAAGAGTTCCAAGCCAAATCAACAAGAACGAAGCGTAACTCTAATATATGATTGTGTTATTTCAAATAATAGAACAGTGCCCTGATTCCCAATTGGTTTTTAATACCCTCAAAAACCTGTGTAACAATCTCAAACATATATGCGCATGGGTAAGGAAACAAACTTGACTTGGAAAAGAAACTATAGGTCTGCTCGAACAACCAATCCAGAGTTTCTTACAATAAACAAGGTTTCAGTAAGGTAACCTGCAAGTTTTGGCCTTTCTTGACAACTTTCATGGTTTGAAAATACATGCACATGCAAAAACAAATTCAAAATACTTTTTATTGCCAACAGATTTCAATAAATTCCAGTTTCCATTCCGGATAGAGATACCATGAAACGGAATCACACTATGACATTATTACATCTAAAACAACATAAGAAGCAATTTGCAGCTGGAAATTCATGAAGATAAGAGTATCAGATCTGGATATTAAATAAACAAGCCAGTATATTAATAAGCATCCCATGCAGTAGTCAATAGCAGCTACTTGACATAAGATGTTCTCAACTCAACATGACATTAATAGCAAAGAGAAACAAAAATTAACTCACCCTCCTATCATTTTTCGCATGGGACTGACGGAGGAAGAAACGATGACAAAATATGATTGCTGTAGCAATAGTTACCTGAGGCCTGCATCATGAACCATCCAGGATTGTACTTAGAAAATTGCATAGCTTTTCCAAAATACACCATTCGATGGAAAAATTATAATGGGACCAAATAACAGAAAACTATGGCCAAAAAGACGAGACTAATACATAGACATATTTTAATGCTTCTTTCCTATTGGATGATACACCATAAATTTGCATGTTAAGAGTTCACAACAGGATGCTAAAACCTTGTCTTCTCCAAACTTTTCCAGACATTCAAACTGGCAGACAGTTGTGCAAACCAGAACCATTATGCATTTGACCTATAATAAATTCTACCTAATTAATCAAAAGGCTTGTAACATTTACTATTTTATACGAAACTAATGTGAGCACGATATCACTTATATTTCACCGAGCTGCTTTAATGGAAAGTCGTAATACTTCTATACAAACATGGCATGAACATGTATCAATATGCTTCGCTGAAGTAAAACAAAAAGGAAGCCAATAAATACAAGCACAACAGCAGATCTATTAGAACTTAAACAGCTGAAGATAATGAAAGCACCATAAAATAGCAAGAGAACTTACACCTAGAAAAACTTCCAGCACTTCATCCTTGCAAGAAATGTCAAAATATGAAAAACACATGACCAGGAAAAGGAACTTACACTTTAAGCCTCATGCCTAAATCTTGTAAAAATGTACAGTATGACTTGCGTAGATAAGTCTCTTTCTTCAAATCAATGCCATCTCGTCTAGAAGGGGAATTTTCTTCGATTTCCTTCCTTGAGAGATACCAACGCCCACCACCTTCTTCTGGAGTTTCCTGAGAAGCCCTATAATTTCCTTCAGGTGCTCCATGATGGGAGGGCTCACCAGACAACAGGCTAGCCATCTGCAACTCCTTCCTCCCACCAAATTGCTTCTAAGAATGCCAGATGTGATCTCTTAAGTTAGCAGAACATTCTCAGACAACCTTCATGCATCCAATTCCACTCTGGAAATTAATATGATAACGCCTACAAAAGGGAGGAAACAGAGGAACACAGGTAATCAACAGCACAACTTGGAAGTAGAGAAATAAAATAAGCAAATTAGTGGAAGAGCCCAAGTTAAGGAAAGCACGGAACAAATACATCCGAAGGAATATTGAAAAGAATAAAGAAAATTCTATAAGCAACATTTACAAATATCAACAAAGATACAATTAATCTATCATTTAATGCGACAGCATATTTTGTAAAACAAAACTGAGAATATACTACCAAATAAGGCACTTCAGATATCATATTATTTTCAAAATATGGCAATATCCAAATCACTAAAATGTACCAAAAGTACATTTCCAAGGACTTTCCGGGAATATCTTGACGAACTTGGGGGCTAAGTAACGATACCTCAAGCAACAATAATAGAAACGTCTTCCTTCACTTCTTGTTATAAAATACGATATACAATTAGGAAAGAAGGTGTTTATTTCCCAAAGGGGATGATGCCATTTGGCTCAAATTAATACAGAATTCAATCTTCCAACTGAACACCTTATTCCACTTATTTCGTGCATAGCAGGGGAAGAGAACAACAAGTTATTTTAGTATTTGAGTCTATGATTTTCATATAACAACTACCACTAGCAACTCTTTATACCCACAGTAAATCCCAAAATTTACATGGTAAGGCACACAAAGAAAACAAGATAGATAGTTATCTCCTACTAAAAAAATTATACTCCACCTCATAAGTGAAAAGACTTTGTTTTTGTCATTTCCTTTTTCGCCCTCATCATACTGTTTAAACTATTAAATTAATAATGTGTTTAACAATATATATTAGCTGTTCACCAAGTATGAGTAACTATTTAACAGTTTTCCAATGTATAGATCTTTCAACAAATAATTTATTTTTAACACAGATAAAATAACTTTAATTAGTTAATATTTTGTTCGATAGCACGAGATAGAAGAAAAGAACAAAATTTGGAGATCAAGATCAAAAGAGAATATAGTTTCTTTAATGGCTAGTTGATAAAGAGGATACATAAAATAGAAGATAAATATATTTTGTTGCATAAAAGGTTTCTTATAGGGGAAGTAACGAATTTTGAAAGTATAACTTAACCTTTTCAAATGCGATATTATGAACCACCAAGAATGGTCTTCTATATTTGTTAGATTTAGTTCATATATCAAATTTGAAATATCATGTTTAACATTCAAGTCATGCTTCTACTGCAAGTAAAAATCTGACAAGAGATCTTTAGAATTGTCTTCTTTGTGTTCAGAAGGTAATGAAACTAAGATTACAGATGCAGTTTGTGTTTAAAATGGGTTTGATGGGATTTATGGAATTCATATTTGTAATATTCCCTAAGGATAAATGAACTTTGCGACACAAACTCCACACGGCATATGCATTGCAAGGGATTGTGGTACATTTTTTATTAAGCTATTGAATCCTCAAAAATCGTCTGCGTTTGAATGGATCTTGGCATAGCAAAAAATTGTTAGAGTGCTTCCAACTTTTCACAAATAAAGCACATAGTAAAGAATTGGTTTCTATTTTGACATTCAGTTTAGTACCAATCATTAGATGGAATTGTGAAATCCTATTTCTATTTTCTTTGGAATGATAAGATGTGATCAGGATTTAAAATCCATGAATATTCGAATGCAAAACCAAATTAATATTCCATAAAGAATTGGTTCTGAACACAATAACTAAGACATTACTCCACTTGGATTAGCCAACAAAGCTTCCTACTAGAGATATTTCCTAAATAATGTAGCATGAATATTGTTACTTTTGAAGTGTTATGTTTCTTAAAATGTGTAATGTACCAAGAAAATATTGCACACACACACGCACGCACGCACGCACACACACACATAATCAATCATTATCTATAAATGAACTTAATCTCTTGCAGGCTCGAGAAACTAGCACCCAAAAGAACAAAATAAGAACTCAGTATTTTTTTTACAATGCTATTACTCTCAGAAAATCTAAATAATAATTTGAGAACTGATTGCACTGTCTTTTATTAATCTTCAAGTTAGGTTTCAATTTAGATTTTTTATTTGCTCTGTTTGAGTCTAATGTTCATTTTTGTACCATGGTGTAGAATTAAGGTTTTCAGATAGTTTAGTTTCAACTTTACAGAGAATACCAACATATTTAGTAAGTTAATAATCTTATTATTTATCTGCAGCTTTTATTTTTCTGTTTTTTCTTCTGTTCTCATGTGCTTTTACATCAGTTAGTTTTGTGACATTTTTTCTTTTTTATTTTATTTACAAATTGTTTAGTAGTTATATTGCTAGGACTGTGTGTGAACTCATAACCAAAATTACTGATGTCCTGACATGTGATTGCTGCATTTGCTTAGAGTTGTATTTGATTTCTATGCGATTACAACCAAAATGCGTGTATATTCAGGAGACCTGGTCAAAAGATAGTTCAATCATCATATGTGTACTTTTTGGTGGTAATAAAGCACCAGCGGAATTTTCCCCGAACTCATGTAGACTCGCATGACATCTTATCAAGTATACAAAAAACCCAACAATCAATCTAGCACAAGATACCGCGCAGTGATATTATATAAAGTCAAATTTCACTAAATTAAGCAAAACTAATTACGATTTTATAGCTGATACAAACATCCTAAAAAGCTCCCGACTAATTACCTAAATGGTAGTATTCTGAATCAAGAAAACATAACCTTGATCATAAAGAAAGGGCAGGAACCACCAATTAAATTATATTCAGCTAGACTCGTTCAAATCTGACATGGATGTATTACACAGAGCTAAAACAATCTGGAAGAGAAACATATCAACTCATAAAATGCTGCTGGACCACAAGATCCACATTTGGGAATCATCTAAAAAGGATAAGTGAGCGAACCTCCCCCAACAACAGTCTGCATAACTTATTTTCCAGTGCAGGATATAACTAATTAATAAAATAAAACAAGAGATTACTAGTTCAGTGTATTAATACAGGTGTCTAAACTCAAGCACGAACGAGCAGATACTCGATTCACAAAGTTCTTAGTGGCACCAACAAACCGAACCGAACCAAACAGCGAATTCGTTTACCAAAAAATAAATATACAAAAAGGTCGAATTTTTCATGACCTAATCCCATATCGGATAAGACAAATCCTAGTGACTTCACCGAGACTTTCCCCATATTGCAGGAATTAACCGAATCAAAATTCAAAAGCTGAATAATACTTATCACCTAAAATCTTAAAGGAAAAACACCCAATCTTCACACAAAAAGCAATAATCAACTCTATTTGCTTCACCCAATTCCATGTATGCAATTGAAACATGGAAAAACACAAATTTATTCCACTAAATAAAATAATACGCAACCGAAAAACGCGTACAAAATCAAAATCAAAAAGAAAACCTAGGGCAAATTCAGCTCGAAGATTACAAAATGAAGATAAAATCGTACCAATTCGCGGCGGCGTGGCGACGAAGTCGCTTCACGCGTCCGGTCGAGAAGCGGCGGAGACGACGGCGAAGCGGTGGCGTAGAAGGTGCTCGATTAGGGCAGTTGTAGAACCCAAAAATCGTGCTGAATTGCGAATTGAAGTAATTATAGTGAGTTTTATATAAATTTAGGAATGAATTATTTTCAGTTGCCAAACAGAAAAGGAAGTCTATATATTTGGGCTACTTCAGGCCATGCCATTTTTTTTTAATGAATTTTGCTGTGGGAAAGTAGGGTAGGCCCAATTATGCTAGTTTTGGGCTGCATGCATGAATTTGGGCTGAATAGTGGGCCTATTTTATCCTAAGTGCTTATTAAACGTTAAAACTATATCATCCCCTTTAAAATTCTAGCATTGGATCTCTTCGGAACCTAAAACAGATGCCAAGTTCCGGGGCAATTCTATGTCACACCCATACCATTGGTCCTGGTTGCCTAACACCACACATTTGAATTAGGGTGGGTGGTTTTTACATGGGTGATAAAACCACCCACCCCGACACAAAGTGTGGTTTTAAGGTAATCAGAACCATTGGTCTAGGACTAATTTAGAATTTTTCCAAATTTTGTTAAGAGTTAAAATGTATAGTACTCTCTCCTAACCAACGTCTCGGATGAAATTTCCAAATCTTAACCACATGTCAAATCACAAAACCATTTATAAGGGCATGCGCATCATTTTTCGTCTTCCCACCAAAATCGTCTCTATCAAGATATGTCAAGCCTGTAGAGTCCAACCCAATTGGGCGGCCCAAGCAAAAGATTAACAAATCTAGTTGGGCCAATGATTATGGATTTTAAGTGCTTTGATAGGAATTCAGCTACTGTAAATATTAATCTAAATTGCAATAGTTATTTATCAGAACAGTGGGTAGTTTACATTTTAGCATTATGGTTCATAATTTTCAGGGAAAGAATCATTATAAGTAGGGGGGCGTTGAATGAAGGAGAGTTAGAAGTTAATTTGTAGAAAATTAAGTTAATATCTTCTTCTCTCTTAATTTTTTGGAGTAATTGTCTTCCGGTCGAATTAAAGACTAATTGTGATCGTAACATTTTGGTGCTCTCGTCCGAGCCATGACTAGGCGAAGTCAAGAACAAATTCTGGAGAGCCCTTTGTTGAAGGAAATGATAGCATCTTGATTGAGGAATTCAAGGCGTTCTGAAGCCAATACGAGGCAGATCAGTTGATAGCCAACTAGCCTTGACTCCTTAACCGCTTCCCTAGCATACCGCAGTCCCTGGTATTTCAAAAAAACTTAAAATTAGGCTACACAACCACCCCTATCTCAATCACATGCTTTCCAAAACATGTTCTTCATCATATATGGGCTTTGCTGCTACATTTCAACTGGACTTTGCGGACAAGGCCCAAATCGACAAGGGGAGTATTGTTGCGGACCGGATCCTGTGTTATTTTTTCTTGTTTCATCTTCTGTTTAACTCTGGATGAGCATCATGTGGATTATTAACAGGTGTGACTAACGAAGCTGAGAAAAACGCTAGTTGCATAACAGATTTGGGAAACTCCTAAAATCTCTCTTCAACTCCTTCTCCAAACAGTCGACAAACCCAAATGGAAACTGCGAGAAAATCTCTGCAATTGTTTTTCCAAACACACTGCGAAGGAAAGAAGATGGAAAAGGGAACTCTCTCATTGCTGCAAATTGAAGAAAACCCAAGAAAATCTGTTGGCCCCTCTCACAACTTTTCGGTGACAAATTTGTCAATTTCTACTCGGATCGCCGGCGAAGCTTATTTATCTTGCTCAACTCGAACTTCCGGCAACTTACGCGAGCAATACAGTAAGTCCAAATTGGTTGCCTCTTTGTCTCCATTTTTTAGTATCAATTTTGAGCACAAATTTATCTAATTTTATAATTGATTCTTGAAAATCTATGCTATTCGACCGAGAATTTGCTTTCTGTTTCATCTTCTGTTTTGGTTGATTAATTGAATATTAGAATAAATTGTTTCCACTAGCGTATATTTTTCTTTCTGATTTCATTCAATGTTATTGTTGATTAACAGGATCCTGTTCGTTTCAAAAGCAAAGGAAAATCACAAATGGCATAATTTTGATAAAAATGTAATAAAGCAAAGGAATATCACAAATGGCGTAATTTTGATAAAAATTTAATAAAGCAAAGGAATATCACAAATGGCGTAATTTTGATAAAAATTTAATAAAGCAAAGGAATATCACAAATGGCGTAATTTTGATAAAAACTTAATAAAGTAAAGGAATATCACAAATGGCGTAATTTTGATAAAAATAAAAGTTGTATTCAATTTTAGGGAATTTGATGATTCTGTAATTTGTATGCCATTTTTTAGGAGATGTGATTATGTGTTCAATCTTTTCTATTTTTTGTTTTTTTGATATTCAAACCTCTAGATAAGCAGATAAAAGAGGATGGAAAACTCCCTTACAAAAGAATAAGAAAAATGCGAATTTAAATTGATATGTATGTGTTCAAATTTTAGAATTGAATTCTGCCGACTATTCAGCTCAAATTTTCCCGTTCATGTGAAAATCTATGTTCTTATGTATGTGGGGGATTAATTATATGTAAATTGTAAGTTTTAAGTGGTTAATGAACTAGAATTTTTCCTATAAATAAAAACTGCACTAGTATTTGATCAATTACAGGTTCATAAGATTTTTGGGACTGTGTGAGCTGTGAGGAAATTCTTAAAGCGATATGAAGAGAAAAGATAATATGTTGCTGATGTGTCATTCGGAATCTGCCTCAAAATTGGCTGTCTAAATTGCTATATGTGAAATTTTAATGCTCGATTGGATGAGAATAGATAGATGCTCGATTGTGGTCACATATTATGTGAATGTTTTAAGAAAATCAGTAGTCTTTGTTCTAACTTTTTTGGACTTACTAAATACGTAGTTTACTGTTATCGCATGTGGCAGGGTTGGTCCCATGGATACTGAATTGAACCAGCATAATAATTTAGCTCCTCAAAAGCGTACAAGACAGATGGAAGATGATCGTCCTGAACAAGTAAAATCTTTTGACCTATATTCCTTCAATTATTCCTTAAATTATACTTGGATCTTTAATGATATGGAAGCACTAAATTGTGACAATTTTCTAATTTCTTCATATTCACTACGTGTTGAAATATTATTCACCTTAATAGGTTAAGGATACATGATCCTTGAAATTGACTGCTATTTATTTATTTATATTTGTAGCTTGATAAAATTGCTAATGAGGATACAACAGATAATGATAACAATATGGCCACAATGTTTGATATTCAGAGTAGAAATCACAATGTGAAGCTGGAAAATCTAGTATTAAATCGGAACTCCTTTGCGCAGACAGTGGAAAATTTGTTTGCTCTATCTCACCTGGTTAAAAATGGACAGGCAGAGATAAAAGTAGATGAAAATGGATGTCATCTAGTTTGTAAGTATTAAAACTCAACTATAAAACGATATTTCTATTTATTACTACATTTATTCCTAACTTGAGTTCAATATTTCTTTCAGTCCCAAGGAATGCTCCTACTGCCAATGCAATTCTCTCTTGGGAGGTCACATATAGTCATTTTATTTTCAAATTTGACTTTGGAGACTGGAAGGTACTTGAGGGATTCATTCTCTCATATTTGAAATTTGGGGAATATATATACATATATGTACAAACCATCAATATTTATGGTATTTTAACTTGATATATGTAATAATTTTACATGTTCAATGATGTAATCATACATTCAATATCCAACTAATTCTTCTATAACATTAACTTGCAATTGATTTTGAAATCTGTTGGGATTGGAGAAGAACTAATGCCACATAGAAGCGAGGTCCATGAAGAAAGTAATGGTCAACCAAATTTACAATGTGACAAATGTGAAGGGGGTACTACTGATGAAGGGTACTATTGAAGGAGAGTGTCTTTCCTTGCCAACAAGCTCCAACAAGTTTTTGAAGATTTATCGTATCGAGACCTTAGTTTTTATTTTGAATAATATGAGGTTGTTTTCTTATGATTTTCTTGTCTGAAATTAATTAAAAGGGATAATTACACACAGACCCCCTCATTAATTGCGTAATTACAGAAACCTCCCTTGCGTAATCTGTTAGGAATTTCATGTTAGATGTTTTGATGATGACAATTAGGACCTTTGTTAGACCTCAAAATTATGTAAGTTTGTTTTTCAGCTTTGAAGTATTAGATTTGTAATAGGCTTTGTTTTATATTTGTTCTAGAGTGTTAGGCTAAGTAGTCTTAGGCTAAGCGTCTGATAATTTCTGAGTGAGTTTATCAGTGATAAAGTTCGAAGACTCAAGCGCCTGATTTCTGAATGAAGATAAAGTCTCCAAGCGTCCAATTGATCAGCTATGTCAAGCGTTACCTTATGGGACAGAAGTGATTTCACATGAATCTATTTCTAAGTCCAGAAGGAGTTTTAATGCAAATATTCTCAAAGCATTAAATACCAACGGACATTTAATTCAAATGTATTAAATGCTGATAAGAGCATTAAATGTGATAAGCACTTTCAGACGTACGGAGAAGCCACCCCATTGGACTATCAACTATTCAAAGACTGCAGCACCAATTTTTATGCAGCAGATTTTCAGGAAAAAGGAAAAAAGTTGTTCACTCGCGAAAGTGAGAGACACGCGTCCTTGCATGTGTCAAACGGACAATTTTTTCAAAAATGTCTATAAATAGGACTTCAACAACAAGCTAAATATAGAGAACAATTATCAAGTCGAATTGCTATTGCATTGAAGTCTCATTTCTTACAATCTCAGAAAAGCCAAACTTTCAAGAAATTATTCTCTTTGCTTTTCTTCCAATCCTGAGACAATCAACCTAATATCTCAAACATTCTTTTCGAAGAAACTACACTACTACTGAGATATTTCCAGTTGTTTGAACATCATCAAAATCAAACAAACCCTTTTAGAAAAACCCCTATCTAAGCATCGCGATCTGTGTGAAGTCGAAGTTGGAAACTTGCCATATTTCTGGGTGAAAGAAGCAAGGGGATTGAAGTGATTTGGAGCAGAAATCTGTGTGATCAAGGAGCTCAAGTTATCGACATCCATCTCTCCCTAATTTGTAGAAGATTCTGTGTGATTCTTTGAGAATCATTTTAGTGGATTGCCTCCAAGTGTTCGAGGAGAAGAACGACGTAGTTGGGATTACACCACCCAACGAACGTTACAAATATTGTGTCATTTACTTTTCAGTCAATTCTTTTATCTATCATATCATTGCATAAACTGATTAAGTAGAACACAGTCAAAATCTAAGCAACTAAGAAACTTCTTGTGACGCTAAAGCTTTTAAAAGAAGACTACAAAAATCATTCCGCTGTGCTAACACTGATCAAAGAAGTGAACGCTCAAACCTACTCGGTTAAAGTATTCAATTCTTGAAATCTAAGTTAACTTTAAACACAGTCTTCATTAGACGCTTCACCAAAGCGCCTATATTTTTAAATGAACGCTTAAGTCAAGTGTTAGACTCTTCAAGCGTCTACTTTTTCAAGCGTCCAAAAATCATTTTAATACGAAATCTTTTGAAGTCGAAAAAGACTTCAGGGTCTATTTAACCCCCCTCCCCTTCTAGACCCTTTCGTATGCCACTTGGGACCAACAAGTGGTATCAGAGCTGTTCAAGTTGAGATTTTAAAATTTCCAAGCATAACTGCTTGTTTAGATCCATTTTCAAAATCTAGTTGCTTTTAAAATTTCCGATATGGCATTTGCTAAAGTTCCCAAACTGACTGAGTCAAATTTTGACACATGGAAAGTCAAAGAAATTACATATCTCTGTTCATGTGATGATGACATGTGTGATATTATTTCAGATGGGCCAATCAAAATATATAAAGTTATCACAAGAGCGCCTGGAGCCACGGAAGAAACTCCCGATGGTTACGTTGAGAAACCAAAACAAGAATGGTCTCCAGATGAGCGTCGAAGAGCTAATTTGGACAATGTTGGTCGTAATGCTCTATATACGGCTATTGGTGATAATGACAACTTATTCAACAAGATCAAGTCTTACAAAACCACTAAAGAAATATGGGATAAGTTGGCTACAATTTGTGGTGGTTCAGCTCAGATCAAAGAAAACAAACTTTCCATTGCCAAGGAAAAGTTTAACGGATTTAAGATGCTACCCAATGAAACTTTAGAGCAATTAGATATAAGATTTACAGCTCTAGTTAAAGAGCTTACATCGTTGGGAATGGACTTGTAGAATCGAGAAATGGTGGTTAATATCTTTAGAAGTTTACCAAGTAAATTCTTGATGAAGACAACCGCTATGAGAGAATCAAATATGCTGGATCTCCTAACTCCAGAAGACGCCTTTTCAGAGCTCAAGGCATTTGAGTTCGAGTTGAATTCTGCTAGTGATGTTGTGAGTAGTCTGGTGATTGAATCTGGAGCGCTTATGGCATCAATCAAAGGCAAATTGGGTAATAAAGGAAAGAATTTAGATATCAATGAAGAAGAGGAATTAGCTTTGCTGAATAGATTCAGAAAGTTCCTGAGATATGAAAAGAAAGGAAAAGGTTTCAATAATTAAGGACAAAGTTCATATCAAGCACCTTCTCCGATGCAACAACAGCTTCAAGTGCCTCAATATTCTGTTCCTTCACCCCAAGCACCTGTTCAGTACCAAGCGTCTACTCAAAATCTTCAGCTCCAGTGGTCTCAAAACCACACATTGCAAGGTTAACAAATGAACAAAAGATGAAAACTAATCTTTGTTACAATTGCAGGAAACCAGGGCACTACCAGGTAAACTGCCCTTATCCAAACGTATCCAAACCCTCAAGGCAGGATTACTTGGATAGAAACCAATTCAGGAGCAACCTTCGTCAACAAGGTTTGCTAGCGGAATCAGAACCAGCATTCGCACCTGAAGATTTAGAATCATCAGAAGAAAGTAGCGATGATGATGAGCCATTAGATGACTCAGCTCTCATATGTCTCATGGCCAGAGATAATGAAGTGTCTCCTGAGGTAATCAATGAATTATCTATTCCTCTTTCTTATGATGAATTACTTGACAAAGTCAAAGAATACTACAATGAATGTCAAGAAGCTGCCAAAATATATCAAAATGATCTCGTTATTATCTCATCACTCACAAGAGATAAAGTGACGCTCAAAGCAGAGTTGCGAGTTTAGCAACAGAGCATTGAGAAGAACCAATCTCTTGAGAGTGAAATCATTCAATTAAAAAGCGATCTTGATATAATAGTCAAGAGAGAAGCTGATTTGATCGCTAGACTTGCTAAATCAGAGCAGCTCATCTCATCATTATCAAAAGCTTCTAGAAAGTTGGATAATGTGACTGAAGTAACTAGATTATTTAGTGAGAAAACCGGTATAGGATGCGATAAACTCGGTAAATAATCCAATCAATCTAATGTTACGGCAAACAACAAAGGAAAGGGTGTTATCTTTGTTGAAAAAGGTTCACAAGGTCAAACTCAAAATGAACCCAGTGATAATGGTAAGAGGCCAAATGAGAAAGTCAAAGCTAACTCAGGCAAGGGTAAGACTAAGGCAAATGATTCACAAAGACGGGTTTATCCAAACGCTCAAAAGGCTAAAGATAAGACTGACCACTGTGAATCAAGCGCTAAGCGTCCAGCACCAAAAGTGCAACCGAAGCCAGCGCCAAGGAAATACCAGCGTCAATATCCAAGACAGTCAAGATCATATTATCGATACTATGATGATTATGATTATGACTACCATTATAATCAAGGATATTATTATTATACACCCAAAAAGCACACACAACACGTTGTGAAACCCCAAAAAGGCCAGTATTCCTACAATGAAGACTAGGCAAATATGGGTTCCTAAAGTTCTAATTCAAACTAACACTGTTACTAATGTTAAAGGACCCAAGCAACAATGGGTACCTGAACAGAAATAGTACTTCCCTTTTGATTGCAGGTACCTAGAGCTAGAGCCGATACATCTGTATGGTACTTTGATAGTGGATCGTCAAGGCACATGACTGGCTCCAAAGATCTTCTGATCAACTATCAAGTTGCCAATGGTCCTCAGGTTGTATTTGGTGACAACTCCAAAGGTAAACCAAAGGTATAGGTACTGTGCATAGGGGAACATCATGATAAGTGATGTTTATTATGTTGAGGGTCTGAAGCACAATTTATTAAGCATAAGTCAATTTTGTGATAAAGGCTTTGAAGTCATATTCTCAAGTGACTGTTGCTATATAAACGACGCTAAGACTATGTCTACTAAATTGAAAGGAAAAAGAACTAACAACGTATTTTTGGTAGATTGGGGTTCAACACTTGATAACAACCCAACATGTTTTGTTGCTAAAAATGAATCTAAAATGGGTTGGTTATGGCATAGAAAAATGAATCACCTCAACTTCAAAACAATCTCTCAGCTTATAAGTCAAAATCTTGTAGAGGGATTACCAAATGGACCATTTCATAAGGATCGCCTTTGTGACGCTTGTCAAATTGGTAACAAGTTAAATCATCGTTCAAGAGAAAACCTCATCTATCTACCTCTAGAATACTTGAACTACTTCACATGGATTTGTTTGGACCTGTTCAAACGATCAGTGTTAGCGGTAAGAAGTATACTTTGGTGATAGTAGACGATTTCTCTCGATTTACTTGGGTGGAATTTTTTTCATCCAAAGATGAAACATGTGACAAGTTAACAACGCTTATTCGGCAACTTCAAATATTGAAAAATCTTAAGGTTGCAAGAATAAGAAGCGATTACGGTACTGAGTTTACTAACAAGATTGTTGAGAAGTTTTGTGCAGAAAATGGAATACATCATGAGTATTCAGCTCCCAGAACTCCCTAACAAAATGGTGTTGCTGAGCGCCGGAACCGAATGCTTAAGGAAGCCGCTAGGACTATGTTAGCATAATCCAAGCTCGCTCCTAGGTTTTGGGTTGAAGCAATCAATACTGCCTGTTACACTCAAAACCGTTGCATGATCAACAAACAACATGAAAAAACTCCATATGAATTGTGGAAGGGACGTAAGCCAAATGTTTCATATTTTCACGTCTTTGGTTCTAAGTACTTTATTCATAAAAAATGGATCCCAAAGCCTAAAGACTTTTGATCCTAAAGCGGATGAGGGAATCTTTCTAGGCTACGCCAAGAATGGAAAGAATTTTCGCATCTTCAATAAGATCAAATTGAAGGTTGAGGAATCTATTCATGTTGTTTTTGATGATGCTAACCAAGAACCGACTAAGGTTAATATAAATGATGTAGGAGTTGAAGATCTATGTCATCAAGCGTCTAAGATTACTATTGATGAAGATATTGACGACGATGATGAGATCTCAGTGCCACCTCCTAAGATTACTCGTGAAATTACTCTGGATAATCATGTAAGATATGTTGATGATCATGAAGAGAGTGATCATCAAGAGCACACAAGGAATTGTGAACTTAGAACGTCTACGCGAGAAGGTAGTCAAGCGTATGATCCTCAAGCGCCTGTTCAACCTCTTAACCCCTTCCAACCAGACAGACTATGGCTGCGTGATCATCCACCTGAGCAGATTATTAGAGATATTGAAGCACCAGTTAGGACTAGAGCCGCTACATTCAATGAGGCTATGTTCGCAAGCTTTCTATCTCAAATGGAACCTAAGAAAGTGGATGAAGCGCTAAGCGACCCAAGCTGGATTGAAGCCATGCAAGAAGAGCTTAATCAGTTTGAACGAAATAAGGTTTGGATGCTAGTACTAAGGCCAACTCACCAAGGAGTTATTGGAACTAGATGGGTATATAGAAACAAGATGGATAAGAACGGCATTGTGATAAGAAACAAAGCCAGACTCGTATCTCAAGGATATTGCCAAGAGGAGGGTATTGACTTTGACGAGACATACGCTCCTGTCGCTCGTCTTGAAGCAATCCGCATGTTTCTAGCGTATGCAGCGTTCAACAAGTTCATGGTGTATCATATGGACGTGCAGAGTGCCTTCCTGAATGGTAAACTCCAAGAAGAAGTATATGTAGAGCAACCACCAGGATTCATCAACAATCATGGTAAGGGTATGGTTTACAAGCTAGACAAAGCACTTTATGGGCTTAAGCAAGCACCCCAAGCATGGTATGACACTCTCTCTATCTTTCTTATTGGTAAAGGATTTTCAAAAGGCAGCGTTGATACAACGTTATTTAAAATTACCAATAACGAAGATATTCTCTTAGTCCAAATTTATGTTGATGATATTATATTTGGTTCTACTAACTAGCGTCTGTGTGAGAAATTTTCAAAAATGATGCAAGAACAATTTGAAATGAGCATGATGGGTGAATTAACTTTCTTCTTAGGATTACAAGTTAAACAACTCCCTAATGGAATATTTATTAACCAAGCTAAATATACAAGAGATATGATTAAGAAATTTGGTATGGAAAATGCATCATGTTCAAAAATTCCAATGAGCCAAACGCTTAAGCTAGATAAAGATGAAAGTGGAAAGAAAATTGATATCACTAATTATAGAGGTATCATCGGTTCACTTCTTTATCATACTGCCAGTAGACTTGATATTATGTTTTTAGTATGCATGTGTGCACGATTTCAAGCCGATCCTAAAGAGTCACACTTTATTGCTGCCAAGAAGATCCTTAAATACCTTAAAGGCACACAGAATGTGGGCTTATGGTATCCTAGGGATTCTCCTTTTGAACTAATTGGTTACTCAGATGCAGATTTTGCAGGTTGCAAAATAGATCGTAAAAGCACTAGTGGTACTTGTCAATTTCTAGGTGATAGGTTAATTTCATGGCATAGCACGAAATGACAATCCATAGCTACCTCTACAGCCGAAGCTGAATATGTAGCTGCAGGAAGTTGTTGTGCACAAGTATTATGGATGAGGCAACAACTTAGAGATTATGGAATAATCCTAGGTCCAACCCCCATCAATTGTGATAACCAAAGCGCTCTAGCCATGACTCAAAACCTTGTTCTTCATTCCAGAACCAAACACATTGACATTAGATACCATTTTCTTCGTGACCACGTTCAAAAGAAAGATATCTCCATGCACTTCATTGGAACTGACAAACAATTGGCAGATATCTTCACCAAAGCACTCAACGAACAACGTTTTCTCACTTTGAGAAGTGAATTAGGTATGATTGATTTAAATGCTTAATCATTTTGCATCTGTTTTATTAGACATATAATTTAGGGGGAATCCACTTAATTTGTGTCTAAAAAGGTTTTCCTAACTGGTACAAGATATCAAATCTAGGGGGAACCTTAAAATTGTACTTGACCATAACTTCAAGCGTCAATGATCAAAACTTTCAGATGCATGATCATCAATGTTCAGTATTACTTATGCATAAAATATTGGACACTCAAATATAAAAGTCTTTTCAATCCTAAGCGTCTAATTTTCATATACCAACACAACAAGTGGTGGTATCAGTTAAGCGTTGAATCAATTCCAATCAACTCTTAATATAAAAATATTTTCCTTACAAGCCATGCATAAAGTTTACAATTTTCTCTCGAAGTAGGGGTAGACTCAAAAGTCTATTTTGTACTTTACTCGCACGCTTCTATCGCATCAAACTGGCGGGTAATCAAAAGTTTTTTTTTCAAAATGACGGTTCAGAGATAGTACGTGTTTGTGTACGTGTCAGTGTACAAACAGGCGCGTACGTTACACTCTGAAAATGCCAAACGTTTTTAAAATTTTAACTCGGATGTCAAATCTTTATATGAGAATTACCAAATGTAACTTCTCTCTATTACACAAAACTCGCGTCCGCAGTTAATGAATTTACGGCTGAGATTCAAAAGTCGTTACACGTGTCTAAATCCTACAGAGACTAGAGAACACAAGTTTCAAAAATTCTTTACTGTGTCATTTAAAATACAATCTCTGCAGAAAGACAATTCACTTTTACTCAAACATATCTGCAAAATTCATTCTCTCTCTCTCAAAGCAAAAGAAAATCTCAGTACATCTTTTTCACTAAAAATGGCTCTAAAGAAATCTTCGTCTACTTCTGCCAAACTTAACCATCAAGGTTACTGAAGGCCTTGTTGTCGACTGGAAATTCCTCTATGAACAACCTCAGATCAATCTAACAGACATGATGGACATGGTCGTCAACGCTGGGCTTAAACCGTTCTTGACCCAATACTCATATCTGTTTCCGACTGAAGTCGACACCTTCTGGAAAACTGCTAAACTTTCAGAGGACAAGAAGTCTATCTCTTGTCTAATTCCCTTATCCAAGAAGGAGTCTCCCAAGGAATTTATTCTGTCTGCTGCCTCCATTGCCAAGAACTTCAATCTTCCAAATGAGGGTGAGGCATTGGATTGTGTTACTTTAAAACAAATCAAGGACGCATGGACAACCATGAGTGCGTACGACGATGTACCCTACACTCAGTACTTTAAAAAGAAAGACCTGGTATCCAAATACCGATTGTTGGCTGATTTCTGCAGCAAGATCATAGAATGCCGAGTGGGAACCTTTGATAAGGTGAACCCAGTACAATTTCAGATGATGACTGCTATACTCCTCAACATCAAGATCAACTGGAGTGAGTACATTTTTGGAAGGTTTCGGGACTGTCTAAGCGCCTCGAAAAAACCTTATGGGCTTGTTCTAAGTGACCTGCTGTACAAATCACAGTGCGTCTACTCTTTTGGTCTCCCGTTGAATAAGACCAAGTTGCTGGGAAGAAGGATTCTGAATAATCTTTTAATCCTCCCAAGATTGGTGGTGCTGCTAAACCACTATCTGAGCGTCTGGAAGTACGTCAAGCGTCCGATGAGGAAGCGGAGCGTCCAGTGCCAGAAGAAGCAGTGAAGCGTCCAGTTGTTACCAAGAAGAGGGCTCCAAGAAAGCCTAAGGTACAAGTTGTTCCTGCTCCTCAGAAAGATGACGAGAAAACTGATGAGGATGCAAAGGACAAGTTACCTCTAAAGCGGAGGAAGCTGGAAGGAATCATCAAACAAATCGAATTTGATGAACCAGCTGCTGCTCCTCCTGCTCAAGCAAGCGCTTAAGCTCGTTGAAAGAGTCAACGTGAAGAAAATATTCAAGCGCTCCAAGACAAGCAAGCGTCGGGCTGCTCCTATTCCTAAAGAGCCTGAGACTGTTGAGCCAAGCGCTCAAGTTGCTGCTGAGCCAAGCGCTCAGAGTATTGCTGTTGAGACAAGTTCTCAGGGTAAGTTTATTTCTTCCCACAACATTTCTATTCCTACATCTGTAGAAGATCCTGCTCTTATAGAGGATAGCTCTTTTGTTACAGCTATAGTTCCAGCCGCCGCTGAAGCATCAACAGATGTCCTCCTAGACGTTGAGATGACAGAAGTTGTGGCTATCGCTAAAGATGTTGCCTCAGAGGTTGCTGCAACTGATGCTGAGGAACCTGCTACCAAAGAGGTTCAAACATCAATCCCTATTCAGGCGATAACAGAGGCACGCTTAGAAGGTCAGAGCGTTGCTGAAGACGTTTTAACGCCTAGGCACTTCTTCCAACTGGACCCGCTGAAGACGATTGATCATTCGATCAACTACATGCCTCCAGCACTCGAAGAAGATTTCATTCCTGCAGGATACAATGAAGAAAGATACATTGCTGCTGAGAATGAAATTGCCCTGTTGATTGAAGACGACAATAAAATCAGGGATATCGTGTTTAACACGGAGTTGACAGAAATTGAGCGAAAGTTCTATAGAGCCATTGAACTTGGAAAAACCCCTGGTCAAATACCGTCTTCTCTTATTCTTCAACAAGACAGACAAGGAGGAAGGACTCCTAGATTATGGCCACAACAGAAGTACAGGCTTTGCCCTAAGAGATTACAACATTCGGGTGTATGAGCCTCTGCGTCCTAGCTTTCTCAATCCATCTGAAGCAGTATTGAACAGAGAAGGCTACACACACTTTCCTCAGACTGCTAATAGTATTGAAAATCAATCTTCAGTTAACCCACTTCGCCTATGGAAGAATAAAGCAGTTCATACCGGTGAGCGTCTAGAATCATTGACAGATTTAATTCAGACTGAAGCCGATGCATACTTTGACAGCGTCTGGAACGCCAACTATCAGACTGATAGATATCGCTTTGAATCTATCAGAGATATTCATCATGAAGGCATTCGCGCTATGGTCAATGCTGGAACAGATTACTGCATGAATGAAGTCAACTGGGTTGAAGCGTATGTGGGCCACAAATACACATTCTCAGAGTTAGTCCAAGCTTCCCATTTATTTGGCATAGGCATGCATGACAAGAAGCGTCAGTTTGCCAAGTATTGCCTGAAGAAGCGTCAACAGAGGGTTGGACCTGTTCTAAAGCTCTCACTCGTTAGACATCAAACTGAGCAGTGTCTGCTTCAAGAGCTTTACCGACTGTCCAATACTCCTCTACTCTTCAATGCTCAAACATCTTCCAGTGGTACCTCTTCTGTATCATGCTTGAATTTTGCTCCGAGTCACTGCGAGGATAACTTCAATATGATGGTGAAGATTATGACTCCATTGTCTCTGTTCGACAAAATCTTCACTGCAAATCTCCGACAATGGAATGGCTCTGTAATCAACTCTTTCTGAGGATATCCTTTGCTCCCTTCTCTCTGCACAAAGGCACTCAATCATTATGAGTTTGTCCTCTCACTGCTTGAAAGAAATTAGGGACTCGCTCAAGCGCTCTATCCATACTTAGAAGAGTACTACGCTGCTTATGTGCCTGAGGCTCAGCGTCTCCAGTCTCTTCCTTCTGACTGCTTGATTGGATTTTCCAGAGATTACCGCCCATATTCAATCTTTTCCATCTGTCAAGCGCCGTCCAAACTCTTTCTGCATCATGTGCTGGATATCATTGGTCCAATGCACATCAGGGCCATTGATAGTCCCCTCCGCACATTCATTTTCGGAACTTGTGTGACTAGAACCAGACTTGATGAACTTTTGGAAGATGCGTCCACCTCCTATGCCGATTTAGCAAATTGGAACTTCCAATTCGATGACTTTCGTCAACCTGAGTCAACGCTTGAGGAAGCGCCTGCTAAATCAGTTGAAGCGTTCACATCGGAAGTCACCAATATTCCAGCGCCTGCTGAAGAACCCGTTCAAGCGTCTCCACCAGAGGATATTCCTAACGCTTCTGAACCAGTTGCTGAGGATCTTTCTCTTGACATACGAGGTATTGTCTTTGATCCTGCATATCAAGTTCCTATTGATTCTCTCAAACACTCATCAAGGTTCAAGCGACCGGCTCCTCAAGCGGTTCAATCAGATGAGAGTCAATCTTTCGGTTCTTTGCTCAAATCCGTTTTGGAGAATATCAGTGCTCATGCTGCTCAGAACGAAGAATCCCTTCACTGGATTAAGGATGATTTGGCAAATATTGAGACTCACGTTATGAGCGCTCAGATTGCTCATATGGGAAGTGGATACCACTGGGGGTACCACTAGCAAGACGACCCCCATTGGAAAATATCCCCCAAGCTTGACAAGAGGTAAGCCTTATGAGGCCTTATGAGGGTAAACAAAACTAACAAAAACTATCGTGTTTTCCACATACTATTGAACAAGTAAGTCTGAGTGGGGATGCCCAACCGCAACGCCGAATAATTTTAATTAAGGTATGAGTGCCTAAGTGCACACACACATTTTTAATAAAGGTGTTGCGATTTGTGTAGTGTTATAATTATGAGTGCTAGTGCATTCGGCATTTGATATTTATGCAGCTAGATATACTAGGCTTGTTTAAATAACAGGCATTTCGCGTCATACAAAAAGTATGACATTAACGAAGGGTGATTTAACAACACCTAAAACAAAAGCCTCTTAGAATCACTGCTTCCGACCGAGGCTATTTCAAAAATCCATTACTTAGTTACTTAGTTTGTTTTGGATACTAGAAATGTTACCATGATAACTGCTGCTAACACTTGGTGCTATTGGCCACTGGCCAAACATATGCTTGAATACTTATATCACCCTTATTATGTTGATATGTTGACAAAAGACCTTAAATACTTAAGTGTTTCAACCATATAGTGAGGATACAAAAATACCAATACGACCCCTGGGAGCTAATCAAGTTTCCACTTGAGGCATTATAAAATTACCTGCGACCCCACTAGAGGTCAATATGGGTGGCCCCGTGAAAATCCCCCAAGCTGTCAAAGAGTCGCACGAGGATGGGTCACTCCATAATCCATCCTGTAACATCGAGAGAGGTTGAGGACTCACGAAAGGTCTTCCCACTTTCATTAAGGTTCTGGAATGAGATTATACAAAAATAAACAAATAAGAGGTAACCAAGCCACCACTAATAAATGTATGCGAATATCAAAAACCTATGCTACTCACTCAAAAAAATACAGCAAGGGTTTAGACTAGCCCAACTTATGATCTCTCTAGCATTACCGAGAGGGTATGAGGTTCTAAAAACAACCTCTCCTCCGAGATGGAATCTGAACCGAGGCCATACCAATATGACTAAGGTGAAAACTCACCTCATACAATCTAAGGTAAAAACTCACCTCATACAATCTAAGGTTAAAACTCACCTCATATAAACAAAGGTGAAAACTCACCTCACACAAATAAAGGTGAAAACTCACTACATACAAATAAGGCCGATGATTCACCTCATACCAGTGTGGCTAGGGCGATGTTTCACTTCAAGTTCCAAATAATGAACACTAGTAGCTATCCAAGCCTCCTAAAATTAAGACAATAGTCACCCTAGTGAAAAGTTGCAAGGTTATAGCCTCAAATTCACAAGGGTCGGCCAAAATAAATAAGGCCTAGTGTCCTCTCCATCATCGACACACTATACGCTAAGCAAAGAACACCCAGCGTTCAAAAGCTTACCTGATAAAAACTTAACTCCCATGTGTCATAGAAACACCAATTTCTAACTTACTCCTAAATATGTTTCACATATTAAGGAGTATGGGGGCAAGCAGGAGAGGAGATGAGGAGATATAAGCAGACAGCTAGCTAGTGGCTAGCTAATATTTTAAGGCCAGCTAAGGCAAACGGTTTTTTAGCATGAAAAAATTTCTAACAAGCGAAGATCAAATATAGTGAAAATGCCCAGGAGGCACTCACCCCTAGCATTCATGAAAACACGCTAATGACACACTAAGATAGCTAAGTGAAAGGTGAAAAAAGATAGTCAGTTTCCATGAAAAACTCCCCGAGCTAACAAAGACTCGAACGAGGATTGCCCACCTGATAATCCATCTAGCAATACCCAGAGAAGTCGAGGCTCCGCAAAGGATCCCCCCTCCCACTAAGGTTCTGGACTGAGATTGTACAATTAAAAATAAGTGACGACCAAAGTCGAGCTAAGAATAAAAACACGAGAGATAACCCAAGCCTCCACATAAAAATGTGACCACTAGTGTCACAAATCAAACGCCAGTTACTCAAAAGGCATAAATAAAGGATGAGACCAAGCTCTAACTTATCCCTCCGCTAGTGAAAGATAACATCTACCCTGTACAATCCTTACTCCTTAAGGTGTTAACCATGCAAATACACTAAGGAGTGGGGGGCAGGGAACCTTATGAGGTGTTAAGTCCACCCGCCAAAATTATCCACCCACCAAATCTAATCATGGGGGTAGAAAAAATGAAATGTGCTATAAGCACAGTAATGCCACCATGGGCATCACACGGCGCTAACAAGTAACGCCACCGTTGACACCCTGACAAATCTCATGAAGCAACGGGGTTAGGAAAACAAAAGACCTACTCAAACCCTACCAAGGGCCAATGAATAGCTCACAAATGTGCTAAGTCAAAATCAAGAATGCTGCTAACGTTCGACCGACTCATAGTTGTACAAGCAAAAAGTGACCATATGGTAAAGTATACAGATACGTATGTAAGGCATATAAAAATGCAACAGGTCGCCCCCGTTAAATACCCCGGAGGCATTAAGCCTTGGAAAAAAACCCCAAAAAGAGGGCACCTCAAGGTACCGCGAGACATGCCGCGGGGCACATGTCTCTCTGTGCTAGCCACGAGGCACGCTCTCTGGATGGCGACCCCCACTCCAAATGTGAGGCCTAACGCTCGCCTCTATTTAACCCCTATGTATGGATATACATCCACCTAAAGGGGTACAAATCTCAATATAAAGTACCCCTCAAGTTGGTGGGTTTAAACAAGCTAGCAAAATGCTAGTGCTTTCAAAACGGTAGTGTGTAACTAGCTAAAAAAATGCTAGTGTCTTTTAAGTAAAGATGCTAGTAAGTGATGCTCAAGGTTAGCAAAATGCCAGAGAGGCTAGGACCCTTAGCACTCATAAGATCCTCCTAAAGGCGTATAAAAATGACTAAGTACCCCACTAGCGCTCATAAAGCCAAGAGGTACAAGATACCCCACTAGCTCTCATGAGGTTGCGGGGTACAAAGCACCCCGCTTACCTTTCAAGAACCTAACGGTCGACGAAGAAAAAAAATATACATCTTAACCGTCAATAGAGCCTGAAAGGCAATCAAATTTATGTCGAAGCCTAATTCGGTGAACCGAGAAACAAAACCCTCAAAGAAGGTAAAGCATGTAGGGGTTAACTGGCTTATACAAATGTGATAATGAGCTGGGATTTCCCCAAAAAGCTTATGGTAGGGAAATGTGAACCCCGAACAAAAATACTCTGAATAAAGGGTCACATGCTCCTCGAGAGGACCTAAGATTCGCCAACTCGGTACAGGCACTAGCAACTCAAAGTCCACCTGGGTGTCCTCAAAGAGGGCTAAACAGTAATGGTGGAATCACAAGAGTAAAAAAATGAGACCCTCACTATTGGGGAATAGAAAGCTCCCTACATCTGCAAAGGTTAGGGATCCAATTAACAACAAGTCCAAAATAGATGTTATCTAGAATGATAGCACGCCAACACACAAAGAGACTTAATAAAAAACAAGCAAGGGTCGACCCGACTTCGACGTCACGACCTTGAGCATACCCCAGGATAAATTGAACCGGGGAAAAACAAACCCATGTGCCTCGCCGTCACCACGGGCACCAAGTCCTTCGCGACCAGCAGGGAGGCAACATGTGCCTCGCAACCAGCAGCGACCAGCCGCGAGGCATTGAGTACCTCGCGACCAGCGACCAGCCGCGAGGCACCGAGTGCCTTGCGACCAGCGCAACCAGTCGCGACCAGTGCGACCAGCCGTGACCAGTGGCGATCAGTGCAACCAGCGCGACCAGCCGTGACCAGTGTGACCAGTCAAGACCAGCCGTGACCAGCACGACCAGTCGCAACCAGCGCGACCAACATCGACTAGCCACGAGGCACCGAGTCCCTTACGACTAGCTGCGAGGCACCGAGGTCGTCTTCTGGCCCCCCTCCTCTATTCATCAAGCGACGCTCGCCACACCACCAGATAAAAGCCAACGACCCTTATAAGAGTGCTCCTTGAGAGCGGAGAGGTCATAGGTTAAATCAATTAAAATGGGCGTAGAAGAGCAAGCTATCTCCTAAGCTAAATGGCACTGCCTGAGCGGGATTACTTCTACTCCCGGGTATCCCACCCGGAAAACCAGGAAGTGCGGGGCATTATGATGTGCACCAAAATGTCTAAGAGCATTACAGTAATAAAACATGACCCCTGCTCAGGCCGTAACACCACCCGTGGGTAACATACTATTAAAGCCCAAAAGGGCTGATGGCCCATTAAGAATACCTACACTGTTTTACTACTCTAAGGGTTATGTTATTAAACCTGATGGGCTACTGACAAAGCTAAGCCCACGGCCCATAGCCCACTACCAGCTACCTATAAATACCTTAGAGGAGCTGGAAAAGGCTCATAATCTACTCCCCCAGTAAAATTCACTGGCTATTGAGAGTAAAATCACAAAAGAACTACGAACTGACTTGATCCCAAATATATCGGGTACATAGGCAGCTTGATACATCCTGTGATAACCGAGATTTCCTTAAGTGAAATAGTTACTAGCTAAAGTTTTTTTTATGTAATATGTTATCATGTCCATAGTTTTTTTTTGAGGACCTTAGTTAATAAATCACATGTTTGAAGGGCGTATGTGTTACATCATTTAATCTAGAGGTTTCAAGGAAAAGGTCCAAAAGAAAGGTGGAAAAAATGAAAATTAAAGAAAAAAAAAATTGCACTCTAATCCTCAACCTAGCTCTATAAATACCTTTCATCTTCATCACTTATACACTTAGGACTAAAAAGAAAAAGAAAGAAAGAGAGGGCAGAGGAAAAGCCACCAGATACACGGCTGCACATGTACACATATTATACATAGCCATCTTCAATTGCCTCATCAAATCTCTATAGGATCTCAAAATCAAAGGTATTAATGAAAACCCATTTGTAATTTTACTAGGAAGTCTAATTTCTTTTCGTAATGTTGTTACATGTGTATTTAGATAGTGAGATTCATGAGTTTTAGCTTTGCTTTCTAGTGTATAGTTGTTGATCTTGAAGTTTAATGGAGGATAAGTTACATGCATGTAGATGATAAAATGTTTTTCAAGAAAATCATCTTCAGTTTCAAAATTTATTTGGGGTTTAAGATAGAATTATTAATTTTCGAAACTTTTTCTGCATTTACCTGTGCATGTGTAAAACACTTCTGTAAAATTTCAATATTTTTGGAGTTTTGGTGAATTTTTCGAAAATTGGTAAACAGATGCTGCCAGGGACTTACTCGGTTTCAGAATTTTGTTTGAAGATTTAATTTTTTGGGTAGTTTCAGATTTTAGTTTGCTTCAAAACTTTTACAGAACCAATTTGATTCTATTGGAAACATTTCATACAAAATGTGGATTTGTTTGATGAACGGAGGATTTTATATAATGTTTTTTGAAATGCATGCTGCCTTAGTGAAAAACAGTTTTGTTCAGCTGAGTTTTGGTTTTAAAACACCTACTTATATATGTTTCTTGTTTTTGAAATTTTTACCTAAACTAATTTAGCCAGTGTTTGTTATTTCTGGAAAATTTCATCTATAAATTCTTTTCCTATGAATTTAATAATTTTAAAACTAAACCTGCACAAAATTGTTTTCTTAGTGTTTTTGTCAATCTTTGAGTATATTAAAGTTAAGCCTAATTTTAGGAGAATATTATACATTCTGCATGATCAGGTAGTTCATAGGATCGTATAGGATGATTTAGGTAGATTAAGACCGAGTGTGGAGAATAGGATCCTAATATGATTCTTGGGTTAGCAGGTGGTGGTGGTGACCAGCTCGAGGACTACGTGGAATAATTTCAAAGCTTAGGGTAAGTTGCCTCCCGAAAACCATATCTATGAGTTTCAAAACTGGAAGGAAGTGTATTTCAACATGCATCTATAATTCCATATATATACCTATATATTTCCTATCGTGTTTTATCGTTTCAAAGAAATTGAAGCTCAAAACTTTCAAAGTTATTTTGGTCACTTAAGGGTGACAATTTTCTTGATTGCATGCATGAATGATTTTAAAGAAAAATTCCACATTGTTTCAAATGCATATTTTTGTTAGACTGATTTCAAAGGTTTCACGGATTTCGGAAATCACTCCATCATGTAGCTCTTGTATCGTAATCATACTTCTTAACTACTTGCATGTAATACGTGTTGCATATTACGTGGTTAAATGTCAGGCCCAAGTGTTGGGTGTGGATAGGGCAGAGTTCGGTCTGTCAAGCATGGGCTTGCGGTCTTAAATGGTTCCCGCTATTCACGGTCAAATCCCAACACCTAAAGACGGAGTGTTCTCAGGGTGAGTGGGTACTAGATCGTGTGGCATACTCTGGATATGACCAATCAGGCATTGTGAGCCTTCGTGGGGAGGTATAAGGTGATGGCTTTTAAGCCGCGTGTTCAGGGGTGATAAGGAAGAAGCAGTGGGACCTAAAGTGCCGTGGGCAAGTCATCGGATGCGATGTCATTGCTTACACGCCCCCTCCTGCTTAACATGCTGTGTGAAACTTTCGTGTTTATTGCATGCAAAAGTTACTCGTCACATTGCATGAACAACTCATTTGCTCACTACATGTACGATTACTTGTTAAATGTTTATTGCATAATTGCATGTACTGCCATTTGGACATCATGATACATTTTTTAAAGTAAAATCCAATTCTTTGTGAAACTCTTATTTATGAGCGATCTTGTAACTGTTACTCTGATCATCATGGAATGAAGCATATGTCATTTCACCTCGCTAAAAATCTTTGAGGTTAAATTCTTCAAAGTAAAACACCTTTCACACAATCACTGGTGCTCACCAAGCCTTTGCTTACGTGTTTTTTTTGTGTTTCTTCCTTCCAGTTATCGGCAAGATCGACTGTGAGACTAGTCCAGATGATCGGTCTTAGTAATGGACTTGTGTAGTAAATACCTTCTCTTTTGATGTTCGTTGTTAGAAATTTTAAGGCTATGTCGGACTTGATAAGTGATCTGGGTTTTGTGTATGTATGTATGGTACGGTAGTGATTGTAGTTGTGGTTATGAAACTAGGTAATGAACTTTGCTTCTCGTTTTTCGCTTTTGGACTGCTGTCTTAATCTATGTATGGTTGAACCTGTGTATGATTGATCTTGCTTATGTGAATTCGGGCGTTAAACATCCAAGTGCGGTCTATACATTAGCCACCCCCAAACCTAGTTTGTCGTGCGTTGAATTGGTTCCGTTACTCCACATGGTCAATACATGATATTCACTGTCTGACGATTTTCACCATCATCAGATACATTATGGCCTTATTGACTCTTTTGCTTTACTTTGTCATTGTTGTTTCAGTTTGTTTTTTCTTTACCAACAAAAGATTTAGAGCAAAAGAGGTAAAGATGCTATTAAGTGGCTTTTAATGTGGGCTAGAATATATAGACTGTTATGGTCATACTTTATACGCACACCTTCCGGGTTAGGTGCGCTCACGAGGCGAGCTCGAGCTCGAACCAAGATATATTTTGGAGCTCGAGCTCAGGAGTCTGAAAAAATGAGCTGGAGCTGGTGTTTGTTCGAGTCAAGCTGAGCTCGTGCTAAAAAAAAAATAAAAAATAATATATTATTAATTTTTAATTTATATATTATTAGTTTTGTATTTATATATATATATATATGTATATATTCTCTAAAATATATAAATAAAAAAAATATTCTTTTTATTCAAGTTTGCAAGCCTTGGCTCAAACTCGGCTCATTAGGCTTGAAAATTTTCTCATCGTTTGGAGAGTTGTCATCAGGAGCAAGTCTGATCATGATGTATAATTACTTTTTATATGCCGTTTATGAAGTCCTTGTTGTATCTAGATAAACTCAATTTCTAATTGTTTTGGAGTGATGCATGAGTGGATGGATTAAAACCTCGTCATATAATTGTCAATGTTTGCACATTGCATATAGTTGTTAGAATATGCTTGTACATAGGAGTATACACGAGCTGACTCTACTTGATGTCCACAAAATGAATGATGTCTAAGCGGGGTAATTCTCTTTGTAGACAATAGTACTTACAATGGGCTAAAGTGCTCAGGGAATTTTATCTTTGTAAGCTTGATTTGGTTAAAGAAATCTTAAAAGGGACAATGGTCCATAGCTTCTAACATTTCTGTTCGTTCTTTTGCTTTCTTACTAATTATCAAGTTATCTGCATGATTCGGACAAGGAAAAATGTTCTTTCCAACTTAACAATTAAGAGGGAGTTTGGCTAAATTTATTTTAGAGAGCTTATAAGTTGTTAGTGCTTATAAGATGTTTTTGGAGCTTATAAGCTCTCCAGCTTATCATATCTTAAAAACTAGGAAAAATTGCATTTCTCGTCCTATAACTTTGTTCAAGTTCAATTTTGGTCTAATTCGTTATGAATTTCTCACATTTAGTCCTATGCAAGGTCTTAAATTTCGCTCGACACATCGAAATTTCGGTTGGAATTTCAGATTTCCAGGGGTCTCGAAGCGAAATCGAACTTTCGATCCAATTTTGCAGAATATCTTTTAAAATTTTGACTGAAACCCAAAATTTCCCAAAATTTTTATCGAAACCCAAAATATCCCGAAATTTAAAATAATATTTGTTAAATATCCATTAAAATTTTGATCGAAACCCAAATTTTTTATCGAAATTCGAAATTTCTCGAAATTTTAATTTTTTTTCTTATAGTTAAAAATTAGGTTCTAATGATCATTTATATTAAAAGAAAAGATAATAAATGACCAATTATGTAAACTAATACGCAATAAATTTAAATACGAATCTGAAAGTGATATTAGGCAATAAGTTAATAAAAATTCGGGTCAGAACACAAACTATTTAAATAAGATTTCAAAAAAATCCTCTTAATTAGAAGCTTGATGTGATTTTGAATAAAGATTTTTACTAAAATTGTGGTACATTTTATTTTAATGAAGTCCTTATGATATTTGATTATTATTTTACTACCATTATTTCATATTTTTCACAGCAAGTTTTAGTCATTCTATTTAACAAGATTCATTATGCATATATTAAACATGAAATATTATTAATGTAAAAATGCATAATTATGGTGTTTAAAGTTACATAAAGTTTCTTTGTAAGTTTCCAAACATTTCTATAAATTTTCATGATTTCTTTAATATCGAAATCGAAATGTTGAATATCCCCGAAATTTTCATCGAAATTTCTGTACGTTTACTACCCCAATATCAACACCGATACCGAGATTTAATAACTTGGTCCTATGACATTTAAAATGTCTCACATTTAGTCTCAACTGAAATTTTCATCCAAAATTTAATGATCAACTTCGTTAGTCTACCTTTTCACCGGTTTCTTTCGGGAGAATTCGTGCATGAATGCACTTACACGCAGATTATATTCAGCATTATGATAATTTTATTCAATATCATGTGTCATTCACGCACAAAATCTCCCAAAAAAATTCGATCAAAAAGTTGGCTAACGGAGTTGACCGTTAAATTTTGGATGAAAACTTCGGTTGAGACTAAATATGAGATATTTTGAAAGTTTTAGGACTAAATCTGGGAAATCCATAATAAATGGGATCAAAATTGAACTTGAGCAAAGTTATGGGACAAAAAATGTAATTTTCCCTAAAAAACAAGTTGGGTTCTTTACTTATTTTTAAGAGCTTATAAACTCACAACATCTTATTATTTTAAGAGTTTATAAACTGTTTCATCAAAAAATTTATCAAACACTTTGTAAGAGCTTATAAGCTCTGAGATATCTTATAAGATGTTGGAAAACCAAGAAAGACGGAGTACCATAATTGATTCACTTATAAGTATTTGTGGCTAATTTACGGTGCTTCTTTTGTTAATTAAGAGAAAAAAAAAGGATAAATGCGGACACCCCCCTAACCTATGGGGGTCAGTGCACTTCACCCCCTCACCTATTGACACCCAACACCCTCACCTATCATAAATGTGCACTTAACCCCATCGGTTAGATTCGGGCAGAATATAATGGAATATTTCGGCACACAGGGGGCAAAGTGCTACAAACCGCATAGGTTAGGGGGTTAGTTCTTAAATTTCTTGTATTTTTTATTTTTTTTTAAATTTAAATATTCTTAATTTTCCAAAAATAAAAAAGACAATTCAAAATCCAAAAACATGCAAATAAATAAGAAAAAAAATGAAAAAAAGTATAAAAATAAAAAATTTTAAAATAAAAAAATTAGTAAAAAACTAAAAATTCCCTTTTTTATTGTTCTAATTTATTTTTTTTCTGGATTTTTTAAATTTTAAATTTTGTCTTATTACTTTTGCAATTTTTTTTTGAATTTTTTCAGAAATTTAGTTGAATTTTGTTTTTCCGGAATTTTCTAATTTTTTCCTTTGACTTCTTTATAAAGTTTTCAAAATTTTAATGATTATTTTTGAATTTTTCCTTTCTTTTTGTGTTTTTTTTCTCCAATTTGTTTTGATATTTCGAATTTTTTTATTTTGTCTTTTTTATTTTTGGAAAATTAAGAATATTTGAATTTAAAAAAAGTTAAAAAAATGCAAGAAATTTAAGATCTAAGCAGACTACCCCTAACCTATGCGGTTTGTAGCACTTTGCCCCATGTATGCAGGAATATTTTATTATATTCTGCTCGAATCTAACTGAGGGGGTTAAAGTGCACATTTATAATAGGTGAGGGTGTCAGGTGCACATCTCAATAGGTGAGGGGGTAAAGTGCACTGACTCTCATGAGTTAGGGGGGTGTCTGCTGTTATCCCAAAAAAGAAATGCTTCTCATGTTAGGTTCAATTTCATCATAGAAGCAGAACTTAAGGTGAAAAGATTTATTCAGTCTATGTTAAATTCCTTCGACTAGTGTAAATTACCAAAGTTTGTTAGACCAAAGAAATCAAATAAAATACCTTGCAATTCATTAACTTCACATTGAAAAATGAAATCATTACATTAACTTGATTGGGGAAACATTCTAACATAAGATTACTCAACTTAGCCTAGCTTTTGACAATAAAAAAATGGGAAAACTACTACATATCTATCATAATATAATACAAAGACAAAAAGAGGCACAATTAGGCCAACAATACAGCTTCCATAACAACAATCCTATCTGTAGGAAGATGTCAATTCAGTTGGGAGAGTGTCATTCTTTTCGCTGAAAGACTTTCGTTTTTTTGGAATAAGCCTATGAGTGAATAAGGTGGAAAAATTAAAAAGACATATATGCCCTTAATACGACGGGCATGCTAAGAATGTGCTAATCAGCGGGTGAGATTTTGGCCGGAAAAGGAGCATTTGGGGCAAAATGCTATTGATACCAACTTCTAGGAGGCAAGATCGTGTTTTTGTGTTTCTAAGGCGGATAGTGCAAAATGTAAGATTTTCAAGGAGGTGAAGTGCAATTTGCTCTAAAAGAATTTAGCTGCTGCATTTCTCATAAAATTTCCTTTTTTATTAAGAAATCGTCTATTCTCTTTTTCCTTTTTTTCTTTTAGTTTGTTTAATTTCTGAACATAACTTACAAATTGCTTAACAATAAATCGATACCGAAAAATTTAATTTTTATTTCACAAAATAACTACTTGAATATATATTTCAGCTAAACTACACATAACTATTCAAAAAGGTATTGCTCATATTATATTTGATGGATGTACGGCGTAAAGTTTTACACTTTAATGTTCGAAAGTAAGTGTTACATTTTATTATTCAGTAAGTTAAATGGAATTCTAATTTTTATGTTTGGTATACATTTTTTTGGGAAAATTACGCACAGACCTCTCACTTATTATGTAATTACCACAACCCTCCTCATTTTTTTAAACTTACCAATACACCCCCTCATGTTAAGGATTTCTTACAATTACACCCCATACGTGTTTAAAAATTCTTACAATTTTACCCATGTAAATCTTACAAACAGACCCCTTGAGAGAGTGTGTTGCTAATTTCTAATAAGTGAGGGGAGGTTTTGGTAATTACACAATAAGTTAAGGGGTCTGTGTGTAATTTTTCCTTTTTTTTTAATTAAAGCGTCTTCGTGTCTAGGCGGGAGGTATTATGGGATCTCGACCCTTTATTGATCTTTACAAAAGATTACAAGAATAATTTTTAGAACGCAATAAACCTTTCAATCCTTAACATTTCAAAAAGAAGGAAATTGTAATATATCCGTTCTAAGTAAACCATTAAGTTCCAAAGGTATTTGATCTAGTAAAAGCACCGCACTTGAATTCCAATCACAAGCAATATTCGCCAATCTATTCGCCGGCTGATCTCCCTCCCAAGTACATGATTAAACCTTATTTCAAGTTTTTTTATTGACTCAACAATTTTAGTCAACAAGTGTTGAACATTCAAATTACCTTTTCTTTGTCCGTGAATAAAAACTAAAAATAATTTTTGCATCAACCTCAAACTGTACCGTTAATATGTTTCTTTAAACACGAACTTCCAACCCACGGGCCACCCCATCCAAAGGTCTGTTGTCCTAAGGTTGACTAATGCAAATTCCACCTCACCATTCCCAATCACGAAGTATACCACCTGACCCTGCTGGTCCTGGATTTCCTCCACTAGCCCCATCGGTATTAAGCTTGTACCAGGTTAGGTCCTGTTTCACCCACCGAACCGGAACAATTTTACTTTGAATTGGAACTGGCACTTCCAATCTAAAAAATTCCAATATACTGCAATCTCCTTTCCAAAATTTAACAGCAACTTTCGGGGATAATTTAAAGCATCATATATGGTTAGTAACTCTCCAAATTATGTGGTGTACCAAAAATCTTACCCCATTATACTTGCAATTATTTCTCTCACACCAAATAAACTATAAAATAACCAAAGGGATCAAAGTACAAATATGGAACACCTGACAAGTTGTTATCTCCATAACAGAATCATATTAATAATACTCTCAGTTTCCGGCATAGAAAGGCCAAATAAATTTTCGAAAAGAATTCCATACTTGTCTTGCCTTATCACAAGATAAAAATATATACACTCCAGATTCTACTCCCCGGCAACATTGACATGTCGAGATCAGGAGAAAACCTTTCTTTTGTAAACGATCATCTAATGGAATCCAATCTTCCACCAATCTCCACAGAAAGACCGCCATTGTTGGAGTAAGTCCCACACTCCATAGACTCCCAAATAATTGATTTATCGATCTAGTCTGTCGATTAAAGTTCTAGGCGGACTTTGTGCTAAATTTCCCATCTGAAGACAATTTCTACTAATGTAAGTCTTGTTGTGGAACTCAGAGTCATATTCCACCAAATATAGAAATAGCGAGGGAAATATTGTACTAGAAAACCACACTAGATTCAATTCCCAGAAAAGATTGGAGGCGTCACAACGGTCGCGCTTAAAACCCAACCTCCTCGACAGAATTAACTAGACAAATTTAATAGCACAATATAACACTACAACTATAACTAACAATGGCTACTTAAAGAATAGCACAAAATAAAGAACACCAAATATAACGAGGTTCGGCTAATTTAGCCTACGTCCTCGGACCCCACCAATAATATTTCACTACACAAATGAAAGGACCAAAAGTGAAATATACAAAACTATAGAGGAGAAAAGAAGAATATCCAAAGATGAGAGGCTAAGGGATATCAAACAACTAAAGGGTGGATCCCCTTTTATAGGAAAAGGGACGACCCTTTACAAAATTCTTCCTATGTGGGACAAATTGCTCTTTCATTATCAAAGGGAAATGAGTCATTTTTTCACCACAATTCAACAAATCTCCACCTTGGCGAATTTCCAAAATCTTCAATCTCCTTGTCAAAGGGGGTCACAAAAAACAATCTTCAAACTTGCCAATGTTCCTTTCCAGGATCATGCATATACCTGCTCACAACCCCCACTGCTTGGGAAATATCAGGCCTTGTACACACCATAGCATACATTAAGCTACCAACAGCATTTGCATACGGTACTTTTGACATGTATTCCCGTTCTGCATCAGATTTCTGTGACAAAGCGGCGCTAAGCTTAAAATGAGGAGCAAATGGAGTACTAACTGGTTTTGACTTTTCATCAATGCCAAAACGCCTCAACATCCTACTCAGATATTGTTTCTGAGTCAAACAAAGCCTCCTCAATTTTCTATCTCTGAAAATCTCCATGCCGAGAATCTTCTTCGCCTCACCTAGATCCTTCATCTCAAACTCCCTTTTCAAATGAGTCTTCAACTTCTCGATTTCTATTAGACTCGGGGAGGCAGTCAACATATCATCAACATACAGAAGAAGATACATGAAGGATCCATCTTGTAGCTTATGCAAATACACACAATGATCGTATGTGCTTCTTGTGTACCCAATTCCCATCATAAACTTGTCAAATCGCTTGTACCACTGCCTCGGAGATTGCTTCAATCCGTACAACGATTTTTGAAGTTTACAAACCAAATTTTCATTTTCAGCAACTTTGAATCCCTCTGGCTGAGTCATATAGATTCCCTCTTCCAAGTCTCCATGTAAAAATGCAGTTTTACATCCAACTGAACTAGTTCAAAATCCAACTGTGCTACCAAAGCCAACAAAATCCTAATGGAGGAGTGTTTTACAACTGGAGAAAATACCTCAATGCCCTCCTTCTGAGCGTAACCTTTGGCCACCAATCTGGCTTTGTAGCGAACATCACCTTGGCTAGGAAATCCTTCTTTCTTTGCAAATACCCATTTGCATCCAATTGTCTTCTTTCCCTTCGGGAGACTGGCCAGTTCCCATGTTTGATTCTTATGAAGGGACTACATTTCTTCACTCATGGCAATCCTCCACTTATCTTTCTCTGGTCCTTTGACTGCTTCAATATAAGTGGTAGGAACATCATCAGCGGCAATTGCAGATGCACAAGCCACCATATCATCAAAGCGAGCAGGCTTTCTGATTGTCCTCTTTGGCTTACTAGTTGCAATTGATTCAAGTTGTTGTGGAAGTTCTTGGGGTTGAACTTCCTCTTCTTCAAAATCTCCTTCTACCGTACGAGAATGATCAATAGTTTCTTGATCTGCTGGGACAACAAACTTTTCAAACTCCACCTGTTTGGGAGTACCATCCTGCTGTTCTGCATTCACCTTTTCCAACACGGTAGATTCATCAAAGGTGACATCCCTGCTAAAGATTATTTTCTTTATTTCTGGACACCAAAGACGATAGCCTTTTATACCAGAGGTGATCCCCATGAACACAGCTTTCTTTGCTCTGGGATCCAACTTTGATTCCTTAACATGATACTATGTAGCGGAACCAAACATATGTAAGGAATCATAATCAGTAGCAGGCTTTCCAAACCATTTCTCCAATGGTGTTTTTCCATCAATAGCAGTAGATGGTAGATGATTAACGAGATGGCACGCATACGTCACAGCCTCAGCCCAAAATTCTTTACCCAACCCAGCATTGGATAACAAACACCGAACTTTCTCCAGCAAAGTCCGATTCATGCGTTCTGCCACTCCGTTCTGTTGTGGTGTATGTCTGACAGTGAAGTGTCTGACAATGCCTTCATTCTCACAAAATTTCTGAAATGGATCACTCCTAAATTCTCCACCATTGTCTGTACGGAGACGTTTGACCTTTTTATCAGTCTGAGTTTCCACCATCTTTTTCCAATTGAGGAATACCTCAAACACTTCATCCTTTGTCTTCATCGTATACACCCAAACTCTCCGGGAAAAAACATCAACAAAGGTTACAAACTAGTGCTTCCCTCCCAAAGAACTCATTTTTTTAGGGACCCACACATCCGAATGAACATAATCCAAGATACCATCAGTATTATGGATTGTTGTTCCAAATTTAACCCTTGTCTGTTTCCCACGAACACAAAGTTCACAAAACTCCAATTTGGAGTATTTCACTCCTTTCAACAATCCTTGATTTATGAGGAGATTCAAGGACTTTCCACCTGCATGTCCCAAGCGCATATGCCATAGCCTAACTGCTTTTGAATTCCGATCATCAACAGTAACTGCTGTTACTGCACCCACAATAGTACCACCCATGTAGTGATACGTATTGTTGTTCTTCCGAATTCCCTTCATTACCACGAGTGCACCAGAGATGATCTTCATCACCCCATCCTTAGCTCTTACTTCAAAACCTTTCGATTCTAAAGTTTCAACGGAAATAAAATTTTCCTCACTTCTGGTGCATATCGAACACCCTTTAGGGTTATGATTGATCCATCGTGATTCTTTAAGCGAACTGAACCAATCCCAAGTGTAGTAAGAGGAGCTTCATTTGCTGTGAAGACAACGTCATTTTGTTCTTTGAAATCAAAGAACCAATCCAAATGTGGTGTCATATGATGACTACATGCTGAATCCAGCATCCATACTTCAGAAGCACCGCTGGATGATGTCGCCAATGAGAAGTCCGATTCGGCATCATCACACGCGGTTACATTTGATTCCGCCACGGCTTTAGAATTGCCCTTAGTTGTCAGCTTTGGGCAATCTCTCTTCCAGTGTCCTGTTTCTCGACAATAGGCACACTTGTCTTTGCTTAGTTTATGCCTGGACTTGGATCTCCCTTTCTTTCCTTTGTTTTTGTTTTGTGAACGACCTCTGACGAACAAAACCTCTGCATCTCCGCCTGAACTAACTTGCTTGTCCTTCTTTCTCAGCTCATAACTGTACAGGGCAGCACAAACTTCGCTAAGAGATACAGCAGCAGCCTTCCCGTGAAGTAGAGTGGTTTCAAGAAACTCAAACTCCTCAGGAAGGGATCCCAGCAACATCAGAGCCAAATCCTTCTCATCCAAATTTCCATTCCTTTTCCTCTATATCATTTGGTTTCTTTTCTTCAATAGCTAAGTATAGACCTTGTTGAAAGAGTGCGTCTATAACTTCGCTTTGCCACATACCAAAATGGTCTGTGCCATCAAAAGACTCCACTGCCAATCGCGTATTCGCCACAGTGGTTCTCGCCCAAATGGACGACGACGATGCTTTTGAGGTGACTTCCATTTTTAGTTACAAATTATTCTTCAATAGCCCTCCAAATGCGAAAGCCAAATAGCCCGGGAAAACTTTTCTGGTGTGGAAGATCAGTTTAAACTGCGACCACAGAGCATACTCAGAATACCCAAGCTCTGATACCACTTGTTGTGGAACTCAGAGTCATATTCCACCAAATATAGAAATAGCGAGGGAAATATTGTACTAGAAAACCACACTAAATTTAATTCCCAGGAAAGATTGGAGGCGTCACAACGGTCGCGCTTAAAACTCAACCTCCTCGACAGAATTAACTAGACGAATTTAATAGCACAATATAACACTACAACTATAACTAACAATGGCTACTTGAAGAATAGCACAAAATAAAGAACACCAAATATAACGAGGTTCGGCTAATTTAGCCTACGTCCTCGGACCCCACCAAAATATTTCACTACACAAAAGAAAGGACCAAAAGTGAAATATACAAAACTATAGAGGATAAAAGAAGAATAGCCAAAGATGAGAGGCTAAGGGATATCAAACAACTAAAGAGTGGATCCCCTTTTATAGGAAAAGGGATGACCCTTTACAAAATTCTTCCTATGTGGGACAAATTGCTCTTTCATTATCAAAAGGAAATGAGCCATTTTTTCACCACAATTCATCAAGTCTTGTCCTCTTGCATCAATTAGGAACTTTATAAATTATTCGCGAACCTCCGCCTGAATCACATCTGGAATTTGTTCCTTCCATTTTGGATTTACCATCAAATCACTCACATTCTGATCATTGTAAAATACCAACCGGAATAATTGAGAAAATTGAAAAGTCACCCATCCACTGATTGTGGAAAAATGATAACTTCTCTTCCCCAATGCTCCAAATGACCGAATGGTGTACATTTATTGGAGCTAATACCGGATGCCAACTATGACAATATTTTCCCGCATAAATCTTGCCCAAAAGGAATCGCTTATCCGCAGCCTCCACCACAGTTTAAAAGAAAATGCCAAATAAACATGTGCAAGAATGTTGAACTCCTAAACCACCTTCTTCTAATGGATAGCATAGGTCCGATTTCAAAAGATCGTCAAAGAAACCAATTCAGCAATCTATGAATGCCATTCAAAACAGCCTGACGAGGTTTAAAAACCTAAAGTAAATGCATGGCATTGAGCTTAGGACACTTTTTATAAGTTCCAATTGTTCATCGTGTGAAAGGATCGTTTTGTCCCAACCAAGAATCCGCCTCTGAATTTTATTCACAACATCATCAAAAAACACACATTTTCTCCTCTCTTTGTATAATGGGACCCCAAAGTATAACATAGGAAGTTTCTTAAAAGAATTACCAGTCATCTCTCCACTAATTGTATTAAGATGTACTGATTTTTTTACAACAAAAGAACTCTTGGTACTATTTATTGGGAAAGAGTGCCAAAATAAATGACACCGGCGTAACGCGGAAGCGATATAATTCTTTTCCCCACTAACTGGATAAAAATGGGACCACACCAACGATAGTACGATAGAAAGAAATAGAATAAACGAGACAAGAGTTTTTACCTGGAAAACCCAAATCGGGAAAAATCACGGGACCGAAGTCGAAAACCTCCACTATATCAATAATGGGCTTACACAATTTCTCCCTAAACTAATTAGGGGATACACAAAATCTTCAAGAGAATATCCCTTGGATTACAAATACATCAAGTTTAGAAACTTGGAATTGTAGAAGAAAAATAGAATACTCTCTCAATCTTATTTTTCTTCTCCCAATTTTTCCCTCTTATTTTTTTCTCTCTTTCTCTCTATTTCTCTCTCTAGCTCTCGTTGATGGTGTGTAGAGAATGGCAAAGAGAGCCTCTATTTATAGGGAAAATGCATGACAATTTTCAACACTTATTATGTCATGCCATATGTCATTTGCCCATTTTTATTTTCAAAGAAAGTGGCTGCAAGTTTTTCAACAAAACCAGCCACCTTTATATGGCCACCCACATGGGTGGGACCCAACAATTCTCCCCCTCCAACTCATGTGGGGGGCACAACCAAGCCCGCTTCGCTTTTGTAGACTTCAAGCTTTTCTCTTGGCAAAGACTTTGTGAGCATATCTGCGCCATTATCATCAGTATGCACTTTATCAAGCTGTATCAATTTTTCGTCAGGAACATCCCGGATCCAATGGTATCTCACATCTATGTGTTTGGACCTTGAGTGGAAAGTCGAATTTTTACTCAAGTGGATCGCGCTCTGACTGTCACAATAGAGCCTATACTTTTCCTGCTTCAAGTCCAACTCCTCTAGAAACTTCTTCAACCACAACACCTCTTTACATGCTTCAGTCACAGCAATGTACTCGGCTTCTGTTGTGGATAATTCCACGCATTTTTGAAGTTTCGACTGCCAAGAAATAGCTCCCCCTGCAAAGATAATCAAGTATCCGGACGTGGACGTCCTGGAATCAATATCTCCAACCATGTCTGCATCTGTGTACCCCTCTAAAATAGTTTGGCCATCACCAAACCTTAGACATAGTCTCGAAGTGCCTTTTAGATACCGCATTATCCATTTCACTGTTTCCCAGTGATCCTTGCCAGGGTTAGACAAATAGAGACTAACTACGCCAACTGCATGAGCAATATCGGGTCTAGTATATACCATAGCATACATCAAACTGCCAACTGCAGAAGCATATGGTATCTTCTTCATCTCTTGTTTATCTTCCTCACTTGTGGGGCATTGCGCGGAGCTGAGTTTGAAATGTCCCTCAAGTGGAGTACTAACCGCTTTCGATTTACTCATGTTGAATCTTTCAAGAAATTTCTCAATATATTGTTCTTGAGATAACCAGAGCTTCTTGTCAGCTCTATCCCTAGAGATTTTCATTCCAAGGATCTGCTTAGCCAGACCCAAGTCTTTCATCGCAAAAGACTTTCCAAGTTCTTTCTTCAGCTTCTCAATCTTGCTGGCATCATGACCTACAATCAGCATGTCATCAACGTATAACAGTAGAATGATAAAATCTCCATCTGAGAATTTTTTAAAGAATACGCAGTGATCTGAGCTGGTCCTCGTGTAGTCATGGTCTGTCATGAATGAGTCAAATTTCTTGTACCACTGTCTGGGAGCTTGCTTCAGACCGTACAAGCTTTTCTTCAACCTGCACACCAGGTTTTCTTTTCCTTTGACTCTGAACCCTTCCGACTGCTCCATGTAGATTTCTTCATCTAGATCTCCATGAAGTAATGCGGTCTTCACATCAAGTTGTTCAATCTCCAGACTGAGACTGGCAGCGATCCCAAGAACAACTCTGATCGAAGACATCTTCACCACTGGTGAAAAAATTTCTTCAAAATCAACACCTTTTTCTGATTGAAACCCTTCACAACCAGCCTTGCTTTATATCTGGGTTGTGAGCTATGTTCCACATTTTTCAACTTGTACACCCACTTATTTTTTAATGTTCTCTTGCCTTTAGGCAGCTTCACCAAGTCATAGGTGTGATTTTCTTGTAAGGATTTCATCTCCTCTTTCATGGCCTCCATCCACATATCTCTCTGATCATGTGATATGGCCTCTGGGTAATTCTCTGGTTCTCCCCCATCAGTGAGCATCACATACTCATCTGGATTATATCTGGTCGAAGGACGTGTTTGTCTGGTTGACCTTCTAACCCTCGCCTCCAGTTGTGGAACTGGATCATCAGTCTGTATAGGTGGCACCTGGTCATCAACTGGCTCATCATCAGTTATATCATTCTGCTTGCCCTGTACATCTCCCCCGTGATCCCGAGTTGTACGTGAAGGAACTGGATCTAAGTCATCAGGAACTTCCTGAGAAGATTCTCTCCTCTCGCTCTGTTTTGTATCATCAGATGTTTGTTCCTCAAGAAACACAACATCTCTGCTTCTGATAACTTTCCTATTCACCGGGTCCCAAAGTCTGTAACCAAACTCTTCATGGCCATAGCTCAAGAAGGTACATGGTTTGGTTTTATCATCAAGCTTGGATCTCTCATCTCTTGGAATATGAACAAACGCCTTGCAGCCAAACACTCTCAAGTGTTTGTAGGAAACATCTTTCCCTGACCAAACTCTGTCTGGAATGTCACCATCCAAAGGAGCTGATGGAGAAAGGTTGATCAAGTCAACTGCAGTCCTCATTGCTTCACCCCAAAAGGATTTGGGCAATTTTGAGTGTGATAACATACATTTGATCCGCTCACAAATTGTCCTGTTCATCCTCTCCACTACACCATTATGTTGTGGAGTTTTTGGAACACTCTTCTCAAGCCTGATACCATGGTCACGACAATGTTGTTCAAATGGACCCTGGTATTCGCCACCGTTGTCTGAACGAATATACTTCAATTTCCTTCCGGTTTCTCTTTCAAATTTTGTTTGAAAATGCTTAAAGATTGCTATAACTTGGTCTTTAGATTTCAAAGCAAAACACCAGACCTTTCTAGAGAAATCATCAATGAATGTGACAAAATACACTGCACCACCAAGTGTTTTATCTTTCATATAGCATACATCAGTATGCACCAAGTCCAGAGGATGTGGTTTTCTAGACGGATAAAAGCTCTTGAACGCAACTCTGTGTTGTTTTCCTGCTAAACAATCAACACAAGTTTGTAGCTCTCCCACTGACGTCAGGTAGGAGTTTCTTCTTAGCCAAAAGTTGCATACCTTTTTGGCTTAAGTGTCCAAGCCTCTTATGCCATAGCTCCATGGAGGAATTATTGACTGCTTCATTCACCTCTCCATTGGATAATTTTGCTTGCATCAGGTAGAGTGAGTTCTTTTTCTTACCCTTTGCAGTAATCAGAGAACCTTTGGTGAGCTTCCATTTTCCTTCACCAAAGTGACTGACATAGCCGTCATCGTCTAGCTTGCCAGTGGAAATAATGTTGAGCCGAATGTCAGGAATATGTCTGACGTCTCTCAGAATGAGTCGGCACCCTGTGTCAGTTTCCAAGTTAATGTTCCCCATGCCGATAACCTTCGTCACACCATGATTGGCCATTCTGACTCTGCCAAAGTTACCACTCGTGTATGATGTGAACATATCCTTATGTGGGGTGATATGATATGAGGCTCCTGAATCAATGATCCAATCTGTTTCTTGGCATGATGAACTGACACATGCATCATCACAGATAATGACAACATCACCATCAGTTGCCACAGCTGTGGTGTCCTTGTCATCTTTCTTGTTTTCATTATTTCCATTCTTTTGATCTCTTTTCTTCTTTCTGCAGTCTCTTTCGTAGTGGTTTGGACCACCACAATAATGGCATTTGAAATCTCCTTTGAACTTGGACTTCCCCCTGGATTTGTCTCTCTGGTGCTGAGGACCTCTATTTTTGTTTCTTCCTCGTCTGTCAGAATTTTCAGTCACCAAGGCATTTTGCTCGGTACTGAACGCCTGCTCCTTTCTTCTGGACTCTTCGTTTAGAAGGCAATCTTTGACCACTTGCAAGGTCAAATCTCCATTGGGAGCTGAGTTGCTGACTGACACCACGAGGATATCCCAACCATCCGGTAATGAGCTGAGCAATAATAAAGCAATTACTTCATCACCAAGAGGTATCTTCATATTGATGGATTGATTTATTAAGCCCTGGTAAGCATTAAGATGCTCCGTCATGCTGGCGCCCTCTATATACCTTAGCCGGACAATTTTTCTGATAACAGAAGCTTTGTTTAAGGCATTTTTCCTCTCAAACATAGCCTCTATATTTTTCCATAGAACATCAGCCTTTTCCTCATTTGCAAAGTGATGGAAGATACTGTGTTCGAGAAAACATCGGATAAACCCGACCGTCTTTCTGTGCAAGATGGTCCACTCATCTGCACTCATATCGTTTGGTTTAGATTTATCTCCATGCAAGGGCAAGTACAAATCCTTGCAGTAGAGAAGATCTAACATACTCGGTTTCCAGATTGAGTAGTTCGATCCGTTCAGTTTGAACACCCCACCAATAGATGATGACTCCTCCATTTTTAATCCGTTACCTCAAATATGAACGTGGCTCTCCAAATACGAAAGCCAAATAGCCCAGGAAAACTTTTCTGATGTGGAAGATCAGATTAAACTGCGACCACAGAGCATACTCAGAATACCCGAGCTCTGATACCACTTGTTGGGAAAGAGTGCCAAAATAAATGACACCGGCGTAACGCGGAAGCGATATAATTCTTTTCCCCACTAACTGGATAAAAATGGGACCACACCAACGATAGTACGATAGAAAGAAATAGAATAAACGAGACAAGAGTTTTTACGTGGAAAACCCAAATCGGGAAAAACCACGGGACCGAAGTCGAAAACCTCCACTATATCAATAATGGGTTTACACAATTTCTCCCTAAACTAATTAGGGGATACACAAAATCTTCAAGAGAATATCCCTTGGATTACAAATACAACAAGTTTAGAAACTTGAAATTGTAGAAGAAAAATAGAACACTCTCTCAATCTTATTTTTCTTCTCCCAATTTTTCCCTCTTATTTTTTTCTCTCTTTCTCTCTATTTCTCTCTCTAGCTCTCGTTGATGGTGTGTTGAGAATGGCAAAGAGAGCCTCTATTTATAGGGAAAATGCATGTCAATTTTCAACACTTATTATGTCATGCCATATGTCATTTGCCCATTTTTATTTTCAAAGAAAGTGGATACAAGTTTTTCAAGAAAACCAGCCACCTTTATATGGCCACCCACATGGGTGGGACCCAACACTATTAACCAATTGTCTTAATACTTGCTCGTATTCCCTCAAGAGCTCTACCAATTCCCTGATGCAGTTTTCCTTAGCTCAAGTAAAAATTATAATATCATCCCCATAAGCTAAATGAGATATCACCAATCCCCCAGCAGATCAATATGCCATATGAAGACTCTGGGTAATTAATGTATGAAGACTTCGACAAAGAACCTCAACCATCAAAATAAATAGAGCTGGAGATAAAGGATCTCCTTGTCGAAGACTTATACTGAAAGTTAAAAAACCAGGCGTAGTACCATTCACCAAAAATTAAAACCAATTACATGTCACACAATTCTTCACCAATGAAATCCATGTATTTGGAAATCCAAATTGTTGGAGGACTGAATATAGAAATCCCATTGGACTCTATCGCATGCCTTCGCCATATCCAACTTGAAGATAATATTCCCAACCTTTGATTTGTTATCTGAACAGTGAACCATCTCTTGTGCCAACAATACATTATCACTGATCAATCTCCCATCCACAAACCCACTCTGAGAATCAGATATCAACTTATCCATCAACCGTTGTAGTTTATTGCATAAAAGTTTTGACATGAACTTATTGACCATTGTGCATAAACTAATTGATCTAACACCATTCCATCCACTTGGACTATCTCTTTTGACGATAAGAACAAATGTGGTCAGGGACGGAGCCAGGGGCTGGAGGGTGCGCTCGTCCCCCCTCAATTTTGAAAAAAATATTTTTTTACCTTACAAAAAATTTTAAATTTGAAGTTCTCTCCCCCCCTTAAAATAAAAAAATATCATGATAATCACAATAATCTCGCCCAAATAGATATAGAGTACTGTACCGCGGGGGAAAAAGTGCATACCTAGCTATATCACAATAATCTCGCCCTCCCTCAGTTAAATTCTTGGCTCCGTCCCTGATTGTGGTAGCCTTAAAATTCCGAGCCATTGGAGTGCCATTAAAGAAGTCAACCACTGCCTCACACAAATCTAATTCCAAAAATTCTCAGCAGGATTGGAAAAATAAAGAGAGAAAAATCCCTCTGACCCAGCAACGCTGTCTTTATGTATCCCAAATACTGCTTCCTTTACTTCCTCCATCGTCAGAAGATTACATAAATCAATAGCTTCAGTGGCGGAGATAATTGGACTAATATTGTCCAATAAACTATAGGAACTTCCATCAGTAGGAATGGTACCAGAAAGGACCTCCTCAAAATATTTTGCCGCCGATGTTCTTATCAATTCTAGATCAGTAATACGTTGCCCCTCATAAACAATCTTATGAGCCCAAGCCTTCTTCCTTTTTTCTTAACCATCAAATGGAAGAATTTAGAATTTTCTCCCCTTTTGCAATACATTTACAGAGAAAAATGGAAAATTAGTCCTGTAACTATAGGGGTCTGGCAAATGTAGTCTCATATTTTGTGCTAGTGGCAATTGTGATCCTGTATCTCCAAACAAATAGTAATTTGAGGACAAATTTCGCCGAAAATTTTCAATTTGGCCTGAATTGCTGATGTGTCACGCACGTGGGTAAATAAATTTGGGGATTTTTCAATTGCTGTCTGATTTTGCACGCGTGGACAAAGGGAGCTGAATGACATGGGAGTAACTTGACAAAAATGACGCTAGGTCACACCATTTAAAAAAGTATAATTTTTATATTCCAAACAATATATTAATTAACATTTAAATTAATATTAAAAAAAAACTTAATAGTTAAAAAAAAGGAATAATAGCAGACACCCCCCTCAGTTATGGGGTGATGTGCACTTTGCCCCCAATTTATTGAAATGTGCGATTTACCCCCTCACTTATCAAAAATGTGCTCTTCACTCCTTCGGGCAGCTCGGGCAGATTCAGGCACTTCACTTAATATAAAAGTAGACTTTTGCCACCTGACTTATGTGTTTTTGTAGCACTTTGCCCCCCTGACTTATGTGTTTTGTAGCACTTTGCCCCTACTCGAGCTGCCCGAGGGAGTGGGGGAGGCGGCTGTTCGTGGGTGGGTGGATGGGGGGGAGGGGTTGGGGGGTGAACATTTTTCCTTTATTTTTTTTTTCATTTTGTAATTTTTTTTAAATTTTGATTTACTAAAATTTTCTTATCCATGTCGGCATATAAAAAATTGAAAATTTAAAAAAAATGCCACATGACAAATTCAAACAAAAAATAAAAAAGCAATTTTCAAATTGAATGACACATGGCAAACACGGGCCAAAATTAGGACTTTCCGGTCAATTTATCCTCAAATTGCTATTTTTTTTTTGAGATACAAGACCACAATTGCCACTAGCACAAAATACAGGACTACATTTGCCAAACTCCTATAGTTACTAGACTAATTTTGCCTTTTTCTCTACATTTACAAGCTGATTTTTGCCTCAAAAAGACTGTTCCCGATATAGGGCTTGGGCGAGAAGAGCTTGCCCCTCCTTTAATTTAAGAAAATTAGCCTCACAAGGATTAGCATCAAACATATCTTCCAAATCTTTCAAACTTGACTCATCCATTTGAACTCTATGAAAAACATTACCAAAGACATTTTTGTTCCACCATCTCAAATGCTCTTTGATCCGATAAAGTTTTTGTTGTAAATTATATAGCCTTGTTTTCTCCATAGGGGCCATCCAAATTGTCTTAACCGTCTCCTTGAGTGAAGAATGCCCAATCCATGCATTTTAGTATATAGAGAAACCAATAAAGCGCTATGATCCGATAAGTTCAGAGCCAAGTGCCGAATGCAAGTATATTCAAATATATTTTATCTTGTCATGTAGTAATTAATTAGGGTTGTAAATTTTGATTATTGATATTTCATCTAGAACTTGTAAAAGTTCCAGTATTATATGTTCTATAAATATCTATGCATTCAATTTTTCTCAACTTTTCCGTTGCATTTTAATAACATTCCTCGTTCGTTTATTTTTGTATATCTCTAATTTTCCCCTCTTAGTATCGGACTTTAAGAAGTACATTTTGATATGAGTTTTTTCAATCAAGTGGAGGGCATTTTCACCTCTTTGAGCGCCACTGTACCTTTCTCACTATTTTCTTTCCACTAAAACAACAAACTAATGTCACGTAACACTCACATGTTCAACTCTGTCAAATAATAGTAGCATGGATAAATGTGCAATAAATTTTAAATTGTGTCACTCAATATATGCAAAGTCATAAAACTCAAGGCCAAAAGTGCTAAACTCTTGTATGATGGAGCAAAAAAATGCAATTTTGTCTTAATTCATCATTGTTTTACATTCATAATTATTTCGCATATTCTGCTTCTTTCTTAAATGATAGGCCAACACCTGATAGAGCCTAATAAGGTTTAAATGGTCACATGAATATCTATTAAAAAATCGTCAAACAACAAGTTGACACTCATGAAATTCTAAGCCAAACATGTAATGTACTCAACACTAAGGAAAACATTGATCCATTAAAATGATGATTTTGGTTCTACTTCTCAAGTAATAAATATATCTATGAGTTGGTTTTTTATTCTAGTTCTTTTGGAAAATATCTCTAGATATTGTCCGGTATTACATGAAAATATACTTAAATAATACCATAATATTATAGCTCGTGTGGTATCATGTCCTCTCTTTCGGTACTAACACCCATTTTGATTATTAATAGTTTAAAATGATGAGTGGTACAACATGGTTTGTGACCAAATGACCAAATTAATTTGGTTTTGTAGTATTTAGTTGAATATCTTTAACTTGGTTGAACATCTGCATCTTGTTTTGGTTTGTTTTATGATATTCAGGAATTCATCAAAAAAATCAAAAAAAGGAATGAAAATTTGAATTGGAAAGTCGAATAAAATCAATGACCAACATTATTGTTGCTTTTAATAAGTTGGACTTGAGCTATTTGTTTAAGCACACAATTCTCCATCCAATGAAGCAACACAAATGTACACATTGTTATTGTGTACATTTCTGTTAGCTTATGTGCTCGGTTCAGCTAAATAGAAGTTAAAATCGATGGTAGTCGAAGTACGTAAATATTAGTGAATGAATTTTATCCACAACAATTCATACGTAAAAGAGGCTTCATAGCTTATATCATGGATATATTGCTATTTATATCATGTAGTCTCGGAGATGGTGTAAAAAAAAGAGAGCAAGAAACTACTTATGCTAGTACTACTACATATGCAAAAGTATAAGGTTGCAAAAAGTGCGAAGTGTATTATAACATGGTGATGTAGTGCAGGATATATTAACCAACTGAAACAAAAGTTCAAACACAACAATTCTCCATCTAGCAAGATGGATGAACAATAGAAACATGATAGAAAATATGGTCCAAAGGAAGCAAGACAAACAAAAATAACATAAAAGAACAATGCTAAAAAGATAAATGAACCAAGACCAGGTGCACTTAGTTTGGCGCCTGATGTCAATGATGTTCTGTGAGAATAGTTTTGGTGTCTCCAACTAAGGTCCAACTAGGCATGCCAATCGGGCTTTATGAGCCGAGTTAAGGGTGACTCAAATTCAAAATCATCGAGTTTGAATATTATAGGCTCAAACTCAACTCATTAACTTTTTTCTTTGGTCCGACTCAAACTTGGCTCCAATTTTTACGAGTTCTGGGATTATTTTGGACTAGATCACATTATCTATTTTTCTCAAAAAAAAAAAAAAATCCAATAAAATACAAAATATGAAACTAATTTTGAATAATACACTAAATAAATTTATGTAGTAATGAATATGTATATAATCCCAAAGTTTTATTAAAGAAGTAATGAAGTTTACGACAATGATTAGAGTCTTTCTTGATATATGTGAAATTACCTGAGAAAGTTGAAAATTCTTTCAAAATCTTTTTATAAGAAAATTTTACACTTACTAATATAAACATTTCATCCACTTAGATCCTATATAAGTTAGCTTTAACATAACTTAGCTACATTATAACAAATGACTTAATTAGAGGTTAAAGTTATGATTAAGGCTCCGTTTGTTTGCCAGGGAATGGTGTCAAAATTGGGAATCTGATTCCATGACATCAGATTGCTGTGTCTGGTAACACTGCTTAAATTATGGGAAATGAATCAGATTTCTCAAATAAAGGAATCCTGCACCCCAAAACAAGGAATCTAAATCCCTATTTATTTGAGGGTTTCCTATTCCCTTTTTCAGGGGAATCTGAAAATAAAACTTGCTAGACATTTTTATTATCCATATTATGTCTTTTTTATCAATAAAAATATTATATATATAATTATTATATTTCATCATATAAGAAAATATATTATATAAATTAGTATATATTTATATTTGTATATATACAATTTACATATATCGCTTTTATATTGGAATATATATATTTACATGATAATAAGATATATATTTATATATGTGTATATATATATATATATATAATACAGACACATATGTATACACACACACATATATGTATATATAATATGTATGTGTGTGTATATATATATATATTTCAGTATAATGCATATATATAATCATATACTTTAGTTTAATTTTTTATTTATTTTACATATATATATGTGTGTGTGTGTGTAGTCTGTATATATATATATTCAGTAATCTATTGTTCGTACTTCACATTTTGAACCAATTAATTGTTTTGACTTGTCATCGTCAAATTAATTTATTTTTAATAGTTAGTATTTAAATATTAATTATGCGTACAAAATTACAGCTAATATCAAAATATATGAAATTTTTTAATATAAAAATTTCACAAGTTTGGGTGACACAACGTATACAGATAAATTAACATAAAAATAACGTTAATTTAAAGAAAGTTTTCAAATGTGAATTTCATTTCTTATGAAATGTGGATGAATTAAACTTACCTCTTCCAAAAAAAATAAAAAAATATATCCATGAACTAAACATTAAGAAAATCTAGACACAACCAAATACTATTATGGAATCAGATAACTGAGAATTCGATTCCCAGATATCTGATTCCCAATTTGAATTCCATTACTGGCAAACAAACGGAGCCTAAGGGTTATTCAAGCTATTTGGGCTGAGCATAATGAAGTTCAAGCTCGGCTCACAAATAGATTCGGTTTAATTTGTAAGATCTAACTCAGCCTTGCTCAGATTCAATTAAGCTCGTCTCAAATATAAGCAAGTCGAATAATTGGGCTTCGGGTAAGCCCGACTCATTTGATAGTCCTAGATTCGACGGAACTAGTCTACAATCTCAAGTGGTCCCAGAATTTGCTTCACTTTTTTTTTTTTTGATAAGCTTTTTTTTTCTTCACATCAATCAGAGAGTTTTTCTCGATGTGATCTCTCACAAATCTCCATGAACCAGTTTTTAAAATAGACTTGTAGAGAGCCTCCATTTTTGCTTGGAAGAGGGTTGTGTGCACAGGCTTTTTTCACAAAATAATATAGAAAAATTATTTTTTTTAGAAAATATTATAATTTTAAAGTATATTACCAAAATAATACTAGACGACTCGCACAATGTTGTCTTCAAACTTGAAGACGACTCGCACGATGCTGTCTTCAAACTTGAAGACGACATCACGCAAGTTGTCTTCATCCTTTTCTTTTCTTTTCATTAATTTAAAGTTTTTAATTATTATTTCAAATGACTGCCAAAAGCTGACACATGCAGTATCATTACTTTGAAACGGTGGTAAAAACGGGTCATACTTGGTGGCTCTCGAAAGTTGGGCTCTCGAATGATCTCCACTACACATGTAATCATACATGTGGGGAGGGGTCCACCATCACATATACATGTGAAGGTGGAGATCATTATAAGAGCTCCCAAGAATGATCCGGTAAAACAATGGTGGTTTTCTAAATCTTATTTTTTCCTGAAAGCTGAAAACTTGTACGGGTTTAATTATATGAGATATATATCTTGAAGAGTATTTTTTCATAACAAATGTGAGAAAAAATATTTTAAGGGATAAGAAATGTGGTGTTAAAAGTGTGTTTTCATGAATTTTTTTAAAAGAAAACATGTAATGATTATGGTTGATGTGGTATGTTTTTTGTTGTGAAAAATTTATTTGGATTGATATTTAGATATAATTTTTCGTTAACATATCTTAGTCAAATTCATCGATCTAGACATAAAAAATTGGCAAAATGGTCTTATTTTGCACGTTATTATTTTGCATTAGAATATGTGATTAATTTAACTCTAGGTGTTGAGAAATAGCCGGAAGAAACTCTTTTAATCGATAAGTGAACTGTCATATCATAAATAGTAAAAATCTATTTTTTCTCTATTTTTGCAAGAATTTCTTCAAATTAACTAGAATTTTAAGATGCTTTCTGTTTTAAAAATCCTATGATGTGCTAACCAAAGGGTTCTTTATACCAATACTATAAATTAAATAAACAAAATCTCAAAATAATCTAATTTTGAAAAATTTAATAAATTAATACAAGGCAGAATGCCGTCTTCTAATTAGAAGACAGCATGCTGCATGCTGTCTTCAAATTTTATTTATTTTTGATATTAAGGAAATAGAAGACGGCATTATGCATGTCGTCTTCTATTTTCTTTTTTTTTTAGTTACGGCTTAATAGTTTTTCTCCTTATTTCCAGCTCATTTTCTCCCTTTTTCGTGCATTCTTAGGTTTCGACTTGAACATATAAATCGTAGTTTTTCATATAAACTTTGTAACCCCACAAGATTGTGATCATTTCAATATCCGATTGAAAAAATACGACAAAGCAAAAGAGCAATATTTTAGCATTTTCTTAAAGAAAATAATGACTTTTTCCTTATTTACGGCTCAGTTTTCTCCCTTTTTTGTGCATTTCTAGATTTTGACTTGAACATATAAATTGTAGACTTTCATATGAACTTTATAACGCCACAAGAATGGGATCATTTTGAAGCTCGGTTGAAGAAATATGACAAAGTAAAAGAGCAACATTTGAGCATTTTCTTAAAGAAAATAATGACTTTTTCCTTATTTACGGCTCAGTTTTCTCCCTTTTTCGTGCATTTTTAGGTTTCCACTTGAACATATAAATTGTAGACTTTCATATAAACTTTACAACGCCACGAGAATGGGATCATTTCGATGTCCAGTTGAAGAAATACGATAAAGCAACTTTTGAGCATTTTTTCTAAAGAAAATAATGACTTTTTTCTTGTTTTCGGCTCATTTTTCTCCTTTTTTCGTGCATTTTTAGGTTTTGACTTGAACATATAAATTGTAGACAATCATATAAACTTTACAACGCCATAAGAATGGGATCATTTCGATGACCGGTTGATGAAATACAATAAAGCAACATTTGAGCATTTTCTTAGAGAAAATAATGTCTTTTTCCTTATTTACGGCTCAGTTTTCTCCCTTTTTCGTGCATTTTCGACTTGAACATATAAATTGTAGACTTTCATATGAACTTTGTAACGCCAAAAGAATGGGATCATTTCGACGCCCGGTTGAAGAAATACAACAAAGTAAAAGAGCAACATTTGAGCATTTTCTTAAAGAAAATAATGACTTTTTCTTTAATTACGACTCAGTTTTCTCCCTTTTTCATGCATTTTTAGGTTTTGACTTGAACATATAAATTGGAATTTTATATAAATTCTCATATTGTGTTGCCAACTTATTACGTCTACGTAGAGTGGAATAAGAAGTTCTCTAATTTCTTTTTTCCAGGCACATCTAAAGTTTCAACATACATTATACTTTTAGTTTATTATGAAACTAAAAACTAAAATAAGAAGAGTGACCTAATGCACTTCAACATCTATTTTATTCCATTATAGAGTCCTAATGAAATAATATACCTAATTGTTGTTGATATATTAGACTTATTTTTATTATTTATTATTTGATTTTTTGCCATTAAAAAAGTGAATTAGATGGGGATATATTAGGTACATTTAAAATTTCAAGAAACCACTCATACTTTTTAGTAGTCGAGAAGAGATAGAGAAGAGAAGAGAAGAGATAGAGAAGAGATAGAGATGTGAAGTATGAATAGATGGAATAGAAATCATGCAAGTTCGCATATTCGCTCTAGCGACGTGCAAACTACTAAGTAAAGAATGCCTAACCCCATTCAAGATAGAAATATGGAATGCTAAAAATTTTAATTACCTATTTAATAGAATTTAAAAAGTAGGGACTCAAAAATGGAGAAAAAACTAAGAATAAAATGTTGGCTTTGAATTATTCCATAATTGAGTTATTATTAGGTAGTATTTGCAAACTCTACATAAAAACCACTCTTGAGCTTATGACCAAAAATAAATGATTTTGTAGTTCTTGTAAACCCCACTTCTGTATTTGATTCTCTAAAATTAAGCTAATAGAAGTAAGAATCTCTAAATTTTTCGTGGTTGGGTGATGCTTCTAGGTGTTTTTGCTTTTTCTGTAATTAAAATAATAATAATAATACTTTATACGTATTTCTCTTAATATTTATATAATCCAAAATTAATCCCATGTCAAAGTGCTCCCAGTATCTATTAGTACATGGATAGATTTCCCATTATTATTGCCTGTACGTGATTTTCATGGTCCTGAAATCATGAACACCAGTCAATGCATGCATTGACAGTACATGTGAATCTACAATTTGATCCTCAAACTTTCCCTCATCTACTTCTTCTGTGACTATCTATTCAGATGTTTTAAGATCACTCTCCAATTCTTCATCTACAACCTCCATTATATATATATATATATATATATATATATATAGAAAATTGCACTTTTGGTCCCACAATTTATCTGCGTGTACACTATTAGTCCCAAGGTTTACGGGACTTGCACATTTGGTCTCACGAGATGAAAAATTGTTGCACTTTTGGTCTCCTCCGTCTATTTTAGACGGAAATGAGCGCGTGCAACTCACGTCGCCGTTAGTGCGCGTACAAGTCCAGTACAGTATTTGAGACCAAAAGTGCTCACCTACATATATTGTGGGACCAAAAGTGCAATTTCTTCTTTTGATTAAATAATGATTTTTCTTTATTTTTGGCTCATTTTTCTCCTTTTTTCGTGCATTTTTGGGTTTCGTCTTGAACATATAAATTGTAGATTTTCAAATAAATTTTGTAACCCCACAAGAATGAGCTCATTTCGATACCCAGGTCAAGAAATAGAACAAAGCAAAAAAGCAATATTAAAGCAATTTTTTAAAGAAAATAATGACTTTTTCCTTGTTTCCGGCTCATTATTCTCCGTTTTCTCATGCATTTTTGGATTTCGACTTGAACATATAAATTATAGATTTTCATAAAAGCTTTGTAACCAACAAGAATGGACTTATTTCGATGCCTAAGTGAAGGAATATGACAAGCAAAAAAGCAATATTTGAGCAATTTTTTTTAGGAAAATAGTGATTTTTTCTTTATTTTCGGATCATTTTTCTCCCTTTCTCGTGCATTTTTGGATTTCGACTTGAACATATAAATTATAGATTCTCAAATAAAGTGCTCACATTTGTAGACCCAACCACACAAATCCTCTCCATTATAACCTTGGGAATTCAACTGCTGAACACTTCGTAGGGACCTGGTAAGTGGATCCCCAACCCCCTGGTGCACACGGACCATGTAGATTTTCCCCATCCATTGAAGTTCCCGGATCATGAACCCCCGGTGGAACAGATTGATACGCGAAATGGCTGCCATCATCTTGTACAATTCTTCAATACTTCTCTCAGTTGTCTTTGCACTAGACTTTAACCCATCCACATCCTTCCTTAGTTCCACAAAACGCTTAACATCTGCCATGGTTCTGAGCCTCCGAATCCGAGGACCGATGACTCTGATACCAAATTGATGGCACATACGCAGAACTGAGGGCTGAAACCTTGAATCACCCCTAAAAATAAGCTCCTACAGACTACCTTTAGCTCAGAAAATAAGAGGAAGAATAAGACAACACCGTTGCTCACTTACGCGCATAGTTGTCAATGATGCACCATGGCGTAAGGCGCAAAGCGTGGCGCAAAGGTTCAATAAGGCTCGCGCCATTGTGAAATTTCTCTCTAAAATCACATTTTGGTCAAAATTAGAGTTTTTGGTCAATTTAATTAGACCAACCTAGTTAAACTTAGTAAAATTGAGGATAATTTCCAACGGTAAATACAACCCCACCTCAAATACATATATATATATATATATATATGTGTGTGTGTGTGTGTGTAATAGGCTATATGTTGTTGAAATGTTTAGGGGCATGTAAATACATATTTTTGTTTTTGCATAACTATTATCATTATATCTATATACTTAACTATATATTTATGCATATTAATTTATTTTTGTAATTAAGCTTCAATAAGGCGCTCGCCGCGCCGTGTGCCATGGAACCCTATGCTCCGCACAGCGCCATTCGCCATTCACATGCCTACGCGTGATGCATTTTCATTTCAACATTAATTGAGGTATTTATACAAGCTAACAGATATGAAAGAGAAATGATCCACTGAAACAAAATTTGCAATGGTGTAACTAATCTAGAACTAAATGCTGAACGTATTTAATAAAACCCTAATAAGGTGTTTAATCTAATTAACTGAACTTGCTAATTATAGAAGAAAGTGTTATTCCACTTATAAAAGTGCTCTTCAGCTGGTCCCGTTTTCTGTAAGCTGTAAATTGTGAAATTGCCCCTCCAATTAGTTGGTATTTGAAATACTTGGGTAAAAGTTGTTTCCTCTCTTTGATAAACGTTGTTTGATTGACTCCAGTATTGAGTATCCACTCTTCTTCTTCGGTGTGCATCACATGGAGTCACGGACAATATAATCGAATCTGCAGAAAAACGGTAATTTTATTTCTCGCTTGCGAAAATAATATCTTTTCTAACTGTAATGCTCCTGTAATCACCAGAAAAGTGAATTGAGATAGAAACTATACTTGTCAACATCCATTCCATTGCGTCCATTAGCAACAATGTCATACAAGAAACGCATTTCGTTGGAGCTCTACACCGGGAAATAGAAAAGATATTGTAATCAAATACAATAGAACCATGGATGTAGCATTCTCAGAGGCAATTATCATTTTCCTGAAAATAAAGAGAGAAGAAAAGAATTATAGAGTGAAAACTGCATGGTTCACATTATAACAGTATTGCACAGTTAACATCCATGCTCGTGCCGTATACATCAAACTGGCAAAATCATGGAAAGATGAAATTGAATGTTCAAATTTTATATTCTGAAAGTAACTCAAGTCCTTATCAAAATAAGTAATAAAAGATCTTTAATAGGATCTCATCGGAAGTGTAACGTTGTGAAACTTCTAACAAAATATGAAATTAATAATTAGGAATAAACCGACTAATGCACATATATAGAATATTTTAAATTGGATAATTAGCAATCACACATTCACTGTGTTATACCTTCTGCAATATCAATGTTACGTTCATCCACAATGTAGTCTATCATCTTGAGAGACATTTCTTCACGAGACATATATCATTCAGTACTTACTTTGTTAAGTAGTTAGCAAGTGATACAATCATGCATTCACAATTACACTCGAAGCACCAAAAAAAAAGACTGCAATTGACCAAACAAGAACCGATAGGTTTAGACGATTATATAGATGAATGAGTAACTAAACGTTAATTCTAGATGAATAAAATACAAAAACTATGTAATTGAACAAAAATTAAATATATAAATAACATAGCACTTTACGTAACTAAATTTAATGAGCAAAAAGATTTATGGAATCACCATCAGTTTGGCCAAATGCTCAAATTGAGAATGCACGGCCCCAGGATAGGCCAGAATTTGGCTCGAGTTTAAATCCATAAAACGAAATTTCAGGAGAAATCATTGACTTTATAAAATTCATACAAAATAGCAGTGCAGCTATAATTGATCTGATCTGTAGTTTGTAAATTTTTGTATCACGAGGGGGCTTTTGAAGAATTCGATATATCATAGGCGTATAATGTATTTATCTCCAAATAGAGATAAGTTGTTGTTCAAGCAGTTTTTAGACCGTCATACAGTTAACCGAAACACAATCTTGCACATGCACATGGACGACAAACCTTGGAAAAATAAGAAGTAGATATTCAGAATCCATGTCACAGTAGCAGAATAGAGAAACTAAACTTCATAATGTTTCGGGTCAAAAATCACAAATTCCTATGAACCGATTAATATACAAATGCTTTTAGCTAGATGGATCATAACCTCAACATTGATATTACTGAACAAAAATCAATTTTTTGGTAACTTCGCAGTTCGATCCTCGATCTCAATTGTTTTAATATACTCTGTTTTCGGGTGCCACGCAACCATATTTCGTAGCTGAATGGCATATTTCATACAGTACAAAATTCAAAACGGTCACCTAGCTGCTTCAAATCACGAAGTCAGCAATACATATGAGGAAGTGTCAAGAGAATTAATTACACAAAATTAGATACATATCGACATTCTTTTACTCGATAACATACCTCATCATCTATCACTCACATAGTTACTACCACCCTGCAAGTAATAGCAGAAAAGATGAGAAATATTTTCAATTCGGAAATAATAAGAACCAAACGAAAATGTTTGATAAAGCATCATTTTGTCTTTTTTTTTTACAATTTGTATCTCTATCTATCTATATCTATACTAACTAACTAACTATATATATATATATATATATATATATATATATATATATATACTATATTAAAAGTGTGGATCTCATGGTTGTTTGTTCTAATTGTGAATGGACTAAATCACCCTTATTAACATTAATATACTATCCATTAATCTATTAATTATAGAATGCTCCATCTTCCCTATTACATTTACTGCAGAAACTTAATGGTCAATCTGGTTTAATAATTTCTAATCACTCTCATTACTATCATCTTTTCAACTTCCCAAATATTTTTAAGCTCAATTTCTGCACTATAAATATAACTTTTACCTTTTCCCATTTTCGTGCACTTCAGGCTACAGATCTATATTATTTTTAAAAAGCTACATTATTTTCATGAAAAATTTATTGTCATGAAAAGTTACTATGGTTTAGAGTTGGTTAGACAGATTTGATGTGTATTTTCAGTTTGTATAATCAAATTACGGTACCAAAAATGGGAACTCATTTGTGTTGAATACCTGGAGTGAAACTTACATAGAGGGTTGCATGTTGAATTTGTCATTTTTGTTATGCAGGTACAATAGAGACGACTTGGTCGAATGTTAGATAATTTTACGATGAGTTATTTCCTTGCATTTTAGTTTGAATTTTGCAAAATAATATGTTCAGATTTGATAAGGATATATAGGTTGTTCAGTAATGAATATTCTTTTTACTGGATTAATTCCACAAATTATAGAATTATATTGCTCTTTTGGCAAATAATCTCTAACGCTCAATTCACTAATTAATAGTTCATTTAGTCCATATTCATGGCTTGGATTGGCTTGGACGAGGTGCTCAAGACGTTACTGATAACTTGCAGTGGGGATCCAGAAGAACCGATTAGAGTGGATTGGATGAGGAAGTGGTGTCGTGGGATTTTAAATGGACTTTAAATGAGCTCTAATACATGTTATTAATTTTAGACTATTCAGATTTTTTGAGGTTGAAAAGTGCGGTTATGTTTGGTTATGTTTTGGGATGGTATTTTGGTAGTAATTATTGGTGAGAAATTTATGGAGACACGTGCATGTTTGATGAGAGTGTGTTTGGTTTTATTTTGGGTGTGTTTTTTTGGTGAGATAATATCTATGTTGCACAGACACTGACACGTAGACACGGACACTGCACGACACGGACACGGGACACGTCAATTCTTAAAAAATTAGGACACGGATACGGCTCAGACACGTCTGCCCATATTTATATTTATATATATATATATATATATATAATATGTTATAAACTTATGAGTAATTGAACACCTATTAGACAATAATCAATAATTCAACAACTTATTAATAACAAACTATATTTATATATATTCACTATTTGTATATGAGCAACCTATTTTTACACAAAATAATAACTTATTAATGACAATGCTTCTGTAAATTATAAAACTTCATCTATATATAATTACATATATATATAAATACATTTATATTAAAAATATAAAACAAATGCAAAAAATCAGCCCGAAGTGTCCGAGCTGTGTCCGAGTTTTATTTAGTTATTTTTAATTCTGGACACACCATTGCCGTGTCCGGACCGTGTCCGTGTCCGACGTGTGCCGGACACTGCACAAGGTGATTTTTACGCGTGTCCGTGCATCATAGGATAATATTTGGTTTTGTTTCCAGAGGGAACAAAAGTTACTGTAGCAGTCAAATCATGAAACTTTTGTCTGTTAGAGAGGAGAGAGAAGAGAGAGAGCACATAGAGAGGAGTGTAGGGACAAAGTAGGTGTAGAAAAATATAAAATTATTATTATGTTTTTTTTTTACCAAAAAAGTAGTGTATTTTTGACCAAATATTTTGTGAACCAAACATGATTTGGTGAGAATTTTGGACCAAATATGATATATATGAAAACATAACCAAACATTGCCGCAATATTTGGGATCATCTCTTTTATTTTCCATAAAATTGAAGGAAGATTGGGTCAATTCATTATTGTTCGGTAAATTTGTCGAAATGTGGAGGATGTTATATGTAGTTAAATGTAGTGTAAAAGATTTTACGTTGTATTACTGACCTTGAAAATGAAGTTATTAGTTGCAAGCCCATGAACAAACTACAAAGATCATTTGATTTGAAAATAAAGAAAAGAAATAATTATAATATAGTATAAAATAGTATAACAAGTATTAAATATTTGGCGGCTTTATACTATCATAAAGATAAAAAAAAAAACATTGATAAAATTAATAGATCAAAATGTTCAATAGTTTTACACCGTATTGCTGCAAGACATTCGGTTTCAACAGAATGACTTCGTTCTAATACCAAGTTCATGGTGGGTTTAATCTTGTTTTTTATTTTTTTGATACATGTGTGATTCTTCGTAAAGATTAATTAATATTTGTTTATTGGAAATAACTATTACATGCAATTTATTTATTTAATTTAGTATGAAATTGTTGAACATGTGCGACGCACATGGATTTTACTAGGGGTGTACATAAACCTGCACAACCTGCTCAAACCGACCCGAACCGCCCGAAAGCCGCCGGTTTGAATTATTAAAAAATTGTGATGGGTTGAAAAAATTGCAACCCGCCATTTTCGGGTCGGGTGGTGAGTTTAATAATTGTAACCCGCCACCCGATCGCTAATTGTATATGTCATAAGTCTGTGTATATATATGCACACACTAATAAGATTAACTCTAAACTCTTAAAACTATATATGCATATATATAAACTCTAATAAGAGTAGTTTTATTCATATTTATGTAAAACACTTTATTTTTTATTTGAGTAAACAAGAACAATTGTTTTTACTTGATTTAAACGAAGATGTAGATATATATTTTGATAAGAAACTTATAAAATAATTTTATTTTATTAATATTTTAGAGTCTACAATTCATGATAAATATGATTTTTATTTAATAACACCACTTACTTTTGTATTTCTCACAACTCAATTTTTTTTAATTAAATGTACAAGTATGTTATTTAGTTTTTTACTTACTAGTTGAAACTAAAAGTAAATAATTATTATTTGATAACCCGCCAAACCGCCCGCTAAATACATTAAACCCGACCAACCCTAACCGCTCGGTTTGAAAAGATAATTATGCGGTTTCGGTTTGATATTTTGTCAACCCGCATATATCGGGTCGGATTGAATTTTTTCCATAAAACCGCCCGAACCTGACCGCGTACACCCCTAGATTTTACTAGTTTAATCAAATTTTAAAAGATTTAAGCCCACCTCTGAAATTGATAACAGCAACTAGAGGTGGCAATTGGGTGGGTCGGGTCGGGTTTGCGTTGGGTCCAATTCGGGTCGGGCCCAACTGGGTCCTATACAAAAAAAATTGTATGAAAGTTAGACTCATAATGGACCCACACAAGGACCCAAAGTAGACCCAATGAGGACCCAGTTAGGACCCAATAAGGACCTAACATAGACCCAAAATTGGATTAGAATATGGTTTAAACAAGTTTAGTCAAACACTCTTTTTCTACACACTGCACACTTTTTACACACACTAGGCATATTTACACATACACAACATACTTTTACACACACAATACATTTTTACACACATAACATATATTTTACACACGCTATACACTTTTTACACACACTACACACATTTACATATACACAACGCACAACACATTTTTACACACACTGCATATTTTTTACACATTTTTACATACACAACACACTTTTACACACACTGCATATTGTTTACACACATTTACACACACTACACACATTTTCACACACAATGCACATTTTTACACACCTTACACACTTTTTTCACACACAATGCATATTTTTTACACACACATTCACACACAATGCAAATTTTTTACACACACTACACGCATTTTCACACACAATGCATATTTTTTACACACACCACACACTTTTTACACACACTATACATATTTTCACACACAATGCACACTTTTTACACACACTACATACATTTTCACACACAATGCACACTTTTTACACACACTACACACTTTTTCACACACAATTCACATTTTATACACACACTACACACTTTTTACACACACTACACATATTTTCACACACAATCCATACTTTTTACACACACTACACTCTTTTTACATACACTACACACTTTTCACACACACTACACACTTTTTACACACACTATACACTTTTACACACACTACACACTTTTTCACACACAATGCACACTTTATACACACACTACACACTTTTTACACACACTATACACTTTTACACACACTACACACTTTTTCACACACAATGCACACTTTATACACACACTACACACTTTTTACACACACTACACACATTTTCACACACAATGCATACTTTTTACACACACTACACATTTTTTACACACACTACACATTTCACACACAATGTACAATTTTTACACACACTACATACATTTTCACACACAATGCACACTTTTTACATACACTACACACTTTTTCACACACAATGCACACTTTATACACACACTACATGCTTTTTACACACACTACACATATTTTCACACACAATCCATACTTTTTACACACACTACTCTTTTTACACACACTACACACTTTTCACACGCACTACACACATTTTCACACACTACACACTTTTCACACGCACTACACACATTTTCACACACAATGCACACTTTTTACACACATTACACACTTTTTCACACACAATGCACATTTTTTACACACACTACACACATTTTCACACACTATGCACATTTTTTACACACACTACACATATTTTCACACACAATACATACTTTTTACACACACTACACACTTTTTACACACACTACCCATTTTCACACACAATGCACACTGTTTACACACACTACATACATTTTCACACACAATGAACACTTTTTACACACACTACACACCTTTTCACACACAATGCACATTTTATACACACACTACACACTTTTTACACACACTACACATATTTTCACACACAATCCATATTTTTTACACACACTACACTCTTTTTACACTCACTACACATTTTTCACACACACTATACCTTTTTACACACACTACAAACTTTTTTACACACAATGCACACTTTTTACACACACTACACACATTTTCACACACAATGCACACTCTTTACATACACTACACACTTTTTATACACACTAGACATATTTTCACACACTACACACATTTTCACACACAATGCACACTCTTTACATACACTACACACTTTTTATACACACTAGACATATTTTCACACACTATACATACTTTACACACTACACACACATCACACATTTTACACTCACTACACACATTTTCACGCACGACACATATTTTACATACATTTTCACACACTATACATATTTCACACACATTTTCACACACATTACATATTTTACACACATTTTCACACACAATACATATTTTACACACCACATATTTTCACACACTACACATATTTTCACACACTACACACATTTTAACACACTACACATATTTTCACACACTACACACATTTACACAATTTACACATTTTCACACACTACACATATTTTCACACATTTTACACACTTCATACATTTTCACACACATCACATATTTTACACACTCTACACATTTTTTCACACACTACACATATTTTCACACATTTTACACACTTCATACATTTTCACACACATCACATATTTTACACACTCTACACATTTTTTCACACACTACACACATATATGTAGTGTGTGAAAATGTGTGGTGTATATGGAAATATGTGGTGTGTGAGTAAAATATGTGGTGTGTAATTTGTGTGAAAATGTCATCTGTGTGTGAAAATATGTTAATGTGTATAAAATATGTGTAGTATGTGAAAATATGTGTAGTGTGTGAAAATGTGTATAGTGTGTGTAAATATCAGTGTTTTAAAAGGCGAAGGCACGGGGCGGGCCATTTTATGTCCCACAAGGTGGGGCGCAAGCCCCGAGACACGAGACGTACGCCCCGCGAATTTTGCTTTTTTAGTATTAAAAAATATAATATAATGTTAAGAATTAATTTAAATTAGCGAAAAATTATAAAATTGAAGGATAGAATTAAGTAAAAAAAATAAGATAGAGAAAGTTAAAAAATAATAATATATTAAACCATGCAAACTAAAAGTCCAAGCTCAACTCGTGCAGAAAACAATCAAGATAGACAAATAATTGTTTCAAATTCTAGTGTTACGCAAAATAAAGATTTAAAATAATAGTTAACGAACACTAATTTACTCAATCACTATCAAAAGTCTCATCATTAAGATCATTATCTTCATCTTCGGCTCTCAATACTCGAGCATTAAGTTGCGTTGCTCTTGCAGCTTATTGTTTTTTAATGTTTGATTTAATTGAATAAGTGGGCATGAGTTTTTACTAAAAGAATAAAATGTGCAAAAAGTTTAAGTGGGTTTTAGATTGAAAATTGGAAAAACAATCAATTTATGCCTAAAATCATACCGTATGAACATGAAACACATTGGGCGTATGCCCAAAGACTGGGTGCATTTTCGCCCGGGGCGTATGCCCCAATTGATTGGGCATACGCCCATGAGGGGTTACGCCCCCCTCATATTGCCCCAGGCGTTTTAGCAACGCCCTGCCCCGTGCGTACGCCTCGGGCGCGCCCCAAGACTGCCTTTTAAAACACTGGTAAATATGTGTAGTGTGTGTAAAAAGTGTGTAGTGTATGTGTAAATGTGTTCAAGTGTTTGTGTAAATTGTGTGTTGAGGGTGTATTAAATTTCAAACTAAGTTAGACCCAATTTGGATCCAGTTTGGACCCATATTGGGCACAACTTAAGACCCAATTGGACCCAAAAATAAGTGAGAACCAACCCAATTGAAATTATAAAGAAAAAACTTAGAACCCAACCCAACTAAAACCTAGGTGGGTTGGGTTTGAAATATATCTTTGGACCCAAATTGCCACCCCTAATTGCAGCGTAGACCACAAGCCCTGGAGTCGCGGACAATGTAATCGAATCTGCATAAAAACTGTAATTAATTTCTCGCTTCCCAGAAATAATATCTTTTCTAATTGTGCTGTAATCGTGAAGGCAGTGAAATGAGATAGAAAATATACTTGTCAACATCAATTCCGTTGCGTCCATTAGCAACAATGTCATACAAGAAACGCTTGTCTTTGGAGCTCTACATGGTGAAAAAGAAATTAAATTGTAATCAAATCCAATAGAAGAATAATAAAGTTGATTTCAGCCAAGCGAAATCACTTATATAATAACAAAAACATTACACTCCACCACTTACTTTTGATGTAGCATTCCTGAAAGTAAAGAGAAAAGAAAAGTAATTATAGAGAGGAAAATTTCATAGTTCACATTATACCACTACAGATTATCGTCCCAAAATACAGGACCAAACAAGAACTAACAGATTTAGTCGGTTACATAGACGAATGAAATACTAAACTAACTAACACAATGTTACGTTTAGTTTAATAAATTACAAAAACTATGTACTTGAACATTATTTAAATATAACGTATCAATTTAAGTAACTAAATTTAATGAGGAAAAAGATTTATGGAATCACCATTTCAGTCCACCGCGAGCCTGAGAATAAATTCACGCTCAAACGTGTGGCTGAATGGCTAATGGCCCAAGACCCAAATCATGCAGCAGACATATATATATATAGTAGCTTCACACATTTATTCGATTCTCAAACTTCAATTACTCCAGCATTTATTCAGACGTCCTCATGCATGCTCTTAAGTAGAGGGAGCATGCATGTTAGGAATATAACAGCTCAAATACATAAACAAGTGAACATTATTAAAAGAATTTGAATTACCGAAAGAGTATAAGATATTGGAATATGATCGAACATAACAAAATATGTAACTTCTTTTTACCAGAGACAAAAATTCATCTCAAATGACTTGGTTTCTTTCTCTAAAATCGATCATTAAGTGCACAATTGTACTAACGTATACTAAGAAATATAACCGAGTTTCATAGTTGAGGAGAATGTCAAGTTTTACTATTACTACGATGATAACGACAAAATAACTAAAAAGCTAGTCTCGTACTTCGAGGCAGACCATCTTAATCATCAATGAAAAGTGAAACAAAATACAATATTTGCACACATGAGAAAAATTAGAAAACTAATAGTAAAAAACAATTGTCATTCACATCTTTCTTCGAAGCATTCGCAATAGAGAAATCTTCGATTGAAACCTTGAAACTGGGGATGGCAAATCCAACGACGTAAAGATGAGCATCTTCAAACCTTCCAGAACCGCCTTCAAGGCCAAGTCTCCCGTTATGATTTTGAAGACCAAAGTGTTATACACGTTCTCATGTTGCATCCGGGGGAAGAAGTATATTCAGATATTGTCATCCGAAGGTCCCGATTTCCCAAAATGCATTGGTCACATCGATGACTTGGCGACCATCTCCAACCACAACACCGATGCAAATTGGATAGCCTCGGTATAAATGTTTTTGCACGCCTTGGTTGATAGTACTGAAAACTCGATGTCCGTGGACCTGACGACGGTCTTGGTGCCGGTGCAGACATAGAAACTTTTGTCCCATATTGACCTAATGAGAGGCTCCGCGTGTGCATGTTGTGATGGATACGAGGATGACTAATGGGTATTTGCATATTCTATTTCCTAATTTTCTTCTGTGACATGATTATCTTTTTTCTTCTTATTTTCAGCCGCTTTTGTTATTCTTGGATAATGATCTTTCCAAATTTATCTGTATCCTGATTTTCTACATCATGTCACGACCTAATCATTTTCAAGACCTCTCCCCATAAATGATGAGGTTCTAAAATATCCCACCATCTATATTTCCATGTATTTATAGTAATGTAGGACTGTAGTAGAAATTTTCTAGAAAGTGGGTAGAGAATGATAGAATTATTCTAGAAAGGTCTCTATAACATATCTAGAATTATCATAGTAAATATCTAGAATAGAAAATGTATATTATGTACCGATTTAAAAGAAGTCAACAAAGGAGGAAGAAAAACATAAAAGCTAGCCAGCTGTCACGAATGTAGTAGAACTTACTCTCGTAGTAACACCTCGTGCGGTCTTAGCTCATCGCCGCGCCTCCTGCAAGGACTGCTAAGTCAGCCTTGACCAAAATCGTGCTCGTGTGCTCGGCATGTTAAGCAAAGAACTCAAAAGTAGAGAGGAAAGTGTTTAGAATGCTCAAAGAACTTTTATTGCTCTCAGTTGTTGGATGATTTACAAATGAAGTCTAGCCCCCTATTTATACTACTCCATTTGAGAATGGATGGTTGAGATCGCTTTAATCTAATGGCTACAATTTCTAGATCTGGAGAAATCTAGTCTAAGATATTTACAATGATTTTTCTACGTACATTCTAGAATACTCCTACATTTCTCTACACACCTTCGAGCAATGTACTAGAAACTTTCCTACACTACTATAAATACATGGAAAGTGTAAAGAGTAGACCTTTTGGAACCTCCAAAGGGTGATGGGCGGATTTGCTTGGCTGGGACGTGACATCTTCCCCCACTTATTCAGCGACGCCCTCGGCCTTGTATTGTTGAAGGCGATCTTGGAACTACCACAAGTCATCTTGCGATTCCCACATTACCTCCGACTCGGGTAGCCCCCTCCATTTGATAAAGTAATGTGTCGTCAGCTTGAATCCTCAACGCTCTTCAACCTCTTTATCAAAAGACTTAGTCATCACGGGAGGTGCTCGGTGCGATTCTCCTCAGCTTGGATCTTCCTCGTCCCCTTGGCACGGCCTTAGCATGCTCACATGAAAGATCGGATGAATCTTCAAAGTTCTAGGAAGGTCGAATCAGTATGAAACTTTTCCAACCTTGGTGACCATCGAATATGGCCCCTTGTACTTTAGCACCAACCCCTTATGCATGCCCCCAAAATGCCTTGAATTGTTGCGGGAGTAGCTTGATTAACACCTTATCGCCAATGTTGAACTCCAAGTGTCGTCTCTTAGCATTGGCCAATTTCTTCACACGCCGTCGGGCCTTCTCCAATAAAGATTTGGCTAAGTTGGAATGCTTTGCCCATGACTTTGCCATCTTTGCCACTCCGGGACACCTCACACTATTGAAAGATATAGATAAGGTATGGGGTATGAGTGGTTGTTGCCCCGTCCCTAGCTCAAAAGGGCTCTTCCTCGTGGCCTCGCTCCTTTGCAAATTATAAGAGAATTGTGCCACGTTAAGAAGTCTCGCCCAATCGTGTTCATTGGCACTCATGAAGTGCCGAAGATAACACTCCAACAAGGCATTCACCCTTTCAATTTGGTCATCGATTTGCAGGTGAAAGCTTGTGGAGAAGCACAACTCTGAACCCAAGAGCTTGAAAAGCTCCGTCCATAGTCGCCCCGTGAAGCGGGGGTCCCGATCACTTACTATGCTTTTGGGCAGCCCTCAATAGATCACGACTTTTTTAAAAAATGCCCTTGCTGGGTCCTCAGCTGTGCAATCCCTCGTGCAAGCAATGAAACTCCCATACTTAGAGATTCGGTCTATCACTACCATAATAGACTCGAACCCTTGAATTTTGGAAAGGCACTAATTAAGTCCATTGAAATGGACTCCCACGGTCAGTCAAGGACGGGTAAAGGATCCAGTAGACCCATCGATTACTGGTTTATTATTTTATCTTTTTAGCACACAAGACAAGTCCTCACGTAAAGCTCTACGCCATCTTTCATTTGTGGCCAAAAGTACACCGTCACCAATAGCGCCATCGTCCTCTTTTGGCCCAGATGTCCTGCCCATTTGGTGTTGTGACACTCCCGAATCAGATCCCTCCATAGGTAACCCCACTTCGGAGCATATAACCGCCATCCTTCGGTGTAGAGTAGGCCATCTTCTACCCAAAATTGTCAAGTCTTGCCCTCCTCGGCCAGCCGCCTCAACTCCTTAGCCATCGGTCGTGCTCTAAGCATTCCTTGATCAACTCATTGATATTAGCTTTTTCTAAGGTCTCCGCTGCAAGTTTCGCCTTCCGACTCAACGCATCGGCCACTACATTCTCCTTTCCGAGCTTGTACTCCAAACCGTAGTCGAACTCCGCCAAGAAATCTTGCCATCGTGCTTGCTTTGGGAAGAGTTTCTTCTACGTTTGGAAGTAGCTCGTGGCTATGTTGTCAAACTTGACCACGAACCATGAACTCCACAAATCATGAAGCCATATCCTAAGGCAGTGGATGATGTTGATGGTCGTCATCTCCATCTCTTGAACCGTGTAGCACCGCTCCATCTCGTTGAGCTTCCGGCTCTCAAATGCAATTGGATGTCCCCTCCTGCATCAACACTCCTCCAATGGCAAAGTCAGAGGCATCCGTGTATAACTCGAACACCTGTTCAAAGTTGGGTAAGGCAAGGACCAGCTCGTTGCTTACCGCTACCTTCAAATCCTTGAAACCACCTTAACACACCTCAGACCATACCCATGACTTGTTCTTCTTGAGTAGGTCCGTTAACGGGGCTGCTCCCGACGAGTATCCACTGATGAAGCGTCAGTAGTAGTTCACCAAGCCAAGGAACGATCTCAGCTCCATGGCCTTGGTTGGCGACTTCCATTCCAACAATCTCCCGAACCTTGGCTTTATCCATCTGAAGCCTATCATGCCCAATGACGTGCCCCGAAAATGGCACCTCCTCCTTTGCAAACGAGCACTTCTCCTTCTTGACATATAGCTCTTTCTCCTACAAGACTTAGAACAAGGTGCATAGATGGTCGACATGTTCCGTTATTGAGTTGTTGTACACGATGTCGTCAAGATAGAACACTACGAACCAATCTAAGTAAGGGTGGAAGATCTTGTTCATAAGGATGCAAAACGTTGTTGAGCCATTGGTTAGTCCGAATGGCATGATTAATCACTCAAAAGAACCATATATTCTAACGCACGCCATCTTAGGCTCATTCCCCTCCGCAATTTGGACTTGGTAGTAACCTTTCTGCAAGTCCATCATTGTGTATATCTTAGCATGGCGAAGTCTATCAAAAAGGTCAGCAATTAAAGGAATTGGATAATTATTTTTCACCGTTACCTTGTTAAGCATCCAATAGTCCACACACATCCGAAGCGACCTGTCATGCTTCTTTTGGAACAACATCGGTGCGCTAATGGGGCCTTTGAAGGCCGGATCATGCCTTCGTCCAGAAAGTCCTTGAGTTACTTCCTAAGTTCAACTCCGTTGGGGACATGCGAAAGGGTGCCATTGAGGGTGGTTTGGCACCCGGCTCCAACTCAATAGCTTGATCCACCTCTCTCCTAGGTGGAAGCCTCGCCGGTAGTTATGGTAGCATCACGTCTTGGTTCTCTTCCAAGACTTGCTTGATCACGGCACCTCTTGTTGTTGCACGTCATCAAGGCCTTCCTCCTTCAACGTGGCTAAAAATGCCGGCTCATCTTTTTTCACGCCTTTAGCCATTTGCATGGTCAAAAGTTGTTTGCGTTCCCCGTCCTTTTTCGGTGCGCACACCGTGTAAACTATGCAAGTACAGCCTGTTCCTAAAATGCACATCGAATCAAAAGAAAGCATCTGGATAGAGATTACCTTTCGAAGAAACTCCATGCCCAGCTCCACTTTACAATAATCCATCGGTGCCATCGAAAAGTCCACTCGGCCTATCCAAGTGCCTAATCCCATCTTGATACCCCGTGTCGTTCCATAAAGGGGTCGGGCATTGGCGTTCACCATCTTTAGCCAACCCTCGCCCCATGTGACTTGGAGTCCCAACCTCTTGGCCTCCTCCTCCATCATGAAGTTATGTATCATGCCCGTGTCTACCATCGCTTTGGTTAACCTCCCATTTATGCGTGCCTCGACATACATTAGCCTCTTGCTTGATGTAGCCGGCACCGTTGTGCATTGAGGAGTTGGAGAGACCCAATTTAGTTTGTGCCCACCTTCGTGTTCGAAGGTGTCTCCTTCTCCTTGATCAACGTCCCCAATATTGGGCGACATACATTAGCCTCTTGCTTGATGTAGCCGGCACCACTGTGCATTGAGGAGTTGGAGAGACCCGATTTAGGTTGTGCCCGCCTTCGTGTTCGAAGGTGCCTCCTTCTCCTTGATCAACATCCCCAATATTGGGCACTCTTTGATGGTGTGCGGTCCCTTGAACAAGTAGCACCCGGTGGGAACAAATTCTTGCTTCTTGGCCTCATAATGCTTTCATCTGACAGAGTCCCCGAGCCACCCGCCTTAGGCAACGCATTGTTGTAGTGGTGATTGTCCCACTTATCTCCCCCACCTTTGCCCGAGTTCCCTCCTTTATCCTTGTTGTTTTTTGTGAAGGAATCATGCCCACATTGGAACTCGGTTAAAGACTCTGCTTCCGCGATCGCTTCATCTACCGAATGGACCCCTCAGCGTTGCAACTCTTGCTTCGCCCAATTTTACAACCCATCCAGGAAGTAGAAGAGCAAGTCGTCATCGCCCTTGTTTGGAATTTGAAGAGTAAGTGTCGTAAACTCCTTCACATAGTCTCGGATTTTGACATATGCTTCAACTCCCTCAATTTCTTTCGAGCCTCAAACATGACATTCTCAGGATAGAAGTGTCGCTTAAGCTCCTTCTTAAAATCCTCCTAAGTATCAATCTTGTACAAGCCTTTCTCGATGTCAGGGTGTTTTCTCCTCCACCACAAAGCTACAATGTCGGAGAGGTAGAGAGTGGCAGTCCTCACCTTCATTGCCTCATCGGTCAAGTTAAGTCCCACAAGTATTGCTCGATTTGCCACAAGAAGTCTCAATTTCCTTGCCATCTCGTTGGACCGCAAATGCCTTTGGCTTTGGTGTCTCCACCTGTGGAGCCACCATGAATGGATTGCCTCCACCATTGGCAACGGCCTTCTTGCACAAGGCCCAATCATTCCGTATCTCCTCCACGGTAGCTTGTAATGCCCTCATGGCGTCCTCAAGCTTAGTAAGTCATTCATCCTGAACATGCTAGTAAGGCAAGCTTGAACGTCTGCCTTGACAGTCTCAAATTCCTCAAGAATATGACCCTCCAACATCCCGACGGTGTGCTCAATATGGTCGAACCGCTCGCCCATCTCCGTGATAGTGATATCCAAATCCCAAGTCTCCCGAGGTAGTCAAACTTGGTCCCTCTTCTTCTTCGTGTTCCCAACCAACACGCTCATCAGTAACTCCCGACTAGTTGTTTGCCATTTGTTTGCCATCTCCCAGATTCTTGCAACACGAAGCATAGATGCCCAGCTGGGCTTTGATACCACCTGTCACGGACTTACTCTCGTAGTAATTCCTTGTGCGGCACTTAGCTCGTCACCCTGCCTCCAAAAAAGATTGCTAAGTCAGCCTTGACCAAAATCGTGCTCGTGTGCTTGGATAATGGGTATTTCCAGGATTAAGTTTACCCTGATTTTCTTCAGTCAGAGCAGCCTTAAATCTTCTCAAAGGCGTCTCATTTCTTTTTGGATAATGGATATTTCGAAGATTAAGTTTTTGTTTTTACTGATTTTCTTCAGTCGAAGGAGCACCTATTAATCTTCTTGCATGTATCTTATTCTTTCTTATTCTTTGTCAAAAGCTTGGTCATTAGAAACGGTTTTTGGCTTTATCTTCAGACGGATACCACAGACTTCAATGGTATACCTGAACTTTTGGTATTTGTCATCACAAACCCAAATCACATCCTTTTTAGTTTTGGGTGGAATCACATGATCCATGCAATAGCGATGAATTGAATAGTTGTGGCGACTTCTAGATTGAACTAAGGAAGACCGGATTTTCTTCACCGCCGCAGACGACAAACGCCACCTTCTCCATTGTTATAGACTAAGAAGAAACGTCAAGAAGATACTATCAATATTGAAAGATAAAAGACCCAACACTTTATTGAGAGAATAGAACTACAAAGATACAACTCAGTGACTATTCTCAAAGAAAAAGAATTGCAACTCGATGAAAGACTCTGGCCGAAGGAAAAATATAAGTGCCTATTATGAACATCAAGAAAGAAAGTGGAGTAAGAAATGGCAGGAAGAAGGAAAAATGTGTGCTTTTACTGCGTATTACAAATAATAATAATATGTAAATATTACAAATCAACTTACAAAAACTTAGTCAACTATGAATTGACCCCAAATAACTGGGCTTATAGATGGAAGCAGGCCTATTGGACATGCTGGGCCAAGAAAAAAGTTGTACGAACAAAAGGTTGTGAGCCAAATATTGTGGGCAAATATCTTCAATGTGGCCCAATATCATCAACACTCAAGCTATGTTTGGGTTTGTTTCTAGCTCCATTTTAGCGCTAACATTCTTGTCTGCTAGTGTTTATTTTTAACATTTTGGACCCAACATCCAAAAATGGGGCAAAATAAAACCCAAGATCCAATCCCTTCCCAACCCATCATTAAGGGGTGGGCATTCGTATTGGATTTTCAGTTTCGAGTTTCGGGCTGTGAAATGTAAAATGGCATCCGAACCAATTTAGTTGAATATCCGTTTATTCTGGTACAATCGGGTTTGGGTACCCATTCAGTTCAGGTTCAGGTTCAAGTTCTTGTACCCGTTCGACCAATATTCTTGAAAAATGGAAGCCCATTTTTCTTTTTCTTTTTTTTATTTTTTAGGTCTACATAAATAGAGGCCATAAAAACTCAAAAAATGTAATTTTGAGCCTCTATATGATATTTCTTGGGTTGAACATATCAATATAGAAAGTTGCCCGCTATTAAATCAACGAATGCTGGAAAGATGGATTTTTTTTATTCGGGCACCTGAGTTACTCGAAAGTGTATAAAAATAACAATTGAATCCGAACTGAATGGTGATACTCGATTTTTGAATAGGCAAAATTCAATTTTTAACCCGATCTACCCGATCCAATTAGTTTGAACCAATCGATTCATTTTGGAAACCAAATAACCCGATCCAAAAGCCTACTTTTCATTCCCCCCCCCCCCCCCCGGTCCTTCTCTGAGATATCCATCTTCAATCATCTTTCTGTAAAATCCCAACAATTTTGTTTTTTACAGTGTAATGGATGTGGCGGTAATTGGTAAATGAGAGGCTTTAATCTCAACCGTATGGTCAAAAGAATTAGGAGAAAGAATATCTGCTGGTTCAAGAGTTCGATTAAGAAGAGAAGATCTTAATTAAACAACGTTGTAGGGAATGCCAAGTAAAACCTAAAACGACATCGTACGCATGGAATTAGTCATCAGCCGTACAAGTGTACTTACCAGATTAGGCCCAAAAATATTATCGTTGAGAGTGGTCCCAGTCTAACAACTTTTGCCTCTTGTATAATCATTTTTATATTAGATCTTTAGATAGATTTTAGGGGCATTTATTAGATACTTTGTAATATATTGAGTATAATATGCACCGTAGAGGGCAAGTAATGAAATAGCTCTAACTTTTTTCTCAAAATTCTCAAGCTATGTTTGTTTGTGTTTCCATAGCTACATTTTCATTTTTATTCTCACCTGAAAATGAAAATACACAATTTACACCGTTCTCAACTGAAAATACACTAATTTTTATTTTCACTTTCACACTTTTCAATACTTACTTTTTACTTTACCAATACACACTCAACCTTTTTTCCCCCTCACATCTCCTTCTAAAAATTCATATTTCGGCAGCAATTGTGGTGCTATAATGAAATAATATACATAGTATTAATCTTCACATACTTGTGCACATTTTAAGATCCATTTTGAGTATTTTTAGTGTTTTTTTTTTGGGCCAATTAATGTTATTTTTACTTAATAATATATTTAATCAATATAACATTATTTATTATTTTGTATATACTATATACATGATCATTACTTTTAACTAACTCATTCATAGGATTAACCGTCATAGGCTTGTGCAAATTTTAAGACACCTTTTGAGTATTTTTAGTGCTTTTTTTTTGGTCAATTTTTATCATTTTTACTCAGAAGTTTATTTAATCAATATAATATTATTTATTATTTTCTCAATACAATATACATAATCGTTACTTTTAACTAATTCAATCTTTCCACACATCATCAAATCATCAGTTTCAACAATTTACAGAAATACAACCTAATACAATCATAAATCACACATTTTCCAATTGGGCTTGAAATAAAATGGGCCCTAACAACATGATGCTAATTGATGATAATTGAAAATTACAAGAAAGATCCAGACAGAAGCCCAATATAGAAGTTCGTGATATAAGGAAGAAAGAAGTATATTGATTAAGCTCATGGATAGCATAAGAAGATAGCTGAGAGGAAGATAGCTGGTTGCTAGAATGTGGCCATAAATATTATTTTCTACAATTGGCCCAGAAGAATTGGGCCTCAAGGACCTAGGATGGGCTTATGGTCTAGCTAATGGGAATACTAGAGGGAAAGAGATAGCAAGGCTAGAGGCCTCATAGTGGGGCTGATGAGAAAATGGGAGTAAATCAAGTCAAATAAATAATCAACCTACATCCGAAAAATCCAATTTAATTGACTTCAATTTTAAATTAAACTAAATTTAATAAAAAAATTACCATAATCATTTAAAAACCATTTTTAATTAAAAAAACTCTAGTTTTAAATTAAAGTCCAACTTTAAAAAACTTAAGAGTTTATAATGAAATCCAATATTCAGTAAAATTCTAATTTATGCATTATAATCAGTAAAATTCTAATTTATGCATTATAATCTAATTTTAACCAAAATCTAAAATACATCATATTTTATTTTTACACGGATCACCCATGGCCGGGTCAATTTAACATGTGTGTGAAAAAAAACATGTGCAGGCCCTCTGTGCGGCGTATGTGCACAACAACCCATGCACGAGCGCATGCGCAAGTCTGTGCACATCAGACCTAATTTGGGTGTGCGCAATCACGCGCATGCTACCTGTGGGTCCGATCGTTCTTGCTACTAAAGATGTGAGAATATTTACTAAACAATAAATCTCAGCACATGAGTGGATCATGAAATTGGGCTAAGGGTTAGTCGATTTTCTAGAGAGAGAGAGAACGTAAATTATTGCTTTATTTTTCTGCATGTAGGCGTGTTACACTATGTGAAATTATGTGTGTTGTATTTTCTTCAACACACATAATTATAGGCAAAAAATCCTAAACCTAATGGAATTATATTCCTGATAGAAATGTATCTATAAGATATATTACTTACATAATAAATCTATATTAGGTAGAATTCAAATCTTGGTCAATATAGGATAAGGGAAGAATTCCAAGTCAAACTCTTTTCTTCCTTATCCAAAAATTGACTTTCTTGATTCTCCTAAATCAAGATTTGGAGATAAAGTAAATTCCTTCTCATTTCACACGTCTAAATCCATCCCATGTATTTCTTGGAGACCAAGAATTTGATTATACTTTTTTTAATTCTTGTTTTCCAAGTTATTTAATTATTGAATTTAACCAATTAATAGGTCCAACATTAACTAATTATCCCAATTTATTTATTTATTTAATCAAGCCTAACCCATTAAATAAATTATTTGGACTCATCAAGGTCCATTAATTAATTAATCTTACATGATTAATTAAATAGTCTAATTAATTAATCTGCATTAATTAATTGATAGTCTGCCACGAATAACTTGATAACTGCCAGAAAATATCCTAACTGTTGGATTGCTAGAGTAAGGAGTTGTTGGGAATCGTTAGATCAAGGGTTAAAAAGGGGAAAATTGCTAAATCGAACGACGGCGTTTTGGGCAAAAGATTGATTGGGGATTTTGCTAAGTCAGCGGTGCAATTAGGACTTTGGAGGGACCACAGACACGTGGTGATTGGAGGACGGCTGACAGCTAAGGAATTGCCAAGGACTACAAGAGCGCATGTACTAGGATCATTTTGCACTTTTACGTTGTCTTTTTTCTTTTATTTCAAACTAGTTGTAGTCTCACACTTGATGCATGTGCTTTATTATATAAAAATTACAACAACTAATTCACTTTTATTTTATAATATAAAAATTTCTCAATAACATATATTTTGCTGGAAATTATGAATACATATGATTTTATGTTAATTATTACAAGTAGTTAAAAATTAGTACAAAAGAAAGATTCTCATGAATTGTAGTTCCAACTTTTGGGGATAAATACCCACCTTAGTAATTCAATTAAAGGCAATTAATGAAAATACTCTTTGCCTAACCTTACTTCTTCTGTATTCTCTCTAATCTTCAGTCTATTTCTCAACTCCATTTCTGAATTATCTTATTAAGATTATACCAAATATATTAAATCATAACATATTCCAAATTAGAAAAGTACTATACTTTTCTAATTTCCTCAATTCTCCAAGAATTGATTAACTACATCTGTTAAGCAATGAATCTATTTCGTGCTATGTGTGACCCCGTAGGATCATTTATGCGCTAGTAGTAAGTATACTTTCTAAAAGTGTCAATGTACTTTCCTAAAATGGAAAGTACTAGATGAAATCATTCTTGAATTAATCATAGTTACTGTCAAGCACCGGGACATGGAGATCTAGACATAAACAACGTATAAAGATACATCATTTCATAATCATGATCCTCGTTGTTGGTCCCAAGTGGCATACGAAAGAGTCTAGAAGGGGGGGGGGGGTTGAATAGACCCTGAAGTCTTTTTCGACTTCAAAAAGTTTCGTACTAAAAGATTTTTTGGACGCTTGAAAAGATAGACGCTTGAAGTGTCTAATGCTTGACTTAAGCGTTCACTTAAAAATATTGGCGCTTTGGCGAAGCGTCTGATGAAGACTGTTTTTAGGAAGTTAACTCAGACTTCAAGATCTGAATACTTTGACCAAGTAGGTTAAGCGTTCAGTTCTTTAATCAGTGTTAGCACAGTGGAATGATTTTTGGAGTCTTCTCTTTGAAAGCTTTAGCATCACAAGAGGTTTCTTAGTTGCTTAGCTTTTGATTGTGTTTTACTTAATCAATTTATGCAATGATATGATAGATGAAAGAATTGACTAAAAAGTAAATGACACAATATTTGTAAGGTTCGTTAGGTGGTATAAGCCCAACTACGTCCTTCTCCTCGAACACTTGGAGGCAATCCACTAAAATGATTCTCAAAGAATCACACAGAATCTTCTACAAATTAGGGAGAGATGGATGTCGATGACTTGAGCTCCATGATCACACAGATATCTGCTCCAAATCACTTCAATCCCCTTGCTTCTTTCACCCAAAAATATGGCAAGTATCCAACTTCGACTTCACACAGATCGCGAGGCTTGGATAGAGGTTTTTCTAAAAAAGGTTTGTTTGATTTTGATGAAGTTCAAACAACTGGAATATCTCAGTAGTAGAGTAGTTTTTTCAAAAAGAATGTTTGAGATATTGGGTTAACTGTCTCAGGATTTGATGAAAAGCAAAGAGAATATTTTCTTGAGTATTCTGGCTTTTCTGAGAGTTTAAGGAATGAGACTTCAATGCAACAGTAATTTGGCTTGATAATTGTTCTATATTTGGTTTGTTGTTGAAGTTCTATTTATAGGCATTCTTGGAAAAAGTGTCCGTTTGACACATGCAAGGGCGCGTGTCTCTCACTTTCGTGAGTGAACAACTTTTGTCCTTTTTCCTGAAAATCTGTTGCACAAAAGTTGGTACTGCAGTCTTTGAATTGTTGACAGTCCAATAGGGTGGCTTCTCTGTACGTCTGAAAGTGCTTATCACATTTAATGCTCTTATCAGCATTTAATGCAATTTGAATTAAATGCCCGTTGGCATTTAATGCATTGAGAATATTTGCATTAAACTCCTTTCAATCTGACGCTTCAGGAGAATGTTTGTCATTTGATAGACGCTTCATTCATGAACTGAAAGTTCCATTTAATCTGGAGGACTATTTAATGTTTAGACGCTTGGAAAAGTCTTCAGGCTTTATTTAGAAGTGTAGACGCTTGAGACTTCAGTCTTTGTTACTTGACACCTCATTCAGAACATGTCAGGCGCTTAGAGTGAACTTCTTCAAACTTCATTCACTATTGATTTCTTGGACGCTTGGAGTCTTCAGATTTCACAGTCTTGATAAGCTCACTCAGAAAGTATCAAACGCTTAATCTAACCGACTTCTTGATCTAAGAATGTCAAAAGTAAAAGATAAGATAAAGCTTATACATTTCTAATGTTCAAATGCTTATACAAGTATCTATGAACTTTAAGCGTACATAACTTTGGGGTCTAACAAGATTCCTAATTGTCATCATCAAAACATCTAACATGAAATTCCTAACAATTTCCCCCTTTTTGATGATGGCAATACTCACTCTTTTATAGTTCAGGAGTTATGACAGCCAATGTTAATAAGCGTTATGTTAGTAAGTTAGAGTTAGTTAAGCTTCAACGAGATGTTTCAGTTGAAAAATGTACTTTATATATATTCGGAGAATTCATACATTTTACAAACTATGTAGAAACAGAAAAGAGGGTTAAATTACAAAGAGCTATCATGATCTACTTTCTTCTCGTAAGATTTCGTCGTCTGATCATTTCTGTTCTGATGGCTTCTTCGATGAGATCTTGAAGGGTGATCATTATCTGATGATCTCTGTCAATTATGAAACGGTTTTCCCTTTTTCTCCTTGTTTCATACACTCTATGCCGTCGATCCCATTCGGATGGATCAATACCCATATGCCTAAGCACTGCTCTGAACGCTTGAGATAAGTCTGAGAACTCCATTTCCACAGCCAATTCTTGAGGAGTAGTAGGCTCTGGAAGTGGCGCTCGCTCCATCGGTATATTGAATTGTTCAAGTAGAGCTTGAGATGGCACAGGTATATCTGCTCTGAAAGCGATGGGAGGAAAACCAGTTCTTCTACTAGGAATTCCCGTGGCGGCAACCCATGAAGGGTAATTGGATTCGGGCAAAGGAGGAGGAGGTGGCAAGAAGACAAGATCTTGTGGATTTTTCGGCTCTGGACGCTTCACTTCTTGACGCTTAGAACTTGAGTGAGCTCTTGAACTTGCATGAGCTTTCCTCTTTTCCTCCTTATTGCCATCATCAGCCTTTACTGTAGCTTCAGTAATAATGGCAATTTGAGCAGCCATTTGGACCATGGATGCAGCCAATGCATCAAATTTTACTTCAAGAGATTCTTTCATAGAAATTTGATTAGCTGCAAGTCCATCGATCATCGTCCGCATATGAGAGAGAGCAATATCTACAGCAGCATCAACAGCTCCGCGCATATGAGCAACTTGAGCGCTCATATTCTCCTTCTCGATCTTAGCTAAGTCTTCCTTGATCCAGTGGAGAGATTCTGCATGATTGGACGCTTGAGCGTTCACAAATGTTTGAAGCACATTCGGAGAGGTAGCTGGTTTTTAAATTTTGAGGTATGCTTTAGTGACTCGATAGATGGTTGTTGAAAATCTGAATTGAAGACAGACGAATGGATTGCTATCTCAGCAACCGTTGGAACAGGTGAAGTTGAAGAGTCAGGCACAGCCTCTGGTTGAGACGCTTGAACTGGTTCCACTATGGGCGCTAAGGCAACTTCTGTATCAGATGTGGAAGGTAAAGAAGAGACAGTAGTTAGATGACTAAAGTCACAGAATCTGAAGTTGACCCTTCCAAAATCTGAATCAGCAAACTCCGTTGATGAACTGTTGATTAACTCATTTACTCGAGAAATAGGAATGGTCGAGAAATCACTTAGAGTGCGGATTGGAGTGTCCATTGCTATGACCCAACTTGGTCCTAAGATCTGGAGCATGTGGTTAACAAAGATCTTGCAACGAGGAGCCTTAATAAAGAATAGAGCATCGTCACGTGGAGTGAAGGAGAAGCGTAGCACTCTATCTTTTGGCATCTCCAATGGACGCTCACACTCTGATACGTACATTGCCATGTATTCTTCAACGTAAGGCAAGGCTGCACGCGAGATGTCCGGATTTCTTTCGAGTAAAGAGAGAACATAGGCATAGTGTTCTATCAGTTCTTGTCAGAAAGACAAGAGCAATGGATACCCAAAAAGAGGTCTTATAATGGATCCATTTGGCTTTCTCAGGTTTGCAGTGAAGACGTTGTCGAAATCTTGTAACGGAGGGAGCATCTTCAACATACGTCTGATGTTGTCTTCCTGCTGGCCAGGTGTAAGCGTTAAATCTGAAGTAGGCTTTGTTTCGCTTGTTGACGCTTGGCCACAGTAATTGATTGGCAAATCTGCAATCCTAGCCTACGCTTCACGCAGAAAGCGTTCAATTGGTTGACGAAAAGATGGTAAGAGAGCAAGTGGCCCAACTCTTGCTTCTCAGCGCTGTAAGCAATATCGAGCAAACTATCTTATTTTATCTAGCATGCCGATTGTGAACAAGTGAGGTTCCTTGACCAGGTCTTCAAACTTGTAACGCTGGCCAACGTAGGTTTCACACAAGGTAACCTCATTCATACAGAAGGTTGTGCCTGCATTCAGAATGGCACGAAAGCCTTCATGATGAATAGCTCGGATGGCTTCAAAGCGATGCTTATCAGGTTGATAGTTTGCATTCAGGACGCTTTGTAAGAAGTAATCAGCCTCTTCTTGAATGAGAGCGTTTAGAGTGGCAGGACGCTCACCGATATAGGGACTTTTATTTGTCCACAATCTTAGTGGGTTGGGAAGACTCTGATTAGCAGCACTGTGCACAACTGAATGAAAGTGGGAATAACCCTCTTTGTTTAAGATTTCCTCTTCAGGATTTAAAAGCTCCACAGGTAGACGCTCATAGGCTCTAATCTTGTAATTTCTTGGAGTAAAACCTGAAGGCGTGTTGTGTCCCATATCCATGCGCTTGGCTCATCAGTCTCAGGCTCTTCAGGAACAGGAGCAATTCGACGCTTGCTAGTCCTGGAACGCTTGAAGATTTTCTTTACGTTGACTCCTTCAACAAGCTTAGACGGTGGAGCGGGAGGATCAGCCGCTGGTTCTTCAAAGTCTATTTGTTTGATGATCCCTTCCAGCTTCCTTCTTTTGAGAGGTAACTTGTCCTCAGCATCCTCATCGGTTTCCTCATCAACCTTTTGAGAGGAAGCGGCAAATTGAACCTTGGGCTTTCTGGGAGCCCTCTTCTTTGTTGCAGTCGGACGTTTCACAGCTTTTTCTGGCACTGGACGCTTCGCTTCTTTATCAGACGCTTGACGTACTTCCAGACGCTCAGACAGTGGTTTAGCAGCACCACCAATTTTTGGAGGATTGAACAGGTTATTCAGAATCCTTTTTCCCAACAACTTGGACTTATTCAACGGAAGTCCAGACGAGTATACACACTTTGATTTGTATAATAGGTCGCTTAGAACGAGTCCATAAGGTTTATTCGAGGCACTTAGACTGTCCCAAAACCTTCCGAAGATGTACTCACTCCAGTTGATTTTGATGTTGAGGAGTATAGCAGTCATCATCTGAAATTGTACGGGGTTCACCTTACCAAAGGTTCCCACTTGGCATTCTATGATCTTGCTGCAGAAATCAGCCAACAGCCGGTATTTGGACACCAGGTCTTTCTTTTCAGAATATTGAGTGTAGGGCACTTCGTCGTACGCACTCATGGTTGTACAGGCTTCCTTGATCTATTTTAGAGTAACACAATCCAATGCCTCACCGTCATTCGGAATATTGAAGTTCTTGGCAATGGTGGAAGCAGATAAGAGAAATTCCTTTGGAAACTCCTTCTTGGATAAAGAAATTAGACAGGAGATAGACTTCTTGTCCTCTGAAAGTTTAGGAGTCTTCCAAAAGGTATCAACTTCAGTAGGAAACATATATGAGTATTAGGTCAAGAACGGTTTGAGCCCAGCCTTGACGACCATGTCCATCATGTCCGTTAGGTTGATCTGAGGTTGTTCATAGAGAAATTTCCAGTCGACAACAAGGCCTTCAGTCACCTTGATGGTAAGTTCAGCAGAAGTAGACGAGGATTTCTTTGGTGCCATTTTTAGTGAAAGAGATGAACTGAGATTTTTCTTTTGCTTTGAGTGAGAGAGAATAAGTTTTGCAGATATGTTTGAGTAAAAGTGAATTGTCTTTCTGCAGAATTTGTGTTTTAAATGACACAGTAAAGAATTTTTTAAACTTGTGTTCTCTAGTCTCTGTAGGATTTAGACACGTGTAACGATTGTTGAATCTCAGCCATAAATTCATTAACTGCGGACGCAAGTTTTGTGTAATAGAGAAAAGTTACATTTGGTAATTCTCATATATAAAGATTTGACATCCGAGTTAAAATTTGAAAAACGTTTGGCATTTTCAGAGTGTAACGCATGCGCCTGTTTGTACACTGACACGTACACAAACACGTGTTATCTCTGAACCGTCATTTTGAAAAAGAAACTTTTGATTACACGCCAGTTTGATGTGATAGAAGCGTGCGAGTAGAGTACAAAATAGACTTTTGAGTCTACCCACTACTTCGAAAGAAGTTTGAAAACTTTATGCATGGCTTGTAAAGAAAATATTTTTATATTAAGAGTTGATTGGACTTGATTCAACGCTTAACTGATACCATTGGTTGGTATTTATTTTAATGGTTGTAATATAGACGCTTAAAGTCAAAGTCCTTTTTATGTTTGAGCGTCCAATATCTTATGCAAAAATAATACTGAGCGTTGATGATCATGTATCTGAAAATTTTGATCATTGATGCTTACAGTTATGTTCAAGTACAATTTTAAGGTTCCCCCTAAATTTGATAACTTGTACCATTTGTTTTGTTTTTCAAAGAAGGCGTTTAGACATAAATCAAGTGGATTCCCCCTAAATTATATGTCTAATAAAGTATGATGCTTGATGATTAAGCGTTTAAATCAATCATACCTAGTTCACTTCTTAAAGTGAGAAAACGTTGTTCATTGAGTGCTTTGGTGAAGATATCTGCCAATTGTTTGTCAGTTCCAATGAAGTGCATGGAGATATCTTTCTTTTGAACGTGGTCACGAAGGAAATGGTATCTAATGTCAATGTGTTTGGTTCTGGAATGAAGAACAGGGTTTTGAGTCATGGCTAGAGCGTTTTGGTTATCACAATGAATGGGGGTTGGACCTAGAATTATTCCATAGTCTCTAAGTTGTTGCCTCATCCATAATACTTGTGCACAACAACTTCCTGCAGCTACATAATCAGCTTCGGCTGTGGAGGTAGCTATGGATTGTTGTTTCTTGCTATGCCATGAAACTAACCTATCACCTAGAAATTGACAAGTACCACTAGTGCTTTTACGATCTATTTTGCAACCTGCAAAATCTGCATCTGAGTAACCAATTAGTTCAAAAGGAGAATCCCTAGGATACCATAAGCCCACATTCTGTGTGCCTTTTAGGTATTTAAGGATCTTCTTGGCAGCAATTAAGTGTGACTCTTTAGGATCAGCTTGAAATCGTGCACACATGCATACCGAAAACATAATATCAGGTCTACTGGCAGTAAGATAAAGAAGTGATCCAATGATACCTCTATAATTAGTGATATCAACTTTCTTTCCACTTTCATCTTTATCTAACTTAAGCGTTTGGCTCATTGGAATTTTTGAAAATGATGCATTTTCCATACCAAATTTCTTAATCATATCTCGTGTATATTTAGCTTGGTTAATAAATATGCCATTAGGGAGTTGTTTAACTTGTAGTCCTAAGAAAAAAGTTAATTCACCCATCATGCTCATTTCAAATTGTTCTTGCATCATTTTTGAAAATTTCTCACACAGACGCTTGTTAGTAGAACCAAATATAATATCATCAACGTAAATTTGGACTAAGAGAATGTCTTTGTTATTGGTAATTTTAAATAACGTTGTATCAACGATGCCTTTTGAAAAGCCTTTACCAATAAGAAAGATAGAGAGAGTGTCATACCATGCTCGGGGTGCTTGCTTGAGCCCATAAAGTGCTTTTTCTAGCTTGTAAATCATACCCTTACCATGATTGTTGATGAATCCTGGTGGTTGCTCCACATACACTTTTTCTTGGAGTTTACCATTCAGAAAGGCACTCTTCACGTCCATTTGATACACCATAAACTTGTTGAACGCTGCATACGCTAGAAACATGCAAATTGCTTCAAGACGAGCGACATGAGTGTAAGTCTCATCAAAGTCAATACCCTCCTCTTGGCAGTATCCTTGAGCTACGAGTCTGGCCTTGTTTCTTATAACAATGTCGTTCTCATCCATCTTGTTTCTATATACCCATCTAGTTCCAATAACTCCTTGGTGAGTTGGTCTCGGTACTAGCATCCAAACCTTATTTCGTTCGAACTGATTAACCTCTTCTTGCATAGCTTCAATCCAACTTGGGTCGCTTAGCGCTTCATCCACTTTCTTAGGTTCCATTTGAGATAGAAAGCTTGCGAACATAGCCTCATTGAACGTAGCGGCTCTAGTCCTAACAGGTGCTTCAATATCTCCAATAATCTGCTCAGGTGGATGATCACACAGCCATAATCTGTCTGGTTGGAAGGGGTTAAGAGGTTGAACAGGCGCTTGAGGAACAGACGCTTGACTACCTTCTTGCGTAGGCGCTTCAAGTTCACAATTCCTTGTGTGCTCTTGATGATCATTCTCTTCATGATCATCAGCATTTCTTACATGATAATTTAGAGTAATCTCACGAGTATTCTTAGGAGGTGGCACTGAGATCTCATCATCGTCGTCAGTATCTTCATCAATAGTAATCTTAGACGCTTGATGACATAGATCTTCAACTCCTACATCATTTAAATTAACCTTACTCGGCTCTTGGTTAGCATCATCAAAAACAACATGAATAGATTCCTCAACCTTCGATTTGATCTTATTGAGAATGCGAAAATTCTTTCCATTTTGGCGTAGCCTAGAAAGATTCCCTCATCCGCTTTAGGATCAAAAGTCTTTAGGCTTTGGGATCCATTATTATGGATAAAACATTTAGAACCAAAGACGTGAAAATATGAAACATTTGGCTTACGTCCCTTCCACAATTCATATGGAGTTTTTCCATGCTGTTTGTTGATCATGCAGCGGTTTTGAGTGTAACAGGCAGTGTTGATCGCTTCGGCCCAAAATCTAGGAGCAAGCTTGGATTCTGCTAACATAGTCCTAGCGGCTTCCTTAAGCGTTCGGTTTCGGCGCTCAGCAACACCATTTTGTTGGGGAGTTCTGGGAGCTGAATACTCATGATGTATTCCATTTTCTGCACAAAACTTCTCAACAATCTTGTTAGTAAACTCAGTACCGTGATCGCTTCTTATTCTTGCAACCTTAAGGTTTTTCAATATTTGAAGTTGCCGAATAAGCGTTGTTAACTTGTCACATGTTTCATCTTTGGATGAAAGAAATTCCACCCAAGTAAATCTAGAGAAATCATCTACTATCACCAAAGTATACTTTTTACCGCTTACACTGATCGTTTGAACGGGTCCAAACAAATCCATGTGAAGTAGTTCAAGTATTCTAGAGGTAGATAGATGAGGTTTTCTCTTGAACGATGATTTAACTTGTTTACCCATTTGACAAGCGTCACAAAGACGATCCTTATGAAATGGTCCATTTGGTAATCCCTCTACAAGATTTTGACTTATTAGCTGAGAGATTGTTTAAAGTTGAGGTGATTCATTTTTCTATGCCATAACCAACCCATTTTAGATTCACTTTTAGCAACAAAACATGTTGGGTTGTTATCAAGTGTTGAACCCCAATCTACCAAATATACGTTGTTAGTTCTTTTTCCTTTCAATTTAGTAGACTTAGTCTTAGCGTCGTTTATATAGCAATAGTCACTTGAGAATATGACTTCAAAGCCTTTATCACAGAATTGACTTATGCTTAATAAATTGTGCTTCAGACCCTCAACAAAATAAACATCACTTATCATGATGTTCCCCCTATGCACAGTACCTATACCTTTGGTTTTACCTTTGGAGTTGTCACCAAATACAACCTGAGGACCATTAGCAGCTTGATAGTTGATCAGAAGATCTTTGGAACCAGTCATGTGCCTTGACGATCCACTATCAAAGTACCATACAGATGTATCGGCTCTAGCTCTAGGTACCTGCAATCAAAAGGGAAGTTCTATTTCTCTTTAGGTACCCATTGTTGCTTGGGTCCTTCAACATTAGTGACATTGTTAGTTTGAATTAGAACTTTAGGAACCCATATTTGCCTAGTCTTCATTGTAGGAATACTGGCCTTTTTGGGTTTCACATTGTGCTGTGTGTGCTTTTTGGGTGTATAATAATATCCTCGATTATAATAATAGTCATAATCATAGTCATAGTCATAATCATAATCATCATAGTATCGATAATATGATCTTAACTGTCTTGGATATTGACGCTGGTATTTCCTTGGCGCTGGCTTGGGTTGCACTTTTGGTGCTGGACGCTTAGCGCTTCGTTCACAGTGGTCAGTCTTATCTTTAGCCTTTTGAGCGTTTGGATAGACCCGTCTTTGTGAATCATTTGCCTTAGCCTTACCCTTGCCTGAGTTAGCTTTGACTTTCTCATTTGGCCTCTTACCATTGTCACTTGGTTCATTTTGAGTTTGACCTTGTGAACCTTTTTCAACAAAGATAACACCCTTTCCTTTGTTGTTTGCCGTAACATTAGATTGATTGGATTGTTTACCGAGTTTATCGCATCCTAAACCGGTCTTCTCACCAAATAATCTGGTTACTTCAGTCACATTATTCAACTGTCTAGATGCTTTTGATAATGATGAGATGAGCTGCTCTGATTTAGCAAGTCTAGCGATCAAATTAGCGCCTCTCTTGACTATTATATCAAGATCACCTTTTAATTGAATAATTTCACTCTCAAGTGATTGGTTCTTCTCAATGCACTGTTGCTGAACTCGCAACTCTGCTCTGAGCGTCACTTTATCTCTTGTGAGTGATGAGATAATAGCGAGATCATTTTGATATATTTTGGCAGCTTCTTGACATTCATTGTAGTATTCTTTGACTTTGTCAAGTAATTCATCATAAGAAAGAGGAATTGATAATTCATTGATTACCTCAGGAGACGCTTCATCATCTCTGGCCATGAGACATATGAGCGCTGAGTCATCTAATGGCTCATCATCATCACTACTTTCTTCTGATGATTCTAAATCTTCAGGTGCGGATGCTGGTTCTGATTCCGCTAGCAAACCTTGTTGACGAAGGTTGCTCCTGAATTGGTTTCTATCCAAGTAATCCTGCCTTGAGGGCTTGGATACGTTTGGATAAGGGCAATTTATCTGGTAGTGCCCTGGTTTCCTGTAATCATAACAGAGATTAGTTTTCATCTTTTGTTCATTTGTTAACCTTGCAATGTGTGGTTTTGAGATCACTGGAGCTGGGAGACTTTGAGTAGACGCTTGGTATTGAGCAGGCGCTTGGGGTGAAGGAACAGAATACTGAGGCGCTTGGGGTGAAGGAACAGAATACTGAGGCGCTTGAAACTGTTGTTGCACAGGAGAAGGCGCTTGATATGAACTTTGTCCTTGATTATTAAGACCTTTTCCTTTCTTTTCATATCTCAAGAACTTCCTGAATCTATTCAGCAAAGCCAACTTTTCTTCCTCATTGATATCTGAATTCTTTCCTTTAGTACCCGATTTACCTTTGATTGATGCAATAAGCGCTCCAGATTCAATCACTGGACTACTCACAATATCACTGGCAGAATTCAACTCGAACTTAAATGCTTTTAGCTCTGAAAAGGCGTCTTCTGGAGTTAAGAGATCCAGCATATTTGATTCTCTCATAGCGGTTGTCTTCATCAAGAATTTACTTGGTAAGCTTCTAAAGATTTTAACCACCATTCCTCGGTTCTGTAAATCCATTCCCAACAATGTAAGTTCTGTAATTAGAGCTGTAAATCTTATATCCAATTGCTCTAAAGTTTCACTGGGTAACATCTTAAATCCGTTAAACTTTTCCTTGGCAATGGAAAGTTTGTTTTCTTTGATTTGAGCTGAACCACCACAAATCGTTGCCAACTTATCCCATATTTCTTTAATAGTTTTGCAAGACTTGATCTTATTAAATAAGTTGTCATTATTACCAATAGCCGTATATAGAGCGTTACGACCAACATTGTCCAAATTAGCTCTTCGACGCTCATCTGGAGTCCATTCTTGTTTTGGTTTTTCAACGTAACCATCGGGAGTTTCTTCCATGGCTCCAGGCGCTCTTGTGATAACTTTGTATATTTTGACTAGCCCATCTGAAATAATACCACACATGTCATCATCACATGAACAGAGATATGTAAATGCTTTGACTTTCCATGTGTCAAAATTTGATTCAGTCAGTTTGGGAACTTTAGCAAATGCCATATCGAAAATTTTAAACGCAACTAGATTTTGAAAGAAAAGGATCTAAACAAGCAGTTATGCTTGGAAATTTTAAAATTTCAATTTTAACCGTTCTTACCACTTGTTGGTCCCAAGTGGCATACGAAAGGGTCTAGAAGAGGGGGGTTGAATAGACCCTGAAGTCTTTTTCAACTTCAAAAAGTTTCGTACTAAAAGATTTTTTGGACGCTTGAAGTGTCTAACGCTTGACTTAAGCGTTCACTTAAAAATATTGGCGCTTTGGCGAAGCGTCTGATGAAGACTGTTTTTAGGAAGTTAACTCAGACTTCAAGATCTGAATACTTTGACCAAGTAGGTTAAGCGTTCAGTTCTTTAATCAGTGTTAGCATAGCGGAATGATTTTTGGAGTCTTCTCTTTGAAAGCTTTAGCGTCACAAGAGGTTTCTTAGTTGCTTAGCTTTTGATTGTGTTTTACTTAATCAATTTATGCAATGATATGATAGATGAAAGAATTGACTGAAAAGTAAATGACACAATATTTGTAAGGTTCGTTGGGCGGTGTAATCTCAACTACGTTCTTCTTCTCCTCGGACACTTGGAGGCAATCCACTAAAATGATTCTCAAAGAATCTCACAGAATCTTCTACAAATTAGGGAGAGATGGATGTCGATGACTTGAGCTCCATGATCACACAGATATCTGCTCCAAATCACTTCAATCCCCTTGCTTCTTTCACCCAGAAATATGGCAAGTATCCAACTTCGACTTCACACAGATCGCGAGGCTTGGATAAAGGTTTTTCTAAAAAAGATTTGTTTGATTTTGATGAAGTTCAAACAACTGAAATATCTCAGTAGTAGAGTAATTTTTTCAAAAAGAATGTTTGAGATATTGGGTTGACTGTCTCAGGATTTGATGAAAAGCAAAGAGAATATTTTCTTGAGTATTCTGGCTTTTCTGAGAGTTTAAGGAATGAGACTTCAATGCAACAGCAATTTGGCTTGATAATTGTTCTATATTTGGTTTGTTGTTGAAGTTCTATTTATAGGCATTCTTGGAAAAAGTGTCTGTTTGACACATGCAAGGGCGCATGTCTCTCACTTTCGCGAGTGAACAACTTTTGTCTTTTTTCCTGAAAATCTGCTGCACAAAAGTTGGTGCTGCAGTCTTTGAATTGTTGACAGTCCAATAAGGTGGCTTCTCCGTACGTCTGAAAGTGCTTATCACATTTAATGCTCTTATCAGCATTTAATGCAATTTGAATTAAATGCCTGTTGGCATTTAATACCCTGAAAATATTTGCATTAAACTCCTTTCGATCTGACGCTTCAGGAGAATGTTTGTCATTTGATAGACGCTTCATTCATGAACTGAAAGTTCCATTTAATCTGGAGGACTATTTAATGTTTAGACGCTTAGAAAAGTCTTCAGACTTTATTTAGAAGTGTAGACGCTTGAGACTTCAGTCTTCGTTACTTGACACCTCACTCAGAACATGTCAGGCGCTTAGAGTGAACTTCTTCAAACTTCATTCACTATTGATTTCTTGGATGCTTGGAGTCTTCAGATTTCACAGTCTTGATAAGCTCACTCAGAAAGTATCAAACGCTTAATCTAACCGACTTCTTGATCTAAGAATGTCAAAAGTAAAAGATAAGATAAAGCATATACGTTTCTAATGTTCAAATGCTTATACAAGTATCTATGAACTTTAAGCGTACATAACTTTGGCGTCTAACAAAATTCCTAATTGTCATCATCAAAACATCTAACATGAAATTCCTAACACTCGTGTAAGTAAGATCCCTCCATCTAATCTCCCGACTGTATCTAGGGAAAAGGTTTAGTTGAGGACCTAATAATTCAGTAGCTATGTTTCGCATTATGAGTTATATCAACTTTGATCATCTAAACGAGGAAACACTCTGCCTATGTAAATACGTTGCTCTGGCCAGAATCTCTTAAGTTGATATATTGTGTAAACATAGAAGATTCAGTGATTTGTTTAATCAGAGATGGATCCCGTCTTGGTCTCTCATATACCTTTGCATATGATCAGTCCATACCCAATACATCTCATATAATGGTCCGATAAGTGATCATGAGATAAATCAAAGCATGGTTGACCATGTACAAGATAACCTATGGAACCTCTAGTTCATAAGGATTACTCTTACACCTACGTAATTAAAGAAACTTCCAGATTTGATTGAGATTCCAATTAAGGAACTTCCACAGGGTAGCTCAGTTTATCCATTTCCCAAAAAGGGAACCTCATACAGATATAGGCTTTCATCGTACCAATGCCTATGAAACGAAGCACGTCCTCTAAGGACATATGCATACAAGTAAGTCTTTCGAGTCCATCAATATCCCTCATTTTGATGGTCTCTTTCACGACTTGGAACTAAGTTAAGACTATAGCCTTGGAGTCATATTCCATCGTCACCCATACCCGATGATTGCAATAATGCCCCATGGCTATAGTTTGGTTTGAGGGACTTTATTCTAAGCAATATTAATTCATTTAAGAATAAAGAGCGCAAAATAAAGTTAGACTTAACTATAATAAGATTGCTCATAGAGTTATTTCGAAAATGGCCCCTAAAATTTTGGTGAGTCGTACACTAACTCTAACACATATAGTGACCTTCTCGATCTAAGCTTGGATCACCAATCCTTCTTAATGACTACGATACTCTGGCAACAAGTAGGAAAATCAAGTAGGAGACAATTATTAATGAACTATAAAGCAAAATCAATTTAAAACACTCGAATATTGTTTATAGCTCCAAATCACCCTGGCTTGGCCACTTTTGTGTTGGACGTCGTCGCGTTCCAGCCCGGTCGCGTGGTGTGTAGGCACAAACACATTGCATGCGTCCCTTTTTCCGGCTCTGTCTCCTCGACTCTCGATCTCAGTTGATCCGGCACCACTAACCTAACAAATGCAAGTGCATATCACATCATTTTGATACTGTTTGTTGGAACGAAAACTGATGATGAGTATGCTATTACTATTTCACTTAGGATGAAGACGAGGGACTTGAAAGGTATATAAGCCTCAAATTTCTCTCTCCTTCACGAGGTAGCTTTTCCAGACAAAATCGTGTGGCTCCTTATAATATTTTGTGGGAGGACATATAATGTACAAAAAGACATATGCATGGAAAAGAAAAAACAATCTCAGATGTTCCTATCTGAGTAGCAAATCTATGACTTGTTGAAATCCATTCACATCTTTCCTCTGAGCGCTCCCCACAGATATATCTTCCCTTGAAACCTCGAAATTGGCAATGGCAAATCCAACGAAGTAAAAATTAACAGCTCCGCTTTTCCCAAAAATGCCCTCAAGGCCAAGTCTCCGGTTATCATATCAAAAACCAAGGTGTCATAAATGCCTTCGTACTTCATCAGTGTTGGAAAGAAATAAATCGCAATACTATCATCCGACGGTCCTGATTCCTCGAAACTCTTTGGCCACACACAAGATTTAAGTAGCATGTCCAACCGCAGCACCGGTGGGAACTGGACAGCTTCCTCGTACACCTTTTTGCATGCTTTGGATGATACGAAGGCAGAAAAACCCTCCACCGCGGTGTAGGTGACCCCGGTGTATACGTTGAAACGCCCTCCCCATATCGAACGGATGAGAGGCTCTGCGTATACATGACGATCATGGTGAGATTCATCAGATGGTGAATGCGTCTTTGGAAGATCATCGTTTTCCTCTTTATCATCTTTGATAGTAATTTTCGGGTTTAGACGGATACCGCAGCCAACAATAGTATACATGAAATTCTCGTCTGGTTACTTGCCCGTCGTCTGATTGGTCTTCTTAAGCTTCTTTATGGATATATTTTCATCAGGGAATTTGTAATCTCTTTTTTTCTCCTGTCCTATGTCACCACACTGCGGGGATATTTTCTCCATTGATTGAAGCCAAGATAGAAATATGATCAGTCCCACAAGGAAGAATTTCAAGAAGATGATCAAATAAATTGACCCGAGAAGAAGAACCGAAAGAATAATAAGACGATCAAATAAATTGATCCGACAAGTGTAATTCACTCTTCTGGTGAATTACACTTGGGTTCGACCAGACCGGTTTGCGCAGAATTTTCCTTAATGAATATGAATATCTGAGGGTGCGTGAGATTATGTTGAATAAGGGGTGGCTTTTTATAGAGTAGATAGAGAAAGGTGAATCCGAACTGGATTAGGAAAAGGGAAGTCAAGTAATATTATATTTTTGGAAACAAGAAATTGTATTGAACTATAAGTCTAGTCCCACGTGAAGTTGGAAAGAATTGGATTTCTGATGTTAAAATTAAGGAAAGTGAAGGAGAATTACGGTAGGAATAGAGAAGCAAGAAAGGGTTTTATTGAGTTTGAGGATCTGTATTATTTATGGGGATTGCTATTTTAGGAAACAAGAAATCCTATGTTATTTAGAAAAAGTTGAGTTCGAAAATGAGTCCTACAAAGTCACTAGAGTACTATGTCTATGATGTTTTGACTTCGATTACTTCAGGTGCCATAATTAGGGTCGCGGCAACTCACACCCTCAACATCACACCCTTGATTGTGTGGAGTCCATATAGGATTAACAATTTGAACGTGTTAGTATTCTGATCTCAAAACCTTCCAAGTATCATCCAATTTTAAGGAATGTGAGTTTCCCTTGTCAAGTTAGGTTAAGGATTCCGTGAATTTTGTAAATCTCTAGAATGTTAAATAATAATAATTTTTTAAATTTTAAGGAATAGCTTGGCATATAATATATTCACACAAAGCTCTTTTTGGTTCTCATATCGTGTTAGACAACATGGTTGTTTACAATATTTTCTAGTTGAAATTAAATCGTTTTGGTCATTTTGAACCACCTTTCCATTTTTTTATATTTGAGTCAGAGTCCAAAGTTATATTAATTATGTTAACATAATTATATGGTTTATGTCAAATTAATAATAGATTTCTTTCTTTCTTTTTTTTATTATGATTGTTGAATTATTTTCTAAAACTATCCTTCTACCTTTTTGTATATATATAGCTTGATTTGAAGCTAAATTTTCACAAATTTACACCATCCTACCAACAAAGTTCAACCTATTTATTTTTTTTTCTCCAAACTTTGTCAATCGATTTTTCAATCATTTTTTTCACTTGACGTTTTTTCTTGATTTTCAAACATGAATTTTTTCATTTGATTTGTTTATTTTAATTTCCTGCCAATTTTTTATTCTTTTTATCTTGATTTCTCACTTATTTTTTTACCGATTTTTTGCTTGAATTTTTACTCGATGTTAATACAAAAAATAGTATACATATAGTAAAAAATACATGATATTATTTCCTTACTAATATTACTTTTTTGTGTTAAATATTTACTATATAATAAAAGATTAGATATGTAGCATATGCCCAAATGAGATGTTTATTTTATTTATTAATTTTGGGCTAAGGTCGCGTATAGCCAAATGAAAGAATGCATTGGTCTAGACATTTGTGCACACAAATGATTACTTGTTACCAAATACTTTTGTATTAATATATTTTTTGGTTGAGAGGTATTTACTCGATATTATATATTTAAATATATATTTAATTTATTTGGGGTAAGAGGTATATATGAGTAAATATGTGTATCTAAATTTTCGTAATCCTATTTTTTTTATATAGTGTATTTTACTAGTATTATAAGCCACTATAAAAAAAATATTTACTAACACACATAAAAATTGTCATATATAGTCCATTGGTACTTACACTAAAATCTTCTAATGCTAACAAACATAAATTTGACAGAGAGACCAATTTGATACCTTATTTAGTTTAGGAAAGTACATGCGACATTGAGTATAGTTCAGGGGGCCATTTTGTAGTTTACCCTAGCGATATAAATATCAACAATGGCTCTTTAGATTTAGTATTAAGGATAATTACCCTTATACCGTTATTAAGTATTAACATGTGTGTTTATACATACCTTCCCTTTTATAATCAAAATTATCAATTACCTACTAAGTTGTCTAGTAACATTTACACCCCACCCCACCCCTCCACCCCCAAAGATCAACATAATGATGACGATAACATAAATTTTTGGATGAACTTTCAAATTATGCCTCCGTCTAAAATTTGGTGTATTTTTAATGACCAAAGTATCCCGAAGGGGTTAAATGTAATGTTGCAAATAACGAAGGAATTAAATATAATGTTAAGAACATACGAGAGGGGCACTGTAATGTTAAGAATGTACAAGGAGGGAGATTGTAATGTTAGGAACATATAAAGTGGAAGATTGTTATATTTATGCCTATTTTGTAATTATAAGAACTTATAGGAAGTTATATGTAATTTACTACTTATGTTTAAATAAAGAACTTACACTATATTTTCATTCTTATAACCAATATTACAAATATCAGTTACTATATATTTCAACAAATTGCAAAAGAAGGGGCAAAGTATTTGAGGATTGAGAGGAGGGTTGGAAAGCTCTGAAGGGGTTTATGTTGCCAAAGAATGCAGACAAGGAGAGAGTGTCGACTTTTTGTGAAGACGGGTGTTGATGGTGGCAGCGGAGAGAAGCGTAGAGCCAAAGAAGCCAAGGGTGATTGAAGTGAAGGTCACCGTCGATAGTGGCAGTGGAGATGCTCAGCATGCTAAAGGAAAGTGGGTCGAAGTGAAGGCTGGAGGTGGGCGTGGAAGTGAAGGCCTCTAGCCCATTTCCTACAGCATACTGAGCACCTCCACCGCTGGCCTTCACTTCAATTACCTTTGGCTTCTTTGGCTGCGCGGAGGACTCTTCTTCACTGCTACCGTCAATACCTAATCCTCGCAAACATCCAACAATCTCCTTTTCCACATTCTTCGGGTAACACAACTTTCTTCATCAACTTCCCAACCCTCATCTCCATCCTCATCCTCAACCTCAAAGCACAACTAATTGGTTTGAAATTTCAACAATATTGAAATTAAAGATAGAAATTATTCGAATTTGTATTATAGCAACAAAAGAAAAATACTTCTAAGACATATGAAATAATTAATAACCAAACCTACTTCATTCCCCCGACTGTCTCCATCACTCATTCACTTTTCACCATCAGGTTATTATTGGGATGAACAATTGATCGATGGTCACAGTTGAACTCGAGAATGTTACCCAATTTAACATAGAATTTCACAACTATCACTCATGACAATGCTAGTGCCTAGTATTGGCACTTTAGCAGCCCCGCCACAATGATAGCAGTTCAGCTATAATACAACATGCTGAAAAACGATGCATATATTATGAGAACTCAAAAAACACCATACTCAAATTGAAGCTTCCAATGCAGCTTGAAATTTAGGAGGGACTTTGAGCAAAGGAGCCTGGATTTCACCTGGCTTGCCTAGCTGACCACAGGCAGCCATCTGATCATCACCTCTACTCGGTCTTAGGAAAACAATACAGCCTGCTTCTGCAAGGATATTTCGAAATTCAATCATCTTCTCCTCTCGTGTTGGCTTAAACTGAGATCCACAATGAGGGTTGAAAGATATGAGATTGATCTTGCAAGGTATGCCTCGGACGAGATCGATTAACCTCTTGGCATCGTCAACACTGCAGATAACACGAAATGATTAGAATATAGTGATTGTATAAGACAATTACTTGCACACCCCTCACTTATTGGGTAGTTACCACGACCCCCCTAACAACTTGAAAACAGGGGTATAATTGTAATCTGCTTTAACTAACCCAGGATAAAATTGTAATATGTTTTTGCTGACCAAGAAAATTATGATAAATTTTCAAATTTTGAGTGTTTTTTGTAATTAAGGTTTGACGCAGAGGGTGTCTATGTCATTACCTTAGGTGTTTTAAGGATATTCTCAAAAATGTACTAGCTTTAGGGACATGAAAATCAAGAAATGATACCCCATGGTGGAATATTCATTTGTCTTTCAATTAAACTTACGAGATAATTATGTATATATGAGAATTAATAAATAGAGGGTGGTCGAGACCCGTAAAATTAATATGCTATAAATACGCCATATGCACGGACAAGTGGATAATAAACACTATGGACAATGAAAATTTGTCACAGCGGGGACCTCGTATTGGATTGCAACTAAACTTCGTTGGGATTAGATGATCGGATTCTGCTCTCTCTCTCTCTTCTCAGGCAAAATTCTAAATTTCGTCCCATAGGATATCGCCATTCTAATTTTAGTCCCACACTTTATAAGATTCTAAAAAAGGTCCCAATAATTTGAAAATGTTGTAATGTTAGTCTTTTTTTTAAACAACATTAGTCCCATACTTTATTTTGCATTTTAAAAATTGTATTTTGCCCCGTGAATTATACAAGATGTATTAAACACCCCCTAAACAAATATTAATGTGCACTTACCCCTTGAAAAATTAAGTGAAATAAAAATATGTTTAAGGGGGTAAGTGAAAAAAAATTATGTTTAGGGGGTGTTTAATATATCTTGTATAGTTTAGGGGGACAAAATGCAAAATAAAGTATGGGACTAATATTGTTTAAAAAAAGGACTAACTTTACAACTTTTTCAAATTATTGGGACATTTTTTAGAATTCCATAAAGCGTAGGACTAAAACTAAAATGGCGAGATCCTATGGGACTAAGATTGAAAGTTTGCCCTCTTCTCACATCACATCCATGTTTTTTCTTCATGAATTATCTATTTTAGAGCAGGGGGCTTGTGTCCCTTGGGAATGTAACTAAGAATATATTTTTCACAATTTTAGAAGGGTATAAGTGTCAAAAATTTGTGAAAAACATTAAATTTAAAATTACTAAACTAAGATTCGAAAAAAACAATTGGAAATAAAAATAAGAAATTCTAACAACAATCTCTCGCTTCTATTCTTCTACAAGAATTTTATTTTCTCAAGCTTCTATTTTATTTTAGGAGGATTGTCCTTTTTCGCTAGTTATCTACACATTGTTGTTTGTTTGACTCATTTCTTCCCTTGTAAAATCAGATTTTCTATTTTATTTAAAAATTTAAATGTATTATCTTTTACTATCTCAAGAGCTATTAATTTAACATTATTATTGTACAATTTTTTCACCTTCTAGTTCTCCAATAAGTTAGCCTATCTTTAAAAATTCCCTCAATTATTTTAAACTTTGCAAATATGAAAACTAAATGGCACATGCGCCCCGTCTCAAGATATGTGTACGGCCCGCCCAACGCCCAACACCTTTTAAAACATTGCGAGAATCTGAAGAAACAACAATAAAAGGCAATCTAACCTGTCATTAACTCCTGCAAGCATTACGTACTCAAACAAGACCTTGTAATTTTGTTTTAAACAGAGTTCCTCCCGAAGTGTACCAAGAAGCAACTCCAGGTTATACTTGCGGTTGATTGGCATCACCCAATTTCTGACCTGCATATTTTTTGAATGTTGTGCTAAGAATGATGAAACTGGATATTACATTTTGCTGAATAGTGTAGAAGATAAAGTTACCTCATCTGTTGTAGCATTTAAGCTCACAGCTAATGCACAATTCGATTCATTAAGAAAACGTTTCATTTGTGGAACAAGCCCACTGGTCGAAATAGTAACCTTCCTAGGACTGAAATGAAGGCCTTGCTCATCTACCAATATGTCAGCAGCTTTTATAACATTCTCAATGTTGTGAAGTGGTTCGCCCATTCCCTATAATGAGGTAAAATTCACTCAAATCACTCTGAAAAGCCGTAAACGGTAATGGTTTAAAGCATAAGGAAGCAGGTTACATAAGCTAGGTTTAAAGCATAAGGAAGCAGGTTACATAAGCTAAAACTTTAGAGCATAGGCAGCCACTTGATGCAAATATTTTCTCAAGAAAAGTGCAACATCAGTCCCATAATATATGTTCCCTTGCAATTTTAGCCCCAATATTTACAAGCTTGCAGACTTAGTTCATTGGACGCATCTTTAGTCCCAACTTTAAAAATGGACGAAAACTGTTAGTCTAGTCACGTGCAAATGCACGTGATCAGTACTAAATCTAATGGCACGTGTATTTGACACGCGAAATCGTCCACTTTTCAACGGATGGGAGAAAATTATAAACATATGCATCGTACGGGACTACTTTTGCAAGTGTTTAAACAATGAGACAAGAGTTGCTGCAACATGCGCTATTCTATGGACCAATACTGCACTTTTTTCCTATTTTCGCAGATTGACATCAATAACCATCGACCTTGAACTATTAATTATTAGGACTCATCTGTACATCTATTAGGTCAAAATATCCAACAAGCATAATCAGATGGACACAAATATACGAAAGATAAGAAAACGAGGTAAAGGGTCATGCCGCTTCTTGCACAAATATTAGAAAACTATAGGCTTTGTTTGTTTGTGTTTTTATTCTTCTTTTTTCATTTTCATTCTCACTTGAAAATGAAAATACATACTTTACACTGTTTTTAACTGAAAATGTTCTCATTCTCATTTTCAAATTTACATTTCCAACAAATTTCAATTATTACATTTCACATCACTTTTCTTTCAATTTTTTTTTTATCACTTTTCTCTCTCCTTTTATTTATTTTACTTTAGCCCTTCTCTCTCTCATCAAATCCAACAATATTCATCTAATCATTACTTTTCAATCAATTCACCTATCATCATTCACCAATTCCAACAATTTTAAAAACACAACCAAACACACCTACTTTTTTCACTTTTCTCACACGAAAATCAAAAAACACATTCTCCCATAAATTTTTGAAAATAACGGTTGAAGATGAAGTGAAAACACAAACAAACAAAGCCATAGTGTTTGATCATAATGACAATGGTATATATAGGGAAGTTTGTCAAACAAAATTCCCTTCTTCTAAAAGGAAGAAAGGGAGTCTTTACTCCACTTTTATAGGCTTCATGAACAGGTAAAACTTTTATTCAAAATGTGTTGAAATGTACTTGCTTAAAAAAGTACCAGTATTGGCTGAAATGGTATGGCTAATAAACATAAGACTTCGATTGGACATTTACCATGAACACGACATTTGTTATGGAGCCGACTTCATGTGAAAGCAGGCGCCTCGCAAAAACAGCCTGCTCCACTATCTCAGCTGCAGACAAATTTCTCTTCAATCCCATTCTGCAATCGCCATAAGCAACCATAGTTATTAATTTTACTATATCAAAATAGTATACTTCGAGGAAATGGTAGCCACCTAGGCTACTAGAACTCCATGTGTGTACTACTTCAAGGAAGCACTTGAAGTGTACATGTTAGCCGTAACACACTTAATCTGAACTGCCTTCATCCTTTGGCATATTTGACTCGAGAGAAGGAGAAAAAAAAAATCACTAAAACGAAGAAGCTTAAACAGTCTCATTTCCCAAGCTCATCTTTGAGGGCACATGTAGAGCCTATATCTATTTTTGGAATTAATCAATCAATAGATAGAAGAATTACCAAAAACAGAAAAAAAATCAATAGACAGAAGAATATGAAAGTAAAATCAAACATACAAGAGACTTGAGTTTACGTATGTTTGATTTTACGTGTTTCGCTAAGAATTAACTATGTCCACAACGACATTCGAGAATCTTATTCATATTCGAATTACAAATTACAAGAGACACACCTTTTTATTACAATTGAAGTGGGCTACAAACCTATTGTAAAATGACCAAAATGCCCTTCTAAAAGATCTGGCTTTGGACCGTGACTCGAGGTTTGTTTTACAGTATTTTCTTTTTTATCAGACTCCACAAGCCATCATGTTTCAAGTCGTATGCACATGCTATAATAGATAAAATAGCGGCGAGAAAAAAGTAAGTCAAGAATGAAAATCTTGCCTTCCTGTGTAGCAAAACTGGCAATTCATTGCACAGCCCACTTGACTGGAAATGCACACTGTGGTGCGACCCCTACGGCAAGGAATCACAACAGTTTCTACAACGAGTCCATCTTCCAATGTGAACAATATCTGCAACCTCCTGTGACTTCCAAATGAATGTGAGAGTTCTCAAAGCACTCAAAGTGCGTGATAGCATTTCTATATGCAACTTATTGCAATGTAGTAGTATATGGGAATGAGAAGCTCTAAAATAGCCAAAAAGATGTGTTTACCTTCTTGGTTCCATCAGAAGCTGTACGCATATCCTTCAATTGTAATACTTTGAATTCTGCATGTTCATTCAACATCCTCTTAAAGTCCTTGTTCAAACCTGAAAGCAAATGAACAGGGTCAGTTTCACTGCCAATAAATCGAACAAGAAGTATACATCTTCAGGATTCTTGAATGGAAGAATTTCATATGTTGTTTGGTTTTAAGTAGACAAATGGTAGATAACAAAGCTAACGGATGAAAATAGTAATACAAAGTCAGTGAAAATATGATTCCCTTCTTTTATTCTTTCAGAAGAGAAACATGAAAGGGGATATAAAACAAAAGATACCTAAGCATGAAAAGATTTTTGATCGGGAAAAACTTAATTCGAAATTTCACACAACTAATTTGTTTCTGTAAATAAGTCCTCATGTGTCCACATAGAGAGTGACTTTCCGGGCATCAAATATTCATTCCTTCTCTTAACATTCACTTTCTACTCCAAACATGAGGTTTCGGGGGATAAGCTACAATGCAGCGCATATGGAAGTCATAAATTATATGACATTGCAAAACATAAAACTGGCTCATCAATCAATACTTGAGAATCCAGAGTGAGGGGATAATAACCTTGTAATTCTTCATTATAATGAGCCCAAATATTATTTCCATAGAGGCGTTTCCATAACATCAAAGCCTGACCAGGTTTATAACCATGGGATTGAACCCATTTCTGTTGAAATAAAATAGTCCACAAAAATCAGAAACAGCAATAACATTGGCAAACTGTTGTTACATGAACTGAAAAATCTACAAAGGAGAATGTCCAAGTAGCAGCATGTCAGTCAATAATCAATTAATCAATATAAATAAAATATATATATATATATATATATATATATAAATACACACCTCAAATTCATGGTATCTCATCCCTTTCAGAAGAACTTTGGAGCCCTTCACTGCAATTCCACTGTCCTCCTCGCTCCCTATAAGCACAAAAAATAAAATAATGATTTCAAAGCAAATACAACAATTAAAACAAGTGAAAAAAAAAATCAACAAAACATGTATATGGATATGGCTACTAATAATACAGGAAGAGGTGGGCGGAGAGAGATAGGATTGGAGTGTTGCGGCGGCGGCGGCGGAGTATGAGAGAGAGCGGCGGCGGCCGGAGAAGGAATGGGGAGATACGGAGTGGGTGAGGGGTGGTGAATTAATGGAAGAAAAAGGGTGGTGGGATATAGGCGGGATTAGTGAGAAAGACGAGGGGTATGTGGGGGAGCATAGTACGGCGAACTGCCGCCTCATCCATGGGCCGCGGCTGAGCTTCATCTCCATTAGCACCCCAATTCGGAGAAGCTCACACATATATATATATTAAGGGAGTGTTTGCAAAACTCGACTACTTTTGAGTTTTTAGCTAAAAAAAAAGTAATTTTGTAATGTTTGCAAATTCTGCTCTTGCTTCCGATTCTCTAAAATTAAGCTCTCAGAAGTTAAAAACTCCAAATTGGGTAGGGGTGCTTCTAGGTGCTTTTTAAATTCCTGTAGTTAAATTAAATTTTTTATGACAATTTTATCCTAGAAAATATTTCCATATTCTCAGATTAATCCCTAAATCTTTTTTTAAAAAAACTAACGTTAAAATTCACAAAAACATCAGGAGAGCAGTTTCTTAATGTAAAATCGTTCATCCATTACTAGGATTCCTACTTGATTTATTGGAAATTAAATTAATTATATTTTAGTAGTTGGATATTAATGAAATCAAGAGATATTTCAAGGTCATGAGTTTTGAAAATCCAAAACTCCCAACCTAACTTATATCATATATTGTTATTAAAAAATAATTAATTTTTATTGTTAAATTATTTTGATGTTTATAATATTTGTTAAAATGCTTATTGCAAGCCAATGAGATCTTGGAAAACTTAAAAAAAAAGATAAAAGAACTAAAAAAAATTGAATGTGAACATGTGACGGACACTTGTAGAATATGTTGACTATCCTTTAAAATTCAATATTATTCCATAAACATATGTCTTTTAGGGGTATTTTGTTAAAAAAAAATAGTAGGAACATAATGTGAAGAAAATATGATTTTTATTTTATTTTAAGGGCAATATTGTACTTTCTGCAAAAACACTAATTGATAATCACTTCTATTTGCAAACACTCACTGTAGCTTTTTTCTACTTTCTACTTGTCTTTGCAAACACTACCCACTTTTGCTTTTCAAGTGATTCTGCTTATTTTTCACTTAAAAGCACTTCTCTAGAAGCAGTAGAGTTTGCAAACACTCCCTAATTCACTCAAAAAATATTATACTAAGGCAATACTACCAACATAATAACTCAATAAGCGTTTGTAGTCCAACGGTTAGGATAATTGCCTTCCAAGCAATAGACCCGGGTTCGACTCCCGGCAAACGCATATCATTTTTTTTTCTTTTCTTTTCACATGTATACATACACTACAAAATGTTTTGTGTGTATAAAATGTGGGATAATTGCATAAGATTCCCTGTGATAAGTGAAACCTACGCCGAACACCCCTGTGTTAATTTTTTTGCTAATCACCCCCTTGTGTTATTTTTTATTCTGCATACTCTCCCTTTTTCGATTTTTTTTGGTGTTTTTTTCCATCATAAATGTTCTAGATCCAACCCAAATTAAATTATTTATCTATTAAAAACATGTTTGGGGCAAAAATATATTTGGATTGACATTTATGATGAAAAAAAACACCAAAAAAAATAAAAAAGGAAAGAGTATACGGAATAAAAAATAACACAAGAGGATGATTCGCAAAAAACTTTACACCCCTTTTGCTCTTTTACCTGTAATTTACCTAAGTTGGGTTGTGTAGTTGTGTATATTCATGCTATTTATGTTCTTTTAACCTTTAATTTACTCAAGTAAGTGGGTTGCATAGTTGTGCATCTTTGACCTTAATTTATAAGAGGGTGGTATAGTTGTATATTTAGACCATTCTGACTACTTCATTACTTGTGTACAAGGTTCCGAAAATCAACCGTTCGTTGAGCTGCAGAAAATTAAGTGGGTAGTGGTGACTTGTTTAGTTGTATATTTCTATTTCTGGAATTTGAACAATTGAACAGCATTGGAGCCGATATCAGATTCAAATCTATACCAAATAAAGCTCGCAAATCATTTACTAAATGTTACAGAGAGATCAAGGAAATTGTTACAACTTTGACATTTGCTCACATAACTACTTCAAAACGACATAATCAACGTTACATGTATTCTCTTCTACTTGTCGGAGACAGGATATTTTAACTACTGAAAACGACAGTTTGGTGAGGACAGTACATGCGATTCTGTCTCTGCATGTATTTCTTCTCAAGGTCATCCCAACTCCAGGAGACTTTCAACTTTTCCAGTGATATAACCCTCCAGTCAAGTGCTTTGGAGATGCACAGTAGTTAATATGGCGAGTTTTAGTCCCTGCAAAACAATATAGAGTCAGGATTGGCATTGGCTTTGGAGAAAGCTAGTGCATTTATATGTGTTCGGGTGGTGTCCCTTTACCAAGTTGTTCAGAAAAAAGAATTTTACAGTATCCCACAGTAAACGTGATATTGAGGTCGAGAAAATTGCATCCAACTGAGGCCTGAGCTACTGAGAGATGCATTTACTTAAAAGTACACTCATCGGTTTTTTCTTTTGCATTAACAAACAAGAGACACTGAAAGTTAAGCAAACAGCACTTACGACTGTGAGTATACATCAACAGAGACAGGCAAGCATGTGCCACACCTTGGACTAAATTTGCCTTTTGAAAGAAGGATGAAAATTCAAAGATGCATAACAATAAACATTAAGGAAAGACACCCAACATTATGCAGAAGCTTAGACGAAGAGGACCTAGAGAAATTTTCGTTTCGAGTCATATAATGTGGAAAGAAGCTAAGCGTCAAGTGGCTAAAAAACACCTCCTAGATAATATTTGAACTCACTCGAAAGAAAAGTGGAAAGATAAGAGTGAAAAGAGAGAAAAACTGGCTTCCATTAAGATCGTCAAACCAGTTATCAAAATATACAAATAGTTCACAAAAGCAATATTAAAGAATGCGAATTTTAGGTTGGGGAAAAAGGCAATCCAAAAGAATAATTGCTGCTAACCACACCCAAATCTCGTACAATCCGACAATGCTAAAGTCTTTAGTCAGAGCATATATCTGGCCATGTGAGTGTTAAGTACCTCATAATCCAAGTTCACTTAGAAAAGTTTGCAAACACTTCAGAAATTTCCCAGAAAATATGCATAGATTCTTTACAAGACCACAGCAACTCTCTCATAAAAAGGATCAAGGCTAATCTATGATTATCTTTTGTAAGAGAAGAATGCAGTCTGGTTCCCTCGTATGAAATGTATCTATACAATAGAAGCCAAATACATGTATTTCCAAATGGGGGTAAGTGGGAAGCTATTGCAAAATATTAAGTCAAATTAATAAGCTGCTCATGCTATTTCATAAATTTGATATAAAATTGTAATTTGATAAGATGTTAAAAACCTAAACTCTATACATTGAACAAAATGGAGATTATAAATTAGAAACTGATATTTGATGACAAAGGCCTTGCGAACTTTAAGATAATTGTAGTAGCACTTGAAACTTGTATCATTATTAAGAGAGTCATGTCCTTGACAAGAGATTGACCACCAACTTAAGAGTCATGTGACACGTCATTCCAAGTTGGACATGAGTATGGTGGCATGGTAAGAGAAGACTCACTTTAACACAGCTAGCAATTGCACATATGGATAGGGCACAGACCTCAAGTACAAAACTAAAAGATAAGGTTCAATAACAAGTATTTTGTAACTCCAAGTGTTGACAACCTCATAGATAATAAATCAGCAAACATGAGAACCAACAATCACATAAGTAATCTGTATATAACTCGTAGTATAACCAACAAAATCATTCTCCAAAATTGGTTTTCAATAATAAGTTAAGCCATGGAAGCTCCCTACATGCAACACATTCCTAGTTGTTCACAGTATTTGAACCAATGGAGACTGATTCGATATACGGATTTTTTTATGAAATAAATAGCAGCCATAAAAAAAATTATTCAAGATGAACCAAAGATCAGAATTCATACCAGTATTTGATTAAGCCATCCCAGCCACAGGTGGCGACTTTACTCTGTTCCAATGGATGCCATTCAGCACCAATACAAACTCCCTCATGGCACTTGAGAGTTCTAAAAACTTTACAACTCTTCCAATCCCAAAACCAGCACCTGCCTTCACCATCCCCTGACATGACAAACCGTCCATCAGGCGAAAAGTTTACCTGACAAGCATACCCAGCCGCAATGTGCCCCGCAAATCTCTTTTTCTTATTGAGCTGAAATCTTTCCCTGGTACTATAAATAAGTATCTGATTATCCAAACTCTGGCACGCAAGCCAATTCGAATTTGGGTGCAAAGCTATCGAAGGCATCGAATGCATATGGGGCTCACTGATATACTTAATAACCACTGGAATCCCATACTCCCATACACGTAGGGACTTATCATCACTCGAGGTAACAAACCTCCTGTTATTATCCACAAAAGTAATCGTATTCACTGCCCCCAAATGCTGATCATATTCCTGTGTAATCTGCCCTGTATTCATATCCCACTGGACAATCTTCTTATCACTCATACCCGCTAACAACACATTCTGCTTATCCTCATCCGGATTAAGCCTCACTACATAAGGGATTTTTCCCGTTGAAAATGTGGATATCACCTGTCCAGTCTCTGTATCCCAATACTTAATGTTCTTATCATACCCCGCGCTCAAAAACTTCGACCCGTCATTACTAAACCATATATCGCGTACAGCCTTGCCGTGCCCCATGTAAGTTCTCATACATTTCCCCGAATTGAACACATCCCAGATCTTCACCTTCGAATCCATCCCCGCAGACAATATCAAGTGACCATGCTTGGGGAAGAACCTAATAGCTGAAACCCCTTTAGTATGCCCACTCCAAGTATGCACCAATCTCTTCGGTATATAACAATGATCATTACTCGCCTTCGCGTCCTTAGGTGGCGCAATCCAAGACCGCCCTTGATAATCCTTCTCCTCCTTTCCATGAAAAGTACTCTTATCCGCAAATGCCTCCCCTTTCTCCTTCTCACCCCCTTCCTTCTCCCCCTTCTTCTTCTCGTGCGCTCAGCATACGTCTTCTGCTCCTCAGTCACTCCCCTTGCATCCAATCCTTCTTCCCCGCCCACGACTCTTCCTAGTCTTCATCAACCACGTCTCCGTCGCTGACTAAATGCTTCACTGGACCAATCATGTGTCTTTTGGAAACTCCAAGCACTCTCTGGTACCGCTCCTTCGTCACTCGAACTTAATTGGAGAAAGTACCTAAAATGCATATAACATTATCAATAGTATGCTGAAAGTTGCTTGTGGAATTTGCTACTTGCTAAAGTGAAAAGATTCATATATATAGCTGGAGCAAAAGAGTAAGTAAAGAAAGATATCCATATATTTAAAAGATCTTCTATGAAAGGGTAAACATATCCCACCAATGAATTAATGGAAAGAATATATAGAGATATGATTCACTTAAGGTAAGCAAGGAGACATAATATAAAACATGATTTGAGGAAAAAAGGAAGATTACGATATATATTAATATAAAAACGCTTCTTTCCATATTGAAGCATAACGGCTCCTTTCCTTATAATTTGAGATCTTATATGTAAGGTAAGCACAACTAGGATCAAGGAGCAACTGTATATAGAGAAATATATATTACTAAAACAAGAAGATAGAGAATATTGTAAGATGAGAGATGAGTGCACACTTCCCTTTTATAGTCAAGATCTTGCACTAATCCTTAGAGTAATTATAATCTACTGGAACTTACCAAAATTTGCACAAGGAAAGAAACAAGTATAAGCATGTAATCAAGTTACTTGTCATCTTCAAAACCAAACGAGAATTGAGACCAAAAAGGTCAACAGTGATCTCTTTACGGGATAGGACGCAAACGCATTTATTCTCAATCTTCCTTCATTCGCCAGTAGCTCTAGGTAAAAGCATGTATCCGTGATCTCCCCGCTTTACTCCCCATGAATTTTTGATAATCCAATACTTCTCCCCTTTTAAGCTCCCATAGCCTACAATTAGGGGTGTTCATGATTTTTCAAAAGCGTACCATACCGATCGTACCGCACCGAGCCGTACCGAAGTTGCGGTTTTTTTGTATAAAAATCTAGGTTTTGGTACGATCCGAGGCCGTACCGATCATTTTGGTATGGTTTTGATTTTAGAAATTCTAAACCGGTAAAAAACCGTACCGGACCGTATATTACATATAATAATTAATTATATAATTCATGTTATATATAAGTGACTCTACTAAAGAAACTTCTAGAACGTATAGGGACGAATACATTAAGAATCAAATTTATTACACAACATATGTAGAATTTGGAGGATTTTAAAAAGTTATAAATTTAGGAATTAGTTATTAGAATTTATCATTCAACTTTTTTTAATTGATTCCTAGTTAATTTATATTTTTAACTTAGTATTTTTGTGTTGGTTTCAACTACAATTATTGGAGTTCGGTTCTTCTTTGACTCTTATTTTTATTTTAATGCTAATAACTTTCTTATCTTTTAGTATATCATGTAAAATTTCACTAACTCAAATCTTTTTAAAGTCCGTCAATATCAAATAATGCTATTTACTGAGATATTCATATGATTTATAACTATTTTGTTGGTATATACTTTTTCCTTTATATTTCTTTGATAATATGCCAATCTATGGATCTCTTATGTGATAAAGTCGTGTTAATGAGTATAAGATAAATTTCACTAGATTTTTGTGCTAAAAAAGTGGACATAATACTATGTGGATAAATATACAAAAATACCGCAACACCGTACCATACCGTACCAAAACCGCATGATACCGGTTGCCATGGTACAAGTTTCAAAAAGTCCGGTTTTGGTTTTAATTATCACCGTAATTATTGGTATAAATTTAGTGAAAAAACCGCAAAAACCGAACCGTGTGCACCCCTATCTACAATAAGAACTATGTGATTGAGATTTCAGTGTTTCTTCCCAATCCGGCGTTGCCGCCTAAACATCCCCTGAATGTTAAAAATAATACATTAGTTTAAAATGTTAGTTTTAATTAATAACAAATAGTGTTTAGAGTGTAATGCTTACACCGGTGTAACTTTTGAACGAGTAGTGATCGGCGCCAGCTATTAAGGCAGAGACGGGGTGCGCTGCAATTACCCTTAATAACATACTCTCATTTCTCGGGGGAATTATACTATAAGAATCTATAGTAACAACCCGACTTATTTCCTACATTTTTTTGATAAAAATAGATTTTTAGAACAGTGCACAAAAGAGGATTCATAGCATAACTATTAAACACAATGCGAGATAAGTAAAGTCTTAATTACCTTGTTTTTGTCGCATATTACATTGTTTTTCTCGTCTTTACACCAACCCCTTGTATACGTGTAATATTTATCTGTAGTAATACCTCCATTGCGGATCACATATTCATAAACATCGACAGGATTTGCTCCTTCATGGCCTACGGTACGATAGTCACTGCTAATATCTGCTGCGTAGACTTGGCTATTAAAGACCCTGTCACTATGTTGTTCACACCTTCAATAGCACCGATGACACTAAACTCCCAACAAGACTCTACAAGTCCACTGATCCATCATTAAATCGAAAACATATATATAACATAAAACAAAACTCTCATGTACCACATCACTGCTTTTTAATGCTCATGATTGCTCCTTTTTTCCTCTAGTCAATGGAGGATGGGATGTTCGGCATACTTGTTGCATTAGTTATTAGAATTTATCATTCAATTTTTTTTAATTGATTTCTAGTTAGTTTATATTTTTAACTTAGTATTTTTGTGTTGGTTTCAACTATAATTATTGGAGTTTGGTTCTTATTTGACTCTTATTTTTATTTTAATGCTAATAACTTTTTTATCTTTTAGTATATCATGTAAAATTTCACTAACTCAAATCTTTTTAAAGTCCGTCAATATTAAATAGTGCTATTTACTGAGATATTCATATGACTTATAACTATTTTGTTGGTATATACTTTTTCCTTTATAGTGTTAATGAGTATAAGATAAATTTCACTAGACTTTTGTGCATAAAAAGTGGACATAATACTATGTAGATAAATATACAAAAATACCGCAACACCATACCATACCGCATTTTACCGATTGCCATGGTACAAGTTTCAAAAAGTTTGATTTTGGTTTTAATTATCACCGTAATTATTGGTATTGTATAAATTTAGTGAAAAAACCGCAAAAACCGAACCGTGTGCACCCCTATCTACAATAAGAACTGCGTGATTGAGATTTCAGTGTTTCTTCCCAATCCAGCGTTGCCCCCTAAACATCCCCTACATATTAAAAACAATACATTAGTTTAAAATGTTAGTTTTAATTAATAACAAACTGTGTTTAGAGTGTAATGCTTACACCGGTGTAACTTTTGAATGTGTAGTGATCGGCGCTAGCTATTAAGGCAGAGACGGGGTGCGCTGCAATTACCCTCAATAACAGACTCTCATTTCCCGGGGGAATTATACTATAAGAATCTATAGTAACAACCCGTCTTTTTTCCTACATTGTTTTGACAAAAATAGATTTTTAGAACAGTGAACAAAAGAGGATTCATAGCATAACTATTAAACACAATGCGAGATAAGTAAAGTCTTAATTACTTCGATTTTGTCGCATATTACTTTGTTTTTTTCGTTTTTACACCAACTCCTTGTATACGTGTAATATTTATCTGTAGTAATACCTCCATTGCGGATCACATATTCATAAGCATCGACAGGATTTGCTCCTTCGTGGCCTACAGTACAATGGTCATAAGCCAATATCTGCTGCGTAGACGGGGCTATTAAAGACCCTGTCACTATCTTGTTCACACCTTCTACAGCACCGACGGCACTAAGCTCCCAACAAGACTCTATAAGTCCATTGATCCATCAGCAAATCGAACACAAATATATATAACATAAAACCAAACTCTCACGTACCACATCGTTGCTTTTTAATGCACGTGACTGCTCCTTTTTTCCTCCAGTCAATGGAGGATGCGATGTTCGGCATACTTGTTGCATTAGTTATTAGAATTTAACATTCAACTTTTTTAATTTGATTCCTAGTTAATTTATATTTTTAACTTAGTATTTTTGTGTTGGTTTCAACTATAATTATTGGAGTTTGGTTCTTATTTGACTCTTATTTTTATTTTAATGCTAATAACTTTCTTATCTTTTAGTGTATCATGTAAAATTTCACAAACTCAAATCTTTTTAAAGTCCGTCAATATTAAATAATGCTATTTACTGAGATATTCATATGACTTATGACTTATAACTATTTTGTTGGTATATATTTTTTTCTTTATATTTCTTTGATAATATGACAATCCAAGGATCTCTTATGTGATAAAGTCGTGTTAATGAGTATAAGATAAATTTCACTACACTTTTGTGCATAAAAAGTGGACATAATACTATGTGGATAAATATACAAAAATATCGCAACACCATACCATACCGCACCAAAACTGCATTATACCGATTGCCACGGTACAAGTTTCAAAAAGTTTGATTTTGGTTTAAATTATCACCGTAATTATTGGTATTGTATAAATTTAGTGAAAAAACCACAAAAACCGAACCGTGTGCACCCCTATCTACAATAAGAACTGCGTGATTGAGATTTCTGTGTTTCTTCCCAATCCGGCGTTGCCCTTTAAACATCCCCTGCATATTAAAAACAATACATTAGTTTAAAATGTTAGTTTTAATTAAGAACAAACTGTGTTTAAAGTGTAATGCTTACACCGGTGTAACTTTTGAATGTGTAGTGATCGGCGCCAGCTATTAAGGCAGAGACGGGGTGCACTGCAATTACCCTTAATAACAGACTCTCATTTCCCGGGGGAATTATACTATAAGAATCTATAGTAACAATCCGTCTTTTTTCCTACATTGTTTTGACAAAAATAGATTTTTGGAACAGTGCACAAAAGAGGATTCATAGCATAACTATTAAACACAATGCGAGATAAGTAAAGTCTTAACTACTTTGATTTTGTCGCATATTACTTTGTTTTTTTCTTTTTTACACCAACCCCTTGTATACGTGTAATATTTATCTCTAGTAATGTCTCCATTGCGGATCACATATTCATAAGCATCGACAGGATTTGCTCCTTCGTGGGCTACGGTACGATGGTCACAAGCCAATATCTGCTGCGTAGACGGGGCTATTAAAGACCCTGTCACTATCTTGTTCACACCTTCTACAGCACCGACGACACTAAGCTCCCAACAAGACTCTACAAGTCCATTGATCCATCAGGAAATCAAACACAAATATATATAACATAAAACCAAACTCTCACGTACCACATCGCTGCTTTTTAATGCATGTGACTGCTCCTTTTTTCCTCCAGTCAATGGAGGATGCGATGTTCGGCATACTTGTTGCATTAGTTATTAGAATTTATCATTCAATTTTTTTAATTTGATTCCTAGTTAATTTATATTTTTAACTTAGTATTTTTGTGTTGGTTTCAACAAATTATTGGAGTTTGGTTCTTATTTGACTCTTATTTTTATTTCAATGCTAATAACTTTCTTATCTTTTAGTGTATCATGTAAAATTTCACAAAATCAAATCTTTTTAAAGTCCGTCAATATTAAATAATGCTATTTACTGAGATATTCATATGACTTATGACTTATAACTATTTTGTTGGTATATATTTTTTCCTTTATATTTCTTTGATAATATGCCAAACCAAGGATCTCTTATGTGATAAAGTCGTGTTAATGAGTATTAGATAAATTTCACTAGACTTTTGTGCATAAAAAGTGGACATAATACTACGTGGATAAATATACAAAAATACCGCAACTCCATACCATACCGCACCAAAACCGCATTATACCGTTTGCCATGGTACAAGTTTCAAAAAGTTCGATTTTGGTTTTAATTATCACCGTAATTATTGGTATTGTATAAATTTAGTGAAAAAACCGCAAAAATCGAACCTTGTGCAGCCCTATGTACAATAAGAACTGCGTGATTGAGATTTCAGTGTTTCTTCCCAATCCGGCGTTGCCCCCTAAACATCCCCTGCATATTAAAAACAATACATTAGTTTAAAATGTTAGTTTTAATTAATAACAAACTGTGTTTAGAGTGTAATGCTTACACCGGTGTAACTTTTGAATGTTTAGTGATCGACGCCAGCTATTAAGGCAGAGACGGGGTGCGCTGCAATTAACCTCAATAACAGACTCTCATTTCCCGGGGAATTATACTATAAGAATCTATAGTAATAACCCGTCTTTTTTCCTATAATTTTTTGACAAAAATAGATTTTTAGAACAATGCACAAAAGAGGATTCATAGCATAACTATTAAACACAATGCGAGATGAGTAAAGTCTTAATTACTTTGATTTTGTCGCCTATTACTTTGTTTTTCTAGTTTTTACACCAACCCCTTGTATACGTGTAATATTTATCTGTAGTAATACCTCCATTGCGGATCACATATTCATAAGCATCGACAGGATTTGTTCCTTCGTGGCCTACGGTACGATGGTCACAAGCCAATATCTGCCGCGTAGACGGGGCTATTAAAGACCCTGTCACTATCTTGTTCACACCTTCTACAGCACCGACAACACTAAACTCCCAACAAGACTCTACAAGTCCATTGATCCATCAGTAAATCGAAAACAAATATATATAACATAAAACCAAACTCTCACGTTCCACATCGCTGCTTTTTAATGCTCGTGACTGCTCCTTTTTTCCTCCAGTCAATGGAGGATGCGATGTTCGGCATACTTGTTGCATTAGTTATTAGAATTTATCATTCAACTTTTTTTAATTGATTCCTAGTTAATTTATATTTTTAGCTTAGTATTTTTGTGTTGGTTTCAACTATAATTATTGGAGTTCAGTTCTTATTTGACTCTTATTTTTATTTTAATGCGAATAACTTTCTTATCTTTTAGTATATCATGTAAAATTTCACAAACTCAAATCTTTTTAAAGTCCGTCAATATTAAATAATGCTATTTACTGAGATATTCATATGACTTATGACTTATAACTATTTTGTTGGTATATACTTTTTCCTTTATATTTCTTTGATAATATGCCAAACTAAGGATCTCTTATATGATAAAGTCGTGTTATTGAGTATAAGATAAATTTCACTAGACTTTTGTGAATAAAAAATGGACATAATACTATGTGGATAAATATACAAAAATACTACAACACCGTACCATACCGTACCAAAACCGCATGATACCGGTTGCCATGGTACAAGTTTCAAAAAGTCCGATTTTGGTTTTAATTATCACCGTGATTATTGGTATGGTATGAATTTAGTGAAAAAATCGCAAAAACCGATCTGTGTGCACCCCTATCTACAATAAGAACTGCGTGATTGAGATTTCTGTGTTTCTTCCCAATCCGACGTTGCCCCTTAAACATCCCCTGCATATTAAAAACAAGGGGAAATTATCGTTTTGGGAATAGGAAGATTTCAAATTTATAAAGACATAACAATTATTAAGTAATTAGGGAGAAGGGATTTCTAAACTTTAAAAATTACTAAAATGGTGAATTCAATGCAAAATCATATTTGTGTCGCCTATTTCATCTTTTTTTTTTTAATTATCCATATTCTTCACTTATTAATTTTCGTTCATCATAAATGAAGTTTAACTTTTTATTTTGTTTCCTTACAAAGCTACCCAATAGATTTATCAAAAAATGCAAGCAATATTCTATTGTATATCTGAAACAAATTTACAACACTTAAAAATACTTTAAGATAATTGAAAATTACATTAAATAAAGTTCTCAATTTTATTTACAAGTAACAACTTCAGAAGTTACAGTCATGTAACAAAAAATAAGAGATTAAGAAAATATTAGATAGTATACAAAGCAACGCAATTATAATATTTTAAATGACTTCGGAAAATGATGCTTGATAAACAGTATAATACTTCATATTACGACAAAATAATAATTAAAACAATTAGCCCTATGATACATCAAATTATCATAAGTAATTATCTTTTCATAGATTGTATCTTAATTGAAAGAACCACCAACATGGATTTTTTCTAATCAATTCTTTATGAATAATGTCAAAATTTGCATAGTTTTCTATCACATTTATCCTTGACTATCATTTGTATTATCATAGTTGTGATTGCATGAGTTTTCGCGTGAAAAAATTATTCAGATCAAGGTTATTAATTAAAAATAATTATTAAATCATGGTTGAGTATTTTCAATTAAAATTGTTGAGGGATGTTATGAAAGGCATTTAATTACAAGGACATAGACGATTCAGTTGTTATAAAAACAATATAGTACTCAACAAATACAAAAATTTTATGTATAAAGAAAAACTTATATAATATCTTTTTCAATTATTTTAAACATTTAGATTTGTTGTACAATTTTCCCCATCTTATATTGCATTTTTTATTCAATGTGATGGGTCAATTTGTACAAATGAAGATAAATAAACTTTAATTAGTTACGAAAGAAAGTTGGATGAGTGGATAATTTTTATTTTTCTAGGAAGCATATGAAGTGTGTAAGACAAAATGATTTTGCAATGAATTTATCATTTTAATAATTTGTATCAAACATAGAATAGAATATTACTTGTATTTTTTAATAAATCTATTGGGTAGCTTTGTAAGGAAAAAGAAAGTTAAACTTCATTTGTGATGAACGAAACATTAATAAATAATAAGTGAAGAATATGATAATTAAAAAAAAGAGAAAGATGAATAGGTGACACAAATATGATTTTCCATTGAATTTACTATTTTAGTAATTTGTAAACTTTAAGAATCCCTTCTCCTTAATTAGTTAAGAATTGTTGTGTCTTTATAAATTTGAAATCTTTTTATTTCCTAAACAATAATTTTCCTAAAAAACAATACATTAGTTTAAAATGTTAGTTTTAATTAATAACAAACTGTGTTTAGAGTGTAATGCTTACACCGGTGTAACATTTGAACGAGTAGTGATCGGCGCCAGCTATTAAGGCAGAGACGAGGTGCACTGCAATTACCCTCAATAACAGACTCTCATTTCCCGGGGGAATTATACTATAAGAATCTATAGTAACAACCCATTTTCTTTCCTACATTTTTTTGACAACAATAGATTTTTAGAACAGTGCACAAAAGAGGATTCATAGCATAACTATTAAACACAATGCGAGATAAGTAAAGGCAAGAGCTCGAGACACATTTAAGTACCACGTATCACATCGTACCTTCTGAATCACACTTGCTTCAGAACTATTAACATCAATGGTGACCTGGGATGACAAACAACCAAAGAGCCAAAAGTCAATTCATTAACTTCGAAAAGTCAATTATGCTAAAAGTTACTCCTATTAAGCATATAAACAGGATATGAAGTTGCACCAGATGGATTACATTGCTATCCCTACTCATTAGTTGCCGGATGCTAATAGCATAATTATGCTGTAAGATTCAAACATAATTGTGACATTTTGCATATATTCGTTGTGATCGAACCCAACTTAACTAAATTTTAAGTGTGATTGTACTTATTGTTTGATTATTAATTGTAATTTTCTTGAATGAATTGGCTACAAGATATCAAATAACAACAATTTACGATCAAATAATAACTACTATAAAAAGAGATAAAGACACACAGGTGGGAGTAAAACTCCCCTCTCATTAGTTGTGGGATGCTGATAGCATAATTATGCTGTAAGATTCAAACACAATTGTGACAAAATCGTTTTACAGCAAAAGGCAAACTGAAAAAATTCAAATCACCTTTTCTGGGAGTACCGGACATGTTATTTGTGTCTGTATAGACACTGTATGCTTAAGCTTATAAAATGACTTTCCATACACCTGCCACAAAAGTACAACTGAATTTTTACAATATGTTTGTATAAAATACATATTTTACATACAATATGTACATTATATATGTATGCTCATAACAAATCCACATATAAACTCAGATAACAACATGTGAGTAAAGTACCAAAGCTGATGAGGTGCCGGAAGCCGCTTTCCGCCTTAAAACACCCAACATCACACCGTTGATCTCCTATAACTACAAAACAAACAAAAACAATATTATATCAACAAAGAAATCTATCGCAATACGACAACGACAAAAATCAAGCAATTAAGCAAATAGACACAAAATATTCTGAAAACATGAAGCACGCGCCATGAGAACAGATCTCATAGGTAAAATTTACATAAATGAAAAGGCAATTGGATGGGACAGAGGTAATTTGACCTTGAATTGAGTAATGAAGGTAGGGTTTGAAGTTTGAAGATCTTTTCCATATGCAAGTACTATGATTATTCAAATTAGAGTGGAAAATGAGCTGCACGACGACTCTAGAAGAGGAAAACTGAATAATGCAAAATAAGCTGCGTGGAGGAGATAAAAGCTTGACGGGAAGGACAAGGGAAAATTGCATTTTTGTCTCATATGTTTGGTCATTTTCAATTTTGATTCTATTCGAATTTGTACGTGAATGACTCCTATGTTAAACGGATTTGAATACTGGGATACGAACACATACATTCAGAAACACAAACACACACACATCATACACACACAAAAAAAATACACACACACACACACCACATATATACACACACACCCAGAAACACACACAACCCCCGAAACACACACACACCCAGAAACACACACATACCTTACACACAGAGAAAAATACACACACCAAGAAACACACACCATACACACCCAGAAAATTGAGTTCCGGGGCGGGGGGGTGTGAATGCAAAACAAAAATGGGTCAAACCTTGATATTGTTGGATTTTAAGGGGGCTAAATTTCATATTTCAAAAGTTCATAGGACAAAAGGATAAGGCTTTGTTTGTTTGTGTTTTCATTATACTTTTTCCATTTGCCATTTTCATCTGAAAATGGAAATACACATTTTCACTGTTTTTAACTGAAAATATTCTCATTTTCATTCTTATTTTTACGTTCCCGAAAAATTTCAATTATTTATTTAAAATTATATTTCACATCACTTATCTCATATTTTCTTTCTCATCCACCCATCACCATCCTCTTTCTCCTCTCTCATCAATATTCAACATCAAATCCAATATTATTCATCTAATCATTACTTTTCAATCATTTCACATATCACACTCACAAATTTCAACCATTTTCAAAAATACAACCAAACACGCCTACTTTTTTCACTTTTCTCACACGAAAATCAAAAAATATGTTCTCCCATACATTTTAGAAAATGATGGTTGAAAATGAAATGAAAACACATCCAAACAAAGCCTAAGTTTTTTAAAAGTGGAGGGAGGGGGGGCGGAGGCCCCACCAGACCCCCATGTGGTTCCATCTCTGCACCTAGAAATACACACACTCCCTAAAAAACACACACACCATACACACCATCTCTGCATCCATAAATAAACACACATACACACCCAAAAACTCAACACACAGACACACACCTAGAAAAGCACACACACACACACACACCATCTATGCACCCAGAAATACACACACCCAGAAACTCAAGCACACACAACCTCAGAAACTCAAGCATACACACACCCAGAAACTTAAACACACACAGACCCAGAAGCTTAAGCGCGCACACACACACCCAGAAACTCAAACACACACCATCTCTGCACCCAGAAATACACACACACGTAGAAACTCAAGCGCACACACACACACCCAGAAACTCAAACACACACACACCTAGAAACTCAAACACACACACACCCCCAAATAAACACACACACAGAAACTCAAACACGGACACACACACCCAGAAACTCAAACACACACCCAAAAACTTAAACACATACACTCACACCCAGAGAAACACACATACACACACACCCAGAAACTTAAACACACACACATAGAGAGAAAAACACACACACACACACACACTCACACCCAGAAAACCACACACACACACCCAGAAAACCACACACACAAACACACCCAGAAACTCAAACACACACACGCCCAGAAAAACACACACACAGACAGAAACTCAATCACACACACCCAGAAAAACACACACACCATACACACCTAGAAAAATATTTGACTTGATTTCATAATATCATTACGTAAACTACTGTATCTGAGTTATAAGTTACTTCACAAGCACAAATCAGGCATAATACCTTGAAGACGAGCGGAAAAGATGTCCAGCGACTGTGAATACCGAGCAAAGAGCGCAAGTTTTTTAGCGTCGTACTTGAGCTTCCTTGTAGATATTGGTAACTACGGCTATGTATGGTTATGAATCTTAAAAATATTTTTATTTTTTGGATCGCCAAAAAATAAAAATACACAGTCCAAGCCAAATTTTACAGAAAATGGTCAAATTTTAAATACTACTACACATTCCCCTATATAACAACCAATCATTTTATCATTTCAATCTATTCACAATCTTTTATCATTAATTACACTATCCCACTATCCAACTCATTCTCTTTCTTACTTTTTCATATTTTTTATAATAAAAATTCATATTCAATTTTTCAAATATTCCAATTATTATTATAAAATAATATTTAATAATATATAATTTAAAAAATATATAATTCCCACTATCCACGAAAGCTCTCCTGCACAACCCCTTCCCCCCGGCCCACCCCCACTCTCCACCCCCAGCCCTCACCCCACACCCCTAACAGCCACGTGGCCGCCCCTAATCTCCAACACCCATGGCCCCCACCCCCCAACACATGCCCTTCCTCCATTTCCAACACCCATGCTCCCCCATCCCAGGTGCTCTCCCCCCATCCCCCATCTCCACTTTCCTTTGTCTTTTCCTTCACACATCCCCCAACCATTATTCATCTCCCTTCTTTATTTCTTTCTGTAGATATCTTTCAACTCACTTTTTTTGTCGAAACCTACATCTTTGAGCCCTATTTTATTACCAACTTGAGACTGGTTATAGTGTCGGAAATCTTCCTTGAGATTTTGAATTTCACATTTTATACTGTTGACTGGTCTATATGATGTTACAATACAATAATTTATTTGATTTATTGGTTCTACTGTATTGCATGCGTGTTGGCTTTATGCATACATCCCATCTTGTTTAAATTTTTGCTATTTTTGGGTTTCTTTTGTTATATAAGACAACAACTTACACCACAAATTGCATTGCTTCATTTCACTTCACACAAGCGCACTCAAAATGACAAACTTTGGTGGTACATCCTCTGTGGGGAGTTTTGATATTCATCCGCCTTTGAAAAAACAGAAGGTGCAAATCACCTCTTTTTTTTTTTTTAAGTCTTGTATGTTCATATTTATTAATTATTTTTTAAAACTTTTTTATGTTTGAAGCAAACTTTGGTGGTACATCATCTGTTGGGAGTTCTGATATTCCTCTGCCTTTGAAGAAACAAAAGGTGCATATCACCTCTTCTTCTTTTAAGTCTTGTATGCTCATATTTATTAATTATTTTTTGAAATTTTTTTACGTTTGAAGAAATTTTTTGGATCTACAGCAGTTCAATTGACACTCAAATTTATATTCAATTTTTTTTAATTCGTTTATGCGTTCTTTTTGTGTTTGTTTTTTGGTTAATAAGATATATGTGAATGTATAATTTATTGGTAGGTTACTAATGTGCTGGACTCCTAATGACTTATGAGCCTTGTGCGAACCATAATGTGTATTGTATGAATTTTTAGTCTTAATTGTCTAACATTTAGCCTTGTGTTCCATATCGAAGATTATAATTATTTATAATGAGAATAATATATATATATATATATATATATAGTTTAGATTACATAATAGTTTATATAATTTAAAATTTTATATTTTAGTTTATATATATTATAGTTTGGCAAAAGGCTGGCATGGAGGTGACAAGGCTTCTCATGTACGTGGATCTCAATTTGAGTCTGCAAAAGATTGAAATCGAGCACAATAAAGTATTGTTTAAACTTGTTTGAATTTTTATCGGGCTGTATAGTTGTGTTTGAGTTTGATTAGATTGTGAATTAAGTCGAGTTCGAACATAGTCTGGCCTCTAATAATTTAATACATATTTTATCATACTTTTAACCAATCGAATCTTGTTCGAGTCAAACGTCTTATCTTATTTAACATGCAAATGTGTTCAAACTTTTTTGTTATGTTAAAAAAATCGCACTTAAACGAATCTTTAATTATCAATTATGAATTGAATATTGAGCAGAGATTTGGGTTTTTTTAGTCATATTTATTTTTTTAGTTTGACTTGTGCCTATAACTATGGTCTTTTCAATTATTATTCAGAAAATAAATAAATTATGGTCTTCTTTTATTCTAAAAGACAAAAATGGGGTCCTTATATACCAGCACAATAACTTTTGTACTATAATACTATTCAAACTTGTTATCTTTGGACTAAACCATTCATTAATTAGATCAAGGAAGTTACTTCTCTTACGAAAGAGGGTTGGAAGATTTTTTTAAGTAGAATATTCAATTGCTGTTATTATAAAGGTGGTTATTTTTTGATCAATATCTAATAATGATATATATTGATAGTCATTAACAACATCTAGGCAAATTTACATTTATAATCATAAAATCGTCTAATAAAATTTGGTCAAATAGAGCCCTATGATAATAATTATTAAATTAGCTGCTTTAAATTATTAAGCACATGTACAATTTCATTGTTTGTTCAAGTATACTGAAAATAGGAGTAAAAATAGAAAATAAATTATAATTAATTAATCAGAGAGAGATTTATATTTACATATTTTCAGTAGGCAAAGTAGCACCAACCATATAGTTGGAGTGGCAAACTGAAATTTGCTATTATTAAAATGATTAATTTTTAACAGAGTTTTTTACCAAATAAATAAATAAAAAGCAATGAAATACGATATCTCAAGTCAAAAGATACTCCATTATCTTTATGCGAAATAAAATAACTAGAAAAAAAAACATAACTAGTGACCTAAACAAAGTTTAAAAGCATAACTTAAGTGGCACCTAAACAAAGTTTGAACTAATATGTTCGAATAAAGTCATTAACTTTCTCTAAAATGGGTATTGATTACTAATTTTATATATAAAAAAAGAAACAAAAGCTAAAATAATAAATAAGTCAAATTAGATGAAAAGGATGAAATTATATTTACGTCTCAGTAAGTTAGACCTAATTGCGTAATGCTCATGATTATTTACATAATTAAACACAATTTCAGACTTCAAAACCCTTAAATAGGCCATGTAATTGTCGTGGTTATATTATCCAGAAAAAGTGTATAATTATCCAGAAGTTGCTAGTTTTAACAATATATATATGTATATATGTATATATAAGTGATTATATTATCCAGAAAAAGTGGTACATTATTTCCTTTGTAGGTGATAGATGAATCGTGGTGGGGGCTCTAGTAGTAGCAAGAAAAAGTCTGGTGAGGCCTTTTGGAACACCGATTTGGATTCTGTTTTTATTGAACTCATGTACGAAGAGTTTAAGAAAGGCAATCTAAGGGGGACGACATTTACCTCTCAAACTTGGACTGACATTAAGCGAGGTTTGAATATGGCTGCTGCGCCGTTTTACATGTATAATATCCCTCAATTGAAGAGCAAGTTGAATAGGATTAGGGTCATGTGGAGGAGGTTCAATGAATTGGTAAGAAGTGGAAGTGGATTTGGGTGGGATTACGAGAGCCACACTGTGACTGCTACCGATGCTGTTTGGGAGGCCCACCTAGCGGTATCTTCCTAATACTAACTTATGGGTTATATATACACACAAATATATATTAATAGCTATCTAAAATTGGGTTGGGTTTGCTAATTTCGGTATTCTACATACTTCTTAGGAGTACCCAGGCGATGCAAAATTGCGTAAGAGTGGTCTGCCCAAGTATGACTTGTGCACTGAGATGTTCCTACCCCATATAGCTACGGGAGCTATAGCTAGAGCATCGACCCAAGGTCCATCAGATTTGGAGGGTGACTCGTAGGTCAATAGGCGAGGAAGACGTGGGAGGTTTAATTTAGTGGATGAAGAAGACACAGATGTTGACGCTATGCCTGATAGTGCCTCCCGTGCACCCACACAGTCCATGGCCGCCTCTGTGACAGCGAGTAGATCTCGAAAGATCTCGAGGAGTGGTGATCTGGAGTCAGCCTTACAGTCTTGGGAGGAATTTAAGTCCAACAGGGCTTCCCGTTCTAGATCAGCATTGCAGGAAGGCATAGAGAGATGCATGACTTGCCTCCAAGCCATGGAGGGTCTTAGTGCGGAGAACTTTCACAAGGCAATGGAACGACTCACTGCCCAAAATTGGCGATGTTGGTTCCTCCTCATGACTCCTGAGCAACAACGGGTTTGGGTGGACTGCCATTAGATGCGCTGTGATATGGTGGGATGAGATCTGTTTAAGTTGTCTGCCTATTTGTCTAATTATCTGTGTGTTTGATTATCTGTTGGGTGTACTATCTCTTTTTATCTTTTCTTCAAGTATTATGTGTTGGATGATGAACAATTTTACGTTTTAAAAAAATTATTAAGTCGGCGTGTTTGGGTTTAACGATGAATAATATTGTAAGTTTATATTCACGTTTTAAGTATGTGTTTTATTAGTTTAAAATAATTATGTGGGACTACTATTTTGTTATATAAATTGCTTGTTTCAATTTACTATTTGGTTTAAGTATTTAATAAGTATGGCGCATCACGGGGATGATGGACCTAGTGGCACTAACTATGACGAGTATGAGAATAATTACTATGAGGATGGTGACATGGATCCCGATGTTGATGTCAATTCCAATGACTCAGATGAAGAGGATGCATTCATCGTGGCGCATCTTCTTCGTTCATCTGAAAGGATCAAAAAGAGACCGTTTTGTGATTCTCGTTTGAAGGGATCCAATTGGTTGAGTGAGTTGTTACGGGGTCACCCTAAAAGAATTTATAACATGCTAAGAATGAACAAAGAACCGTTCTTAGCTTTGTGTGACCTCATCACGGAGCGAGGTTACATTCGTCAAAATCAGCAATGCCGCGTGTCCATCCAAGAGAGCATGACCATCTTCATCCAAACGGTGGGATTGCACAGGAGGCAGCGTGACAGTTGCGAGCGTTTTCAACATTCACTGGAAACGATTAACCGACATGTGTAGGCGCGGGCACTGGATGCCTTACTTTTTTGGCCCCTGAATTCATTACCCCACCTAATTTCACCGAGACCCCAAATCATATCGTACATACACCAGAATTCTACCCCACTTCAAGGTAATTAACCATTTCGTTCAAGCATTAGTTTGCAATCGTACTTTATAATGCACGTCTTCACATCTATCACATGTGTAGGAGTGCATTGGGGCCATTGATGGAACCATTATCGAAGCACTCGTTCTTGAGAACCAGCAGACTGCGTATCGTTCTAGAAAAGGGACGACAAGTCAAAATGTCCTTGGAATGTGCGACTTCAACTTGATGTTCACATATGTGTACGCAGGATGGGAAGGGAGTGCTAATGATGCACAAGTGTTGAGCAACGCTATTGCAAACAACCCAAATTTCCCCCTGCCACCGCCTGGTACACTATTCCAAATATAGCTATTTTCTAAAATAAAGATCTATCATTCAACATTGATTTTAACATTATAATTCTGTGTCCAATAGGCAAAATGCCACCGTTGATGAATTATTCGGTAATGCATCATGGGACACAACAGCTGAACATTCTTTTGTTAGAAAGTTGAAAATTTCTTCTACATCGACAAACTGGCACAATGTGGTCGATGTTGATCGTATCCTTTGTCGCATTGCTCAAGAGATGAGCGTGGAGCTACGGAGGCATGTCAGCTTGAATCTGCTCAGGAAAAAGTTCAAGGAGTTGCGGGATAGATTTATTACATTTAAGCGACTGGCCGTATGACCCGGTGTGAATTATTGCCCGCGTACAAATATAATGAACGTCCCAGTTGAGTATAGAGATGAGTTGCTTGAGGTTTGTCTTCAATTTATGTTATCATTTCTCTTGTTCTTACTCAACCGTTAACTACAATATTAACATATAAATTAAGATTATCTATCTTGATTTATGCAACCATTGATTAGGGGTTAAGAATAATTTTTCAAGCACTCGTTTCAATATAACAGTATGGCAATAGTGTGGAGCGCTACTAACACACAGGAGAGAGGTGGTGGTCTGACTTACAAGTGATATTTCGCGGACTAGCAGCTACAAGCCCAATTTATGAGCCCGGGGGACGCTTTCATGACCCTGTAATACTATCAGACAATGATTCCGAAAACAGCCACCAGACAGGTGGGTCTTCTAAACCCCGACGTAAAGAAAGTAGACAAGTGGGTCATTCCACGCCCCCAGTTGTTCATGTGATTGACGTGTCGAGCTCATCGTCCGTACCAGACGAGTCATCCAGAAATGGCCCGACGGATCCTTGGGAGATTGCTAGGATCAGATCTGCCCATCAAGAGCATAGCAAGCAAGGGTCTAGCAACAGCAACGTTAGTAGTTGCTTTTGGTTGTTGGTGTTGGTGGTTGCAATGAATAATGTTATATTTTTATTTGTCAGTTCCTATTTGTTTGTTTCATGTATGTGTACTTGAATTGAGACTTAATTGGCCATGCTTTTACCAAAAGTATGTACAATATTGTGTGTTTTATAATTTCATTTTAATAATTTCGTTTGTTGTTTAGTTGATTTTAAATTATACTTTTTTAGCTTCTCAATATTCAAATAAATACTGACTGAATCTCGATTATTTAATTTTTGTACTAACGTGGTATTTAATAGGATTGCCCACGAACCGAGTCTCGCCAAATTTTTCGGCTCGAGCTCGAGCAAGTATTTTATGTAACATCATAGTATCTCATTACAAGAAGATGGAAATAAATTTGTCTCAATCAAATTGGAAATAAAATATTATATGTAAATGGAAAAAAAAAATATAGAACTACTTATACTCCAATCATATTTACACATTTCATAAAATATTGTATATATGGACCACAACTTATTTTTATATTTGTCCAATGCGAACCGTATAATTACATTAACTATTATAAATATAGACGAACAAGATTCAATTTTCTTGAACTTTTAAAATATAAAATTTTAAAAAAAACACAAAATAAAAAAAAGATAAAAATCTAAAACTAAAAAAAAATGAAAAAAGTGACAAAAAAAAAAAATTAAAAATGAAGGGCCCCCACCCCCACCCCACCCCGCCCAAACCCCCTCCCCTCCCCTCCCCTCCCCTCCGTTGGCTGCCTAACTTTCTTTTTTCTTTTCATTCTATTTCTATAATATATATTATATTATGTGTGTATATATATATATATATATACATATTATTTGATTACCAACGCATAACATTATTTTAAAAAATATTATTTTAATATCTTTTCCCACATCATCATCACATTCATAACCAACTCAATCATTTCATATATCAAATTCTAATAAAAATCAACCTTATATCACATTTACACTACTTTCAATCAAATTTTAAAAATGCATCAAAACAAACAAATAAAATCAATATTTTCACGCGAATTTCTTTAATATACATTCCCTAAAAAAATCTCAAAATTTATTTCTAAAAACACAACCATACACATTCCCTAAATCAAATAGAATTAAACCCTAAATCAAAAGAAAGTGCTAGAAAATCTACTCAATCTAAAAAAGCGACTTATCATACCACAATCCGATTTGACACTCTTCAACCCCCCGCCCACACTCAAAAACACAGCAGCCAGCCAGAGCCAGATTCATCTTCCCCAATCCCCAATTTCTCTCAAATCAAAATCTATAAACCCTAACCATGGATCTCCTCCGATCCTACAAAGACACCGACATGGAAGAAGACGATACCGCCGCCGCCGCCTCACCCCGTACGGATCCCCATCCACCCACCACATCCGACCCGGATTCTTCACCCGACTCCTCCCCGACCCGAATTCCCCTCCCCACCAAATCCGCCGCACCGAAAGTCGACGACACTATGCTATCCCTCACCGTCGCTGGCAAAGCCAATTCATTGGCTCAAAAACCGCTCGACCCGACCCAACACCTTGTATCCTTCAACCCGACCTACGACCAGCTCTGGACCCCCATTGTGGGCCCCTCACATCCCTACGCGAAGGACGGTCTTGCACAAGGATTGCGTAATCATAAGCTGGGGTTCGTTGAAGATGCGAATATCGGATCTTTTGTGTTTGATGAGCAGTATAATACGTTTTATAAGTTTGGGTACGCTGCTGATCCTTCACAGAATAGTTATGTGGGTGATGTTGAGGGTTTCACGCAGAACGAGGGGGTTTCGGTGTATAATATACCGCAGCACGAGCAGAAGAAGAGGAAGTTGGAGAAGAAGAAGGAGATGTTGGAGGAGAATGAGGGGGGTGATGTGGTGGATGGGGTTGAGGTGGAGAATCCTGCGACGGAGACGTGGTTGATGAAGAATAGGAAGAGTCCGTGGGCGGGGAAGAAGGATTGGGTGCAAGGGGAGTTGACTGAGGAGCAGAAGAAGTATGCTGAAGAGCACGAGAAGAAGAAGGGGGAGAAGGAAGGGGGTGAGAAGGAGAAAGGGGAGGCATTTGCGGATAAGAGTACTTTTCATGGAAAGGAGGAGAAGGATTATCAAGGGCGGTCTTGGATTGCGCCACCTAAGGACGCGAAGGCGAGTAATGATCATTGTTATATACCGAAGAGATTGGTGCATACTTGGAGTGGGCATACTAAAGGGGTTTCAGCTATTAGGTTCTTTCCCAAGCATGGTCACTTGATATTGTCTGCGGGGATGGATTCGAAGGTGAAGATCTGGGATGTGTTCAATTCGGGGAAATGTATGAGAACTTACATGGGGCACGGCAAGGCTGTACGTGATATATGGTTTAGTAATGACGGGTCAAAGTTTTTGAGTGCGGGGTATGATAAGAACATTAAGTATTGGGATACAGAGACTGGACAGGTGATATCCACATTTTCAACGGGAAAAATCCCTTATGTAGTGAGGCTTAATCCGGATGAGGATAAGCAGAATGTGTTGTTAGCGGGTATGAGTGATAAGAAGATTGTCCAGTGGGATATGAATACAGGGCAGATTACACAGGAATATGATCAGCATTTGGGGGCAGTGAATACGATTACTTTTGTGGATAATAACAGGAGGTTTGTTACCTCGAGTGATGATAAGTCCCTACGTATGGGAGTATGGGATTCCAGTGGTTATTAAGTAATCAGTGAGCCCCATATGCATTCGATGCCTTCGATAGCTTTGCACCCAAATTCGAATTGGCTTGCGTGCCAGAGTTTGGATAATCAGATACTTATTTATAGTACCAGGGAAAGATTTCAGCTCAATAAGAAAAAGAGATTTGCGGGGCACATTGCGGCTGGGTATGCTTGTCAGGTAAACTTTTCGCCTGATGGACGGTTTGTCATGTCAGGGGATGGTGAAGGCAGGTGCTGGTTTTGGGATTGGAAGAGTTGTAAAGTTTTTAGAACTCTCAAGTGCCATGAGGGAGTTTGTATTGGTGCTGAATGGCATCCATTGGAACAGAGTAAAGTCGCCACCTGTGGCTGGGATGGCTTAATCAAATACTGGTATGAATTCTGATCTTTGGTTCATCTTGAATAATTTTTTTTATGGCTGCTATTTATTTCATAAAAAAATCCGTATATCGAATCAGTCTCCATTGGTTCAAATACTGTGAACAACTAGGAATGTGTTGCATGTAGGGAGCTTCCATGGCTTAACTTATTATTGAAAACAAATTTTGGAGAATGATTTTGTTGGTTATACTACGAGTTATATACAGATTACTTATGTGATTGTTAGTTCTCATGTTTGCTGATTTAATTATCTATGAGGTTGTCAACACTTGGAGTTACAAAATACTTGTTATTGAACCTTATCTTTTAGTTTTGTACTTGAGGTCTGTGCCCTATCCATATGTGCAATTGCTAGCTGTGTTAAAGTGAGTCTTCTCTTACCATGCCACCATACCCATGTCCAACTTGGAATGACGTGTCACATGACTCTTAAGTTGGTGGTCAATCTCTTGTCAAGGACATGACTCTCTTAATAATGATACAAGTTTCAAGTGCTACTACAATTATCTTAAAGTTCGCAAGGCCTTTGTCATCAAATATCAGTTTCTAATTTTATATCTCCATTTTGTTCAATGTATAGAGTTTAGGTTTTTAACATCTTATCAAATTACAATTTTATATCAAATTTATGAAATAGTATGAGCAGCTTATTAATTTGACTTAATATTTTGCAATAGCTTCCCACTTACCCCCATTTGGAAATATATGTATTTGGCTTCTATTGTATAGATACATTTCATACGAGGGAACCAGACTGCATTCTTCTCTTACAAAAGATAATCATAGATTAGCCTTGATCCTTTTTATGAGAGAGTTGCTGTGGTCTTGTAAAGAATCTATGCATATTTTCTGGGAAATTTCTGAAGTGTTTGCAAACTTTTCTAAGTGAACTTGGATTATGAGGTACTTAACACTCACATGGCCAGATATATGCTCTGACTAAAGACTTTAGCATTGTCGGATTGTACGAGATTTGGGTGTGGTTAGCAGCAATTATTCTTTTGGATTGCCTTTTTGCCCAACCTAAAATTCGCATTCTTTAATATTGCTTTTGTGAACTATTTGTATTTTTGATAACTGGTTTGACGATCTTAATGGAAGCCAGTTTTTCTCTCTTTTCACTCTTATCTTTCCACTTTTCTTTCGAGTGAGTTCAAATATTATCTAGGAGGTGTTTTTTAGCCACTTGACGCTCAGCTTCTTTCCACATTATATGACCCAAAACGAAAATTTCTCTAGGTCCTCTTCGTCTAAGCTTCTGCATAATGTTGGGTGTCTTTCCTTAATGTTTATTGTTATGCATCTTTGAATTTTCATCCTTCTTTCAAAAGGCAAATTTAGTCCAAGGTGTGGCACATGCTTGCCTGTCTCTGTCGATGTATACTCACAGTCGTAAGTGCTGTTTGCTTAACTTTCAGTGTCTCTTGTTTGTTAATGCAAAAGAAAAAACCGATGAGTGTACTTTTAAGTAAATGCATCTCTCAGTAGCTCAGGCCTCAGTTGGATGCAATTTTCTCGACCTCAATATCACGTTTACTGTGGGATACTGTAAAATTCTTTTTTCTGAACAACTTGGTAAAGGGACACCACCCGAACACATATAAATGCACTAGCTTTCTCCAAAGCCAAAGCCAATGCCAATCCTGACTCTATATTGTTTTGCAGGGACTAAAACTCGCCATATTAACTACTGTGCATCTCCAAAGCACTTGACTGGAGGGTTATATCACTGGAAAAGTTGAAAGTCTCCTGGAGTTGGGATGACCTTGAGAAGAAATACATGCAGAGACAGAATCGCATGTACTGTCCTCACCAAACTGTCTTATTCAGTAGTTAAAATATCCTGTCTCCGACAAGTAGAAGAGAATACATACTTGTAACGTTGATTATGTCGTTTTGAAGTAGTTATGTGAGCAAATGTCAAAGTTGTAACAATTTCCTTGATCTCGCTGTAACATTTAGTAAATGATTTGCGAGCTTTATTTGGTATAGATTTGAATCTGATATCGGCTCCAATGCTGTTCAATTGTTCAAATTCCAGAAATAGAAATATACAACTAAACAAGTGACCACTGCCCACTTAATTTTCTCCGGTTCAACGAACGTTTGATTTTCGGAACCTTGTATACAGGTAATGAAGTAGTCAGAATGGTGTAAATATACAACTATACCACCCTCTTATAAATTAAGGTCAAAGGTGCACAACTATGCAACCCACTTACTTGAGTAAATTAAAGGTTCAAAGAACATAAATAGCATGAATATACACAACTACACAACCCAACTTAGGTAAATTACAGGTAAAAGAGCAAAAGGGGTGTAAAATTTTTTACGAATCATCCCCTTGTGTTATTTTTTATTCTGCATATTCTCCCTTTTTTGATTTTTTTTTGTGTTTTTTTTCATCATAAATGTCAATCCAAATGTATTTTTGCCCCAAACATGTTTTTAATAGATAAATAATTTAAAATGGGTTGGATTTAGAACATTTATGATGGAAAAAAACACCAAAAAAAAAATATAAAAAGGGAAAGTATGAAGAATAAAAAATAATACAAGAGGGTGAGGGATCTTATACAATTATCCCACATTTTATACACACAAAACATTTTGTAGTGTATGTATACATGTGAAAAGAAAAGAAAAAAAAAGTGATATTGCGTTTGCCGGGAGTCGAACCCGGGTCTATTGCTTGGAAGGCAATTATCCTAACCGTTGGACTACAAACGCTTGTTTAGCTAGTATGTTGGTAGTATTAATTTAGTATAGTATGTTTTGAGTGAATTAATATATGTGTGAGCTTCTCCGAGTTGGGGTGCTAATGGAGATGAAGCTCAGCCGCGGCCCATGGATGAGGCGGCAGTTCGCCGTACTATGCTCCCCGACATACCCCTCATCTTTCTCACTAATCCCACCTATATCCCACCACCCTTTTTCTTCCATTAATTCACCACCCCTCACCCACTCCGTGTCTCCCCATTCCTTCTCCGGCCGCCGCCGCTCTCTCTCATACTCCGCCGCCGCCGCCGCAACACTCCAATCCTCTCTCTCTCCGCCCACCTCTTCCTGTATTATTAGTAGCCATATCCATATACATGTTTTGTTGAAATATCTTTTTTTCACTTGTTTTAATTGTTGTATTTGCTTTGAAATCATTATTTTATTTTTTGTGTTTATAGGGAGCGAGGAGGACAGTGGAATTGCAGTGAAGGGCTCCAAAGTTCTTCTGAAAGGGATGAGATACCATGAATTTGAGGTGTGTATATATATATATATATATATGTGTGTGTGTGTGTGTGTTTTATTTGTATTGATTAATTGATTATTGACTGACATGCTGCTACTTGGACATTCTCCTTTGTTTTTGCTTCTTAGATTTTTTCAGTTCATGTAACAACAGTTTGCCAATGTTATTGCTGTTTCTGATTTTTTGTGGACTATTTTATTTCAACAGAAATGGGTTCAATCCCATGGTTATAAACCTGGTCAGGCTTTGATGTTATGGAAACGCCTCTATGGAAATAATATTTGGGCTCATTACAATGAAGAATTACAAGGTTATTTTCCCCTCACTCTGGATTCTCAAGTATGGATTGATGAGCCGGTTTTATGTTTTGCAATGTGATATAATTCATGACTTTCATATGCACTGCATCGTAGCTTATCCCCCGAAACCTCACGTTTGGAGTAGAAAGTGAATGTTAAGAGAAGGAATGAATATTTGATGCCCGGAAAGTCACTCTCTGTGTGGACACATGAGGACTTATTTACAGAAAAAAACTAGTTGTGTGAAATTTCGAATTAAGTTTTTCCCAATCAAAAATCTTTTCATGCTTAGGTATCTTTTGTTTTATATCCCCTTTCATGTTTCTCTTCTGAAAGAATAAAAGAAGGGAATCATATTTTCACTCACTTTGTATTACTATTTTCATCCGTTAGCTTTGTTATGTACCATTTGTCTACTTAAAACCAAACAACATATAAAATTCTTCCATTCAAGAATCCTGAAGATGTATACTTCTTGTTCGATTTGTTGGCACTGAAACTGACCCGGCCCTGTTCATTTGCTTTCAGGTTTGAACAAGGACTTTAAGAGGATGTTGAACGAACATGCAGAATTCAAAGTATTACAATTGAAGGATATGCGTACGGCTTCTGATGGAACCAAGAAGGTAAACACATCTTTTTGGCTATTTTAGTGCTTCTCATTCCCATATACTACTACATTGCAATAGGTTGCATACAGAAATGCTATCACGCACTTTGAGTGCTTTGAGAACTCTCACATTCATTTGGAAGTCACAGGAGGTTGCAGATATTGTTCACATTGGAAGATGGACTCGTTGTAGAAACTGTTGTGATTCCTTGCCGTAGGGGTCGCACCACAGTGTGCATTTCCAGTCAAGTGGGCTGTGCAATGAATTGCCAGTTTTGCTACACAGGAAGGTAAAATATTTTCATTCTTGACTTACTTTTTCTCGCCGCTATTTGTTCTATTATAGCATATGCATACGACTTGAAACATGATGGCTTGTGGAGTCTTATAAAAAGAAAATACTGTAAAACAAACTTCGAGTCACGGTCCAAAGCCAGATTTTTAGAAGGGCATTTTGGTCATTTTACAATAGCTTTGTAGCCCACTTCAATTGTAATAAAAAGGTGTGTCTCTTGTAATTTGTAATTCGAATATAAATAAGATTCTCAAGTGTCGTTGTGGACGTAGTTAATTCTTAGCGAAACACGTAAACTCAAGTCTCTTGTATGTTTGATTTTACTTTCATATACTTTTATCTATTGATTTTTTTTTATTTTTTTGGTAATTCTTCTATCTATTGCTTGATTAATTCCAAAAATAGATATAGGCTCTACATGTGCCCTCAAAGATGAACTTGGGAAATGAGACTGTTTAAGCTTCTTCGTTTTAGTGATTTTTTTTTCTCCTTCTCTCGAGTCAAATATGCCAAAGGATGAAGGCAGTTCAGATTAAGTGTGTTACGGCTAACATGTACACTTCAAGTGCTTCCTTGAAGTAGTACACACATGGAGTTCTAGTAGCCTAGGTGGCTACCATTTCTCGTAGTATACTATGTTGATATAGCAAAATTAATAACTATGGTTGCTTATGGCGATTGCAGAATGGGATTGAAGAGAAATTTGTCTGCAGCTGAGATAGTGGAGCAGGCTGTTTTTGCGAGGCGCCTGCTTTCACATGAAGTCGGCTCCATAACAAATGTCGTGTTCATGGTAAATGTTCAATCGAAGTCTTATGTTTATTAGCCATACCATTTCAGCCGATACTGGTACTTTTTTAAGCAAGTACATTTCAACACATTTTGAATCAAAGTTTTACCTGTTCATGAAGCCTATAAAAGTGGAGTAAAGACTCCCTTTTTTCCTTTTAGAAGAAGGGAATTTTGTTTGACAAACTTCCCTATATATACCATTGTCATTATGATCAAACACTATGGCTTTGTTTGTTTGTGTTTTCACTTCATTTTCAACCGTCATTTTCCAAAATTTATGGGAGAATGTGTTTTTTGATTTTCGTGTGAGAAAAGTGAAAAAAGTAGGTGTGTTTGGTTTTTTTTTTTTAAATTGTTGGAATTGGTGAATGATGATAGGTGAATTGATTGAAAAGTAATGATTAGATGAATATTGTTGGATTTAAAGAAAAATAAATAAAAGGAGAGAGAAAAGTGATAAAAGAAAAAGTGAAAGAAAAGTGATGTGAAATGTAATAATTGAAATTTGTTGGAAATGTAAATTTGAAAATGAGAATGAGAACATTTTCAGTTAAAAACAGTGTAAAGTATGTATTTTCATTTTCAAGTGAGAATGAAAATGAAAAAAGAAGAATAAAAACACAAACAAACAAAGCCTATAATTTTCCAATATTTGTGCAAGAAGCGGCATGACCCTTTACCTCGTTTTCTTATCTTTCGTATATTTGTGTCCATCTGATTATGCTTGTTGGATATTTTGACCTAATAGATGTACAGATGAGTCCTAATAATTAATAGTTCAACGTCAATGGTTCTTGATGTCAATCTACGAAAATAGGAAAAAAGTGCAGTATTGGTCCATAGAATAGCGCATGTTGCAGCAACTCTTGTCTCATTGTTTATACACTTGCAAAAGTAGTCCCGTAGGATGCATATTTTTATAATTTGCTCCCATCTGTTGAAAAGTGGACGATTTTGCGTGTCAAATACACGTGCCGATAGATTTAGTACTGATCACGTGCATTTGTAGGTGACCAGACTAACGGTTTTCGTCCATTTTTTAAAGTTGGGACTAAAGATGCGTCCAATGAACTAAGTCTGCAAGCTTGTAAATATTGGGGCTAAAATTGTAAGGGAATGTATCCTATGGGACTGATGTTGCACTTTTCTTGAGAAAATATTTCCATCAAGTGGCTGCCAATGCTCTAAAGTTTTAGCTTATGTAACCTGCTTCCTTATGCTTTAAACCATTACCGTTTACGGTTTTTCAGAGTGATTTGAGTGAATTTTACCTCATTATAGGGAATGGGCGAACCACTTCACAACATTGAGAATGTTATAAAAGCTGCTGACATATTGGTAGATGAGCAAGGCCTTCATTTCAGTCCTAGGAAGGTTACTATTTCGACCAGTGGGCTTGTTCCACAAATGAAACGTTTTCTTAATGAATCGAATTGTGCATTAGCTGTGAGCTTAAATGCTACAACAGATGAGGTAACTTTATCTTCTACACTATTCAGCAAAATGTAATATCCAGTTTCATCATTCTTAGCACGACATTCAAAAAATATGCAGGTCAGAAATTGGGTGATGCCAATCAACCGCAAGTATAACCTGGAGTTGCTTCTTGGTACACTTCGGGAGGAACTCTGTTTAAAACACAATTACAAGGTTTTGTTTGAGTACGTAATGCTTGCAGGAGTTAACGACAGGTTAGATTGCCTTTTATTGTTGTTTCTTCAGATTCTCGCAATGTTTTAAAAGGTGTCGGGCGCTGGGCGGGTCGTACACATATCTTGAGACAGGGCGCATGTGCCATTTAGCTTTCATATTTGCAAAGTTTAAAATAATTGAGGGAATTTTTAAAGATAGGCTAACTTATTGGAGAACTAGAAGGTGAAAAAATTGTACAATAATAATCTTAAATTAATAGCTCTTGAGATAGTAAAAGATAATACATTTATATTTTTACATAAAATAGAAAATCTGATTTTACAAAGGAAGAAATGAGTCAAACAAACAACAATGTGTAGATAACTAGCGAAAAAGGACAATCCTCCTAAAATAAAATAGAAGCTTGAGAATTACTATGGAAGAGAAAATAAAATTCTTGGAGAAGAATAGAAGCGAGAGATTGTTGTTAGAATTTCTTATTTTTATTTCCAATTGTTTTTTTCGAATCTTAGTTTAGTAATTTTAAATTTAATGTTTTTCGCAAATTTTTGACACTTGTACCCTTCTAAAATTGTGAAAAATATATTCTTAGTTACATTCCCAAGGGGCATAAGCCCCCTGCTCTAAAATAGACAATTCATGAAGAAAAAAGCATGGATGTGATGTGAGAAGAGAGAGCAGAATCCGATCATCTAATCCCAACGAAGTTTAGTTGCAATCCAATACGAGGTCCCCACTGTGACAAATTATCGTTGTCCATAGTGTTTATTATCCACTAGTCCGTGCATATGGCGTATTTATAGGTTTTAGCATATTAATTTTACGGGTCTCGACCACCCTCGATTTATTAATTCTCGTATATACATAATTATCTCGTAAGTTTGATTGAAAGACAAATGAAGATTCCACCATGGGGTATCATTTCTTGATTTTCATGTCCCTAAAAGCTAGTAAATTTTTGAGAATATCCTTAAAACACCTAAGGTAATGACATAGACACCCTCTGCGTCAAACCTTAATTACAAAAAACACTCAAAATTTGAAAATTTATCATAATTTTCCTGGTCAGCAAAAACATATTACAATTTTATCCTGGGTTAGTTAAAGCAGATTACAATTATACCCCTGTTTTCAAGTTGTTATGGGGGTTGTGGTAACTACCCAATAAGTGAGGGGTGTGCAAGTAATTATCTTATACAATCACTATATTCTAATCATTTCGTGTTATCTGCAGTGTTGACGATGCCAAGAGGTTAATCGATCTCGTCCGAGGCATACCTTGCAAGATCAATCTCATATCTTTCAACCCTCATTGTGGATCTCAGTTTAAGCCAACACGAGAGGAGAAGATGATTGAATTTCGAAATATCCTTGCAGAAGCAGGCTGTATTGTTTTCCTAAGACCGAGTAGAGGTGATGATCAGATGGCTGCCTGTGGTCAGCTAGGCAAGCCAGGTGAAATCCAGGCTCCTTTGCTCAAAGTCCCTCCTAAATTTCAAGCTGCATTGGAAGCTTCAAGTTGAGTATGGTGTTTTTTGAGTTCTCATAATATATGCATCGTTTTTCAGCATGTTGTATTATAGCTGAACTGCTATCGTTGTGGCGGGGCTGCTAGTGTGCCATTACTAGGCACTAGCATTGTCATGAGTGATAGTTGTGAAATTCTATGTTAAATTGGGTAACATTCCCGAGTTCAACTGTGACCATCGATCAATCGTTCATCCGAATAATAACCTGATGGTGAAAAGTGAATGAGTGATGGAGACAGTCGGGGGAATGAAATAGGCTTGGTTATTAATTATTCATGTCTTAGAAGTATTTTTCTTTTGTTGCTATAATACAAATTCAAATAATTTCTCTCTTTAAATATTTTTTTTGTGTTGGTTTTTTAATAATTTCAATATTGTTGAAATTTCAAACCAATTAGTTGTACTTTGAGATTGAGGATGAGGATGGAGATGAGGGTTGGGAAGTTGATGAAGAAGTTTGTGTTACCCGAAGAATGAGGAAAAGGAGATTGTCGGATGTTTGCGAGGATTAGGTATTGACGGTAGCAGTGAAGAAGAGTCCTCTGCGCAGCCAAAGAAGCCAAGGGTAATTGAAGTGAAGGCCAGCGGTGGCAGACGGTGGAGGTGCTCACCTCCAGCCTTCACTTCCACCCACTTTCCTTTGGCATGCTGAGCATCTCCACTGCCTCTATCGACGGTGACCTTCACTTCAATCACCCTTGGCTTCTTTGCTCTACGCTTCTTTGGCTGCAGAGCTGGACTCTTCTCCGCCGCCACCATCAACACCCTTCTTCGACACTCTCTCCTTGCCTGCATTCTTTGGCAACATAAACCCCTTCAGAGCTTTCCAACCCTCCTCTCAATCCTCAAATACTTTGCCCCTTCTTTTGCAATTTGTTGAAATATATAGTAACTGATATTTGTAATGATTTATATGTAATGTCGGTTATAAGAATGAAAATATAGTGTAAGTTCTTTATTCAAACATCAAAGTAATAAATTACATATAACTTCCTATAAGTTATAATTACAAAATAGGCATATATATAACAATCTTCCACTTTATATGTTACTAACATTACAATCTCCCTCCTTGTACATTCTTAACATTACAGTGCCCCTCTCGTATGTTCTTAACATTATATTTCATTCCTTCGTTATTTGCAACATTACATTTAACCCCTTCGGGATACTTTGATTTTTAGACGGAGGCATAATTTGAAAGTTCATCCAAAATTTTATGGTATCGTCATCATTATGTTGATCTTTGGGAGACAACTTAGTAGGTAATTGATAATTTTGATTATGAAAGGGAAGGTATGTATAAATACACATGTTAGTACTTAATAACGGTACAAGGGTAATTATCCTTAATAATAAATCTAAAGAGCCATTGTTGATATTTATATCGCTACTGGGTAGAATACAAAATGGCCCCCTGAACTATACTCAATGTCGAATATATTTTCTTAAACCAAAAAATGTATCAAATTGGTCACTCGGTCAAATTTATGTTTGTTAGTATTAGAATATTTTAGTGTAAGTACCAAGTTTACCCTCTTCACATGGACTATGACAATTTTTATGTGTGTTAGTAAATTTTTTTTTTATAGTGGCTTATAATACCAGTAAAATACACTATAAAAAAATAGTATTACGAAAATTCACATATTTACTCATACATACCTCTTACTCCAAATAAATTAAATACATATTTAAATATATAATATCGAGTAAATGCCTCTCAACAAAAAAGATATTAATACAAAAATATTTGGTAGCAAGTAATCATTTGTGTGCACAAATGTCTAGACCAATGCATTCTTCCATTTGGCTATCCGCGACCTTAGCCCAAAATTAATAAATAAAATAAGCATCTCATTTGGGCATATGCTACATATCTAATCTTTTATTATATAGTAAATATTTAACACAAAAAAGTAATATTAGTAAGGAAATAATATCATGTAATTTTTACTATATGTATACTATTTTTTGCATTAACATCGGGTAAAAATTCAAGCGAAAAATCGGTAAAAAAAATAAGTGACAAATCAAGTGAAAAAAAGAATAAAAAATTGGCAGGAAATTAAAATAAAAAAATCAAGTGAAAAAATTTATGTTTGAAAATCGAGAAAAAACGTCAAGTGAAAAAAATGATTGAAAAATTGATTGACAAAGTTTGGAGAAAAGAAAAATAGGTTGAACTTTGTTGGTAGGATGGTGTAAAGTTGTGAAAATTTAGCTTCAAATCAAGCTATATATATAAAAAGGTAGAAGGGTAGTTTTGGAAAATAATTCAACAATCATAAAAAAACCCAGAAAGAACTCTATTATTAATTTGACATAAACCATATAATTATGTTAACCTAATTAATATAACTTTGGACTCCGACTCAAAATATAAAAAAAATGGAAAGGTGGTTTAAAATGACCAAAACGATTTAATTTCAACTAGAAAATATTGTAAACAACCATGTTGTCTGACACGATATGAGAAGCAAAAAGAGCTTTGTGTGAATATATTATATGCCAAGATATTCCTTAAAATTTAAAAATTTATTATTGTTTAACACTTTAGAGAATTACAAAATTCACGGACTCCTTAACCTAACTTGACAAGGAAAACTCACATTCCTTAAAATTGGATGATAGTTGGAAGGTTTTGAGATCAATACATTCACATGTACAAATTGTTAATTATATGGACTCCACACAATCAAGGGTGCGATATTGAGGGTCGTGAGTTCCCACAACCCTAATTATAGCACGAGAAGTAATCGAAGTCAAAACATCATAGACATAGTACTCTAGTGACTTTGTAGGACTAATTTCGAACTCAACTTTCTCTAAATAACATAGGATTTCTTGTTTCCTAAAATAGCAATCCCCATGTATAAAATACATCCTCAAACTCAATAAAACTCTTTCTTGCTTCTCTATTCCTTCCATAATTCTCCTTCACTTTTCTTAATTTTGACATCAGAAATCCATTTCTTTCCAACTTCACGTGGGACTAGACTTATTGTTCTATACAATTTCTTGTTTCCAAAAATATTAATTTACTTCCCTTTTCCTAATCCAGTTTGGATTCACCTTTCTCTATCTATATACTCTATAAAAAGCCACCCCTTTATTCAACATAATCTCACGTACCCTCAGATATTCCTATTCAAGAAACTATAAACCCCTTTTTCTTTCTGTTCTTCTTCTCTGATCAATTTAATTGATCATCTTCTTGAAAGTCTTCCTTGTTCGACACGCGTCCAACACCACTAATTTTCGGAGTTTCCGTGCTTTATAGATCATATTTCTATCTTGGCTTCCATCAATGGAGAAAATATCCCCGCAGTGTGGTGATATAGGACAGGAAAAAAGAGGTTACAAATTCCCTGATGAAAATATTTCCATAAAGAAGCTTACGAAGACCAATGAGACGACGGAGAAGAAACCAGACGAGAACTTCATGTATACTATTGTTGGCTGCGGTATCCGTCTAAACCATGGTTCACCGGAACGGCGTTATAACGGCCGGAACGGCCGTTCCGGAACGGGAACGGCCCTTGGCGTGCCAAAGTTCCAGGTCAACTCGTTTTTGTATTCGGAACGCGTCGGAACGGCCGAAAAACGGCGAGACAGACGAGATGAGGTTGTGACGCGGCCGTTCCGGCGATTTAACGGCGCCGGAACGGCTGGAACGGCCGGAACCGCTGAATTATTTGTTATAATTTTGCTCAATTTTTGTGGAAATTGGGATTTTTTTTTTCAACTCAGTTAAGAAATTTGAAGTTAGGGTTATTGAATTTTTCAACTCCAATTCATCAAATTTGAAGTGTAAGTATAGGTTTTTCATGACCTGGATATCTTCAGTTGAGTCTTTTGGAGATAGAGAGATGTTTTGTATGTATAATTTATTTAAAGCCCATCCAAAAGGGTGCTTAATTATTGTCTCAAATTCATTGGATTCAATAAATGGAGTACAAATTTTGAGACCCTTTTAGGAAAAAGGTTTTAAAGTGACTTTAATTGCTCCTGATTTCAATTATTTGTTCAAGGGCACCCCTGCTGAAGGATGGTACAACCAGTTAAGAAAGATAGACATTCAATACAATATTTACTAATTATAAAGTTTTTTAGGAATTTTTTTATAATTTTTGAGCAATTTTAGCCAAAAAATTGTGGAACGTCCGCGACCGTTCCGCGACGGTGCAATGGAACTGGAACGGCGGCCTCCGCGATGAACACCGCGACCGTTACGGCGAACCATGGTCTAAACCCGAAAATTACTATCAAAGATGATAAAGAGGAAAGCGATGATCTTCCAAAGACGCATTCACCATCTGATGAATCTCACCATGATCGTCATGTATACGCAGAGCCTCTCATCCGTTCGATATGGGGAGGGCGTTTCAACGTATACACCGGGGCCACCTACACCACGATGGAGGGTTTTTCTGCCTTCGTATCATCCAAAGCATGCAAAAAGGTGTACGAGGAAGCTGTCCAGTTCCCACCGGTGCTGCGGTTGGACATGCTACTTAAATCTTGTGTGTGGCCAAAGAGTTTCGAGGAATCAGGACCGTCGGACGATAGCATTGCGATTTATTTCTTTCCAACACTGATGAAGTACGAAGGGGTTTATGACACCCTAGATGAAGTACGAAGGGGTTTATGACACCCTGGTTTTTGATATGATAACCGGAGACTTGGTCTTGAGGGCATTTTTGGGAAAAGCGGAGCTGTTAATTTTTACTTCGTTGGATTTGCCATTGCCAATTTCAAGGTTTCAGGGGAAGATATATCTGTGGGGAGCGCTCAGAGGAAAGATGTGAATGGATTTCAACAAGTCATAGATTTGCTACTCAGATAGGAACATATGAGATTGTTTTTTCTTTTCCTATAGTTCTTTGACTTGCTTTATTTTGTTTGTGACTTGGCATGCATATGTCTTTTTGTACATTATATGTCCTCACACAAGGTATTATAGGGAGCCACACGATTTTGTCTCGAAAAGCTACCTCGTGAAGGAGAGAGGAACTAGATGCTTATCTATATACCTTTGAAGTCCCTTGTCTTCATTCTATGTGAAATAGTAGTAGCATACTCATCATCAGTTTTCGTTCCAACAAAACAGTATCAAAATGATGTGATATGCACTTGTATTTGTTAGGTTAGTGGTGCCGGATCAACTGAGATCGAGAGTCGAGGAGATAGAGCCGGAAAAAGGGACGCATGCAGTGTGTGTGTGCCTACACACCACACGACCAGGCTGGAACGCGACGACGTCCAACACAAAAGTGGCCAAGCCAGGGTGATTTGGAGCTGTGAACAATATTCGAGTGTTTTAAATTGATTTTGCTTTATAGTTCATTAATAATTGTCTCCTACTTGATTTTCCTACTTGTTGCCAGAGTATCGTAGTCATTAAGAAGGATTGGTGATCCAAGCTTAGATCGAGAAGGTCACTATATGTGTTAGAGTTAGTGTACGACTCACCAAAATTTTAGGGGCCATTTTCGAAATAACTCTATGAGCAATCTTATTATAGTTAAGTCTAAGTTTATTTTACTCTCTTTATTCTTAAATGAATTAATATTGCTTAGAATAAAGTCCCTCGAACCAAACTATAGCCATGGGGCATCATTGCAATCATCGGGTATGGGTGACGATGGAATATGACTCCAAGGCTATAGTCTTAACTTAGTTCCAAGTCGTGAAAGAGACCATCAAAATGAGGGATATTGATGGACTCGAAAGCCTTACTCGTATGCATATGTCCTTAGAGGACGTGCTTCATTTCATAGGCATTGGTACGATGAAAGCCTATATCTGTATGAGGTTCCCCTTTTGGGAAATGGATAAACTGAGCTACCCTGTGGAAGTTCCTTAATTGGAATCTCAATCAAATCTGGAAGTTTCTATAATTACGTAGGTGTAAGAGTAATCCTTATGAACCAGAGGTTCCATAGGTTATCTTGTATATGGTCAACCATGCTTTGATTTATCTCATGATCACTTATCAGACCATTATATGAGATGTATTGGGTATGGACTGATCATATGCAAAGGTACATGAGAGACCAAGACGGGATCCATCTCTGATTAAACAAATCACTGAATCTTCTTTGTTTACACAATATATCAACTTAGGAGATTCTGGCCAGAGCAACGTATTTACATAGGCAGAGTGTTTCCTCGTTTAGATGATCAAAGTTGATATAACTCGTAATGCGAAACATAGCTACTGAATTATTAGGTCCTCAACTAAACCTTTTCCCTAGATACAGTCGGGAGATTAGATGGAGGGATCTTACTTACATGAGGATCATGATTATGAAATGATGTATCTTTATACGTCGTTTATGTCTAGATCTTCAAGTCCCGGTGCTTGACAGTAACTATGATTAATTCAAGAATGATTTCATCTAGTACTTTCCATTTTAGGAAAGTACATTGACACTTTTAGAAAGTATACTTACTACTAGCGCATAAATGATCCTACGGGGTCACACATAACACGAAATAGATTCATTGCTTAACAGATGTAGTTAATCAATTCTTGGAGAATTGAGGAAATTAGAAAAGTATAGTACTTTTCTAATTTGGAATATGTTATGATTGAATATATTTTGTATAATTTTAATAAGATAATTCAGAAATGGAGATGAGAAATAGACTGAAGATTAGAGAGAATATAGAAGAAGTAGGGTTAGACAAAGAGTATTTTCATTAATTGCCTTTAATTGAATTACTAAGGTGGGTATTTATCCCCAAAAGTTGGAACTACAATTCATGAAAATGAGCAAAAAAACAGAATCTATACTATATAAAGTGAGAAGGGTTTAGATTAACTAATTTTGGTCTGTTTACTTTTTGGTATGACATTTTCAATTTCACCCCCCCCCCCCAAAAGCGCACTTTTCTCTCCCCTTGCCCAACTTTTTCTCCATACATTCTTTTGCAATTTGTTTTTATTTTCTATTTCTTTCCTTTGTACTAATTTTTAACTACTTGTAATAATTAACATAAAATCATATGTATTCATAATTTCCAGCAAAATATATGTTATTGAGAAATTTTTATATTATAAAATAAAAGTGAATTAGTTGTTGTAATTTTTATATAATAAAGCACATGCATCAAGTGTGAGACTACAACTAGTTTGAAATAAAAGAAAAAAGACAACGTAAAAGTGCAAAATGATCCTAGTACATGCGCTCTTGTAGTCCTTGGCAATGCCTTAGCTGTCAGCCGTCCTCCAATCACCACGTGTCTGTGGTCCTTCCAAAGTCCTAATTGCACCGCTGACTTAGCAAAATCCCCAATCAATCTTTTGCCCAAAACGCCGTCGTTCGATTTAGCAATTTTCCCCTTTTTAACCCTTGATCTAATGATTCCCAACAACTCCTTACTCTAGCAATCCAACAGTTAGGATATTTTCTGGCAATTATCAAGTTATTCGTGGCAGACTATCAATTAATTAATGCAGATTAATTAATTAGACTATTTAATTAATCATATAAGATTAATTAATTAATGAACCTTGATGAGTCCAAATAATTTATTTAATGGGTTAGGCTTGATTAAATAAATAAATAAATAAATTGGGCTAATTAGTTAATGTTGGACCTATTAATTGGTTAAATTCAATAATTAAATAACTTGAAAAACAAGAATTAAATAAAGTATAATCAAATTCTTGGTCTCCAAGAAATACATGGGATGGATTTAGATGTGTGAAATGAGAAGGAATTTACTTTATCTCCAAATCTTGATTTAGGAGAATCAAGAAAGTCAATGTTTGGATAAGGAAGAAAAGAGTTTGACTTGGAATTCTTTCCTTATCCTATATTGACCAGGATTTGAATTCTACCTAATATAGATTTATTATGTAAGTAATATATCTTATAGATACATTTCTATCAGGAATATAATTCCATTAGGTTTAGGATTTTTTGCCTATAATTATGTGTGTTGAAGAAAATACAACACACATAATTTCACATAGTGAAACACGCCTACATGGAGAAAAATAAAGCAATAATTTCCGTTCTCTCTCTCTCTAGAAAATCGTCGAACCCTTAGCCCAATTTCATGATCCACTCATGTGTTGAGATTTATTGTTTAGTAAATATTCTCACATCTTTAGTAGCAAGAACGATCGGACCCGCAGGTAGCATGCGCGTGATTGCGCACTGATAAATGCAATATTTATATATTTTATTACCTCTATTTTTAGCATTTTATTGTGATTATATGGCCATTGGAACTGATTTTATCTCATTTTGTGATTTGGGCAAGAGTTGAAGTGCAAAATATCAATTTCAATCAAAATGACAGATTTGGCTATGTTTCGGAAATATTAATATATCTAGAGATGCAGACATTAGTTTCTATTGAATTTTATCTAGTTGAAAAGCTAAGACAAAGGCCTATATTTCTTATGAAGAAGTCCAGACCCAGTTCGGAAGTTAAAGGGCTCGAAAGTGTTGAAGAATTTAATGAAGATTTCTGTTCTGGACTGGACTGGAATGCGCAGCTTTGGTGAAAAATTCATAACTAGAGTTATGTGTCTTGGATTCAGTCAAGGCCAGTTGGAAATGAAAGCTAACACATAAAGCTACAAATGTCTAGAAGGAGTCAAAGTCAGATTCGATGAATTAGAGGTGACAAATCAGAATGTAAAGGGAAAAATATATTCTCCATGCTTTGATGTTAAAGAGAAGAATATATTCTCCATGCTTTGATGTTAAATGGAAGAATATATTCTCCATGCTTTGATGTTAAAGGGAAGAATATATTCTCCATGTCTTGATAAAGGAAGAGGGAATATATTCTCTCTATGATTATGTCATCTTTTCATTACCTATATATATGTCTTGCAAGAGTTGAAGAAGAAGAACAACAAAAACAAGAAGAAAACAAAGAGAAGAGAGTTAGAAAAAATAGTATTTTCAAGTTTTATGCTTACAATTATGAGTAGCTAAGTTTTTATTTCGATTCAAAGGAGTTCATTTTGATTCACATGTTGTGAGACACGGAGCTTCATCTATCTATCTACGGTTTGATTATCTTTTGTTTCTTATTCTTAATGTTCATGCTTGTTTAGATAATAATCTAAGGTGTACATTAGTTGATTATCTATTACAATCTATTGCTAACAAATCTTCATAATCCGTAATTGTTATGTTTGATTTGTGCATGTAGCAATTAGGTTTTCATGATTAGGATCCCAATTTTCGTTGATAACCTAAGGGAAACATTAGAGTAAATTAAATAGTTGGCGCTTGCTTAAACTATTGTTTATCCTTAGTCGCTTCTAATTCGTTATGCTATTATTAACATGATTAGGATTGCTTAATACCGAGTCAGTTGATAATAAGAATTTAACCGGGTGCTGGGCTTTGGTTAATGATATACGGAAGTTAATAGGGATATAAATAGCTGGTTATTTATGTTCTTGGCTAAGTAATCAAAGAATAGATAGTATTTTAGGTGTCTATGATCAACTTGAATTGAAGAACGAACTATCCTTGAATCGATACTTTTCATTTATTGAGCTTCCTATTTAATTCCTGTCATTATTAATTCATCAAACAAACCTCCCCATTGAATATTATTTTGATCAACCAATCTCTAGGGTTCGATCTGGACTTACGAGTACTACAAATTCTTGTGTGAACAGTAATTATATTTTGGTGCATTCGACACGTACCAAATTTTGGCGCCGTTGCCGGGGATTGGTTTTCGGTCAAAATCTTATTTTATTTTAATTATTATTGTAATATATATAGGCTGTTAGATTTATATATTTCTTAGTTTTAAGTTTTATTGACTAGTTTGTGCATTGAAAAAAAAAAAACATTATTTTTCGAATTCGGCCACGAACTCTATATCAATCTTGAAGGAAACATCATTTTAAAAACAGCTCAGCATACTTTTAGTATGCTGAGCACCACGCTCGCGGGCCCAAATTCCATCGTTTACTAGTTGTTTTTTTGCGCTTTTGTGTTTTCAGTCGGTTTTTAAGTTTTATTTTTATTTGTTTTCGATATTTCTATACTTTACCTTGTTAGTTTTTGTGTTTTATGACCTCTAAGAGCCAGGAAATTGATCCAGAGATTGAAAGAACGTTCCACAGATTAAGAAAAGAGGCCAAACGGGCAATTGAAGAGCAAAACTTAATACCTGAAGAGTCAATCCCTTCTCCAAAGGGAAGCACCGAATCTCTGCACCTGTTTTCAAGTGATTCAGACGAAGAGGAAGTCATGGCAGCCAACAATAGGACTCTAAAGGAGTTGGCTGCTCCAAATTTTAATCAACAACTTTTATGCATTGAATACGCTACTTTAGATGTTGCTTTTGAATTGAAATCTGGATTGATTCACTTATTACCTAAATTTCGTGGTCTTGCAGGAGAGGATCCAAATAAACATCTAAAAGAGTTCCATGTTGTTTGTTCAAGCAGGAGACCAACTGGAGTGTCCGAGGAGCAGATTAAATTGAGAGCTTTTCCATTCTCCTTAGCTGATGATGCAAAGGATTGGCTCTATTATTTACCGTCGGGGACGATAACAACATGGAATGAAGTAAATAGGCTGTTTTTGGAAAAGTACTTCCCAGCTTCAAGGGCTGCCAACATAAGAAAAGAAATTTGTGGCATTAGGCAGTACAATGAAGAGTCATTATACGAATACTGGGAGCGTTTTAAGAAGTTGTGTGCAAGCTGCCCCCACCACCAAATAAGTGAGCAATTGTTAATTTAATATTTTTATGAAGGCTTACTGTATATGGACAGGAACATGATTGATGCAGCGAGTGGAGGAGCGTTAGTAGATAAAACCCCCACAGCTGCCAGAAATTTGATTTCCAATATGGCGGCAAATTCACAGCAATTTGGCATGAGGTTGGACCACACACCTAAAGCAGTTAATGAGGTAAGTACATCTAACATTGAGCATCAAATTTCTGAGTTAACGTCATTAGTTCGTCAGATGCCGTAGGAAATTTGCAAGTAGCGAAGGTATGTGGTATTTGTTCAGTTACAGGACACCCCACTGATGCGTGTCCAACATTGCAAGAAGAAACGAACCAGCAAGCCAATGCCATTGGAGGATTCCCAGGTCAGCAACAAAGAAAGTACGATCCTTATTCCAATTCATACAATCCAGGCTGGCGAGATCACCCCAATCTCAGTTATGGAAATCAAGTTGGACAAAATCGTTATCAAAATTCTTTCCAGCCTCGACAGCAACATCAAACGAATCAATCTTCAAATTCAGGTATGGCTTTAGATGAAATTGTTAAAGCTCTCGCTAACAATACCCAACAATTTCAACAGGAAACAAGAAACAGCATCCAAAATTTAGAGAAACAGATAAGTCAGTTAGCAACTTCGATGAGCAAGATGGAAGCTCAAGGTTCGGGCAAATTACCCTCCCAAACAATCATAAATCCTAGAGAGAATGCCAGTGTAGTAACTTTGCGGAGTGGAAAAGAAATTCAGAGCCCAACTCAAAGTGTGCCGGAAGAAGAAAAACCCACAGAAGCTAAAATTAGTCTCGAAGCTCCTAAGGTTAGTTTTCCTTCAAACATGCATAATTCCACTAACACTGTTCCTGTTTCCATCCCCTTTCCGAGCAGGTTAAGTAAATCCAAGAAACAAAATGAAGAGAAGGAGATATTGGAGACATTCAGGAAGGTAGCAGTAAACATTCCACTGCTTGATGCTATTAGTCAGATTCCGAGATATGCGAAATTTCTTAAGGAGCTATGCACCACGAAGAGGAAGCTACGAGGAGACGAAAAGATTAAAGTGGATGAAAATGTGTCTGCAATAATCCAGCGAAAACTGCCACCTAAGTGTAAGGATCCAGGTACGTTTACTATCCCTTGTGTGATTGGTAATAATAGATTTGAACGTGCCATGTTAGATTTAGGTGCATCAATTAACGTCATGCCTTATTCAATTTATGCATCTCTTAATTTGGGTCCCTTGAAACAAACTGGTGTTATTATACAATTGGCGGATCGATCTAATGCATACCCCGAGGGGGTGCTTGAGGATGTGTTAGTGCAGGTGAATGAATTAATCTTTCCAGCTGATTTTTACGTTCTGAATATGGAAGATAATGGATCCCCAAATCCAGCCCCGATCCTCCTAGGACGCCCCTTCCTCAAAACAGCAAGAACAAAGATTGATGCTCATGATGGCACTTTGTCAATGGAGTTCGATGGGCAGATTGTCAAATTTAGCATATTCGAATCCATGAGGTATCCCCCTGATGTGAATTCAGTTTATTCTATTGATATTATTGATGTGTTAGCCCAGGAGGTTTTTGAGAAAAATCAAGTGGATGCATTGGAAGTAGTACTCAGTCATGGTTTATGGCAATTCGGGGAACATCTGAATTTTAGTGATGAAGTTGAAGAGATGATTATGGCTTTGCAGTCCTTACCACCAGCCCCTAGCAGGTATAATGTGTCAAAAATTGAATTATCATTTAATCACACAAAATTGCTGCCATCTGTGTTGCAGGCACCGAATTTAGAACTTAAGCCCTTACCCGACCATCTGAAGTATGCGTACTTAGGGGAGACTGAGACCTTGCCAGTAATAATTGCAAAGAATCTGACTATGGTGCAAGAGGAAAGACTTGTTAGAATACTTCGAGATCATAAGACAGCAATTGGATGGACTATAGCAGACATCAAGGGAATTAGTCCTTCCATGTGCATGCACCGGATTTTGTTAGAGGATGACTCAAAACCAAGCAGAGAGGCTCAAAGGAGGTTGAATCCATTGATGATGGATGTAGTAAAGAAAGAAATCCTGAAGTTGTTGGATGCAGGAGTTATTTACCCAATTTCAGACAGCAAATGGGTCAGTCCTGTTCAGGTTGTACCAAAAAATCTGGAGTGACGGTAGTGCAGAACCAGAATAATGAGCTAGTTCCTACGAGGATTCAAAATGGGTGGCGTGTTTGCATTGATTACCGCAAGCTGAATGCAGCAACGAGAAAGGACCATTTTCCTTTACCTTTTATTGATCAAATGCTTGAACGATTAGCCGGTAAATCTCATTATTGTTTTCTTGATGGCTACTCAGGTTATAACCAGATTGTGATTGCTCCTGAAGACCAAGAGAAAACCACATTCACGTGTCCGTTTGGAACATTTGCTTATCGGAGGATGCCGTTTGGACTTTGCAATGCACCAGCCACTTTTCAGCGCTGCATGATAAGTATTTTCTCCGATTTAATCGAAAAGTACATTGAAGTTTTTATGGACGATTTTACTGTGCATGGGGATTCATTTGATTCTTGTCTTGAAAATTTATCTCGTGTGCTTGATCGTTGCATTGACACAAACCTTGTTTTGAATTTTGAAAAATGTCATTTTATGGTAGAACAAGGGATTGTATTAGGACATGTTATTTCATGTAGGGGTATTGAGGTAGATAAAGCTAAGGTAGATTTAATTGTGAACTTACCCTACCCCACATGTGTGAGGGATGTGCGATCTTTCCTTGGCCATGCAGGTTTTTATCGTAGATTCATCAAGGATTTTTCGAAGATTGCATTGCCTCTATCCAAGTTGCTACAACAAGATGTGATTTTCGAATTCACCCAAGACTGCAAGGATGCTTTTGATAAACTGAAATCAGCGTTAACCACTGCACCTTTGATGCAGCCACCAGATTGGTCTCTTCCATTCGAAATAATGTGTGATGCGAGTAATTATGCAATGGGAGCAGTTTTAGGACAACGAGTTGGCAAACAACCTCATGTGATCCATTATGCTTCCCGGACCCTTAACGCGGCTCAGTGCAATTATTCAACTACTGAAAAAGAACTTTTGTCTATTGTTTTTGCTTTAGATAAATTTCGTTCTTATCTACTTGGATCTAAAGTGATTGTATTTTCTGATCATGCAGCTTTAAGACATCTTTTGGCGAAGAAAGAATCAAAACCGAGGTTAATGAGATGGATTCTTCTTCTTCAAGAATTTGATTTGGAGATTAAAGATAAAAAGGGGGCTGAAAATTTGGTGGCAGATCATTTGAGTCGATTAGTGCGAAAAGAAAATCTGGTGCCACTACAAGAATTCTTTCCGGATGAGCAATTGTTTGCTCTGCAAGGTATGGTTCCTTGGTATGCTGATTTAGTGAATTATTTAGTTTCTAGAACTTTACCTGATGATTTGAGTAGAGCTAAGAAAGATAAAATTAAGAGTGAGGCAAAATATTATGTGTGGGATGATCCATACTTGTGGAAGTTTTGTTCCGATCAAATTATTAGGAGATGTGTGCCTGATTCTGAATTAGAGTCTGTCTTGAAATTTTGTCATGCTTATGCGTGTGGTGGTCATTTTGGACCTAAGAGAACTGCAAGAAAAGTGTTAGATAGTGGTTTCTATTGGCCTACTTTATTCCGTGATGCTTATGTCATGTGTAAAAATTGTGAACAATGTCAAAGAACGGGGAATTTAAGTCATAGGAATGAAATGCTTCAAACGCCCATACTTGTTTGTGAGATTTTTGATATATGGGGTATTGATTTTATGGGACCTTTTCCTTCCTCCTTTGGTTTTGTTTATATCTTACTTGCGGTTGATTATGTTTCGAAGTGGGTGGAAGCTAAAGCCACCCAAACTGATGATTCTAAAGCTGTTGTAGGTTTTCTCAAGTCTAACATTTTTAGTAGGTTTGGCATACCAAAAGCGTTGATAAGTGATCAGGGGTCCCATTTTTGTAACCGAGCTGTGGACACTTTGCTAAAAAAATATGGAGTGTTTCATAAGACGTCCACACCTTATCACCCTCAGACAAATGGGCAAGCCGAGGTGTCCAATCGAGAAGTCAAGTCCATCTTGAAAAAAAACTGTAAATCCTAATCGAAAAGATTGGAGTCTTCGACTTGAAGATACATTATGGGCGTACTGGACAGCCTATAAAACACCTATTGGGATGTCTCCATATAGGTTAGTCTTTGGTAAATCGTGTCATCTTCCGGTGGAATTGGAACACAAAGCGTTTTGGGCTGTAAAGAGTTGCAATTTAGATAGAGATCAAACTGGTATACATAGGAAGTTGCAACTACAAGAGTTAGAGGAGATTCGCCTTGATGCTTATGAGAATTCCCGAATTTACAAGGAGAAGACCAAGGGGTTTCATGACAAGATGATCTCTAGGAAGGAATTTGTGATTGGACAAAAAGTGTTGCTTTACAACTCAAGACTCAAATTAATGCCTGGTAAGTTACGTTCTCGTTGGGTTGGACCTTTTGTTGTGATTAATGTATTTTCTTATGGTGCAGTAGAGATTCAAAGCTTAGAAACTAACAAGTTGTTCAAGGTAAATGGACATAGACTTAAACCTTTCTATGAAGGTTTTCAAGAGCATACAATTGAAGAAGTTTCATTGATCAATCCAACTTACTTGGATTAAAAGGCTGCAAAGTCGAGCCAACGACTTTAAAAAAAGGCGCTGCTTGGGAGGCAACCCAAGAGTGGCTGAACGACCATCATCAGATTTGCTTTCTTTTTCCCTATCTCTTTTAATTTCGTTTGTTCATTTTTTTTTATTTTTTTTATTTATTTTCATTCTGTGTTGCATTGAGGACAATGCAGATTTTAAGTGTGGGGGAGATGGTTAGTTATTTGTTTTATGAGTTAAAAAAAAAAAATTCTTTATTGTGCAGCCAAGTAAGGTAGTGAAAAATTATTTCCCTTCATCAGTGGTTGATTGAAAAATAGACTAGATTCAATAGAGAAGTTAAGTAGTGTTAAAATTGTTATAATTGTTGAAGTACAGACTTTTAGAGAAATTCGTGTAAATTCGTAATTTAGCATAACTTTGTATGTGACTTTTGACTCACTAAAATTCCTTCAAAATCCTCAAGGTTAATCTGGTTGATAGTGATTTAAAGTAATAACGGATGAAATTCCTCGGTGTAAAGCTTGAGGCGTAAACTATGTAATGTTGAAGATATAATATAGCGCCTGGGATTATCTACACTGAAGGGATTAAGCCTGAGGAGTTTTCAAGCTTGATAACCTAAGACTATCTAGTCTGGGATCTATCGGCCCAAACCTGCTACTGTGTTGGAAATCTAATAGGGCTATTCAAAGTATGTCCAGAATGAAATGATCCGCTTGTTGAGTAACCGGGTGTATTCATGAATAATGTTTGTATTCGCGTCAAAAGACAAGTGTGTGCTTAATAATAATATATTGCTCGTTTTAATTCATGCTTGAGGAAATATAAAGGGATGATGTTGAGTTAAATGTTGCATTAATAATATTGCGGTTACAAAATGAAGTGAATTCTTGAGAAGTTTGTGTGAATGCAAGAGTAATGGTGGACACATGATTAACCTTTCTAGCGAATTTTGTTAATTTTTGGTTATGAATCGATGATGTTTGGAAAGAAAATTTGATGAACTTGCTTGTTTGTACATTGAGAGATTGATTTTGTGGGTATATCTTCTGCAAACCCTCACGAGACTGAACTCGTCCACTAGGGGTAACCGAGGGGTTTAAAGGCTTATTGCATATGCTAAATGCAACCGTGTTACCTACGAAAGTGGTTGACTTTAGTTTTAGTTTTTTTTTTTTTCTAGTTTCTCTTTATCTTTGCCCGAGGACGTGCAAGAGCTAAGTGTGGAGGAATTTGATAAGTGCAATATTTATATATTTTATTACCTCTATCTTTAGCATTTTATTGTGATTATATGGCCATTGGAACTGATTTTATCTCATTTTGTGATTTGGGCAAGAGTTGAAGTGCAAAATATCAATTTCAATCAAAATGACAGATTTGGCGATGTTTCGGAAATATTAATATATCTGGAGATGCAAATATTAGTTTCTATTGAATTTTATCTAGTTGGAAAGCTAAGACAAAGGCCTATATTTCTTATGAAGAAGTCCAGACCCAGTTCGGAAGTTAAAGGGCTCGAAAGTGTTGAAGAATTTAATGAAGATTTCTGTTCTGGACTGGACTGGAATGCGCAGTTTTGGTGAAAAATTCATAACTAGAGTTATGTGTCTTGGATTCAGTCAAGGCCAGTTGGAAATGAAAGCTAACACATAAAGCTACAAATGTCTAGAAGGAGTCAAAGTCAGATTCGATGAATTAGAGGTGACAAATCAGAATGTAAAGGGAAAAATATATTCTCCATGCTTTGATGTTAAAGAGAAGAATATATTCTCCATGCTTTGATGTTAAATGGAAGAATATATTCTCCATGCTTTGATGTTAAAGAGAAGAATATATTCTCCATGTCTTGATAAAGGAAGAGGGAATATATTCTCTCTATGATTATGTCATCTTTTCATTGCCTATATATATGTCTTGCAAGAGTTGAAGAAGAAGAACAACAAAAACAAGAAGAAAACAAAGAGAAGAGAGTTAGAAAAAAATAGTATTTTCAAGTTTTATGCTTACAATTATGAGTAGCTAAGTTTTTATTTCGATTCAAGGGAGTTCATTTTGATTCACATGTTGTGAGACACGGAGCTTCATCTATCTATCTACGGTTTGATTATCTTTTGTTTCTTATTCTTAATGTTCATGCTTGTTTAGATAATAATCTAAGGTGCACATTAGTTGATTATCTATTACAATCTATTGCTAACAAATCTTCATAATCCGTAATTGTTATGTTTGATTTGTGCATGTAGCAATTAGGTTTTCATGATTAGGATCCCAATTTTCGTTGATAACCTAAGGGAAACATTAGAGTAAATTAAATAGTTGGCGCTTGCTTAAACTATTGTTTATCCTTAATCGCTTCTAATTCGTTATGCTATTATTAACATGATTAGGATTGCTTAATACTGAGTCAGTTGATAATAAGAATTTAACCGGGTGCTGGGCTTTGGTTAATGATATACGGAAGTTAATAGGGATATAAATAGCTGGTTATTTATGTTCTTGGCTAAGTAATCAAAGAATAGATAGTATTTTAGGTGTCTATGATCAACTTGAATTGAAGAACGAACTATCCTTGAATCGATGCTTTTCATTTATTGAACTTCCTATTTAATTCCTGTCATTATTAATTCATCAAACAAACCTCCCCATTGAATATTATTTTGATCAACCAATCTCTAGGGTTCGACCTGGACTTACGAGTACTACAAATTCTTGTGTGAACAGTAATTATATTTTGGTGCATTCGACACGTACCACGCACGCCCAAATTAGGTCTGCTGTGCACAGACTTGCGCATGCGCTCGTGCATGGGTTGTTGTGCGCATACGCCGCACAGAGGGCCTGCACATGTTTTTTTCCACACACATGTTAAATTGACCCGGCCATGGGTGATCCGTGTAAAAATAAAATATGATGTATTTTAGATTTTGGTTAAAATTAGATTTTAATGCATAAATTAGAATTTTACTGAATATTGGATTTCATTATAAACTCTTAAGTTTTTTAAAGTTGGACTTTAATTTAAAATTAGAATTTTTTTTAATTAAAAATGGTTTTTAAATGATTATGGTTATTTTTTTATTAAATTTAGTTTAATTTAAAATTGAAGGAGTCAATTAAATTGGATTTTACGGATGTAGGTTGATTATTTATTTGACTTGATTTACTCCCATTTTCTCATCAGCCCCACTATGAGGCCTCTAGCCCTGCTATCTCTTTCCTTCTAGCATTCCCATTAGCTAGACCATAAGCCCATCCTAGGTCCTTGAGGCCCAATTTTTCTGGGCCAATTGTAGAAAATAATATTTATGGCCACATTCTAGCTACTAGCTATCTTCCTCTCAGCTATCTTCTTATGCTATCCATGAGCTTAATCAATATACTTTTTTCTTTCTTATATCACGAACTTCTATATTGGGCCTCTGTCTGGATCTTTCTTGTAATTTTTGATTATCATCAATTAGCATCATGTTGTTAGGGCCCATTTTATTTCAAGCCCAATTGGAAAATGTGTGATTTATGATTGTGTTAGGTTGTGTTTCTGTAAATTGTTGGAACTGATGATTTGATGATGTGTGGAAAGATTGAATTAGTTAAAAGTAATGATTATGTATATTGTATTGAGAAAATAATAGATAATATTAATATTATATTGATTAAATAAACTTCTAAGTAAAAATGATAAAAATTGACCAAAAAAAAACACTAAAAATACTCAAAAGGTGTCTTAAAATTTGCACAAGCCTATGACGGTTAATCCTATGAATGAGTTAGTTAAAAGTAATGATCATGTATATAGTATAGATAAAATAATAGATAATGTTATATTGATTAAATATATTATTAAGTAAAAATAACATTAATTGGCCAAAAAAAAGCACTAAAAATACTCAAAATAGATCTTAAAATGTGCACAAGTATGTGAAGATTAATACTATGTATATTATTTCATTATAGCACCACAATTGCTGCCGAAATATGAATTTTTAGAAAGAGATATGAGGAAAAAAAAAGGTTGAGTATGTATTCGTAAAGTAAAAAGTAAGTATTGAAAAATGTGAAAGTGAAAATAAAAATTAGTGTATTTTCAGTTGAGAACGGTGTAAATTGTGTATTTTCATTTTCAGGTGAGAATAAAAATGAAAATGTAGCTATGGAAACACAAACAAACATAGCTTGAGAATTTTGAGAAAAAAGTTAGAGCTATTTCATTACTTGCCCTCTACGGTGCATATTATACTCAATATATTACAAAATATCTAATATTTAAAATTTTGAAGAAGTGTAGGCCCTTATCTGCCGAATGAGAAATGAAACGATTCAAACTAGTCATTCTTCCTGTTAACTTTTGTACATCTTTCACACTCGTTGGAGATGGCATGTTCAAAATTGCTTCAATTTTTTCAGGATTAGCCTCGATTCCTCGTTGGGTGACCATGTATCCTAGGAACTTTCCACCTCGTACCCCGAAGGTACACTTATTTGGGTTTAACTTCATGCCGTACTCTTTCATAATTGCGAACGACTTCTTGAGATGTGCCAAATAGTCATTCTCGTTCACACTTTTCACAAGCATATCATCTACATAAACTTCCATCGTTTTTCCTATTTTATCTTCAAACATCATATTAACGAGTCGTTGGTAAGTTGCCCTCGAGTTTCTTAGACCGAATGGCATGACATTATGACAATAAACTCCTCTTGCTGTAACGAATGCAGTCTTCTCTCGTTCCTCTTCTGCCATCATTATTTGATTAAAACCTTGGTAAGCATCCATCATGCTCAAAAGAGCACAACCTACAGTAGAATTTACAAGTAAGTCTATACGAGGCAGGGGGTAAGGATCACGAGGGCAAACTTTATTCAAATTAGTGAAATTAGTACACATTCGCCATTTTCCTCCCGATTTGGGTACAAGAACTACATTAGCGAGCCAATCCGTGAATTGGATCTCGTTTACATATCCTACATCTAGGAGTTTTTTGACTTCTTCTTCAATTATCAAGTCTCTGTCCGGACCAAAATTCCTTCTCTTCTGCCTCACAGGTCGTGCCTCCGGGTCAACATTGAGTCGATGAACGATAACAGCAGGGTCGATACCTTGGAAGTCCGCAGCTTTCCATGCGAACATATCAGAGTTGTTCCTCAAAAAATTCACCAGCTTCGTTTCTACTTCAGGATCCATTTCTCCTCCAATCTGTGTCGTTTTGTCCGGGTTTCCCGGTATAAGTTCAACTGATTTGTGGACCATGGGTTCGACTCGTGCATCAACTCGCTTCTGTCTTTTTTCCAAACTTTCAATCAGAGTCTTTGCTTCTTCATCTAACACTTCAATTCTGCTAGCTTCGCACTTTCTCTTCTTTGACGAATTCACCTTTAATGAAGTCGTGTAGCACTGCCGAGCCTCCAGTTGGTTCTCACGCACTTCACCAATACCATTGTTTGTTTTGAACTTCATCTTCAAGTGTGGAGTCGAAACAATAGCTCCAAATGTATTCAACATGGGTCGTCCCACAATCATATTGTACGCAAAGGGTACATCCACAACCAAAAAGGTAATTCGGTTCGTCTTCGACCTCGATCCCACCCCCAACGACACATCTAGCTCAATTGACCCTTTAGGCATAATCGAAGATCCTGTAAAACCAACCAAAGGAGTACTTACACTTCGCAGCCGAGTTCCATCCAGCTCCATCTTTTTCAAAACGTCCCAAAAGATAATATCTGCAGAACTCCCCGTATCCACTAAAACTTTTTGCACCACGAAATTGGCCACATCCATTGAAATCACCATAGGGTCGTTATGAGGACCGTGCATTCCGTCGTAATCACTATCATCAAAGCTAATCACTTCGTTCCTCGAACTTGATCCTCCAGTAAGGGAAAAAATCCTACCAGGTTCGCCACGGTAGTAGCTTGAATGACTCTCCCTCGCATATCTTTTCCTTGCGTTAGAGGAGTCCCCATCAGTAGGTCCTCCTGCTATCATGTGTATCTCTCGACGATTACCTTATTTGGGTGCCTCCCGCACTTCGACTCTTCTCTCGTTTGTACGAGGACCGCTATTACGGTGATGAACGTCATTATGCTCGTAATTACGAGAACCGTCATTACGATGATAGTCATTGTTTCGCTCGTGATTACGAGAACCGTCATTACGGTGATAGTCATTTCTCTCATAATTACGAGGACCGTCATTACGACGATGGTGATCTTGCTCGTTATAACGAGGGTTGCCTCATGGGCGTTCATTGTTTGGGCGATAATTATCGCTTCTGTGATCATCATTTCTGGGCTGCTCGTGATTACGAGTCTGATGATCCCTTTCAATTGGCTTCTCATGGGATCGTTCTCGTGAACGACTGTGCGGTCGATAGAGTTCATTCGTACGAGTGGCCTCTGGGACTCTTACTTCTGCCAAAGTTCGATCAATAAAATCATTCAACACCCCAGATTTGATAAGTCGTTCAATTTTATCCTTCAACTGAAAACACTCTTCAGTGTCGTGGCCATGGTCTTTATGGAATTCACAGTATCTATCCATGTTCTTTTTCACACCACCTCTCATGGGCTTAGGTCGTTGAATTTGACTCGTACGTAAAGCAGCAACCAGGATTCTAGTACGAGTCGAGTTCAACGGGGTGTAATGTTCAAATTTTGGTCTACGAGGTCGATCATTATCTCTCCTCGACCCCGTTCCCTCATAACGTTTAGTTTCACGCTTTTCTTTACGACCACAAGGGTTATTCAGAATTTGCAAATTATCCGAGTCCTTTAACTCGTTCATTTGTTCCTCATTAATATACTCCCCTGCCAGTTCCATCAATTCCTCATGGGATCGTGGAGGGCGGCGAGAAAGTGCATCATTAAAGTTTCCCTTCTTTAAGCCTCTCATAAGGAAGCTTAACATTAATTCATTATTAAGTTCCGGAAGGTCCATGGCTTCTTGATTGAAGCGGTGTATAAATTCACGCAGAGACTCGGTTGAGCCCTGCTTCAGTCCTATGATCACAGATATAGACTTCTTAGTCTTTTTATTACTAGCAAAGTGACTTTCAAATTTATATTTCAATCGTGTGTACGACTGTATGGAAGTGGGGGCTAGACTCATGAACCAGTCTTGCGCCCGACCCATAAGAGTCGTAGTGAAAATCCTTGCATTAATAGCATCCGATTGTCCCTGCAAAGACATCAACAACTCATAAGATGTAATATGGGGATCGCCCGTCCCATCAAACTTTAGAAAATCTGGCATTCGAAAAAGCTCATTCGGAACTTCCTTCATGATCTCAGTGACAAAAGGAGAATTGTGGGCCATCAACATGGGGGTTGGCCTCGTCTGCATAGGAGCCGCAACTTTTTACATCCTTGTACGTCTGTCATCCTCATAATGCACCACTCATCGTCGTGCATTCGGCGAATCCGTCGCTCGAGCTTTTCCTCGGCTTTCTACATTCTCTTGACGAACACTAACCACATCGTCATCGTCTAATGACTCCCCTTCCTGCTCTCCATCACGATTCTCTTCTTGATGGAATAAACTTCTTTTGGCGGAAGGATCTGTACGTGGCTCTCCTACATTAGGAGTCGCTGGAGTACGGATAAGATATTTTTGCATCTCTTCCTTGGCATATTCCTTCATCCTCCTATCCAACTTTTCTTTTGTCATCGTGATAACAGCACTCGTTCCTCCGTCGGCAGGCGGATCTGCGTTCAATTCTTCCTCTTCTCGAACCAACCGACTCTTCATGTTCCTAACCTCACCCTTAACACCAACAAGTCTCAGCGACCTCGAAATAGAGTTCCCACATACGACACCAACTGATCTAACCCAAATCCGAAGACTCGAGTCTCTCAGTCCGGAGTGACTTGAGTTGCTCCTCGAGTATGATGATGAAATATTACGGCTGCACTCAATGATAATTAAGTTACCTACGTACCTAATTAGGATCAAGCCTACGTAGTTCTAATATAATCGTTGTATTCAGGGTCGTACTCGAAGAACGAATCCAGACTCCAATTTGTATGTTTATAGGATCGTACTCCTCAGTCTATAGACTCGTTATGTATATATGAGGCTAATTCTTGAGAGAATATTCTTTTGATTCCAGCCCTTAATGAATGTTATGAGGGGGTATTTATAGAGAACACCCTGTCCAATGGTAGTTGGACATTCATAGGATGCTAACAGGTGACACTAATGGACGGTGGATGACTCGTTCCTGTGGGGTCGGGTCATGGAACAGCCCGACCCGATACTGTTACTTAGCGCGGACTTAGTCTAGTGAGTTCAGTTTTTGGGCCTCTGTTGGGCCTAGGTTCTTTACTCAACTCAAATTGGGCCCTATAGCATATTCTATTGGTTTTACTATATCAACGTTATATTTAAATAATGTTCAATTACATAGTTTTTGTAATTTATTAAACTAAACGTAACATTGTGTGTGTTAGTTTATTATTTCATTCATCTATGTAACCGACTAAATCTGTTAGCTCTTGTTTGGTCCTGTATTTTGGGACGATAATCTGTAGTCGTATAATGTGAACTATGAAATTTTCCTCTCTATAATTACTTTTCTTCGCTCTTTACTTTCAGGAAATGATAAATGCCTCTGAGAATGCTACATCAAAAGTAAGTGGTGTAGTGTAATGTTTTTGTTATTATATAAGTGATTTCGCTTGGCTGAAATCAACTTTATTATTCTTCTATTGGATTTGATTACAATTTAATTTCTTTTTCACCATGTAGAGCTCCAAAGACAAGCGTTTCTTGTATGACATTGTTGCTAATGGACGCAACGGAATTGATGTTGACAAGTATATTTTCTATCTCAATTCACTACTACAGAAATGACCTATAACAACGATTTTTTTGGGCCTATTAAAGCGGTTTTACGCTGTTTTAACCGCTGTCATAGGTACCGCTGTTATATGGTTTTGATCTATGACAGCAGTTAAAAAACCGCTGTCATAGGCCACCCTATGACAGCGGTTCCTTCCGGAACCGTTGTCATAGGGTTAAAAAAAAAAAAAAATTAATTTGGACCCTATGACAGCGGTTCCGGCTGAACCGCTGTCATAGGGTTGTTTATTTTTTTTTTAATTTTATTTTCTCGATTATAATGTTACCATGTCGGAATGATACGAAATTCGCACGGTCATAGCGAAACGGCATTCTGAACAAAACGCAATTTTTGCGATCTTGTGATTTTAGCCATCTGAGATCGTTTAAGGCCTCAAATTTACGTTTTATTACAAAAATAGGGTATTTTTGTAATAAAACATAAATTTGAGGCCTTAAACGATCTCAGATGGCTAAAATCACAAGACCGCAATGCATAGCATGTGTCTTGTTCAACACGCCATTTTCCTATGACCGTGCGAATTTCATGTCATTCCGACACAAATATACATATACCCATTTACACATACACCCATTAACATATACATAAATATACATACACCCATCCACACATATACAAATATACAGACACCCATCCACACATACACAAATATACAGACACCCATCCACACATACACAAATATACATACACCCATTAACATATACACAAATATACATACACCCATATACATACACCCATCCACATATATACATACACAAAAATACATACAACTACATATACACATACACAAATATACATACAACCACATATACACAAATATACATACACCCATATACATACACCCATCCACATATATACATACACAAATATACATACACCTACATATACACATACACAAATATACATACAACCACATATACACAAATATACATACAACCACATATACACATACACAAATATACATACAACCACATATACACAAATATACATACACCCATCAACATATACACAAATATACATACACCCATCCACACATACACAAATATACATAGACCCACACATATACAAATATACATATATATATGTAGGGAGAGAAAGAGAAGAGGCTTACGGTTGTGGTGGCGGCGGCGGGCTTTTGGGTGGGTGGGGGGGGGGGATCGGGAGAGAGACCGAGAGTAGTGAGAGAGAGGCTGAAATGTGTTTTAAATTTTGAGAGTGAGAGAATTAGGGGGGCGGCCGGGTTACCTAGCTAAAAACCCGACCGCCTATGACAGCGGTTCGGGTACGAACCGCTGTCATAAGATTTTTTTAATTTTTTTGTTTTAACAGCGATTCAGTTGAACCGCTGTCATAGCCCGACACTATGACAGCGGTTCGGGGCGAACCGCTGTCTTTTTTTTTTTTTTTTTTTTTATTTTCTGAAAAATTTATGACAGCGGTTCGTGGCGAACCGCTGTCATATCCCGGCACTATGACAGCGGTTCGGGGCGAACCGCTGTCATAGGTCCCAACCGAATACCCCTATGACAGCGGTTTTGCAAAACCGCTGTCATAGGTACGTTGTAATAATGTATTTTTGTAGTAGTGATTACACCACAATTAGAAAAGATATTATTTCTGGGAAGCGAGCAGATTCGATTACATTGTCCGCGCCTCCAGGGCTTGTGGTCTACGTTGCAATTATCAGTTTCAGAGGTGGGCTTAAATCTTTTAAAATTTTATTAAACTAGTAAAATCCACGTGCGTTGCACATGTTCAACAATTTCATACTAAATTAAATAAATAAATTGCATGTAATAGTTATTTCCAATAAACAAATATTAATTAATTTTTACGAAGAATCACACATGTATCAAAAAAATAAAAAACAAGATTAAACCCACCATGAACTTGGTATTAGAACAAAGTCATTCTGTTGAAACCGAATAGCAATACGGTGTAAAACTATTGAACATTTTGATCTACTAATTTTATCAAATTTTTGCTATCTTTATGATAGTATAAAGCCGCCAAATATTTAATACTTGTTATACTATTTATACTATATTATAATTATTTCTTTTCTTTATTTTCAAATCAAATGATCTTTGTAGTTTGTTCATGGGCTTGCAACTAATAACTTCATTTTCAAGGTCAGTAATATAACGTAAAATCTTTTACACTACATTTTACTACATATAACATCCTCCACATTTCGACAAATTTAATGAACAATAATGAATTGACCCAATCTTCCTTCAATTTTATGGAAAATAAAAGAGATGATCCCAAATATTGCGGCAATGTTTGGTTATGTTTTCATATATACCATATTTGGTCCAAAATTCTCACCAAACCATGTTTGGTTCACAAAATATTTGGTCAAAAATACACTATTTTTTTGTTAAAAAAAAAACATAATAATAATTTTATATTTTTCTACACCTACTTTGTCCCTACACTCCTCTCTATGTGCTCTCTCTCTTCTCTCTCCTCTCTAACAGACAAAAGTTTCATGATTTGACTGCTACAGTAACTTTTGTTCCCTCTGGAAACTAAACCAAATATTATCTCACCAAAAAAACACACCAAAAATAAAATCAAACACAATTTCATCAAACATACACGTGTCTCCATAAATTTCTCACCAATAATTGTTACCAAAATACCATCCCAAAACATAACCAAACATAACCGCACTTTTCAACCTCAAAAAATCTGAATAGTCTAAAATTAATAACATGTATTAGAGCTCATTTAAAGTCCATTTAAAATCCCACGACACCACTTCCTCATCCAATCCACTCTAATCGGTTCTTCTGGATCCCCACTGCAAGTTATCAGTAACGTCTTGAGCACCTCGTCCAAGCCATGAATATGGACTAAATGAACTATTAATTAGTGAATTGAGCGTTAGAGATTATTTGCCAAAAGAACAATATAATTCTATAATTTGTGGAATTAATCCAGTAAAAAGAATATTCATTACTGAACAACCTATATATCCTTATCAAATCTGAACATATTATTTTGCAAAATTCAAACAAAAATGCAAGGAAATAACTCATCGTAAAATTATTTAACATTCGACCAAGTCGTCTCTATTGTACCTGCATAACAAAAATGACAAATTCAACATGCAACCCTCTATGTAAGTTTCACTCCAGGTATTCAACACAAATGAATTCCCATTTTTGGTACCGTAATTTGATTATACAAACTGAAAATACACATCAAATCTGTCTAACCAACTCTAAACCATAGTAACTGTTGAAGAATGGCTCTTTCAAAAGAAGAGCAAAGAATCCCACATAGGAAAACATTGGAAGTGATGGGCTCATTTGTTGTATAAAAGGAGCCCACCTCTTCACTTTGAAAATCATCCCAAATTGCCTAAATCTTTTAGCAATTTCTTCTTTCTTCCTCTATAGTTTGTAATAGTTTCACTTTAGTCCTTTAGTGAAATATTTTGGTGGGGTCCGAGGACGTAGGCTAAATTAGCCGAACCTCGTTAAATTTGGTGTTCTTTATTTTGTGCTATTCTTCAAGTAGCCATTGTTAGTTATAGTTGTAGTGTTATATTGTGCTATTAAATTCGTCTAGTTAATTCTGTCTAGGAGGTTGGGTTTTAAGCGCGACCGTTGTGACGCCTCCAATCTTTCCTGGGAATTAAATCTAGTGTGGTTTTCTAGTACAATATTTCCCTTGCTATTTCTATATTTGGTGGAATATGACTCTGAGTTCCACAACAAGTGGTATCAGAGCTCGGGTATTCTGAGTATGCTCTGTGGTCGCAGTTTAATCTGATCTTCCACATCAGAAAAGTTTTCCCGGGCTATTTGGCTTTCGCATTTGGAGGGCTATTGAAGAATAATTTGTAAACCAAAAATGGAAGACACCTCAAAAGCATCGTCGTCGTCCATTTGGGCGAGAACCACTGTGGCGAATACGCGATTGGCAGTGGAGTCTTTTGATGGCACAGGCCATTTTGGTATGTGGCAAAGCGAAGTTGTAGACGCACTCTTTCAACAAGGTCTATACTTAGCTATTGAAGAGAAGAAACCAAATGATATAGAGGAAAAAGATTGGAGTATGATGAATCGGTTGGCATGTGGAACAATTCGTTCGTGTCTATCCAGAGAGCAGAGATATGCGTTTTCGAAAGAAAACTCGGCATATAAATTGTGGATGGCACTGGAGGAGAAATTTCTGAAGAAAAGCTGTCAGAATAAGCTCCATTTGAAGAAGCGGCTCTTTCGCTTCACATTTGTTTCGGGTTCCACTATGAATAGTCACATTACCAGTTTTAATCAACTGGTTACCGATTTGATCAATTTGGATGAGACTTTTAAAGACGAGGATTTGGCTCTGATGTTGCTGGGATCCCTTCCTGAGGAGTTTGAGTTTCTTGAAACAACTCTACTTCACGGGAAGGCTGCTGTATCTCTTAGCGAAGTTTGTGCTGCCCTGTACAGTTATGAACTGAGAAAGAAGGACAAGCAAGTTAGTTCAGGCGGAGATGCAGAGGTTTTGTTCGTCAGAGGTCGTTCACAAAACAAAAACAAAGGAAAGAAAGAGAGATCCAAGTCTAGGCATAAACTAAGCAAAGACGAGTGTGCCTACTGTCGAGAAACAGGACACTGGAAGAGAGATTGCCCAAAGCTGACAACTAAGGGCAATTCTAAGGCCGTGGCGGAATCAAATGTAACTGCGTGTGATGATGCCGAATCGGACTTCTCATTGGCGACATCATCCAGCGGTGCTTCTGAAGTATGGATGCTGGATTCAGCATGTAGTCATCATATGACACCACATTTGGATTGGTTCTTTGATTTCAAAGAACAAAATGACGTTGTCTTCACAGCAAATGAAGCTCCTCTTACTACACTTGGGATTGGTTCAGTTCGCTTGAAGAATCACGATGGATCAATCATAACCCTAAAGGGTGTTCGGTATGCACCAGAAGTGAGGAAAAACCTTATTTCCGTTGGAACTTTAGAATCGAAAGGTTTTGAAGTAAGAGCTAAGGATGGGGTGATGAAGATCATCTCTGGTGCACTCGTGGTAATGAAGGGAATTCGGAAGAACAACAATACTTATCACTACATGGGTGGTACAGTTGTGGGTGCAGTAGCAGCAGTTACTGTTGATGATCGGAATTCAGAAGCAGTTAGGCTATGGCATATGCGCTTGGGACATGCAGGTGGAAAATCCTTGAATCTCCTCATAAATCAAGGATTGTTGAAAGGAGTGAAATACTCCAAATTGGAGTTTTGTGAACATTGTGTTCGTGGGAAACAAACAAGGGTTAAATTTGGAACAGCAATCCATAATACTGAGGGTATCTTGGATTATGTTCATTCGGATGTATGGGGTCCCTCAAAAACGAGTTCTTTGGGAGGGAAACACTATTTTGTAACCTTTGTTGATGATTTTTCCCGGAGAGTTTGGGTGTATACTATGAAGACGAAGGATGAAGTGTTTGAGGTATTCCTCAAATGGAAAAAGATGGTGGAAACTCAGACTGATAAAAAGGTCAAACGTCTCCGTACAGACAATGGTGGAGAATTTAGGAGTGGTCCATTTCAAAAATTTTGTGAGGATGAAGGCATTGTCAGACACTTCACTGTTAGACATACACCACAACAGAACGGAGTGGCAGAACGCATGAATCGGACTTTGCTGGAGAAAGTTCGGTGTTTGTTATCCAATGCTGGGTTGGGTAAAGAATTTTGGGCTGAGGCTGTGACGTATGCGTGCCATCTCGTTAATCGTCTACCATCTACTGCTATTGATGGAAAAACACCATTTGAGAAATGGTTTGGAAAGCCTGCTGCTGATTATGATTCCTTACATGTGTTTGGTTCCGCTGCATATTATCATGTTAAGGAATCAAAGTTGGATCCTAGAGCAAAGAAAGCAGTGTTCATGGGGATCACCTCTGGTATAAAAGGCTATCGCCTTTGGTGTCCAGAGACAAAGAAAATAATCTTTAGCAGGGATGTCACCTTTGATGAATCTACCGTGTTGGAAAAGGTGAATGCAGAACAGCAGGATGGTACTCCCAAACAGGTGGAGTTTGAAAAGTTTGTTGTCCCAGCAGATCAAGAAACTCTTGATCATTCTCCTATGGTAGAAGGAGATTTTGAAGAAGAGGAAGTTCAACCCAAGAACTTCCACAGCAACTTGAATCATTGCAACTAGCAAGCCAAAGAGGATAATCAGAAAGCCTGCTCGCTTTGATGATATGGTGGCTTGTGCATCTGCAATTGCTGCTGATGATGTTCCTACCACTTATATTGAAGCAGTCAAAGGACCAGAGAAAGATAAGTGGAGGATTGCCATGAGTGAAGAAATGCAGTCCCTTCATAAGAATCAAACATGGGAACTGGCCAGTCTCCCGAAGGGAAAGAAGGCAATTGGATGCAAATGGGTATTTGCAAAGAAAGATGGATTTCCTAGCCAAGGTGATGTTCGCTACAAAGCCAGATTGGTGGCCAAGGTTACGCTCAGAAGGAGGGCATTGATTATAATGAGGTGTTTTCTCCAGTTGTAAAACACTCCTCCATTAGAATTTTGTTGGCTTTGGTAGCACAGTTGGATTTTGAACTAGTTCAGTTGGATGTAAAAACTGCATTTTTACATGGAGACTTGGAAGAGGAAATCTATATGACTCAGCCAGAGGGATTCAAAGTTGCTGAAAATGAAAATTTGGTTTGTAAACTTCAAAAATCGTTGTACGGATTGAAGCAATCTCCGAGGCAGTGGTACAAGCGATTTGACAAGTTTATGATGGGAATTGGGTACACAAGAAGCAAATACGATCATTGTGTGTATTTGCACAAGCTACAAGATGGATTCTTCATATATCTTCTTCTGTATGTTGATGATATGTTGATTGCCTCCCCGAGTCTAATAGAAATTGAGAAGTTGAAGACTCATTTGAAAAGGGAGTTCGAGATGAAGGATCTAGGTGAGGCGAAGAAGATTCTCGGCATGGAGATTTTCAGAGATAGAAAATTGAGGAGGCTTTGTTTGACTCAGAAACAATATCTGAGTAAGATGGTGAGGCGTTTTGGCATTGATGAAAAGTCAAAACCAGTTAGTACTCCGCTTGCTCCTCATTTTAAGCTTAGCGCCGCTTTGTCACCGAAATCTGATGCAGAACGGGAATACATGTCAAAAGTACCGTATGCAAATGCTGTTGGTAGCTTGATGTATGCTATGGTGTGTACGAGGCCTGATATTTCCCAAGCAGTGGGGTTGTGAGCAGGTATATGCATGATCCTGGAAAGGAACATTGGCAAGCTGTGAAATGGATTTTGCTATACATCCATGACACAGCTGATGTGGTTTGATATTTGAGCGGGAACATAGTCAGTATGTAGTCGGATATTGCGATTCAGACTATGCTGGTGATTTAGATAAGCGTAGATCAACTACAGGCTACGTATTTACTCTTGCTAAAGCACCGGTCAGTTGGAAGTCTACCTTACAGTCAACGGTTGCTCTGTCTACTACGGAAGCAGAGTATATGGCAATTTCAGAGGCTGTAAAGGAAGCAATTTGGCTTCAAGGTTGCTTGGTGAACTAGGGAATGGACAAAAGTATGTCAAAATTCATTGTGATAGTCAAAGTGCTATCCATTTAGCAAAGAACCAAGTTTATCATGCAAGGACGAAGCACATTGATGTTCGGTATCATTTCATAAGAGAGATACTCGAAGAAGGTGGAGTCAGAATCGAGAAGATCCATACTACTGAGAATCCTGCTGATATGTTGACAAAAGTTGTGACTGCAATCAAGTTCAAATTTTGTTTGGACTTGATCAACATTGTCAAAGTTTGAAGATTGGTTTTGGTGACCCCGTTTGACGAGGAGATTGAAGATTTTGAAATTCGCCAAGGTGGAGATTTGTTGAAGAATGGCTCTTTCAAAAGAAGAGCAAAGAATCCCACATAGGAAAACATTGGAAGTGATGGGCTCATTTGTTGTATAAAAGGAGCCCACCTCTTCACTTTGAAAATCATCCCAAATTGCCTAAATCTTTTAGCAATTTCTTCTTTCTTCCTCTATAGTTTGTAATAGTTTCACTTTAGTCCTTTAGTGAAATATTTTGGTGGGGTCCGAGGACGTAGGCTAAATTAGCCGAACCTCGTTAAATTTGGTGTTCTTTATTTTGTGCTATTCTTCAAGTAGCCATTGTTAGTTATAGTTGTAGTGTTATATTGTGCTATTAAATTCGTCTAGTTAATTCTGTCTAGGAGGTTGGGTTTTAAGCGCGACCGTTGTGACGCCTCCAATCTTTCCTGGGAATTAAATCTAGTGTGGTTTTCTAGTACAATATTTCCCTTGCTATTTCTATATTTGGTGGAATATGACTCTGAGTTCCACAACAGTAACTTTTCATGACAATAAATTTTTCATGAAAATAATGTAGCTTTTTAAAAATAATATAGATCTGTAGCCTGAAGTGCACGAAAATGGGAAAAGGTAAAAGTTATATTTATAGTGCAGAAATTGAGCTTAAAAATATTTGGGAAGTTGAAAAGATGATAGTAATGAGAGTGATTAAAAATTATTAAACCAGATGGACCATTAAGTTTCTGCAGTAAATGTAATAGGGAAGATGGAGCATTCTATAATTAATAGATTAATGGATAGTATATTAATGTTAATAAGGGTGATTTAGTCCATTCACAATTAGAACAAACAACCATGAGATTCACACTTTTAATATAGTATATATATATATATATATATATATATATATAGTTAGTTAGTTAGTATAGATATAGATAGATAGAGATACAAATTGTAAAAAAAAAAGACAAAATGATGCTTTATCAAACATTTTCGTTTGGTTCTTATTATTTCCGAATTGAAAATATTTCTCATCTTTTCTGCTATTACTTGCAGGGTGGTAGTAACTATGTGAGTGATAGATGATGAGGTATGTTATCGAGTAAAAGAATGTCGATATGTATCTAATTTTGTGTAATTAATTCTCTTGACACTTCCTCATATGTATTGCTGACTTCGTGATTTGAAGCAGCTAGGTGACCGTTTTGAATTTTGTACTGTATGAAATATGCCATTCAGCTACGAAATATGGTTGCGTGGCACCCGAAAACAGAGTATATTAAAACAATTGAGATCGAGGATCGAACTGCGAAGTTACCAAAAAATTGATTTTTGTTCAGTAATATCAATGTTGAGGTTATGATCCATCTAGCTAAAAGCATTTGTATATTAATCGGTTCATAGGAATTTGTGATTTTGGACCCGAAACATTATGAAGTTTAGTTTCTCTATTCTGCTACTGTGACATGGATTCTGAATATCTACTTCTTATTTTTCCAAGGTTTGTCGTCCATGTGCATGTGCAAGATTGTGTTTCGGTTAACTGTATGACGGTCTAAAAACTGCTTGAACAACAACTTATCTCTATTTGGAGATAAATACATTATACGCCTATGATATATCGAATTCTTCAAAAGCCCCCTCGTGATACAAAAATTTACAAACTACAGATCAGATCAATTATAGCTGCACTGCTATTTTGTATGAATTTTATAAAGTCAATGATTTCTCCTGAAATTTCGTTTTATGGATTTAAACTCGAGCCAAATTCTGGCCTATCCTGGGGCCGTGCATTCTCAATTTGAGCATTTGGCCAAACTGATGGTGATTCCATAAATCTTTTTGCTCATTAAATTTAGTTACGTAAAGTGCTATGTTATTTATATATTTAATTTTTGTTCAATTACATAGTTTTTGTATTTTATTCATCTAGAATTAACGTTTAGTTACTCATTCATCTATATAATCGTCTAAACCTATCGGTTCTTGTTTGGTCAATTGCAGTCTTTTTTTTTGGTGCTTCGAGTGTAATTGTGAATGCATGATTGTATCACTTGCTAACTACTTAACAAAGTAAGTACTGAATGATATATGTCTCGTGAAGAAATGTCTCTCAAGATGATAGACTACATTGTGGATGAACGTAACATTGATATTGCAGAAGGTATAACATAGTGAATGTGTGATTGCTAATTATCCAATTTAAAATATTCTATATATGTGCATTAGTCGGTTTATTCCTAATTATTGAATTCATATTTTGTTAGAAGTTTCACAACGTTCATAACGTTACACTTCCGATGAGATCCTATTAAAGATCTTTTATTACTTATTTTGATAAGGACTTGAGTTACTTTCAGAATATAAAATTTGAACATTCAATTTCATCTTTCCAGGATTTTGCCAGTTTGATGTGTACGGCACGAGCATGGATGTTAACTGTGCAGTACTGTTATAATGTGAACCATGCAGTTTTCACTCTATAATTCTTTTCTTCTCTCTTTATTTTCAGGAAAATGATAATTGCCTCTGAGAATGCTACATCCATGGTTCTATTGTATTTGATTACAATATCTTTTCTATTTCCCGGTGTAGAGCTCCAACGAAATGCGTTTCTTGTATGACATTGTTGCTAATGGACGCAATGGAATGGATGTTGACAAGTATAGTTTCTATCTCAATTCACTTTTCTGGTGATTACAGGAGCATTACAGTTAGAAAAGATATTATTTTCGCAAGCGAGAAATAAAATTACCGTTTTTCTGCAGATTCGATTATATTGTCCGTGACTCCATGTGATGCACACCGAAGAAGAAGAGTGGATACTCAATACTGGAGTCAATCAAACAACGTTTATCAAAGAGAGGAAACAACTTTTACCCAAGTATTTCAAATACCAACTAATTGGAGGGGCAATTTCACAATTTACAGCTTACAGAAAACGGGACCAGCTGAAGAGCACTTTTATAAGTGGAATAACACTTTCTTCTATAATTAGCAAGTTCAGTTAATTAGATTAAACACCTTATTAGGGTTTTATTAAATACGTTCAGCATTTAGTTCTAGATTAGTTACACCATTGCAAATTTTGTTTCAGTGGATCATTTCTCTTTCATATCTGTTAGCTTGTATAAATACCTCAATTAATGTTGAAATGAAAATGCATCACGCGTAGGCATGTGAATGGCGAATGGCGCTGTGCGGAGCATAGGGTTCCATGGCACACGGCGCGGCGAGCGCCTTATTGAAGCTTAATTACAAAAATAAATTAATATGCATAAATATATAGTTAAGTATATAGATATAATGATAATAGTTATGCAAAAACAAAAATATGTATTTACATGCCCCTAAACATTTCAACAACATATAGCCTATTACACACACACACACACATATATATATATATATATATATGTATTTGAGGTGGGGTTGTATTTACCGTTGGAAATTATCCTCAATTTTACTAAGTTTAACTAGGTTGGTCTAATTAAATTGACCAAAAACTCTAATTTTGACCAAAATGTGATTTTAGAGAGAAATTTCACAATGGCGCGAGCCTTATTGAACCTTTGCGCCACGCTTTGCGCCTTACGCCATGGTGCATCATTGACAACTATGCGCGTAAGTGAGCAACGGTGTTGTCTTATTCTTCCTCTTATTTTCTGAGCTAAAGGTAGTCTGTAGGAGCTTATTTTTAGGGGTGATTCAAGGTTTCAGCCCTCAGTTCTGCGTATGTGCCATCAATTTGGTATCAGAGTCATCGGTCCTCGGATTCGGAGGCTCAGAACCATGGCAGATGTTAAGCGTTTTGTGGAACTAAGGAAGGATGTGGATGGGTTAAAGTCTAGTGCAAAGACAACTGAGAGAAGTATTGAAGAATTGTACAAGATGATGGCAGCCATTTCGCGTATCAATCTGTTCCACCGGGGGTTCATGATCCGGGAACTTCAATGGATGGGGAAAATCTACATGGTCCGTGTGCACCAGGGGGTTGGGGATCCACTTACCAGGTCCCTACGAAGTGTTCAGCAGTTGAATTCCCAAGGTTATAATGGAGAGGATTTGTGGTTGGGTCTACAAATGTGAGCACTTTATTTGAGAATCTATAATTTATATGTTCAAGTCGAAATCCAAAAATGCACGAGAAAGGGAGAAAAATGATCCGAAAATAAAGAAAAAATCACTATTTTCCTAAAAAAAATTGCTCAAATATTGCTTTTTTGCTTGTCATATTCCTTCACTTAGGCATCGAAATAAGTCCATTCTTGTTGGTTACAAAGCTTTTATGAAAATCTATAATTTATATGTTCAAGTCGAAATCCAAAAATGCATGAGAAAACGGAGAATAATGAGCCGGAAACAAGGAAAAAGTCATTATTTTCTTTAAAAAATTGCTTTAATATTGCTTTTTTGCTTTGTTCTATTTCTTGACCCGGGTATCGAAATGAGCCCATTCTTGTGGGTTACAAAATTTATTTGAAAATCTACAATTTATATGTTCAAGACGAAACCCAAAAATGCACGAAAAAAGGAGAAAAATGAGCCAAAAATAAAGAAAAATCATTATTTAATCAAAAGAAGAAATTGCACTTTTGGTCCCACAATATATGTAGGTGAGCACTTTTGGTCTCAAATACTGTACTGGACTTGTACGCGCACTAACGGCGACGTGAGTTGCACGCGCTCATTTCCGTCTAAAATAGACGGAGGAGACCAAAAGTGCAACAATTTTTCATCTCGTGAGACCAAATGTGCAAGTCCCGTAAACCTTGGGACTAATAGTGTACACGCAGATAAATTGTGGGACCAAAAGTGCAATTTTCTATATATATATATATATATATATATATATATATAATGGAGGTTGTAGATGAAGAATTGGAGAGTGATCTTAAAACATCTGAATAGATAGTCACAGAAGAAGTAGATGAGGGAAAGTTTGAGGATCAAATTGTAGATTCACATGTACTGTCAATGCATGCATTGACTGGTGTTCATGATTTCAGGACCATGAAAATCACGTACAGGCAATAATAATGGGAAATCTATCCATGTACTAATAGATACTGGGAGCACTTTGACATGGGATTAATTTTGGATTATATAATATTAAGAGAAATACGTATAAAGTATTATTATTATTATTTTAATTACAGAAAAAGCAAAAACACCTAGAAGCATCACCCAACCACGAAAAATTTAGAGATTCTTACTTCTATTAGCTTAATTTTAGAGAATCAAATACAGAAGTGGGGTTTACAAGAACTACAAAATCATTTATTTTTGGTCATAAGCTCAAGAGTGGTTTTTATGTAGAGTTTGCAAATACTACCTAATAATAACTCAATTATGGAATAATTCAAAGCCAACATTTTATTCTTAGTTTTTTCTCCATTTTTGAGTCCCTACTTTTTAAATTCTATTAAATAGGTAATTAAAATTTTTAGCATTCCATATTTCTATCTTGAATGGGGTTAGGCATTCTTTACTTAGTAGTTTGCACGTCGCTAGAGCGAATATGCGAACTTGCATGATTTCTATTCCATTCTATTCATACTTCACATCTCTATCTCTTCTCTATCTCTTCTCTTCTCTTCTCTATCTCTTCTCGACTACTAAAAAAGTATGAGTGGTTTCTTGAAATTTTAAATGTACCTAATATATCCCCATCTAATTCACTTTTTTAATGGCAAAAAAATCAAATAATAAATAATAAAAATAAGTCTAATATATCAACAACAATTAGGTATATTATTTCATTAGGACTCTATAATGGAAATAAAATAGATGTTGAAGTGCATTAGGTCACTCTTCTTATTTTAGTTTTTAGTTTCATAAATAAACTAAAAGTATAATGTATGTTGAAACTTTAGATGTGCCTGGAAAAAAAGAAATTAGAGAACTCTTATTCCACTCTACGTAGACGTTAATATCGTATGGCAACACAATATGAGAAAGACATTAAGACCACATGTAATAACATAATTCAACTAATTTGAATATTTACTTATTGTCTTAAATATTGCTACATGCCCCAGAAGGCCAAGACTTGGCATACAATTATTCATTGTTTATCACAAAAATTAATTAAGTTGATGTTCGGGTTGATGTTTGAATTGGCACGAAACATAGCTATCCATATTGTCAGGAAACAACAAAAAGTGAAATGGGGTCAATTAATTCAACAACAGATTAATTAATATATACGTAACGTAGCTTAAAAATAAAAAAATCTTGGGGCTCGTTTGGTAAGAGTTTTAGGGGCTGATAGGCTTCTGCATCACCCATAAAATAATGATTGTTTGAAATGGAAGGCCCATGATACCACTAGGGCCCGGTCACATATCAAGCTGGGAGTTGAGAGTGGATTTCGCCCGGAGGGTGGAATCTACTATCATCCGCAATTCATCATTCGGCCCCACTTAGGTTAAAGACTATATTACCCCTGAATTAATGCTGAAAGTGACCCTCACCTACCAAATTTGAACTCAACTTTTCGTTTTATCTTTCACTTTCCTATTCAGACGACATAAGAACATCCATAATGGTGGAACCCCAAAAGGGGTTCTTGGACTGCCACATCAACACTCCAAGAAAGTGGAACCCCAAAAGGGGTTCTTGGACTGCCACATCAGCACTCCAAGAACCTCTTCTTCCAAGCACCCTTCTTCCCATCACAAGCAACTTTCTGCACTTGCCACATCAGCATAGAACCCCTTCCAAGAACCTCTCTTCCCATCAAAAGAACCTCTCTGAAAATACCCAATTTATATTTATTTTTTAATAATCAATTATATAATTAAATAAAAACTTTTATTTTCTAAAAATAATAAATTAATTTAAAAATAATTTTCAGAATTAATAAATAAATAAATTAAATATATTTAAATATATTGTGAAAAATTAATAATTATGCAATTATTAATTAAAAAATAGAAAATTTAAGATAATTTTTCAAAATTTCCTTCCATTGGAAATATGTGGAAAAAAATTGAAGAGGAATTTGAGAGGATTTAATAGATTGGAGAGGAGATGGGAAGTTGTTGTGATGAATTGTTGGGTGAATGAGTAGTATTTATAGATAAAAATAGTGAAGAAAAAAGATCAAATTCTAGCCGTTTGTAACACATGAAAATTAAAGATAAAATTTTATCCGTTGGAAAAAATTAAATCCTCATTTTATCTACATTTTAGTTGTTGGAAAAAGAAAAAAAAAAGAAAAGACAAAAGTGTTGAACTGATTGGAAAAAGAAAAGAAAAAGAAAAAGCAAAAGAAAAGAGAAAAAAAAGGCAAAAGTGCCAGCTAAGCGGTTCCTTTGGGGTTCTTCTGCAAGAACCCCCAAGAACCCTAATATTGGGGGGGTGCTTGGAGGGTGCTTGGGGAAGCTTTTTTATTTTTTTTCCCAATGGGGGGTGGGGTTCTTGTTGAGGTGGCAGCAATTAAAAAAGTTGGGGTTCTTGCGGAAGAACCCAAAGGAACCGCTTAGCTGGCACTTTTGCCTTTTTTTTTCTCTTTTCTTTTGCTTTTTCTTTTTCTTTTCTTTTTCCAATCAGCTCAACACTTTTGTCTTTTCTTTCTTTTTTCTTTTTCCAACAACTAAAATGTAGATAAAATGAGGATTTAATTTTTTCCAACGGATAAAATTTGATCTTTAATTTTCATGTGTTACAAACGGCTAAAATTTTATCTTTTTTCTTCACTATTTTTATCTATAAATACTACTCATTCATCCAACAATTCATCACAACAACTTCCCATCTCCTTTCCAATCTATTAAATCCTCTCAAATTCCTCTTCAATTTTTTTCCACATATTTCCAATGGAAGGAAATTTTGAAAATTCTAATACAAATTTAGTAAACTCTCCCATTTATCCAAATCAAAATTCTCAAGATAATACTACCCAATCACCACAAAATTCACAAAATCCACCAAATCCACAAAATTCACCATTTTCGCAATTTTCACAATACCCACAATTTACCCAATTTACACAAAACCCACACTATCCCCCAAATCCACAATTTTATCAACACCCACAATTTACCCAATTTATAAAAAACCCACAATATCCTCCAAATCCATATTTTTCACAATATCCACCATTTGAACCTCGAAACCTATTTCCTCCATTTTCAATCCCATTATCACCCCCACCACCGATGCCCTCACCACAAGGGTTAGACACCATCGACCTCACCAATGAGCAATCCGATGTTGTAACTGAAAAGCGCCAAATTTGGAGGACAGAAGACGAAAAATTAATGATAAGTGCTTTCTTGACCATCTCGAATGATTCAGTCGTGGGGACTGACCAACAGGGCCAGACCTTTTGGAAACGCGTTGCAAAATATTACAACGAGCACCGATTAAGCCGTCCTGAGCGTAAGGCTGGCCCCATGAAGACACACTACCACAAGGTTATTGCCAAAGTGAACCTATTCATAGGTATTCTAGCTACGCAGGTCAAAAAGAGGCAAAGCGGGGCGTCCGATGACCAAATTATTCAAGAAGCTCGTGAGCTATATAAGATTGCCAACAAGAATCTCGAATTCAAGTTCGACCATGTTTGGAAAATGGTCAAAGATGAACCGAAATGGAGTATGCAACAAGGGTCTGAAGAGTCTTCTAAAAAAAAGAAGACTAGGATCAATGAAGAAGGGGATTATACTTCATCCAATCCATCGACACCAAGCTTCCAATCTGAGGATGTTAATGAAGCAGAGCGGCGACCCATTGGCCAGAAGGCGGCCAAAAAAAAAGGAAGGGTAAAGTTGTTGAATCCTCAACAGTAATTGAGGCCAAATGGAAAATGTTGCAAGAACAAAATGCGAAGAAGACCGAACAGATGGAGAAGTTTGAGCAGTTGCAGAAGGAGTCCATTCAGTTGCAGAAGGATGCTCAATGGAATGAGGATTATCACATTTTAATGAAACCAACAGGTGGCATGAATAATCTCCAACTCCACTTTCATAATCTTACTGTCGAGAGAATTATACAAAAATATAACTTACCATCAGTCGAAGAGTTTCGAAGACATGAAGAAGTTTGAGCTGTGACAGAAGGATGAGCATTGGAATGATGATTACTTGTTTTACTTTGTATTGATATTATTTTACTTGTTGCAAAACTAGTCGTTATTATAAAACTAGCCGTTACTAAACTAGTCGTTATTATAAAACTAGCCGTTACAAAACTAGCCGTTATAAAACTAGCCGTTACAAAACTAGCCGTTCCGAAACTATAAATATAAGTTGTTGAGGCCTAAAAAATAACTCATAAACTCATAGTCTCAAAATTATTTTTGAGAAAAATGTCTCAAAACCCCAACCATTCAAACAACCCCAACCTTTTACGCAACCTCTGCGATTCATTGATTAATTCATTTATGGATGATGATAGTGATGTAATGGGAATGATGCTACTGCAAGAAATGGAAAGAGCAGAGGCCGAATCATCCAATCCACCTCGGCGCCGTCGAAGATACATTAATCGGGAGCGTGAGGTTGGAAATAATCGTTTATTGAAAGATTATTTTGATAATCCTCTCGTGTACCCAGCTGATGTTTTTCGATGTCGGTTTCGAATGAGTCGAGAGTTATTCCTTCATATTGTGCAAGCGGTCCAAACTCATAATCCTTATTTCCAGCAAAGGCCTGATGCTAGAGGAAGGAAGGGTCTTTCATCAATTCAAAAATGCACTGCGGCGATCCATCAGTTGGCCTATGGAGGGCCTGCCGATCATTGCGATGAGTACTTGCGAATGGCGGAAACAACTGCGATTGAGTGCCTATTTAATTTTTGTCAAAGTATAATCCAGGTGTTTGGAAATACCTATTTGAGAAGGCCTAATGCAAATGATATACAACGTTTACTTCAAATGCATGTTGAGAAACATGGATTTCCAGGAATGCTCGGAAGTATAGATTGCATGCATTGGCAATGGAAAAACTGTCCAGTTGCATGGAAAGGTCAGTTTACTCGAGGTGATCAAGGAGTGACAACGATTATGCTTGAAGCGGTCGCTGCACATGATTTGTGGATTTAGCATGCATTTTTTGGCGTGGCCGGATCAAACAATGACATAAACGGGCTCAATCAATCTCCGTTGTTCAACGATGTCCTGCAAGGGAGTGCTCCTGAGGTTACTTTTACAGTGAACGACAGGGAATATCGACAAGGATACTATCTAGCAGACGATATCTATCCTGAGTGGTCGACATTTGTCAAAAGTTTTGCTCATCCTCAAGACCCCAAAAGATTGTTGTTTAAAAAAATGCAGGAATCGGCCAGAAAGGATGTTGAACGTGCCTTTGGTGTTCTTCAGGCTCGTTGGGGCATTATACGTGGACCTGCGAGATTTTGGTATAGAAATAATTTGAATGATATCATGTATGCTTGTATCATTTTGCATAATATGATTATCGAAGATGAGGGAGATAAAGTTATTAATTGGAGCAATGAAGAAGAAGAACCTCCAATTACGGCAACACAAGGGCCCGTGGGAGGTTTTAGCAGTTACCTACAAAGGTTCGCGGATATGCATCATAAAGAAACACATCACTTACTTCGCGTAGACTTGATGGAGCATATTTGGGCACGATTTGGAGGGGATGAATTTCCAAATTAAGTTGTATTATTTTTTTAATTTTTCTTGTTCGATGATTGTAATGTTTACAATTATATGCCTTGTTAAGTTAGCGCAATAATAAAAAATTATCTTAAATTTTCTATTTTTTAATTAATAATTGCATAATTATTAATTTTTCACAATATATTTAAATATATTTTATTTATTTATTTATTAATTTTGAAAATTATTTTTAAATTAATTAATTATTTTTGGAAAATAAATTTTTTTATTTAATTATATAATTGATTATTAAAAAATAAATATAAATTGGGTATTTTCAGAGAGGTTATTTTGATGGGAAAAGAGGTTCTTGGAAGGGGTTCTATGCTGATGTGGCAAATGCAGAAAGTTGGTTGTGATGGGAAGAAGGGTGCTTGGAAGGAGAGGTTCTTGGAATGCTGATGTGGCAGTCCAAGAACCCCTTTTGGGGTTCCACCATTGTGGATGCTCTAAGTTTCTCAGCTCCTTTCGACTCAGGTAAGCTTCTTCTTCTCTCATTCTCTCCTCTATTAATGTCCTCCATAAATTTTAATATGTAATTTCTGTTAAATGAAAACTCATTTCATGTATGGATTAATTTTCGACCTAGGGTATACTGTTTTCACGTTAAGTTGAGTTACATATTGTAAAATCGTAGCTATGTTTTGGGTGTAATGTTCTTCAAAGTCCATTCTTTTGTTATTCTGGTGTGAGATGTTTTTCGTAAGATTCATTAATAATGGGGGTAATGGATATATGTTTATGCCATTGATGATTAATGTTTCAAATTTTTTTGGGAAGTTTTCGTGGAATAGCACGTCTCAGTAGTACGCAGCTTCAAGGTAATTTATCACAAATAGTAATCTAAAGAATGAGTTAATTTACGATATGTTTGTGTGTTGAAGTAGTGTTTTTAGTGTGAATTTATATTTTGGGTTAACATATTGAATCTGATTTTGAGAAAATATTTATTTAGAAGGCATCATTTGATAATTTCTCACTCCATATTTGGTAGGAGTTTGTAACTTATAATGCATTGTATATTTTACATATAACTCACTCCTTTGAATAATAGGTTTACATGGCGTCTAGTTTGAGGAAAAACACGGAGATACTAATTGTACTAGAGGAAATTATGCATCAAAGCAAGTTCATGTTGTCATTGGTTGTCCAACACATGTATCAGAATCATGGCCAATGACGAAGGATTGCGAGAAAGTTATTAGATACTTCATGGCCCATAAAATACCTAAATAGATTGAACACCTTGAGAATTTAGTTGAACTAAATGATATAGACTATTTAGACAATCTCCGAATGTCTCGTGGTCCGTTTGCAAAGCTTTGCTATTTAATTAAAAATGTCGGCCGCGTAACAGATTCTAAATATGTTTCTGTTAAAGAGAAGGTTGCATTGTTTTTGTCTATCTTGGCCCACCATAAGAAAATTAGGGTAGTTCGTTATGATTTCAAGCGATAAATGCAAACAGTTAGCAAATACTTTCACGCAATTTTGGCTGCTATTTTAAAGCTCCATAATTTGTTGCTTGATTCCCCGGTCCCAATAGGCGATGACTGTACAAACCAGAGGTGGAAGTCTTTTAAGGTAACAATCTCAGTTTCTCAAATATGTCTTTTGGAGATTGTTGGGTTGACTCATTCCCTCGGGTGGCTCGTGGCAGCGGAAATTAAAATTTTACAAAAGTAAACGTACAACCACCCGAAAACAGGAAAATGGAATTGGTTCGATCGAATTTGATAAGGAGGTAAGCGAAATTATACCTTTCAAAAATTTCGCTTCACCTCGTACTTTAGATCTCAGCAACCCTGTGGTGCAAATCCACACAATTTCCCTTGGGTGAGAAATTGCCCGTCGTTTTTCGTGTCTCCCGGTTTAGAGTGCTCCAAGCGTCGCATCTCTAAGATGTATCCACACCTCGTTCAAGTCACCAATCGTCTTGCCTTGCGTGCTAGACAACAAAACGATTCTAAGCTTAACTTAGGCTTGATTATGTGAAGGGTAGGAATATTTTCTAAGTCGTTTAATTCAACACATGAATAGAACGACGTCTTGTTGGAAAAAGGAGAGAGGTGGCCGATTTTTAGGTCTAAGAGAAGGGGGGCGAATTTTCCAGCAAATATGATTATTTATTTTAGTCTTCTTCATCTCTTATTTAAAGGTGAAGATTACCAAGAGTCCTATTAGGAAAAGGAAATTTCATTTCTCCTAAACTCTCTAGTAATCCTCATCCTATGAAGACTTGGAGGAGGGGGAAACTCTTTTCCTCCTCCACCATATAAAAAACGCCCCCTCCCTTATTTTTCTCATAAAAATCGGTCAACACAAGTCAATTGGACTCTATGATTTAATTTTGACTTCTCAATTTAATTATAGGCCCTACCCATCAATTAAATACAAATCAAATTAAATCCAACCAACTAATTCCAACATTTATTTATTTAACTTGGGCTCTACTCAATTAAATAAAATATTTGGACTCTACTAGGTCCATTAATTTTAATTAATTCTACAAGATTAATTAAAAGAGTAAAATTAATTGAATCCTTCAATTAATTTATATTCCATATTAGGAAAGTACTACACTTTCCTAATTTCCTCAATTTCCTCGAAATTGATTAATCACATCTATTTACGCAGTGACTCTCTCGAGTTAGTGTGTGACCCCTTAGGCTCGTTTCTATCTAGTAGTAAGTACACTTTCCCACAGTGCTAGTGTACCTTCCTAAAATGGAAAGTACTAGATTAAATCAATCCTTTGATTTAATCAAGCCTCAAATTAGTCACCAAGCTAATTCTCGGCACTTACAAATCGCGGTTGCCCACCTAGCATAGGGTCCCGAAGACCTAGATAAAATGAAAGTAAAGATACGCCTTTTGCGATCTTGATCCTCGCATAAGTAAGATCCCTCTATCTATTCTCCCGATTGAATCTAGAGCAGTGGCTAAGGTCTAAGCTCTATTAATTCAATACTATGTTTCCCACGTTATGTGAAATCGACTTCGACTATCTAAACGAGGAAACCCTACGCCTCTTTAGATATCATACTTCGGCCGAAGATTCCTTAAGTCGATTCACTATGTAACCATAGGAGATTAACCGACTGGCTAATGTCAGAGAAAGATTCCTCTTGATTCTCACGTGCCTTACTACGTAAGACGTGCATGTCTGAGTTTGCCCATATTCGATCATCTAAAGTGATCGTGTAACAAATCAAGAACATGTGCGGTTACGCATAAGACATCCAATGGAATCTTAGGTCCATAAGGATTACTCTTATGCTACAAAACCACTGAAAATTCCACATTCGACTGGGAATCCATTTTAGGACTTCCATGGGGTTGTTCAGTTCGCCCATTACCACAATGGCAATCCTCATATATGCATTGGCTTTCACCGTGCCAGTATCTATGGAACGAGATACACTTCTCCCAGAGCATGCATCATATGAGCAAGTCTTTTGGGTTGCATCGATATCCCTTTATCTCGATGAACCCTTTTACGACTTGGAACAATGTTTTAAAGATCACAGCCTTCGAGACATATTCCATCATTGCCACACCCAATGTGCAATGATGTCCCATAGCTATGTGTGATCCTTCGGGACTTTATTCTAAGCCAAAGTAAAAACTAATTTAAGAATAAAGACATGTCACACATATAAAAGAGATTGACTTTATTTATAAGAAAGCGATTGTTCAACTCTAGAGTTACTATTACAAAGAATGGCGCCCAATAATTGGTGCGCCGGGCACTAACTCTAACAGAGATTAGTTTGCAAAATAATGAAATAAGCTGGATAGTTTAGTCTTTATTGACCCTGTGATGTTATTTGATATTTTAGGGTTATTTAGGGGCTCTAGATGGTACTTATATAAAAGTGAAGGTGAAAGAAAGTGAGAAGGGAAGATCTAGAACAAGAAAGGGTGATATAGCTGTCACTGCATTGGTTGTTTGTGATGTTAATCAAAACTTTATTTATCTTTAACTGGGAAGAAAGGATCAGCTGCTGATTGTAGGGTGCTTCGTGATGCAATAAATAGGCCTCATGGACTCAAAGTTCTTCATGCTATAATTTTTTCTTGTGTAAAACAAAACACTTTTTATTCCTTAATAAAACCAACTAGTAAAACAAAGTTGTTTGGATTATGTGATATAGTCTGTGTGACAATGGTTACGTAAATGGGGATGGTTTTCTCACTCCATACAAAGGTGTTACGTACCATTTGGATGAGTGGGTGAGAGATCCCTATCTCCCCAAAATCCCCATGAATTCTTCAATATGTATTATTCCAAGGTTCGCAATGTCATTGAGCATACAATAGGTCTATGGAAACAGCGGTGGGCGGTTCTGTTAGAGTTAGTGCCCGGCGTACCAATTATTGGGCGCCATTCTTTGTAATAGTAACTCTAGAGTTGAACAATCGTTTTCTTATAAATAAAGTCAATCTCTTTTTTATGTGTGGCATGTCTTTATTCTTAAATTAATTTTTACTTTGGCTTAGAATAAAGTTCCGAAGGATCACACATAGCTACGGGACATCATTGCACATTGGGTGTGGCAATGATGGAATATGTCTCGAAGGCTGTGATCTTTAAACATTGTTCCAAGTCGTAAAAGGGTTCATCGAGATAAAGGGATATCGACGCAACCCAAAAGACTTGCTCATATGATGCATACTCTGGGAGAAGTGTATCTCGTTCCATAGATACTGGCACGGTGAAAGCCAATGCATATATGAGGGTTGCCATTATAGTAATGGGCGAACTGAACAACCCCATGGAAGTTCCTGAAATGGATTCCCAGTCGAATGTGGAACTTGCAGTGGTCTTGTAGTATAAGAGTAATCCTTATGGACCTAAGATTCCATTGGATGTCTTATGCGTAACCGTGCATGTTCTTGATTTGTTACATGATCACTTTAGATGATCGAATATGGGCAAACTCAGACATGCACGTCTTACGTAGTAAGGCACGTGAGAATCAAGAGGAATCTATCTCTGACATTAGCCAGTCGGTTAATCTCCTATGGTTACATAGTGAATCGACTTAAGGAATCTTCGGCCGAAGTATGATATCTAAAGAGGCGTAGGGTTTCCTCGTTTAGATAGTGGAAGTCGATTTCACATAACGTGGGAAACATAGTATTGAATTAATAGAGCTTCGACCTTAGCCACTGCTCTAGATTCAATCGGGAGAATAGATAGAGGGATCTTACTTATGCAAGGATCAAGATTGCAAAAGGCGTATCTTTACTTTCGTTTTATCTAGGTCTTCGGGACCCTATGCTAGGTGGGCAACCGCGATTTGTAAGTGCCGAGAATTAGCTTGGTGACTAATTCGAGGCTTGATTAAATCAAAGGATTGATTTAATCTAATACTTTCCATTTTAGAAAGGTACACTAGCACTGTGGGAAAGTGTACTTACTATTAGATAGAAACGAGCCTAAGGGGTCACACACTAACTCGAGAGAGTCACTGCGTAAATAGATGTGATTAATTCATTTCGAGAAAATTGAGGGAATTAAGAAAGTGTAGTACTTTCCTAATATGGAATATAAATTAATTGAAGGATTCAATTAATTTTACTCTTTTAATTAATCTTGTAGCACGCAAGGCAAGACGATTGGTGACTTGAACGAGGTGTGGATACATCTTAGAGGTGCGACGCTTGGAGCACTCTAAACCGGGAGATACGAAAAACGACTGGCAATTTCTCACCCAATGGAAATTGTGTGGATTTGCACCACGGGGTTGCTGAGATCCAAAGTACGAGGTGAAACAAAATTTTCGAAAGGTATAATTTCGTTTACCTCCTTATCAAATTCGATCGAACCAATTCCATATTCCTGTTTTCGGGTGGTTGTACGTTTACTTTTGTAAAATTTTAATTTCCGTTGCCACGAGCCACCCAAGGGAATGAGTCAACCCAACAGGTTCTTCGTAGTCAAACCTTCTATTCAATTCAGACTCAAAACCGCATTATCATGGCATGTGCTTTGTTGCATAACTTCATTCGGGTGGAAATGCAAGTTAATCTACTTGAGGCGGATTTGGAGGATTTGGAAACTGACAATGAAGAAGATAATGAGGTCTAGTATATAGATGCAGTTCAATCTACTCAAGCCTGGACAAATTACAGAGAAGGATTGGTTACTTCTATGTGTAATGAGTGGAGAGGGGTTTGATGATATACTTGTCCTGTAATAGATAAACTATGCTTAACAAATTGTGGTTGCTGTTGTTATTTAATTATGTATTTTCATATCATTGACACCACTTTTTATGTATTTCTATTATGCCTATGTACCATAGATGATTATGTACGATTTAATGTTATGTTACTTTGATGACTATATTTGAGTAATGTGGTTTGTGCTTGATTGTGAATTACTGTCCATTATGGTTACTTAGTAATATGTGTTTAATGTGTACAAACTATGCTAGACATGATGTGAATTATTGTCCATGCTTGATTATGTTACTTTTGAAATTCCAGTCCTTTTCATAGATGCAAGAAGTAACCGAGTGTGCAGGGGTGGTCCCAAGAAAGGAATTTCAAGTAGAAAGACATGGGTTCCACGGGGGGAGGAAGTTCTGATGACTGGTTTGAAGAAAATTGTTGTGCAAGGTTGGAAGTCTGATAATGGTTTCAAAGTTGGGTATCTTGGACTGCTAGAGCAACACATGATACGTTAATTTTCTTCCACAGACTTGCGTGTCATGCCTCATATAATTTCAAGGATGCACGTATGGGAAAAAAATTATGTCAACCTTTCATCAATGTTGAGGTTTAGTGGTATTGGGTTAACCACAGTACCAACATGATCGAGATGCATGACGAATCATGGAAGAACTATGTGAAGATATTATGAATATCAATTTGTGCGTGTGTTTGTGTTTTCGATTCCCATTTTGGTTATATTGAATATTCGATGTAATTATTATTAGAAGGTCTGTCTATATGATATCTATAAAATTGTTTTGTTATGCGGTTTACCTATTCAGAATGACAATAACGCCCGCTTGATGCGGTACAAGTGTTGGCCACTATACATTGACTGGATAGAGGTTTTTGGTAAAGACAGGGCAACTGGTGAACATGCAGCAGACTTTGTGTAAGCTGTGAACCACACACTAAACAAGACTTACCTGGATGATGCTCAGAGCTTTGAGGATCTTGAGACATTAAACGAACATAATGAAGGTGAGGCCAAGAACATTAAGGTTAGTCAGGCACAGTCTAGTGCAAGTGTAAAGAAAGTTGGGCAGAAAAAAAGGAAATTAGATGGCAATCAGGAGCAAATGTATCAATTTCATGGGAATTATTGCAAGAATACAGATTCAAGGCTTGGAGAAATTGCGATCCGGATTGGTGTTGAATATGACGTGGCCACTGCAAAAAATGTGGTGTATGATACTGTCAACAAGGTTGAAGGATTGACATTGCATCATAAGTTATTTGTCACTGATAAACTGGTGCAGAAAATCGAAGATGTGTACATGCTATTTAGCTTGCCCGAAATTGAGCAAGCTGAATATATTCGTATGAAGCTTGTTGGTACCATGTAAGTGAAGCATGACCCATTTTTTTTGTACTTATGGTTAATTTTATTACATAAATCAAATCAGTTGAAGTCCTACTTATTTTGAACTGATTATAGGTCAATTACTATTCTTTTGGCAAGTTTATGTAGATGACGAGGTCAAGTGGAAACAACTGTTATTAGTAAGGCTGTTGTCATGTAATGATCTGACTATTTATCTTTCATGTGGCCGTAAACACTATGGTTGGTTTGTTAACTTTCTATTATTTAGCATTATGTAATGGCATAATGATCATCTATTTTCAGATGTTATCTTAGACGTATGATGTGCAATTATAATATTTTAGTTGGTCCAAATCATAACCATTTTCTTTACTGTCTGCATGGATGGTTGTGTTTTAGAGTTGTTTGTGTTAAAGACCAAAGAACGTTGTTTAAACTTGAAAAATCAAACTTCACTCTAATTAATATGATTTTTTCGGTCACTTGCAAAGTGTGCTTTCAATCCCAATTTCATAAATTAGGTCGGGTGTAATGGTTGTGTCATGTGCTGGTCCAACCAAATCAAATCACAACTAACATTTAAATCTTGAAAAATCTCAAAAAGCAGTCAAATTTGAAAGACAGTGTGTGTTATGTAGTGGACTGCATGGAATATGTACGCACCCCTTTTAATGCATGGATAATGACAACTCCTTTGGACAACTAGCTTGCCAAGATTCCACCTAGCCCATATATTGCGTATAACATGGATATAAAATAACTTGGTCATATTCCCTAACCCGGATAAAAAAAACTTCCAATAAAGATGGATGCGTTGTTTGAATTGGAATTTCGTCCCCATGATGGGTGGAGTGAAGAAAGTAACAATCATTTTACATATTGCCTAAACCGAGAGGAAAAAAAAAGGGCAATATTAGGGACAGTGTTTTCCAAAGAACGTGTTGGAGAGATTTGTGGATGTCCATGAGTGTATTTGGTACCAAAACATTCCCACAACGCAAGATTAAGGAAAGATATGAATGGCTACGCTCTCACTACGTGATGTTTAGCAACCTCATTGAGTCTTCTGTAATTAAATTGGATATTAAGAGGAATAAAGTACGTGCGACAAGGGCTTTTTGGATTGAATATACTAAGGTATCGTTTGATATAACATTTTACGTTTGTAACCCATATGGTTCTACATTTCAAATTTAATTTGTTATTAATTTACTTTTCAGACACACCCTCTTGCTTCGATGTGCTACATTCAAGGGGAACCCAATTGGGAAGTTCTGTAGGATATTTTTGGTCCTGATAAAGGTGTCGCATAATTCATTGATCCAACGGGGGACAACGATGACGTTGGAGCTGACGGATATTAAAGTGATAAGGTGGAAGAGTTTGAAACACATTACAAGAACCTTATGATTAAGGATTATGGGAATGGTCATAATAAATTATAATTTATTGTTTGTACAAGATTGGACTATATTATATTTTGTCATAAGTTATCAATCTTATTACATTTGTGCTCTTGTAGTATTTGTGACCAAATACTAAGCAAGTTGGAGCATTTGTGATTTGTAGGTGTGACGGATGTGGGAATTAGTTATAATTTATTTTCAATATTAAAAATTATATTCACTGGAAATACACAAGTACTAACAACAATATAAATATGTTAAATTGATGATTATTTTGGGACAAATTAACGTTATTGGACGGACATGTATACTATTACATAAATAGTTTGACTCTATGCTAGCTTCCAAGATAAAATAGAATTGAATGAGGTGGTTGGGGTAGTAACTAATGCACATAAAGGATGCACAAAAATCCTATAAAACTAACCCCCAATTTAATGTAGGAAAATTTTTGCCCGAACCCGGTGCAGCCAATCCATCCAATAATAATGCGCCATGTGGAAATTCAGTTTTTAAAATGAAAAAGTCAAATACAATGTAACCAACCAAACCATGGTTAAATCTTCTTCCCTCTTTACGCGCCAGTTGGCCCGGCTAATTAACTCCTTGAATTGTGCTGTTGTGATTTCGCGAATCAATTGAACCCATTTAAATTCAGATTCTGAAAATCTCAACTCAAACAATCTGTTGAAAGTTCAAAAATCTGGAAAAGTAATTTGATTTCAATTGTTCTCTGCCCATTATCTTCAAACCAGTATATTCAAAGCCTTTGAGGAGCGCCACAACTGCAATGAGCGAAATTCTTCATCTCCTACCACAAATTCAATTGTCAGAGGTGTCCCTTTTCTTTCTGAAGGTAAATTCAATTGAGGAAGATAATTGAAATTGTCTGATTTATAAAAATCAAAAGTCATACCCAAATTTTTGTATAGATTTATTTGTTTCTTTCAATTAGACCCATCTTAATGATTATCTTGCTACATACTGGTTCTGATTTTCAATTTTGCAAGGTAGAGATTAGACGTTTCTGAAAAACAATCTTGAAATATGCATTTAATTTGGGATTTTTATTTTTCATGTTTTCACATATATAGGCTGCCATTAGTAATGGTCTAGTTTTGCCAGAGCAAATATACGATTTCTTCAACCCAACTTCTGCATCAATCTTGTCTTTATCAAGTAATGACCCTACTTATCTCGGGTCCATTTCTGTGTAGTCATTCGACTAACCACAATGTGTTTTTTCCGCATATATACCCTGGTAAGTGATACCAGTTTTTTGATCCTATAGCTAGTTTTTCTTATTAAATTAGTTATCTATCCTGAATTATTTATTGATATTCTAGATTTTTATTAGTCTAACTGCCTAATCACAATCTTTTAATTTTAACAGATTCCTTGTGATAGGAAAGACGCTCCTGTCACCTATCAAGTCCTTTGACATCTTAAAACTAGTTTAGTATTAACATTCGAATATATTTTACTTAATGATCCTTTTAGTTGCAGAACATATTTGGCATAATGGTTGCATTAGTTGGGTTGATTCTATATTCTTATTGTTTCATTCTCGAAAGTCAGAAAAAAAAAACAGAAGAAGAATAATCAACACAAATTTAGGTACTACAAGCTGTTATTTGTGCTTATTTTAAATATGATGATGTAGTTCCTTTAGTGAGTCTTTTTTTTTTTGAAGAAGTGACATGTTATGGCCAATATAATGTTAAGCTATTTGTTTTGTCATCTATCCAGCTGAAGGAAGCTGAATCTGACCCCCTTTCACATGTGGGAGAATGGCACTACTAAGTTAAATGATGTTCCTGTTTCGAATGGCACAGTTTCTATTGTGAAGCGAGTTTACGAAAGAAGAAGAAGATGGTCGAGCAGCAAGGCGGGAAAGAAAAAGCAACTGAAGTTTATATTTATTTAGAGGGAATTTAGTGTTGTATTTTAATTATGTTTATTTATTAAGTTTTGTAATTTTAATTAATTAGGAAAGGCAGTTGGGGGAAGTTTACATTTACAGTTAGGCGGGAGTTAAGTAGGCAGAATAGGGTTCGTAAAACATTATCTATATTTCTGGAATTGAATAGAGCGTATTGTTTGGGCAAGAACTTGTTCTTGAGAAGTCTTCTTTATTCAAAATAACTCTGAAAAGTTTCTGAATCAGATAGAGATCTGTGTGCTTGAAGGACTGCATTTTGGTCAAGATATATGTGCAATTTTCCACTGCTTAACGTGTTTATGTGGGCATGCAAGAGTAAATTCCTCATACTTCTGGTATATTGTACCAGAACATGTAAATCTCCCAAAAACACTTTCAATGATTTCACATTATGCCTGAACATTTGCCAAACTCAGTCACATTAAACATAAATATCCAAAATGTGAATCAAACCAACAAAGAACAATATAAAACATCTAACCACATTACTGTCAAGACAATCATAAGCAATAGTCTAATAACATAGATTAAACCTTCAACACTTACTCAAAGCCTCGATGTTTATTTCTCATAATACAACAGTATATTCACATTGAAGTAACGTATTTTCACTTTTCTTTCTCCCAAGTAATTCTCATAATACAACAGTATATATACAAAAAAATATTTTGACAATGTTAACATTTAACACTTACTCAAAGCCTCGATGTTTATTTCCTTTGACAGACTTGGGGTTTGTGGCATGATGTTAAGTACATGATTTGAATTTTGATGCACGTGCTGATATCTAGTCACTTAAATCATAGTAAAAAATGAATAATTGATTAGTATAGTATTAATAGAGTAAATGAAAGAATAATATCGATTTTCACATACATCGATAAAATCATAATTCATAGATTGGCTTGGAATTTGGATGTTAGAAACCGGTGATGATGAGGCAGAAACATGGGCTTTTCGAAATGTAGATTCAACTCGCTTTTTGGTTTTTCCTGTTAAGAACATTTCTCATATTAGAATCATACAAAAGAAAATAACTAAAATGAAAAATTGAACCTACTTTTAGTATCTGTAAGTGGGATCTTCGACTTTCTCTTCTCAAAATGATTTTTGATTCTACGATTTCTAGTTCCCTTTGGTTTTGCTTTGAGAGGATCCAATATTGATTTGTCTTTATGTAGCTCAACTATGTCATTTCTGACAAACTTATCTTTCATTCTCGAAGTTGAATCTATATTTTTCTTCTTATAAAACTCATCCAGAGATCTAGCTCCATCTTTCAAAACAGTCCACATAATATCTCTTGCTTCCTTACAAGACTCACTTTGTGTTACAAGGTCATAAGCAAATCTCATAGCACGACTAGTGTATAGAACTCTTGCCTCATTGTCATCAATCCTTGTAGACTTGTATCCGTCCATCATATAAGCATGCTTTTTCACATCCTTTGTCCATCGATTGTGGATATATGCTTGAGGAATTTCATGTACATTTTTCCTGTGAAGAGCTGCCAAAGCATGTGAGCAAAGCATCCCCGTCCAATGAATTTTCTTGCAACTACACTCAACCTTCAAAGTATTTATATCAAGGAAAATGGTGTATACTCGGTCATTGTAACTCTCTGAATTGGTTAAGTCAAATTCATATAACGTGTCTCCAACTGGAATTCCCTTACACGACAATGCACCAGTCCCATTCAAATAGTCTCTCTCAAACTCTTTGTAAATTGTGTTTGTGTAGATTCTCACTGTATGGTTCAAGAGTTTGCTATTGACAGCAAGTGTTGAGGTACTTTGGCTAGAAAAAAAATCTGCATCAGCTTCATTTCTACGCCATTTTCCTAGCAAATCTTTCTCGAATTTAAGAACGAACTCGGACAACGATATCGTTTTTATGGAGATCTCGTTTAGCGCATGATTCGTACTCTCGCTTCTAGATGTTGATCTAACTCCACCATGAAAAAAATCTGAATTGAAAGCTGGAGACCATTTTTCTCAAATCATCTATAGATTGCTAAGCCAACGATGATCCTGAGCATTATAGTTGTGAATCATTTCCTCCCATGTTCACTCAAACTCTTCTTTTGTCTCACAGTGATATAAACATTTATTAAAGAAGCTGTGAAACTCGCAACTAAAGTTCAAGCTATTCAAGTGAGAGAGAGCATTCTTGGACATATGCCACAAACAGAGATGATGACGTGTCATAGGGAACACATCTGCAATTGCATTAGCCATGGCTTGATCTTGATCAGTAAATATTGACGAATGAGCCCTACTTCCCATTGATTCCAAAAACGTGTTAAAAAGCCAATTGAATGAACTTGTGGTTTCATCAGATAAAAATGCACACCCAAACATTACATTTTGCCTATGATGATTAACGCCAATAAAAGGTGCACAAACTAAGTCATATCTGTTTGTTCTGTAAGTAGTATCAAAGATCACTAAATCCTCGAAGCAATCATAATCAAGTCTTGACTTATCATCTCACCAAAACACATTTGCCATTCGCCCTTCTTGATTAAATTGAATGTCAAAGTAAAATCCTGGCTCTATATTAGCTTTACTCTTGAAATATCTTACCAAATTTTGAGCATCTCCTAGCTCAATTAATCCAGCTTTCAACATTTTTATGAAATTGTAACAATCTTTCTTTGAGAAGCCCACATGTTGAACACCATGACATTCTTCAGTCACGTAATTAAAAAAATCAATGGGGCGCAATCCAGCATTTTTCATCGACATAATTGAAGCTCTTTTCTCAACTGATATAAATCTTGTAGACCTCAAAAGATGCTTACTGGTAGATGAAGCCAATTTATGGTTATGCTCCTTTACAAATTTTGTAACTTTCTATAGGCCATCCTTATCAACATCAAAAGTTATCATGGCTTTGCATTGCGTTCTACTATTATGTTGCGTTCTGGTTCCTTTTGAACGTGACCTCTCATCCTGGACTCCTTCTTTAGAACACAAATACGTCTTTGATCTAATGACCTTGGTCCCATTAATATAATACTGTTTTCCTTTGCGAACACTAAAACCAACCAAATTGGCATAATCCTGATACAAAGCATATGCTTCATCCTCACTCTGCGCTATATGTACTGTTAACTTTTTCTCAAGTTCTGCAATCTCAAAATCCAAGGGCGTCTCATCCCTATTGACTTCTTCAGTGGAATGAAGGCAAACAATATCTTCATCCTAATTTTCTAAACATATTATATCTTTCGAGATTTTGATTTCATGACTGAAATTGGACATGGCTGCCAACAAAAGCAATAAGATAGTTAATAACATAAATGATAGGTAAGAAAAAGAAGAAGAAATGGAGTGACACACACATACACACCAACTCCTTCTGAGCATAACCTTTTCAACTTTCATTTTAGCAGTTAGATACAATTTTAGATCTCAAACAAAAACCAATATTTAAACAAAGTTATAAAACTTTCAGTTTTTATTCTTTGAAATAAGAATCTCTTTAATAAGAATTAGATAATTTTATATATCTATATTTGATCACTGCTCCATACGAGCTACTAAACCAAAAGAAATTAATTCAAGTAATAAATCAAAAGAAATTAATTCTTTTTTTTTTTGGCTAATTCAAAAGAAATTAATTCAAGTAATAGTACGAATACTCTTATGAATCCCCAACCTCAAGAACAATCATTTTAGAACATTCAAAACCATTTCTAAATTAGGTCTTCACATCTTCAAACTATAAGCACCTCGTACAATAAATTTCCAGTCAAGGTAAGACACAATTTGTGTTATCAAATAATATTCTTATATCAATCAAGCACAATGACTAATTAAAGTTTTAAAATTCAAAACTCCAATAGTGCCCCCACATCCAGAAAGGGTATCTCCAATTAGAAAATTCATAAAATACATAAGACTAAACCATCCATGAATATCTCTAGCACCCTCTGTACTAAAAAAAGTAAAAAAACTTATTTAAGAAGCATACCCTATTGAAGGTAACCAAATGAGTCAAAAATCTGATACATGGTAATCTTTCCAGTTGTGTATCCCGACTGAGTTTTTGTAATTTCAAGCAATGGTTTCTTAGATGAAAATGATGATCTTTGTTCTTAGCCGACGATGGATAGGAATTCTCCAAAGATGGAAAATTCTAATCTGAAGTTTCTTCCATTTGGACTTTTTGATCTTGAGTTTATCCATTCTCTAAAGATGGAAATTTCCGAATGAAAATCTTGCAAAAAAAAATTTTCCTCAAAAACAGTGGATTAGGGAAATCACAGCAGCACAATTTAAAGAAATAATTATCCGGGTCAGCTGGCACATAAAGAGGGAAGAGGATTTAACCATGGTTTGGTTGGTTACATAATATTGGACTTTTTCATTTTGAAAATTGAATTTCCACATGGCACATTATTATTGGATGGATTGGCCGCACCGGGTTCGGGCAAGAATTTTCCTTTAATGTATTGGCCAACTTACGTATTTATTCCTACTAATAAATATCATGCATGCAAACTACTTGGTCAAACTCTCTGCAAACCTGCCATTTTTCTTACATATATATATATATATTGTAATATTATACATATATGACTTGTATGTACAGATTTATTATAGTTGTAATTTTATTCATCCAGTCATTATTACATAAAATTCTAATACATATGTAATTATTTAAAATAAATTGTTTGCAACATACCCCATTATATAAAGGGTCGGGGTAAGCCGTCTGTTCATTGTGAAATAGCATCTTATCTTTCACTTTCAGCTCACTCCCTTCGAAGAAAAGGTATATTTTCATATCCTAAATTTGAACCGCAAAATTGCTTTTATTTGAACTATCACCTCATTCCACTTTTTTTTAAACATAAATATGTGTAATTTATTTACATTTCATGTACTAGATGCCTCGCTCTACATTTCTATCGGAGTATGGAGGGCAATTTCAAAGAAAAAATGGTAAATACCTTTTTTGAATTTTTGCATTATGAAATTTGTACCGAGTTTAGTGGTGTAACTTTAATAATGACAACCATCCTCATTATTTTTTTTTTGTAGAGTTTCCCAACTAAGTTTGTCGCGCATGCTAATCTGAGTGTTGGAGACAAGCTAAACGTACCCAGTGGACGCGGGGTGTACAAGTTTGTTGTTGAGCGAAGGAATGATTACCTTATCGCTTCTAGTGATGTATGAAGTCCGTTTGTTGAGGCTCATGATCTGAAGAATGGGGATACTTTGGTTTTTAGGTATGACGTGGAGATTTATTTTTTTGTAGTACATTATGATAGACATGGTGGATGGAACAGACAACTCGTAGACGGTCTATGGGGTGTAACTGACGAAGATAATTTTTTTATATTACAAAAAACAAGCCAATATGTCGTTACTTTTGCCCTAACATGTTATTTTTGTGTAGAATATGACGACGAGGCTTCGGATTCCGACGAAACAGTTGATGAGGTCAACAATACACGAAGGTTTAGGGTCACAGTCCCTAATTCCTCCGGTTACAATTATCATACCCACCGTCTTGCTTGTCTTGTAAGCGGTACTATGTATTAGTTAATGCATTGTATGTAACATATTTGAATAAATGTGGTTTGGTTTATAAGATAATCTATTTTATGTGGCAGTGAATTCCTCATAAGACATGTGTGAATTATGGACTCCTAACAAAAAACAAGGTCATTTTAAAGGTTCCAAGTGAGGCTGATGAGGAATGGGAGTTAGAGCTTAAGTGGATCTGTAGGATTGATCATGCTGACGGTGGATCATTGACAATGAGAGGAGGGTGGTTAGAATTTGCGGAGGCAAACGAGATTAAGGGGGGAGATATTTGTGAATTCGTGATTATTGGCGAGCAAAACGACTCAGTGAGTATACATGTTTAGTGTTTGCGATTAGTGTGTTTGTTCGGTAGTAAGTCATCTTTTATGGGGTTGTATGTGGTTTTCTTTTTCTATTTAAGTATATTGTTATTTGTATTTAATTTATGCTCGTTTGATATTTTTTCGTCTGATATCATGTGCGTACAAGATTGATTTTCAATTGGAGTTGTATTGACGAGCTGTTATTGGGTATTTAATGAAATATAATGGTTTATTAGTAGTATAGGTGGTTTTTAACGTACATCTACCAATAAATTAAAAATAAATAATTAAATAGACAATTAAGTAAATTTATTTAATTAATACGTAGTAGTAAACTAAACTTCCAACAAGAATAAAAATACACATTATATCATGTTTAGGTATATATAATTATTAAATATAACGTTAATACATTATAATGGTATGCTTTAATAAAATACATCAATAATTAATTTACCAACCGTTCACTAGCCTGGTAAGAACCCCATTAATTTGGTCAATTTATGAGCATTTATAATCTCTCAACAATCGAAACACTAATCCATTAATGCATTTTTTTTAGTCAAATATCAACTTGCTTATATGTGTGTATAAATATATATATATATATATATATATATATATATCTCATGTATATATATATTAATAAATTAGAAAAAAAAACCTAATATATATGCAACCATGGACGTGTCCCTATCAATCCCTTACTTCTACCAATATATCCGTCCCTTTCAATCACAAACCCAACTATCACGCGACGCATAACACCTTTTCTTGCAAGACGCTACCCCTACCGAACATTTTAAACGCTACACTGGTGAGTTTTTGCTTCTTGTTTTTGGTTTATTAGATGTTTTTACAGTTAATAAGTCAGTATTACCTGTTTAAGTTTCTTTGCTTGATTTTTTAAACTATCCTTTTCCCGTGTAGCCATGTCAGGGTCGAAGTATTGTCCATGGAATTTCTAACTAGGATGTAGGAAGATGAGTACGAAGACCATATGGTATTATACTGATTTTTGAGTTTATTTTTTGTGTAATGAAGTATAGTGCGATGATCATGTTGTTTCATTTAATATATAATGAATAGAATCTATTTTTCATTGTGAGATTTTCTTAGATTTTTCCCAAAAAATTATGCGAACGAACTCATTTGAAAGTGGGTGATTGGCTGAAGGTGATCACTGATCTAGGTGCGTGGGAGTTTGTAGTGGAAAAATGGAACGACAGTCTTATAACGGATCAAAATGTATGGGGTCAATTCGTGAGGCAAAATAACATGGCCCTTGGAGATTACCTAATCTTCACTCATCAATCTGGAATGGAGTTTTTTGTGATCGTGTATGATGATGAGGCACACGAAAATGGGATAATAGATATGGAATTGGAATATGTAACAGATGACTACTTTGAGTTTGACAGCGATGATGATGACGAATACGATGACGACGTGGAACTACTTAAAATGTTTAGTGTAACCATCCCAGATTCATCTGCATACAATTACCATGAACCCCGCCTTACTTGTCTGGTTCGGTTGGTTACATTTAAATAGCATAAATTCATGTTGTTTACTGTAATGGTTAAATAATCTTACAACTAACGAATGCTTGTGATTTCCATGATTCAGTGTATTCCAATGATGGCTAGGTAAAAATATAAATTAGTGAGAAAAAGCAAGGCCACTTTAACGGTTCCAAAAGCAGGGGCGGTCCATGGGAGGTTGAACTGAAGTGGATTCCAAGGCCCGGAAAGGAAGAGCAGGGGTCATTCACTATGAAACGGGGTTGGTTTAAATTCCCTGAAGATAACAAATTGAAGATGGGTGATTCTTGCTTGTTCGAGATTGTCAGTGAGGATGACCAATCAATTACGTTGGACATTACCGTAATTAATGTTTAGCAGTTATATTATGTTTATTATGTTTTGTTGAACCCAAATGTTAATTTACAGTTCGTAACTATGACTGATTTTGTGTATTTATAATTTCGTAATGTATTATTAGAAAGTTTTCCTATGTGAAATACTTCATTTTGGGTGTGTTTGTTATGTTTCATTATGATAAATCTAGTTACTTTTGTCCATTTTGGTTAGTTTATGAAATTGGTCGATTGCTTGGACTTCTCAAATAGTCATGATATAGTAATAATAAATTAACACATGACCACAATTATTAATATGATAAGAAGCCACAAACATCAATACATCACGATTCTTAAAACCATAAATTATACTAATAACAAAGTATTGGTTTTTAGTGATGCCCACAAGAAAATTTAAACCAACAATCTACTACATCTAATAAGTGCATAATATAGACCACTGAACATTACCAAACCAAATAGTCCATGCATTTCTATCAAGTCTCGAATATAACGTCAGCATTTTTTGATGTTTTATCATAATTAAGTATGGTCGTCATTTTTGAGTTCACTTCTCCATTCCCAACCATACATTGGCTCATATTTATCCTCATTAAATCAAGCCCGAGTGGACTAGTAAGCATGGTGCATACCATGTCCAATTCAAGCCCTTTCCCATCAAAATCCTCTATTTCAATTGATGATATAGCACGAAAACCTGATTGGTCGTGTAGTGGATCAAAATAAATGTGATTAGCATCTTCGACCACCTCCCCTTCACGATGCTTTACGGATTAACACTCAAATGGTTAGTCCAAAACAAAATTTCAATTTATTGCAACCACGAAAATAAATTGATAATTAATCTTAAAAAGTGTGATTATATTACCATGATTGTGACAACAACTTCATTGAGGATTGGAAACGAACCAATTAACAAAAATAATACATCCAAATGCTTCAAACGGAGACATATGCTTACAAAAAGATGGGTGTTGTTTTCTAATAGAGTACTACCAAGAAAGGACCAAATAACATTGTTGAATCCAAATACCTGTTCACATGAACATTGGTCAACTGATAGCCAGTGTATACAAATAATAACTATGTTACATGTATTCAAATTAAAATTATTAGTTACCTCAATTAAAATTTCACCGACGAACATGAACTTGTGATAAAGTACAAACCGAATAAGCTTCCTCATGCACGTCACGAAATTTGTCTGGTCATTGGCATCAACCACAATTTCAGCCCCGTTTATGACTAAGCGGAATGGGCTATAAGGAATAACCAAACCAACCACCCCCTTCGTCCAAATTTAGGTATATGAATCGTGAAAGTTTCGTACATTGGAGTTCAGGCATGCAAGTGTCCATTCCAATACAATTAACCATCCAAAATTCTAGTAGAGATGATGAAACAACTAAGACATTATCAAGACCCTCACATCACATAAAACTATGCCTAACTTTTGAAGAAAAGGAAAGCTAGAGAATATTTCTCTAGTGAAAGTAACATTTGAAAGAACAACATACTTTAGTATCAACTTACGTAAATTAGGGAGCTCAAAAGAGGTGGGCCAAATTAAACCATATAAGGATATGGCCAACACCAATGATACTAAGGTGTTGCATGTGAAAAGTGCATGAGGCAAACTTAAACCACTAGAAATCTTTCCACAAAGTTTAAATTTCACAACCTTGTGAGAAGAAGTAAAATTAATCCACTCATAACTCAACTCACCATCACATATTAAACAGGGGCATAAAATAAACTCAATAATTTTGATATTTGATGTGTCATGTTGTGTAATGGTTCGATCAATAAATTGATTGAATTCGACTTGCGGAAATTTATCACAATAAAAAATAAGCTTGTCAAAAGAGAACCATACGCCCCTCCAAAGGTGAGATACCATTCTCATTTTCACACATCCAATGTTGGTAGGAATGACATTATATGCCACTGAACATCTGACGGCAAAGTGTTAATCCGATCATCGTTGGCACGCAATAATCTACTTCTATTTTTAGTTAATCGTGTAATGGACATTCTTTGTTTTCTTTCTAAAATTAGTGTGTGCCTTTAGTGGCTTGACAGTTCTACGAATGTAATGGGGTGAAAAAAAAATTGTTGATATGAACTTTTAGGGTAAAAACTAGCTAACCTATGGCTGGAAAAATAAAATTGTTATGGATGAGAAGAAAGGGGATAAGAGTGAGTAATGGCATTGACCAAGACCATGTTATGGTTGTTTGTATGAAAAAAGATAGTAGCTTACCTTCTTATTTATGCCTAATGCACATGTAGTGGGGGTGTGTGTATCCTATCAAAGCTCTAGTCTCAAGGATTAATGATGATAGGTTAGAATACTTTTGCATCTTTACCTCTCATTACTCAAATCCTACAAATCAAATGGGATTGAAGTGTAAGGACTAGACAATGAAAAAGGAAGAATTTAATCTTAACATTTGCTTATTTTAAATTTCCAGAAGATTCTGGTCATAATTGGTTGTACACCCTATAAAGAAAAAATAGGTAAGCATTCCCAACAAATGTATCATTCACATGTACACAATTTAGTCATGAAAATTATATAATATGAAATTAGGAGATCAATTACATATAGTAGAAGGTGTTCCTAATACAACCATGACCAACTTCATCTATAATCAATTAATAGGAACTACACCAAATAGTATTGCCGTTAGTTCACTCAAAATACACAAAAAACCAGCTAGTCATCAACTAAATCACGAGGACATCAATTAGGTAGTGGAATATATCCAACGCAAGAACTGCGAGTTGACTTATGTAACATTAACATTATAACTAGAATAGATGATATTATCACAACATATTGCCATATACGTCTTCCATGTGACGCCTTTTGCCGAATAACATAATCATGCGTCGTCGCCTTTAGTTGATGATTTTCTTCTTCAAGTTCTGTAAAACGCAGTATTGTAACCTTCAATGCATCCTCCAACTTGCCTAGTGATAATAAACTTTGTTTTATTTCCTCTCAATGATAATTTCCTTTTCTCACTAGTCCCAGAATTATTTTTTTGCTCTGTCACACATTAGAGGGTCATACCACTTGCGATAATCACATCTGGGTCGCTGCAATGATTCAATGTCCACAGTTGTTAGATATCAACCATTAAACGCCTTCACACTTTTTTCACATATGCAAACTAAAAAGCATACCCTGTTTGGACAAGCATGGTACCGTCTCCCGGGATCATCACTTCCCCAATAAGTCAGAAATTCTAACTCATTGCCTCAACAACAACAACTTAATATTGGTATTTATTACCATAATGCCAGTAAGTTTGGCAATTGCTAGAGGAAGAACTAGTTAACATCCTTAGCAAAAAATGTCCATATTTTTACTGAAAAAACAACACAAATAATAAAAGGGGATTAATGCAATAAACCCCCCTGTGTTAATGTGAAATTGCAAAAAAAACCCGTATTAACGAAATAGGCTAAAAATCACCCTGTGTTCTTAAAAAGTCTGCAAACAGTGGAGTTTTGGAAAAAAAAAGTGCTTGTTTTTCATGTTTTTCAACTTTAATGACATGTTTTTTTGTCATTTATATACTCTCCAAACAAAAAAGCATGTCATTAAAGGTGAAAAACATGAAAAACACGCACTTTTTTTTTCCCAAAAATTCAATGTTTGCAGACTTTTTAAGAACACAGGGTGGTTTTTAGCCTATTTCGTTAACACAAGGGGTTTTTTGCATTTTCACATTAACATAGGGTTTTTTTTTTGCATTAATCCCTAATAAAAGATCCAACAAAATCAAAATTTTCAAGCACATTTATGAACATCAATTACAATTAAACCACTACTAACATACAACAATTTTGACATACAATGTGAATTTATTCAAATCAATGATCACCACTTCCAGGTGGTATTACATTGGAAGCTTCTTAAACTCATTATTCAACATAGGCTTCCTTTAAAAGTCGAAACCAAACATTAATTAAAATCAGGAACCCAACCGACATGCGCACAATTTAGTTGGAACAGAAATTTAAAAAACAATGGAATAAATTCAATGAATTACCCAATGCAAAACACATTGCACCGCAAAGCATTGTCAAATATACAAATTTCATGCTCATTAACACATGACGTGTCCGATTTATAAAATAATCAAGGATTCTAACAATTACCCAATATAAATAAACCCTAAAAAATCATTTTATCACAATCATGTTCAAATCATTGGAATGGGTGCACATGGCTTGCCACCCCTATATCAACAATATCATACAAAGTTTTATTATTGTCAATAAAGTAAGTTGAAAAACAAAGTGTTTAATTCATAAGGTTATCTGTAATCCCAATTGGGGTTGGAAAATTAGGGTTTTTAAATATTAAACAAGGGGACGCTATTCGAATTGGGAAAAAGGATTGGGAATCTTTAATTTCATGGAGTATGATGATGAGGGCAAAGAGGTAATAATATTTTAAGTCATAAGGACAATTATGTCTTTCAAAGCTTATCAAAAGCAAAATATCAAATTAACCAAATCAAAGTATAACTTATCAAGACCTTATCATAGCACTTTTTCAGAGATAACTAAACCAAAAATATAAAACTATCAACCCAAGATAGTGATACCATATCACATCTAATTTTAGATGGTCTAATAACACCCTGCGAAGCAAACGAGCCCACTATATAAGAGCATAAAAGTACACCAATTAGTATACGAAAAAGGTGAAAATGGATTCCACTATATAAGAGTTTTTACATGGGCACCGTAATGAAAATACAAAAACTTTTTAAAATGTGAAATTGATTCGGCCATTGAGCCGGATCCTACATTCTTTACAAAAAAAATGAGAACAGAAAACTTTTTAAAATCAAAGTACAAACATTTCTTTTAAAGAAACTATGAGGGTTTAGCAGATAACTATACCCTCTCCTTTGTCTGGTGTATAAGTTCGCGGTGCTTCACCAGTTCACCCTTATTCCACATATGAATCCTACAAGTAGCACATGCAGTCATCTTCATCGCTTTATGACAATATTCTTGATGATTCAGCAATGCGGGCATGCCCTTCGTCTTTTTGCCACAGAGATTACAGTAAATGAACCCATCTAGGTTATGGACGAAGCCATAATCGTTGATCCTTGTTCGTCCGCCATTTCTTTTATGTGAAACAGAGGGTTTAGGACGAGGGGTATGAGAGAGAGAGAGAGAGAGAGAGAGAGAGAGAGAGAGAAAACGAGGGTTATGAGGGCTATGAGAGAGAGAAGACGATTGAACCGCCTGAGTCATATTTCTATATATATATATATATATGATATGTGTGTGAGACTGTGTCTGTGTGTGTGTGACCCTACTTTTTTCACTTTGGTATATAATATATAGCTCTTATTGTTGATATATAAGACAATAAGTAGGCTTGCTTATATATACAGATATATATATATATATACATATATCAGTTAACTTGAATCCGTGTGATCAACGGTATTCATGAGGTGTCCCCCCTTTATTGGCCAAAGAATTTGAAGTGTGTGTGTGACTCAATGTTTTAAAGGCATTCTAAAAGCTCGCCCTGAAGCGGGGCGTTTCCAAAACACCCCGGGGCATTGGAGGGAGGCGCTACTCCTGTGGAGTGTACGCTCGATGAGGTGGGGCATACCCCCCTCGAGTCTGGGCATGCTTTTTTGCGCCCCACAGCTTGTGCGTACTGTCACGGACTTAGTTTCGATGCTCACGTTTCGTGCGGCACTTAGCCATCCAATATGCCTCCTGCGAGATTGTACTAAGTCTGACTTAATTTTACACTTGGTTTTAGACTTGGTTGATTTACAAATGACACTCTTACTTTTATTTATACTAATCTACTATTGGGAATTATACGAATAAAACGCAGCTGAAAGTAAATTTAATTCCCAAAGCCCGAATCATCTCTAATCCTCGTGTTTAATTGTGTATAGAAAAATTACCGTTCTCACGTATGTTGATTTCTGAACGTGATCCTTTTCTCTAACGCCGAATTTGCCAATGTCTCTAATTCGTCACACCGGAATCAAAAACAAAAAACTCCTCCTTTCTTCCTTGTCAAAGACGGCTAGACAGAGAGAGAGAGGTGGGAGACTTTTTCTTGGAGAGAAAGTTATGTAAGTTGCCTTGTGTTATTTTTCACCTTGTGATATATTTATATCATTATGAAACAATAACACTATCATACAAGAGCCCTATTTGGGCGTCTATTTGGCCGCCCCTTAGTGGGCTCGGAAGCCTTCGGGCTTTCGTCTTGCTTGCTAATTAATTAATCGGATGATTTATTTATCCAATAAATAAATTGATAATCCAATTAATTCAATTCCTAATTAATTTATAATTCAATTTCTCCAAGAAATTAATTAACTCATTAATTTAATTAATTAATTAAATTATTCAATAATTAATTAATTAATTACGGCATCCAATGCCGTGAATTTCTCTCAAGTTTTTTTCCCATGTTTTTGCTTTAAGCGCGACTCTTTAGGTTCGTCTCAAAAGGCAATTGGGAGGAATCCAAAGGGGTGTGAGTGACACCTAGCCAGTCTCGTGGCTCACACCGTAACCCAATTGAGAACGAATAAATAGGATCATTTCAGACCTTTACGCCGTGAATACCGTACGTGTATAAACCTTTTATTCTTATATCCCAGTCAAGTAAGAGTCATGGTTTAAAGTCAAACTCATATAACTTGACCATATGCCTAAGCTCATAATAAGTCGAAGTATTTAAATGCTTTGGCCAAAGACTTTCATCCTCACTTATTCATGATCGCATAGGATATTTTACTTATTCACTTATGAGAGAATAAATTCCATATTGCAAATCAGTTAACAATTCTACTTGCCCATCAAGTCGCACTTCGAGGTCGATTCCACCAATAGGTGATTTGAATCTAACTACTCTAATGACAGACTTGATGTCACAAGTACATCTTCAACTCGATTTCTCAGGTCAGAGGTTCACACGTACCTATCACTACTTATTAGTTTCATCATTGGTTGTCAATGAGTGAATACCCATGTGATGAACTGATGCGAGCCGTGTTCAAACATATCAGTCCAACTGACACGTCTATGATATAAGTTCCCACTACCATTTCCATAGTGTACGACTGACACTTTCTCTGTCGAAACTTACATCATACAAGTCTTTATTCACTATTGATGCCCAATCAATATTTCTTAGAGTTGCGAACCCTTTTAGATGTCAAGGGTCAAACCATTCTAGTGACTTTCCTCCTATCCCATAGGAGGTAGAAGGTTCGCCTTGTTATCAACGACTTTACGTTGTTTATTCACACCTTATAAATGCCTATAAGAAAACAACAATCAACTGCCTTATATTAATAGAAAAACCATAGTTTAGTTACAATGTTTATGCCATATAAATCTATCCTCTTTATGGCATTCGAGGGCATATACTCTAACATCTACCTCTTTTGTAGAGGGTGGAGATTCATTTGATCCTACAGTTATGAGATACTTGCTACAGTACTCCAAGACTATTCCTCAGGATATTCTCTATCCTAGAAACTTCCTATCATATTCACATGTTTCTAGAGAGGTCAACACATCTACGACATTCCACTACAATCTAGATTAATTTAAGACATTCTACACAGTTCTACACTATTCTAGAGTTCTCTGTAAAAATCTACATTCTTTTAAAGGATTCTAATACTTTCCAAAGAGTCTTTCAAACTTTTCTAAAATTTTCTAGACCTTTCCAGAACACATCAATAGCCTCTAGACTCCCATTTATGAGCAAAATGACTCGTCTTGGTCGTCTCAAAATATTTCAAACTGTTAGGCCTGACAGTACGCCAAGGTTGTTTCAACTCGAGTATAATAATTTTGGATCCTTATGGACTTATTCTAACTTTCAAGCCAAAGTCCACCCTCTCTTGGAGGAAAACTTGTTAATGAATCGGACGATTTGCAAACGGTTGTATTAATGAAGTGGAATGTTTAGAATTGGAAGTCGATGAAAAACATAATGATCTTAAATAAGAGTTTTAGGCAAGAGTTGAACTTGAAGCTCGTTTTATTGAATATATATATATATATATATATATATGTTTTTTAAACTCTCTTTAGCTTAATCTTTTTTTCTTTAATTTCTTCCATTTCTTTTTGTAATTTTTTGCTAATTTGAATCCATTTTTAACATTATTTTATATATTTTTTACATAAAAAACCAAAATTCACGGGGCATAGCTCCATGCCTCGGGTCTTACGCCCCGCCCTATGAGACATGGAACGCTCGGCCCCGTGCCTTCGCCCTTTTAAACAGTGGTGTGACTCTGTGTGTGTGTGTGACTGTGTGTGAACGTGTCCCTCTCTTATTGGTAATGTCTTTTTTTTTCTTAAGGAACCTTGTATGGGTGTGACTGCACCCGTCGTCGTCTAAATTTCATTTTTTAAAATATTAATTTGTTTCAACTTTCTTTCGTGCACTCTAATTTTTTTTATACCAAAGTACATCTTTTTTGTAAATTTATTTCGTGCGTGTATTGCGTATATGTAAATGCATCAAATGTGTCTAAAAAATTTGATGTACACGCATCGAGTGTGCCTCAACCGCTAGGTCATTAAAAAGAATAGCTTTACACTTGAAAAGGTAAACTTGCATTTCTAGTCTCCGAGGTGTGATCAACTTCAGGTTCAAACTTTACATGATCGGCAAAATTTAGTCTTAAATTTATAAAAATATTGTACTAATTGGTTTGCGTATTAGTTTTTGAACGAAATCGATAATATGAGTGTCACTTGACTGTTGATTATGCCAATTTAGTAAGAAAAACATACGTGGAAGAATACTTGATAGCTATATAAAAAGGAAAACGTCAATATTTGGTTGGAAAACTCATGGAAAAATGTTCATCTTAAAATCTTTCATGTGTTTTTCCTACAAAAAACAAAGAGAATTAGTAATGTTCACATGGTTAATTTTCTCCGAAAAATAACGGTGTTGACCAAAAGATGAAATTTAATTGGGGACAAATACAATATTCCGCACATTAAAATATTTTCTTCTTTATTTACATGAGGGTTGGAATTAGACCTTTCTGATTATCTTTTCCAACAATGATTATGTACATTGCATATAATAGCAATTTTATTGTTGCAACTCATGACCCTACACATTCCTTTGATAAATGCATACTCTTTGTTGATCTATCATTAATAATTCTGTAATCACTGAGTATCAAATTAATAATTAGACACTTGTCGATTAAATTGTATGGATATGGATACTGTAAGATAGATTTTCGAATTTGTTTTAATACGAAATGTACCATGACCATGTTCAGGTGTATTTGTGTCCTCTGAGTGTCTGATACGTACCACATCAAACCAATTTTAGGAGTATCAGCCTATCAAGTATTCCATCAAGTCATTTTTAGAAGTATTCGTGCATCAGAGATTGTCAAACATCTAACTGACTAACTAGTATATATCCACCAGATATAACATAGAATAAATATTGGTTGAGGATTAGGTATCACCGTATTCAATCAACCATAAGACAATTGGTATGATTGGTAACTTTTATTTTATGAAAATTTACACCAACACCTACTGCTATAATAGGCAATTACACAAACTTATCCTCTTATAATTAAAACTACAAATACCTAACTCACTATAACAGAAAATTACATTTACCCTCCTAGGATCAGTTTTTTGATGGCGTCATATTTGAAATTCTAAAAATGTCACTGTCCAAATGTCATTTAGGAAAAACTACACCAAACTCCCCTGTTATAATGTGTTTCTTACAATCACCACCCTATGTAGTAAAAAAATCTTGCAATTTAACTCTTAAAAACCTTACAATTAGCCCCCGCGTAGGGAGGTGTTGGTAATTCAAAAACAAGAGGGGTTTTTTGATAATTACACATTATAAGAGGGGATATGGCCACAAATCACCTTCGTTTCCAGCTTTCTTTTTTTTCTTTAATGATTTAAGTGAAGGGCAAAAATGTCATTTAAAATTGTTTGACCAATGATCGAGGGTTTCTTGGGGGGGGGGGGGGGGGGGTAAATGTAATTTTCAATTATAGTAGGTTAGATATATATAATTTCAATTATAAGAAAGTAAGTTTGTGTAATTACCTATTATAGCAGGTATTGGTGTAATTTTCCCTTTATTTTATTCAAACAATACTCATTTGACAAATGTAACTTATTCAGCACTTGGTTAACTTAAATTTGATTGAATCTGTTGGAAAATCTTGATTGAGTAAGTTGTCATTTAGCATGATTTTGACAAGAAAATTAAGTGAGTTCCATTTGTCAAAAGTGGAATGTCTTTCACTCAAATTCATCTACGTCTCGAGTAGATAAATTTTGAGTATTTAATTATTCAATTCCGATTTAGGGTGAATGAGAAACTAATTAACAAAGTATGTCGTTTAAAAGTTGGTTTATAATTGGAATCAATGAGTCGATATGAATGTACATGATTAAATGATCAAAATCATACGGTTGACGGCCACGATCGTATGGAAAACGGTTCATTTAGTTTAGGGACTAAAGTGTTCATATTGAAAAATTGAGCGACCAATTTGAAGGGACCTTTTAGATCAAGATTCAAAGTTTTGGATCAATTTACAAGTTCTGAAAAATCAGGGGCTAAGTTGCACAATAATGGGTGCAACTGCAACCATAAATTGAATCAGCGCCCATTAAGAAAGCTAGATGATTAGTTGTTGAACGGGTGCACAGTGAACCCGCCTACACTGGATCCGCACCAAGCCTGGGGCTGTTCGCCAAACAAGGCAACTTATGGGGCTAATCTGCACTTTCGGAAAGGCTGCCTTCAGGGGGGTTTTCGTCCAATAGACACACCTTTTGGGTGTTTCTGCAATGTACGAAAAGTTGTAACTTTTTGACCCAAAACTCTTCATTCTCTATAAATAGACCCCCAAAGTTTGAGATTAAATACCCCCAAGTGTTAACTTCACATATTCACCTCTCCCTTCTTCTCCTAAATTATAATTTAAGTATTTTTGAGAATTCTTTGGTTTCTTAAATACTATTTTAGTATTTTAAGAATAGTTTTGCATATTAAATGTCTAGATATGTATTTAATTCATCATAGTCCATCAAGAGAGTTTGGAACAAGAATTTTGTTCGATAGACTCGGGAAATAGTGGTACTATCACCGAGACATCATCGTTGTATCTTGGGAGACAATTGTCGTATTTCGTAATTACCGAGAGCGGGGCAATATTGTCTTAAGGAAGCGAGTCTAAACCCGTGCCTCGACATATCATTTTGCATCTTCATAAATATCGCCCATTAACGCTCTAGAAATTTATTCCCTTAAGACAATATTTGAGTGCTGTGTTTTGAAGATGGCGCACCCAACGGAAAGATGATAAAATCAAGAGACCGAACTCCATTTAATTTCGTTTTATGTCATAATTTACAATTTTCATTATTTTAGGACTAATTAAAGTTTGAATTTATTTTGTATAGTAATATTCAAATCGAAAGAAGAAAATGATTCCAACTGGTCTCTGCATGGTGAATGCTGAACCATACGATTTGGAATCTGCTACTTGTCCGAAAGTGTAATCAAGAATTGAAGAGGCATTTCTGCTAAGTCATCATATGCATTATAAGGTGCCTATTCACTTAGCTTGACTTTTTAATTGCTTCGAATATGGTACATATTATATAACGGATAGAATATATATATATGTGTGTATATATATATATATATATATATATATATTAAAGTATCCGCTGGACATATTGAAACTGAAAGAAGTTTCTAAATGATGAAATGTCATTGAGTATGTTTACACCATAAAATAATTTGGGCTTTTGAATTAAAGAGCCCAAATAGCCCAAATTGAGGAAACTCGAAAAAGAAGGAAATTGGTCTACAAATAAACCAGACAAGACCCATTAAATTCAGAAAATAGCGAAGACAGGGGCTGAATTGACAAAAAGTCCACGAATCGAATCTGAAAAATAAAATGAAATCCAAAAAGCCAATAATCTGCTTTCAAGGAAGACGCGCCAAGTTGAAGATTTTGAAAGAGACGGTTGGATGCAGTTGACGGCAGTTCCCAAAAACGAGGAACGTGGGTTGAAAACGGTTCCCGAAGACAAGATATATAGGAGCCGCGGAGAAAAGAAAAAAAACATCGCAAGATCACCACACTTCTGCATTTTCGTTTTCTTAGGAGTAGTTCATAGCGTAATGTAGGAGTAGCTCTTAGCATAGAGCCGCGGAGAAAAGAAAAAAAACATCGCAAGATCACCACACTTCTGCATTTTCGTTTTCTTAGGAGTAGTTCATAGCGTAATGTAGGAGTAGCTCTTAGCATAGAGCCGCGGAGAAAAGAAAAAAAACATCGCAAGATCACCACACTTCTGCATTTTCGTTTTCTTAGGAGTAGTTCATAGCGTAATGTAGGAGTAGCTCTTATAGGAGTAGTAATTTAGTATTAGACTCGAAGGAATTTGCCTTTTTAAGGCTTGTATCGGCATTCGATTGCCAATGACTTCTCGAATGTACCGATAAGTTAAGGAAGTCTTATGTTCCCAAATAATATCTGAGTACTATATGCAGGGGGGCAAGTTGTGCCCGATGCCCGTATGGGATATCGAAATGATTATTGAGAGGATGTACGGGCTTGGTTTTCGAAGAAACAATAGGTAAATGCCAGGAAAATTGAAGACTCATCATCTGAAAGAGTTATGAAGAAGTATTGGGGGAAGATTTCTCTGATCTTATTCAGAATCAGGGATCGAGTGACTGTCTTGCCAAATGGTGTAATTAAACCTTCCTTTCGAAATTCGAGAAGGTTTATTCACTTCATTGGAGAAACGTATTTATCACTTTTACGCGATGATTCTGTAAAATGATTAACACAAGATAAGAGAGAGAATACGAAATTTCACGCACTGGATTATGACAAAAAAAAAAAAAAAACTCGAGATAGTTGCTAGAGCTAATTGCTCGAACAAACAACTCGAGCAAAGTTGCTCGAGCTAGTTGCTCAAACAGACAACTCGAACAAGCTGCTTTTGAATTGTATTATTGGAATGATATGACAAAAGTCCACTTAAGGTGGAACCCCACCAATAGTTGTAATTATATTAATTACTAACCAATCACCATGAAGAACTATACACACACATATATATATATATATATATATATATTCATGTTGCTATTGGTGAATAAGAATATGTCAGAACTTTTTGTTGCTGGACATTGCTATATATATATATATATTCGATATATATGTGTATATATATATATATATATTTTTAAAAAAAATCCGAAAATACATCTTGCGCGCATCTCATCTTTCGAATACTTTACAAAATTTACACGCTCGAAATAAAGCATGCTCGAAGATGAAGGCTTCGAGACTCAAATTCCAAAATATGCGCTCGAGGGCTCAAGGAACGAAATGGAACAGGTTGTCTTTCGAAAAGGATCTGCTCAAGCAATTGCGCTCGAAAGGCTTTTGCTCGAGCACAAATCCTCGATCTGGAGGTTGCTCGAGGACGGACATTAGGACCTGCCCGTGCAGTTTGTCCTCGAGTAGCTGTGCTCGAGAGGATTCTGCTTGAGCACAGCGTCTTGAGCAGGAAGCTTTTCAAGGGGCATGGGGACTTGCTCGAGAGGCATAATCACCTGCTCGAAAGGAAGTATGGCTATGTCTTCTTTTTATTATACATATAAATATAATTATGGCATAAAATGGGTAGGCCATGTCAAACCTTTTTCTTTTGAGCATTATTGGCTCGAGCCGAAAAGCTTGAGGAGGAGAAATGCTTGAGCATATTTGTATATGTAAAAGCTTTCTTTTTATACATATAAAAATTATTATAATAGTGGGCCATGTCAAACCTCTTTTCTTTTTGAGCATTATTGCTTGGACTTGAGCTAGGGATGCTCGAGAGGTTTGTTGTCTTCTTTTATTATATATATAAAAATTATTATAATGGCATAAAGTGGTGGGCCATGTCAAACCTTTTGAGCATTATTGCTTGGACTTGAGCTAGGGATGCTCGAGCAGGTTTGTTGTCTTCTTTTATGTCATTCATTGCTCATTTCGAACTAAAAAATGATTGCTCATTTCGAACTGAAAGACGTGTCTTTTAATATACATGAACTCGAAACGTTCATGTATATTAGGGGGTCATTTGTTTACACCATAAAATAATTTGGGTTTTTGAATTAAACAGCCCAAATAGCCCAAATTGGGGAAACTCGACAAAGAAGGAAATGGGTCTACAAATAAACCAGACAAGACCCATTAAATTCAGAAAATAGCGAAGACAGGGGCTGAATTGACAAAAAGTCCACGAATCGAATCTGAAAAATAAAATGAAATCCAAAAAGCCAATCATCTGCTTTCAAGGAAGACGCGCCAAGTTGAAGATTTTGAAAGAGACGGTTGGATGCAGTTGACGGCAGTTCCCAAAAATGAGGAACGTGGGTTGAAAACGGTTCCCGAAGACAAGATATATAGGAGCCGCGGAGAAAAGAAAAAAAACATCGCAAGATCACCACACTTCTGCATTTTCGTTTTCTTAGGAGTAGTTCATAGCGTAATGTAGGAGTAGCTCTTAGCATAATTTAGGAGTAGTCGTAATGTAATTTAGTATTAGACTCGAAGGAATTTGTCTTTTCAAGGCTTGTATCGGCATTCGATTGCCTGTAATTTTTACGAATCGAAGACTTTTATGGAGGTATAGATTACATGCTTTCAGATTTCAGTATTTGACAGTAATTTGTATCTTGACCTAAGTTTTCTATTCATTAACATCGTTTTGAAAAAGAAAGGTTCTCACGTAGGTACAAAATTATCTTGTGTCAGATTTAAGTATCAGAGAGATAGTTTTTACCTGGACTTGAATCTTTCTTTCACTGTATTATTGTGTCATTCGAAGACGATAAACATTTCAGTCAATTGCGGTCCTAACAACTAAGTTAAATAACACGTCGAAGTGTTAAAGTCCGAACCACCGTCTAGCGCATCGAACTCGAGCGCGGGGGTTGAAAGATAATTCTAAGATAAGAATTATCGCGGGGCTCGGAACACGCAGTTGGATCCACCCTAATCGAGTTTGTTTTTATTTTCGAAACAAATAAATGGACAATAAACCACGTCTGATAAAGTTAGAGCCAAAAGCCTGACAATAATATCCCGCCAAAATAAAAGGATTTTTAAAAGAAAGAGAAGTTGGAAGCAGTTGTCGACAGTTGAAGAAGTTCTCGACGGTTTAAGAAGCAAGACCACGACGCAGAAGTACAAAAGCGGCAAAGAAGATAGAGAAGAGGACATCAAATCAAAGAACAACTTATTTTTCTCTCTTATCATAGGAGTAGGCGTAAATATAATTAGGAGTAGTTTGTAGTATAGATTTGTTCAAGAATTGCTGGATCCAATCCCGGAGTTATACCAGTGTTTCTCTGTAACTAGCACGAATTGAAGACTTTTATGGAGGTATAGATTACATGCTTTCAGATTTCATTATTTGACAGTAATTTGTATCTTGACCTGAGTTTTCTATTCATTTTCATCGTTTTAAGAAAAGAAGATTCTCACGTAGGTATAGAATTATTTTGTGTCAGATTTAAGTATCAGAGAAATAATTCTTACCTGTATTTGAATTGTTCTTTTATAGTATTATTGTGTCATTCGAAGAAGATACATATTTTCATCAATTGCGGTCCGAACAACTAATTTAAATAACACATCGAAGTGTTAAATTCTGAACCACCGTCTAGCGTATCGAACTCGAGCGCGGGGGTTGAAAGATAATTCTAAGATAAGAATTATCGCGGGGCTTGGAACACGCAGTTGGATCCACCCTAATCTAATTTGTTTTTATTTTCGAAACAAACAGAGTATATATAATATGTTTCATTCTGTATCATTATATTGTTATGTTATGGAGTGTAATTGTGATATAGTTTATGATTGCTTCCTTTTATTACATATTTCGTTGAGTAATATTAAAAGTGATTTAATATTTAGCAGTCCAACAATAATGTAATCATGTTAGATTTGAACATGCGATATATATATATCTTATTTAATATTTAATTATATTATATCGTTGTGATTTATTCTTGATGAAGAATAATAAATTGCATGTGAAGTAATTATTTAGTAGTTTCCTTTCGACTAATGAATAAATGCAATAAGTATGATTATTCACTATATTTGATAATCTTTAGAATAAAGCCAATCACATTGAATGAAGAAATGCTTTATTTAAATAGTTAATTTAAATTATTTGCATGTTCTTTTTCATGTGATAGTGGCGTTTATTTAAAAAAATCAATTTTTGTGTTAAGAATAAATTATTGCATTATTTTTAGAGTTTTTGCCTATAATTTTCATTATAAAGTGGAATATCTGTTAAGGAAAAACTAGTCATGGTTTCATTTGACGAAAGAAAATCGAGTCTGGTTTTAAGAAATTAAAACAGACAATATGGAACGTCGTCACTCTGAATCTATAAGGTTGTCAAGTGAGAATGTTTCAGATGTTTCATATCATGAAACATGAGACGACAAATTGTGCAAAGTACACAATTTGGTCAAGAATAAAGGATGTTAAATGTCGGAGTAAGATCGAAGAAGTCAATCAAACATCTAAATTAAATCCAAGAAAATGACTTTAAAGCCGTAGATAATTTGGTCAAACCAAAGTAGAGTTGGTGTACTAACAATGGTCGGAATAAAGATAAGTCAAAATTATCTTTAATAGAGGACAAATCGAACCATATAAATGGTGGGTGTTCGTCTAAGACAATCCGAACCACACAAAATGTGGGTGATCGTCAAGACAAACCAAGCTAGGCAAATGGTGGGTGGTTGGACCTTACGCTCTCGACTGTAGTACCTATTATGGGAGGTAACTAAGCGAATAGCGGGTCGACACCGGTGCTACACATACATCTGAGCTGGAAAGCAGATGTATTGAGTATCACGAGTAATCGACGTAATGACCTTTTGAAGGCATTGACTAGAGTTCGTAGATATCTTAAATATGCTATGAACTGTGATTACTCTATACGATATATCTGAGTGTACCGATATAATACACTAAGGAAAACTGGATATTCTTTATTGGCTAGATTTTTTGCCACTTATTCCGATACATTGTACAATATAGTTAACAGTGGGAAGGACACAAAGTTGCATGTAAAATGGTAGTCTCGACACATACGTCGAAGATATAAAACCATTAGCAGTGATCTTTAGTGGTATTGTCTCTATTGATTAAGTAAAATCAAATGAGAACGTATGGATCCAAATGTATGCCTAAAAGATCAAATAAACTGCATATCTAGAGGAATGAGTTTTAATGCTACAAGTTAAGAATGGACATAGTGGAAACCCAAGCTTGTTGACTGGAGATCCCAAGATCTTGGTTCAATGGGACAACTAAGTTATGAAAGTTCAAAAATGCACTTGGGGAGTATAATACTCTTGCTCATTCCTAGGATAAACAAGTGCAACCTACAGAGTGTAACAAAAATGTTAAGTTGTAACCTTTAATGATTCCTATACTGTCTAAGTGGGAGACGTAACAAAGTGGAGTATGGTAGGATACTCTTTATAGGAGGTCACTTCTATAAGTGTGAAGTGGGGCCGCTTCAAAATTGAAACACTTATGAATCCAAGTGGTGTTCCATGGCCAAAACGGACCCAATCGAGAACAAAAACTGTTAGAGAAGTTATTGCGTGAGTATCATTGTCTTGGTTTACACAAAACGCTGACCAATTGAAGGCATCGTGTCTATTGGGAAGCAAGTAAACCCGATGGTATTTTACTAAAGAAGGTTCAAAGCCATAAGCTACCTATCTTGATGCAATAGCTTTTTGCCCGAACTCTCTCAGCTTCTGCATAGTCTGCATTTGTATTAATTTCATTCATGGTGGGTATTGTTGGAAAATCTTAATTGAGTAAGTTGTGATTTAGCACAATTTTGACAAGAGAATTAAGTGAGTTTCATTTGTCAAAAGTGGAATGTCTTTGGCTCAAATTAATCTACGTTTCGAGTAGATAAAGTTTGAGTATTTAATTACTCAATTTCGATTTAGGGTGAATGAAAAATTAATTAACAAAGTATATCACTTAAAAGTTGGTTTATAATTGCAATCAATGAGTCGATATGAACGTACATCATTAAATGATCAAAATCATACGGTTAACGGCCGCGATCGTATGGAAAATGGTTCATTTAGTTTAAAGACTAAACTGTTCATATTAAAAAATTGAGTGACCAATTTGAAAGGACCTTTTAGATCAAGATTCAAAGTGTTGGGGTCAATTTGTAAGTTCTGAAAAGTCAGGGGCTGAGTTGCACAATAATGAGTGCAACCGTCCACACTGAATCAGCGCCCATTAAAAAAGCTAGCTGATTAGTTGTTGAACAGGTGCACAGTGCACCCGCCTACACTAGATCCGCACAAGGCCTGGGGGCTGTTCGCCAAACAAGGCAACTTATGGGGCTAATCTACACTTTTGGAAAGGCTGCCTTCAGAGGAGTTTTCGTCCACAAGACACACTTTTTGGGTGCAATGTACGAAAAGTTGTAACTTTTTTACCCAAAACTCTTCATTCTCTATAAATAAACCCCCAAAGTTTGAGATTAAATACCTCAAAGTGTTAACTTCACATATTCACCTCTCCCTTCTTCTCCTAAATACTAATTTAAATATTTTTGAGAATTTTTTGGTTTTTTAAATACTATTTTAGTATTTTAAGAATAGTTTTGCATATTAAATGTCTATATATGCATTTAATTCATCATAGTCCATCAGCAGAGTTTCGAACAAGTATTTTGTTCGATAGACTCGGGAAGTTATAGTGGTACTATTAGCGAGACGCCGTCGTTGTATCTTGGGAGACAATTGCCGTATTTCGTAACCACTGAGAGCGGGGCAATATTGTCTTCAAGAAAGTGAGTCTAAACTCGTGCCTCTACATATCATTTTGTATCTTCATAAACATCGCCCGTTAACGCTCCAGAAATTTTTTCCCAACAGAATTCAAATCCAAAACCCGAACTAGAATTTCCCAATGAAATATCATACTAGCTAGTTGCTTTCAGTCACATTCATGATTCACGAATTCGTCGTCGTTTAAGTGATCCCCCGTGTATTTTTTGTCACAATACAAGCTAAAAAATAATTATTTCCATTGTAACTAAAACTAACGAATGTATATCCTAAAACTAATTGATGTGTATTTTACTATCGTTCCACGTCAAATTGAAACGAGAAAATTGAGAGGTTTGTAAGCCTCAAGCTTGTCTCTCTCCAGTGAGACGTCTTTTAAGGATAAATCTAAGTGATTTCATCCAAAACGGTCAATACCTCGCTTAAGGTCGTCTGACGTCTGATAAGGAGTGCTTGACACTTCACTCTGGCATCATATGTGGGAACGACATCATGTGCCCTAGTCTAAGGGGCTGGTGATGTGTATATTACTACCGTCACACATCGGATAGAGACGAGATAATTGAAAAACTTACAAGTCACAAGCTCCCCTCTCCCTAACCGTGAGGTTTCGGCAAAAGCGGATAATACCTGGCGAAAGGGCGTTTGGTGTTTAGAAGATAAATTCGTGTCACACCACTAACTTTATTAGATATTTTGAAATATAGTTCTTAGAAAGGAAAAAAGAAGTAAAAGTTTTTACGTGGCTAATTAAACTGTTTTTACAAGTTTACGTTGATGTGGATGCTTCTATTTTCTTACTAAGAGTATAAGATGCCAGCAAATAGTGACTGATTTCTTGAAAGAATTACTATATAAAAGTCTCATGTAGCTTAACGAACTCATTGTCTCAACTATTATTTTTGAAAATAAAAGTATAAGACCAAGAAATTTTCAACTCTAGTCTAACTTCCATAATCAATTCAATGGGGATCTTCAAAGTCCACATACAACTATTAATATACAAATTATTCTTAAAATGATATTTTCCAAAAGACAAAAAGAGGGATTAGGAAACATGGAATAAATAATAGGAATGAAATATAAAAAACTCATCCTTAATGTTATAATTAATTCTTGAATTTTAGTGCAAACAAAGAAAAAAAAAAGAACGATAAAAAAATAAAGCAGAAAGTACCATACATTTTTTTTTTTTTTTGGTAATACAATGCGTATAAAAAGCAGAAAACAAAAACCACTACAACATAACTAAAAACTTAAAAAAAAAAAAAAAAGCTAAACCACTACAACTGAACTACACTGACGTCACGCCAGCAAAATCTGCCTTCAAAAAATCTAGAAGGCTCACCGGTGGATCTTGCCATCTTAAGCTACCTCTTGGTTGATTATGGCCCAGTTTTGCCATATGGTCTGCACAGTGATTACCTTCTCTCTTTGTATGAACAAAATTCACCTCCCAATGCATATTTAAATATCTTCTGCAATCCTCCAAAAAATGTCCCATGGGATGGTGTTGCGGATCTCCTTCGCGTATCAATCGCCAAATCACCTCAGAATCCGTTTCCACTTCAAGTTTGTGAATTCTACGCTCCCAAGCCATCTTTAGGCCCTCACGTATGCCCATCAATTCAGCCATATTAATCGACATATGTCCAAGGTTAGCCGAAAACCCTTGAACAAATGTCCCTCTATCATCCCGAATGAGCCCTCCCGCTGCTGCCATATTTCTTTCCCCATAAAAACTGCCATCTGTATTTAATTTGACCCATCCCGGGGGTGGGGGATTCCAAATTACGTTAATCTCCCTCGGCTTCGGGCTAAACTTGGTTCCATAAGCGGTTGAAATGTCCATTGATAACAACTTGATAGAGAGAGCAATTTCTTTCGGATTTTCCGGTTTGTTATTGAAAATGAAATTATTACGAGCAAGCCAAATTGACCAAATGGTTGTGATGAAAAAAATTTGCCAATCACATTTGGGGCTTAAGATGTTTGTGAAATTTGACTTAAGAAAATTTGTGAGCCAATTTCCACGATTGGTGGCCCAAAAACGTAAGAATTCTGATGGTGTTATGATCAATTCCCATACACGCTTTGCCTTCGGACAATCGATTAGAGTATGCAAGACATCTTCCCTAGCCAAATTGCATCTAGTGCACGTGGCATTTGTTGCAAATTTGCGATCAAATCTAAGTGAGTTCGTGAGAAGTTTATTATGATAGCAAAGCCACAGAAAAAATTTGAGTTTTTGGGGGCACTTAGTTTTCCAAATCCCATTCCAAATCGGGGATACTCCAATCCCTTGATTTGGTTCCGGATTTAGAGACCTAAATGCCGATTTACTAGAAAATTTTCCGTTTAGGGTCCCTCCCCATATTTGTATATCCTCATGATCACAATTGAAAGGGATGGGTGTACTAAGGATTCGATCCTTTAGATTTTGAGGTAAAGGTGTCCGGATGAAAAGTACCATACATTGAAGGATGCTTAGGCTATGTATGTTTATGTCTTTTGGGAACATTTTCATTTTTTGAATCATCAAAAAATGAAAATGCACACTCCAAGCTAAATTTTACAAAAAATACTCAAATTTTAAATACTACTACACATTCCCCTATATACTACTCATCATTTCAATCACTTCATTCTCTCTCTTTATTAATTACATAATTCAACTATTCAACACATTCTCTTTCTTACTATATCATAAATAATATATTATTCTAATTTTTTCTTCTATCATCATTACATATATAACTAATTCAATCAACTTTATATCACATCTACACAATTTTCAAACATTTCTCAAAAATACATCCAAACAAACAAAAAAAATTAACATTTTCAGTCGAATTTCTATAATACACATTCTCCAATAAAAACTCAAAATTCATTTTCGAAAATATAACCATACAGAGCCTTAGGCTGCATATGGTTATGTTTTCAGAATTACATTTTCATTTTCTGGATCACCAGAAAATGAAAATGCACACTTCTAGGTAAATTCTACAGAAAATACTCAAATTTTAAATCCTACTACACATTCCCCTATACAACAACCAATCATTTCACCCTTTCAATCAATTCACAATCTTTCATCATTAATTACATCATCCCACTTTTCAACTAATTATCTTTCTTACTTTTTCATATTTTATAATAATTAAATATATGTGTGTGTATATATATACACACACATACTTTATATCAAATCATTCATACATATATATATATATATACACACACATTCATAATTAATTCAATCATTTCATATATCAAATCTCAATAAAATTCAACTTTATGTCACATCAAACACCACTTCCAACTATTTTCTAAAAACACATCCAAACAAACAATAAAAGTCAATATTTTCACACAAATTTCTATAATACACATTTTTTTAAGAAAAACTCAGAATTTAACTCAGAAAACATATCCATACGGAGCCTTAATTTTTACTTTATTTTTCTTCACCAAAATCCAAAAACCAAACATGACCTAAAGGATCGTAAGAAGCACGCGTCAACGTACGCGAGTAGACGAAAAGACAGTTTTTTGGCGGCATCGCTACATCCTTCAGCACCACTCCAAATTCCAAAATTTCATTATAAATACTCCTCCTCTGCTCTCACAACACATTCTAACGGCCATCTCTCTCTCTCTCCCTTGAAATTTCATTCTTTTGCTCAAAAAAAATCCAAAAATCTATTTTTTTGGCTGTTGATTTTGAAGTTTTCAGGTAGAAGCAGAGAGCATGGGAGCTACATACTGCGAGGAGGAGATTCTGAGCAACAACTTTGCGAGGTCTTCGACAGACGATCGAAGATTCTCGAAGCACATACACGATAATGTCCACGGCAATATATATGTCGATCCTGTATGTATTTTATGCGTTTATATTTATCTCATTTTTGTTTTCAATTTGTTGCTGAATTTAGGTATTTTGCTTTGCATGCTTAGTTTTTATGTTCAATTTTTGAAGAGAGAAAATGAAGAAATTAATTCCTTTTTTGTGCAAGTGTCGAAATTCAGTTCATCGTGTGATTATGTTTAAGCGATTCGGCTGTATATCACACTGGATTGGTGAATCGCTTGTTTAGGTAGTCGTATTTGTAAGTTTCGTGTTTTTTGGAGCAGAATGTCTTCGGTTTCCACTTTTCGTTGATGATTGGCTACCTCGAAGTAATAGAGTAGCATGTTGTCTATTTTATGTTGTTATCATCATAATAATGTAGCGAAAGTTGATATTCTCCTCAAATATGAAACTCGATTATGTTTTTTAGTACAGGTGTGTAGTTAAATGATTGATTTTCGATAAAGAACTCCAGGTCATTTCACTGTTTGGTGATATTTTGTCTCTGTTTTAAAGATGTCACATATTTTGTTATGATTCGATCGTTCCAGTATTTAAACTCTTTTTGTAAGTCAAATTCTTTTAATAATGCTCATTTGTTTATGTATCTGAGTTGTTATATTCCTGACATGCATGTTCCATTTAATTAAGAGTATGCGTGAGGACGATTGAAAAATGCTGGAGTAATAGAAGTTTGAGAATTGAATAAATGTAAACAGAGTGAAGCTAGAGAGATACATTTAAATGTTCTTATTTGCTTTGTTTAACTTTTCTACTTTTTTTTTTTTTAATACCATTTAACCGAGAAGATTCCTTAGATTTTTTTTCCTTTTATGGACTTATCTTACTTCGTATTACTCTGATTAGTTGATTCTTCTGATATGTTACAATCAGAAGAAGCGCAAGTAATTAGGCGATTCAAGTATATCAATTATTTGTCCATCGGAGTTGAATTCTCACTCTCATATTTTTCCCCTTTGTGTCGCAGCTCTCTTTAAAGTTTATTGACACTGAACAGTTTCAGAGGCAAGTCAAACTGCTCCATGCTTGGTTTTTCATTTTTTTTTTTTCTGTTCAGAGCAAAGTGCTGTGTTGGCTTCATTTTAATTGTCCATTTCTGTTTTTTATAATCAATTCTCGTGACACATTTCCTGACTGTATTGCAGACTTCGTGATTTGAAGCAGCTAGGTGAGTTTGTGAAGTTTGTACCGTATCATATTTGCAGTTCAGCATGGTAGCTTGGCATCCAAAAACTAAGTATATTGAAAACATTTGATTTGGTGGATTAGAATTCAGGATCCAACTGTGAAGTTACAATGCAGCTATTTGTTGTTCAGTAAGATCAATATTGAAGCTATAATTCATCCTGCTAAAAACCGTAGTGCATCAATCTATTCTTAAGGATTTGGATCTTTGGACCTAACTGTTATGAATGAATTTAGTTCCTCTATTCAGATACACTGACATATGAATTCTTAATATTCGAACTATTGTCGTTTACTACATAGGAAAATTGTTCGATTTGATTGGACATTGAAAGAATTTAGCAATTGTATTTTTACTCTTAATTTTCCAACATTTGTCGTGCATGTGCAAGATTATGCGTTGGTTCACCTATGACAGTCTAAAACTCCTTGAACAGCAACTTATCTCCTTATATGATAAATATTAAAGTCCTTCACTTTTCTGAAACTGATAAGATAAGGAAGACTTCAGTATCAGATTAATTATTGCCTTGTTGGTAGTTAATCTTGTAGGATTTTCTACAGCCAACGATTTCTCTTGAAGTTTTCTTTTGCTAAAATAAGCTTGAGTCCAATTTTAACGACTTTACTACATATATATAGGTTTGACATATATGGTTTATCCTGGTGCCGTGCATTCTCGATTTGAGCATTCTCTTGGCGTCTATTGGCTGGCTAGTGAAGCTATCAACAGATTGAATACCTATCAAGTAATGTTCTCATGGTCTGTTAACTTTGATTGTGATCGGATAACTGAGAAAAGGGCCTTATTCATACTGTCTTGTAGGGTGTGGAGCTTGATATTGGTCGTTTCGACATACAAACAGTAAAACTCGCAGGTAAACCAATGTACTGAATTTGCAGTCACTTTTTTGGCAGTTCCTGACCCCTCATCCATTTATTCGCCTTTTGCTGATTGTATATAGGTCTACTGCATGATTTGGGTCATGGACCCTTCAGCCACACGTTTGAGCGTGAATTTATTCCTCGGGTTTGCGGTGGAATGAAATGGTGATTCCATGTATCTTTTTCCTCGTTAAATTTAGTTACTCAAATTGATACTTTTCAATTACATAGTTTTTGTAATTTTTTCATCTAGAATTAACGTCTAGTTACTCAGTTTAGTATTTCATTCATCTATATAATCCACTAAATCTATTGGCTCTTGTTTGGTCAATTCGAATCCTGTATTTTGGTAATTACAGTATAAGTGCAATAATGATATGTATGCTTCAGTTCTAATTTGTGAATGCATGATTCTATCAATTGCTGAACTACTTAACAAAGTAAATATTGAACGGCATTTGCAGGTCTCATGAAGAAATGTCTCTGAAGATGATAGACTACATTGTGGATGAACATAACATTGATATTGATTCTGAAAGTCTTAGGAAAGTGAAGGTGTGATTGATAAATATTCAGATAATAATCTTAATATTCTATAATGTTCTTCAGTAGGTATATTCCTAATTACTGAATTCATATTCTATTAGAAATTCCACAAGGCTCATAATGTGACACTTCTTCCTCTTGCAAGCTGGGCTTCCAATGAGAACCACATTCCTATTGAAGATCTTTTGTTACTTATTTTGAACATTCTATTTCATCTTTCCATGATTTTGCCCTTTAGATAACAAGACAGTCTGCTTGCTGTATACGGCTCGAGTATGGATGTTAACTCTGCTGTGTCATCATGTGAACTATGCAATTTCCCTATGTTATAATTACTTTTCTTCTCTCATTATTTTCAGGAAATGATAATTACCTCTGAGAATGCTACATCAAAAGTAAGTAGTGCAGTGTATTTTTATTAGTACGCAAGTGATATTGCTTGGCCGGAATCAACTTTAGTGCAGTGTATTTTTATTAGTATGCAAGTGATATTGCTTGGCCGGAATCAACTTTATTATTCTTTCTATTGGATTTGTTTACAACATCATTTCTTTTTCACCGTGTAGAGCTCCAACGAGAAGCACTTCTTGTATGACATTGTTGCTAATGGACGCAATGGAATTGATGTTGACAAGTATATTTTCAATCTCAATTCACTTCCTTCGTACTTACAGGAGCATCTGCAGATTCATTTCACTTCCTCTCAATTCATTTTTCTGCAGATTTGATTACATTGTCCGCGACTCCAGGGCTTGTGGTCTAGGCTGCAATTTTCAGTTTCAGAGGTGGGCTTAAATATATGGGATCTTATTAAATAGAGATACAAAAAGTAAAAACATATAAAATTATGCTTTATCAGACATTTCCATTGATTCATATTAGCTTTAATACGTTTCTGATACTAAATTTCCCAATTGAAAATATTTTTATGTTTACTGCTATTACTTGCAGGGTGGTCGAAACTATGCGAGTGATAGATGACGAGATATGTTACCGTGCAAAAGAATGTCAGTATTCATAACTGTAAAAGAAATACTATAGTAATAATTTCATATTCAACATTCGTCTTATGTTGAGCATTGCTTCAGATCTTACCATACACAAGTTATTTGCTACTCGGGCAGATTTGCATCGCACGGTCTATACGCATGCAAAAGTGAAGGTGTCTGATTCTTAGTTGTTTTTCTGTCTCAACACATTTTATTCGGTGATATCAATTCGAACTTGGAGTAAACAAGAACTAAACTATGAGTCTTTTTCAGGCAATAGAACTCATGTTTATTGATGCCATGACAAAAGCAAATGATGTTCTTCATATTTCATCCTACATTGACGATCCAGCTCAATACTGGAAGGTTAGTAGATACTTCATTTATTTATCTAGATTTTTTATATTTGCATTTTGGGCCCTTAGATGGCCAATTTATTATTTTTTGCAGTTAGATGATACAATTCTAAAAACAATTGAAACTTCTTCTCGCGAAGATCTGAAGGAATCCAGAGATCTGATCCTCCGGATCAGGAGACGAGATCTTTACCAGGTACTCGCAATGCGGTTCAATATACACTTTAAATTTTATGCCTTTTCTAGACAGTAACTTTGCGATGCAATTTGCTAGAAATAATCTCATTCTTACATCTTTGTCCCTTAAAATGTTCTGCAGTTTTGCAATGAGTTTGCAGTTCCAAAAGACAAGCTAGAGTACTTCATAAATGTCACTCCTCAGGATATAATTTGTTCACAGGTCCACCCAAATTATTAAATTATCTTGCCTTCAAATTGAGGATTGGGGTAGGGGGAAGGATATAGTTCAAATGACATTAAAATTGAGTGGATTTTAAACCAACTGAAAAGTACCTGAAAATGGTTATAAAGGATTTGAATATGTAGCAATTGAAATTTACCCAAACAAGAAAATTAACTTGTGATGCAGAATTCTTGTCGTCCTATACTAAACGAGGAAGATATTGCGGTGGTCAATGTAAAAATTGATCTGACTCGCGGAAGGAATAATCCACTTGAAAGGTAGTTTAGCTAACTTATATAATAATGATTGTTTTCACATGATTCAAGTCTAAAATTCCCTCTGCCTTTTCTCTGTCCATGTGCTTCTCTCTTTTACCAGCATCAGCTTTTTCAAGGTACTACAATTTTCTATTGAGCTTAAATATCGGTACGATTTAGTTGATACTAATTTTCTTAAATTTTAAATCCACAGGATTATGATAGCAGTGAGAAATTTAGTATAAAAGATGACCTGGTCAGTCACTTGCTGCCTACTTGTTACCAAGACATGATTGTTAGAGTTTACTCCAAGAAGCCTCACCTGGTCAGAAAATACAACATTCTCTTCTATTAATACTTTGTATTACAGTTTGAAGTGAGGAAAACTCTTTTCCAACGTATTTTTCTTACCAATATCCAAGAACCAGACAGGCTTATTGATTTTATCGTAATAGATCATCCAACTTCGGGCTGAAATATCATAATTCATACAGGTGGAAGCTGTATCTGAGGCGTTTGAGAATTTCCAGCTGAAGACTTATGGGATGAAAACTCAAGTCCACGCAACTCCTGAGAAGAAGAAAAAGAAGATGGAATTGAGGTACAACTCCACGGTTGTTGTTTAGCTTTGCCTCGATCTCTCGTAACTCAAATGAAATGTGCATATAAGCCACCCTAAATACGTAAGCGTGGATGTTGATGAAAAAATCCAGTTATAGTTAGGACTTGGGAGGTATGTAAATTTCATAGTTAAGGAAATGAAACTATGTTTTTGTTCTCATTTAGTGTACCTTTGTTACACGTACTTTACATCCTCGCGTAATATGGCAAAAGTTTGCCTTTGTAAATATATTTTGCTGTGATATGGTCCGAGTATTTTTTGCTGTAATATGGTCTGAGGGATGTGAATTCTCCTAAACCAAAGAATTCCCTGCCTTGTACTCTCATAACCTCTTTCTATTACTTTTGAAGACCAATTATGCTTTGTTTGGAGTAAGGCTTTAAATTTCGGTTTCGGTATAGATATCGGGGTAGTAATTTTATAGAAATTTCTATTGAAATATTCGAGGATATTCGAAAATTCGATCGATTTAAAGAAATCATGAAAATTTATAGAAATATTTATAAATTTAACTTTTGATAACTTTGATTATCATACTTATGCATCTTTTACATTAATAATATTTAATATATAATATATGTATTATGAAATTTGTTAAAATAGTATGATCAAAACCTGTTACCAAAAATATAAATTCAATATAACTTGAATGTAAAATAATAATCCAATCTCATAAGAACTTCATTAAAATAAAGTGTTTCACAAGTGGTTGATAGTTATGGACCAATTTGAAATATTATTTTTAAATAATAAATTTTATTCAAAATTTTGGAAAATTTTGGGTTTCGGTCGAAATTTTGGAAGACATTTTGCAAAATTGAATCGAAGTGAGATTCCACTTCGGGATCACCAGAAACCCGATGTTTTGGTTGAAATTTCGAGGTTTTGTACGCAATTTGGACTTGAATTTTGATGAACAAAAGGAAAATTGAAGGATTTCAAATATAAACCACAAAATTATTATCATAAACCCCTTGGAAAATTTATGAAAATATTTGAATTATTTTTATATGCTTTTAATTTTCCTTTTCTGTTTTTTTCACCAAAATTTAAGGTCCATTGCTTTAAGAGAGGGGAACAAAAACACTTTTCTTAACATTGTTTTTACTAAAATCCAAGGGTCAAAGGAGGTTTAGGCTGTGTTTGGCCATAGTTGTAAATGATTGAGATAGGTGTAAAGTAAGAGAGAAAATAATTCGACTATAAAGTAATTATGATGAGATAGTTGAACATGATAATAAGTATTTTTTTTTTTTTTGGAGTAATTGAGTTTGGTCGTGGATTTTCATTAACATAAAATGAAAATCTAACTCAAAAAATATGACCAAACTCAGCCTTAGTATCTTTTCTCCTTTAGTCCATGGTTGATATGCGCTTAACCAGCAAATGATAGCGTAAACATGTCATCGGGATTTAATACTTGGCATCTCAATCTATGACGGGGATAAGTAGTGGACCAAGTGGATATCATAGGTCCACCATTAATATAATAGGGAATGAGCGATGAAAAACCACTCAGCTCACCCACATATATAGATAATTTTACGTTCTACCCAACGAGTCAGTTCAATCATAACTATTGATAGAGACTGGAGTTGGGTGTTGCAATATACCCAACCTTATTTTGCCTAATTAAAAAAATAAAGAAAGAAAAACACCCTACCCCAAAATGAAAATTAACACCGTTACAATCGATCCACTGTAGCCCATAATTTTACTAGGGTATAAAAGAGAACATGGTAGCTCCGATGGTCTAAGCTGTCTCTCAATACAATTTAAGCTTCCACATAACCACACGCCTGATCCACCAATCAGCTTCTAACACTCTCATAATAGTCTATGGTTAAGGGAATTTAGTTTGACTGGCTTGAACAGTAGGTTGGTACAGGGTCATTCCAGGGAGTTCCCATGAGTTCGGCTCTTAGATTGATCTCCACCATCACACATATATATATATATATGATGATAGACCCCTCACACGTGTATATATGAGCACGTGTAGTAAAAATAACCCGAGAGCCTAACTTCTGGGAGCCCCCAAGTATCACCCGTTGACTCATCTTGTTGCATTTGAAGCAGCTCACACCCAAAAGTTGACTAAAAGTTCCACACTGACATTACACTACTGTAGTCGCATCCAAGAACAGTAACGCTACATCTTCCACTCCTTCCTGACTTGCAACAAAGAAAAGGCCAAATACCCGATTCTCATTCCACACTTCATCGCTAGCACATTGGGTACATTCATATACAGAAACATGAAGATGAAGACGGAAAACCGAAACACAGTGATTTCCATCACAAACTGTTTCTTTCTCTATGATTAAATTCATATACAGAAATAGCACGTTGGAGGAAGTAAAGCATGATTTTTGTGATCTCCTACCTCCTACGCAACTATTGAAGCCTTTGCATCAACAGTTCGTCAAAATTACTGACCCAATCTTTACATTGTACTTGACCTTCTAAAATATACACCGATATTCACCCACCCCAACCCACAACTGTGTCCACTAATGAGATTATTCTACAAAGTTTACATTTTTTACTTCCAAAATTCAGCTCTGGGAACTGTGAAAATCTCGATCCTGTACAGAAGGCTCTATCAAAAATCTTCCATTAGATACACCACCAAGTACGCAAATCAGTTTCTTGACGAACATATATTTCACTTGAAAGCTCTACCAAAAAAAGTAACCAACTCCAGGGATTGGTGGATTAGCACTTCTATATTGATGTTGGAACCAATTTAGGGCAATATTTCAAAGAGGGTGCGCATTTACTGTAGAGGTTAGTGATCCAATTGACAAGTGTTTTCTTTTGCTTTCTCGAACTCGTCTTTTAGTAAATTGCTAATTTTTCGTCTCAAACCAGAAGCCTCTTCCGGTTTGAACCACTGCCTGCCAAACTGATAATGAATAAACAATATTACATAAGGAACATAAACTGATGAACTAGAAAAAAGAAAAGGAGAAAATAAAAATAAAAGAAAGATGAAGAAATACAAAAAACTCGTAATGCAAAATGAGTACCATTTCCAAGTCCTTCTTCTTCAGCCTTTCAGGAGCCTCCTCAATGAAACGTTCAATAAAGTAAAGAACAAAAAGACCGCAGTCGTATTCATTTCTTTGTTGAGGTACCTATGTTCACCAAAAAAAAGAAAGGAAAAAGTTAGTTATAATAAATCAAGCCTAGAAGAGAGAGTAAGTTATATGACCAGCGCATGGTGTCTTTCCATTCACTAAATATTTATCCATCAGAATGTTTCAGTAACATAAATGTCATCATTTTATTACTCGCTCAGTAATGGCATATTTAGGTTAACGTAACATTTTAACAATGAAACAATCAATATACGTGAACGTCAACTTACAGTACAAAGAAATCCACTCAGACATGCATGTAATAAATCAAGTTGCCCTTTTGATAATTAAGCATAATCATTTAAAGACGAGGCCAGTGTCATTTATTAAGCACAAAGCGGATGCATGAATCATGTTAAGTGGATCAACCCAAAACTTTCAGGCTTTAATTCCGTTGCACTTTGTTCAACCACTAAAGTCACATCAACTCAATCCATTTCTGTCGATAAAGAAGAGACCACGATATACTTCGTGTGATACCAAATAGAAGCTGTGAGCGAACCAGAACTTTTGGAATCATCAAACCATATAAATGCAATGATGTACCCAATGTGTGAGGTCTCTAATGAAAAAGTAAAAAAGACACTTTGCCACCCACGCCACTAAACTACCCTCCCGTCCCCCACCCCCAGCTAAATTGTGATTCCATTGCAATAGGCACCAAAGGTATGGCCTTGACCAATAATTGCATTCCAAGTTCAAGTCTACAAAATAAACTTGGTGTTCCAGCATTCTATAACAGGTCTCTCAAGCTTTCGAGATTTTACAGGTTTCACTCCTCCAAGAGTAGTCCTTCATTATTATTAGAAGAAAGGAAAAAATTTCATGCAGTCTTTAAACGTTTGACAAATCATTTAAAGGAAATCATTTTTTTAATATTTTTTATTTTCTGAGTGTTGGAAAAGACCAAGAATCTTGGGCAAACATAATATATGCTTCTTTTTTTTTCAGTAAGCAACTGACTCTACAAGCTGATGAGGCGATGAACATTGAGCAGAAAAAGGTTTGAACCCATGGCACCCGGCATCAGCACCCTCTGGTCACTTTGAAATTTGTGAATTTCTCCACATATAAATTTGGCCTCAATAAAGCTCCATATTCAAGTGTTTTACTTTTCTCGTGGTGGGTGAACCAATTATGAGAGCATATTATTACTAGAGAAATTTAGGAATGCTAATAGCTGGTTCATGACACTTTCTTTTGTCAATGTGGAAATGTATTGCTTTGATTATCACTAGGATATTAATGTGATAATAAGTGGTGAATTATGTCGCAATCAACAGCTACAAGATGACTGAAGATGTTGGCTCTTTAATGAAATGTTCTCATCCATGCCTTCTCGGAGAAAAGATAAAACTATACCATGTCTCATGCAATTTATTTTGCAAATGGCAATAAATCACACATAGCAGAGAGGTTCTTCAGCACATAAATATACGTAATTACTTTTATGGCTTAACAACAAAAGTATACCTCAATTACTTTCTCATCAATTCTTCGTGATAGCCTCTCCCAGATATTGTCTGCGATGGGAAGTTCAGGCAGCACATCTTCTTGTCTTAAAAATTTCCACTCTTCTATTAGAAAGCTGCACGCAATGTTTGCGTCAATCATAAGCCAGTAGTGAAGACAACAGTCATTTGAGAATTAAGTATAAAAAGACTTTACAAGAGAAATCAGTTGAAATGACCGGGTTATGGAAGTAAAGGTCAATCCACACACAACCAGCCAACAATGAGACAAGATCAAAGTGACATTATTCAATTACCACTTCACACGTGAAATCGCACATTGTCCCATGATTTAAGAAATAACATCCCAACATTAATTGACCATACATTTGTGGTCACTTTCTAGCCCAAAGTCAAAGTTCATAAAGAGTGGTAAATAATCCGACAGATGATATTGAAATATACTATAACAGGCCCCACACATGAATATGCAAATTCAATCCTTCTTAACAGCTCATGGCTAAAACTAATCGAGACTTCACATTGTGCCTTACCCTATGTCAAGCGCTCACTGCTGCTTGTTAACCAGAAACAGCAGAAGAAATGCATGTTGATCAATATACTTTTATCTGACAACTTAAGATTTAAAGAGAAGTTGTGATGTGATAATAGGTCTGTATTCCATGTTTCAACGTGCAAAAGGAAAAAGTTAATGTAGAATATAAGTGTCACATGCCTTGCGGTTTAGCTTTACACATACTTTGCCAATTTCTAGTTATTTAAAAACTAATTTTGAATCTGGCTCGCAACTTAACCAATAACTGAAATCTACTGACCTCTTCACATCATTGAAAATTGACTTGCTGATGTGCATTCCTAAGGAGTCCAAATGAAGTATAATTGGTCCTGATTGATCTTCTTTATTTGGTATACAAATAATAACCAAGCTCCAGTGAAGGCTGTGAAAAAAGGTAATGCAAAATAAGGCCACTGAGGTAGTTCAGGCAATATATAAAATGAGGTTAGAAAATAGTAGAGTAGATTCTTATGGGTTTCAGTGACATTCATAGTCAGACTTGCATGGAAAGTGAAAAAGCAACGCACAAGCAGGATTTACAGCATTCACCCACCACTATGTGGATGCTTTGAAATCAGTCAACGTATCCTAATACTGAGAAAAGAACTCGTACACAGCTCCATCCATTTTATAGAATATTCACTATGCAGTCATTACCCCCTTTCTGAATGGTGACAATAAGATAGCTGTTTTCTTTAGTTATCACCATTTATATAAACAAAATTATTCTTATGCATTGTTAAAGTAATCATCATCATCAAGTTGGTAAAAGTAATACAAATAAAAAAATGTACTTGCATCACAAAGGTCAGATGCTAAACCAAGTTCTTATCTTAAAAAAAGCTGTTTTCCAGATGACATATCGCGACGCAAAACTGTGTGTGCTGTTTTCCAGATGACATATCGCGACGCAAAACTCTGTGTGTGTCACATATCATTGTTAAGATGCAAGAAAATATTCGTTTTTAAAAGTGGCTTCAGCTGAAAAGCCTCACAACAAATCATGTTTCTTACTTTTCGTGAATTGGTAGAAATATATATGCTTTCTCAAACAGATTGACACCTTTCCACCACCTTCTGAAATTCACAAATGAAGCTTCCTTGTCAATCTGCATCATAAAATCATAAAGTCTAAACGAGACACCCTGGAGAAATTAGCATATGCATACAAGCAAGGATTACACTCTTCCAAGTAACCTTATAATTTCAGAGAATTAGTTGTTCAGAATTATTTTTTTGGGTATGTGAAATCCAATAAACTAACGAGGCACACAGAAATCAAATGAAAATGAGACAACAAAATGAAGAAGAGTAAGAAGGAAAAGATAAAACTAACTTCTAGAAAATAGAGTGGACTGATTTAACAAGAAATTTTACAAAATCTGGTAATTCTTTGTCTGTAAAGATTTTTAAACTAGATCCATAACATACTCAACATGAAATTCATTAAAATCAGGCAAGGTTTTGCACCATTCCTTGCAAGATGCATAGAATATGGCCAGACGGCACATCCTCATAAGATGGATATCTTCACCACAAGGTCATGGTAGAATCTCATATTAAAGAACCACAAGATGACCTACCCACTAATAAATAGCACAAAATTTTTTTAACTATACCATCTGATGTTAACTCAACAAAGACCAGGAAATTGCAAATTCTCCTCATCACCAGAAGGTCATCAAGAAGATCCCCGTTTTCCCAAGTTCAATGTTCCAAACAAATATGATTGACATTCCACGGCCTTTACAAGGAATCAATTGTTCTAATAGAAGGCATGCCTTTAAGAGTTTCGGTTGAGAAGAAGTCATTACCTTTTTCAGGACATCACGTTTCAACCTTACATAGAAGTATGTATTGAAGAAATGATAGTTACAACTCTTTCTGGGCGTTGGAGATTTTGGCTTCTGCAGATACCTAACCAGAGAGATCAGTAAGTGATGATCTTAAAACTAATTCAAAGAAGATGGCTATCTCTCTTCACTTGCACTACTATGTATATAGCACATGAATGCAGAATCCATAAAAGCAAGCAAAGGTTGATAAGACAACTAGAATAATCGTTTTTTTCAATTTTGTAAGGTAATTCAACATCAATCACACTCCACAACTCAGCATCTGTTGGAGCAGAGATTGCTCACACTGACTCAAGGTAATGAATTGGTAGTCCATGGCCTGATTGAAAAGTGAAATTAACGAAGAGACAAGAAAAGACAAAGACAAATTGTGAAAAATGAAAGTTACAGACAAAGGATAAGAAATAAAAAGCCATTCAGAAACACAAATAACAAATTAATAATTCCAGTTTAATTTTTTATTCAGATCATTTGCATTGAGCAGCTAACTCCACACCTAAAGCTATGTATATCAGAATCAGATTACAGTGGCTTCTTTCAAATGAAAGTATACAATTATTAGCAAGTGCACTGAAAATTGATAGTCTCAGTTAAAACTATGGCTGAACCAGCAAGTACAATATCCAAAACATATCTATGTACATGACCTGTCGGATCTAGTGATTTCATAAGCTAGGAACACCAGCCAAACAACAAGGTAGAACAGACAAGCAAACTAGAAAATATGATACTAAGTTTCTTCATTTGTAAGCAGGAGAAGAGTGCATAAATTACTAAGTCGCAATGCTGATGAATTATGCCTGTTTTATGCATGTTCTTGCACACTGGACCAACATGCAATTCAGCTCCCAACACTCAACTGAACAATATCGTAAAGAAGGAGAAGAAGATGCAGATTTTCTTTCCGTTTGTTGGGGTGGATCATTCCTCATTAAAGATTAAAGGATAATACTAAAAATAAAAAATGCATAATTGACTTACAGAATGTAAAAATTTATGATCGTTGATGACAAATAAGACTGAGGAGCCAGACATTCCATGTCTGAATACCAAATGTCAACAGCTCTTGGATCATCCCTATTTTCAGAAATTGTCAATAACTTTATGTAAAGATTAACTTAATACATTGGTTAACAAAAATAATCGCATTATTTTTGTGACATAAACATCAGTGCATATATAGTACCTTGAAGGATAGGATATCCGGAACTCTTTCATGCTGAAATACATAAAGATACAGGTATAAATATATTTAAATCCAATGGCAAACACCATTTGGTTGATCTTCTCACAGAAATAGACACCAACGGTTGCAAGCTTCTAAAGAGTAGGAAGATCTATAATACCTTTGATCCACTTTGTCTGCCTGATCTGGTTCGTCAACCTCAAGTTCCTCCTCATCCACTAGAACAACAGTTCTCTGCTGAAAAGTCTATTTCAGCTTGTTGCAGGCACAGTGATGATTGATAATAAAAACAACGAAGGGCATCATGTAGGAAAGTACACGTCTCGGAACAACAAATGTATGCAGAATAGATATGAACAAACAAAAAGAAGAGCCTCAAGGAATAAGGTTCACAAATATAATTCAGGAAGGCAAATCACAGACATTCACAGTTTCAAGCTGTGCCTGGAACCAGGTGTGGTTCAAAAAAGAGAAGGTACAGAGAAAAGAAACTGATTATATTAGCTGTGCCGTGTCAAGACAGAACATCAGATGTTTGGGATAGCTAGACAATTTTTCCCACAATTGCTGTAAATAAAACCTTCTTTTATCATGGGGTGAATTCAGAAATTGCTGAACAGATAAGCGAACCGCAAACCAGCATTATCAAGTCCTTTCCTTTTCTGTTTCTATAACATTAGTTCTATGTACAAAATTACGCAACTGACAGCAGGTGCCACCTTGGAACATTTGCATCTCAAAGGTAGAGAACACCAAATTTCAGTAACAAAACTGAAGTTAGAAAGGGGGTAAAAAAACTTCCAAGTCAGAATTTGGAGAACTTACTTTATCCCGTCTGGAGTTGCGTGTAGGTTGAAAACGAGGAGAACTTTCCCTAAGAATATCAATAAACCAGATTAGAATATACACCTATACATATAATATATTGTTTCAAACAATTGATGCCAAAAGAAGGTTAACCATACGAACTAAATAACCTTGAATTTCCGTAATCTCTTTCATGGGATAACGATCTTGTTTAATGATAAAGAGTGTAGAAATGTTGGGGCTAAATAATGAAGAAATAAAGAAAATAAAGGCAAAAGCACAAGAAAAATAATACTTACTTTTTTGCAAGACTTCGAATCGCATCTCTATCAGAAAGATGAGGCGAAGGAGTGGAAGAGTGGCTTCCCGATTGCTCACCATTTGATTGAGGGGGATTATCAGTCTTTACTGAGAGAAGGCTCGGAGATCGAAAAGGTGCTTCTCTTGAAGATAAACACATCTGCTGTGTTCTCTGATTAGGAAATTGTCTGCTCTCTCTCGTATTTTTGTGATCACAGCGATTCAAAGTAGATAATTCTTCTCTGAAGGACGTGTTTGCCCTCTGTTTCATCAAAAAAGAAAATAATAAGGATGTGATTACCAGCCACAGGTTCTCTCTTCCAGGTTTATCAAGTAAATAACTGAATGGCAAACTCGTACTTTATCATCCATCTTGCTGCAAAAATGAAAAGCAAAAGTAGATTGTGAAGCAGGTACAGAGATTGGAGCTCCAACAGGCAATGGATCATCACTTGCACCTACAAAATACATGAACTTTTCACTTCTGCTCATAGGAACAGATATAAGAATAAGAATATTAACATAAAAGAGATGTCTAACAAAGTTACCCATAATTAATACCATTTCTTTACCTGAACACTTATTATCTAATGTGTTTTTGCAACAAACATGACTCAAGTGCTCATCCTCTGTGTTGTATGACACTTCTGTAAGTTCTAAGCAAATGAGTTACAAACTTACAATGACCCATATGGCTAACATTTTTAAGCTCAACCAGAAGATCCAGATGTGACTTTCTTAAGTCGAACAAGTATGTAAAAGATAAGCTAATATTAAGCTTCCTCTCTCCTATACATGGGGGCATAGAGATAGATATCAAGATGTACAGGTCTAAAGCCATAATAACCTTACCATTACAAGTAGACTCATCGGTTAATGGAGTGTCCTTTTTGCCTTTGTCATCGCCCTGTGCAGCAAACAGACGAATTATGACCAATGTCCCCAAGTAAAAAGCAAACATAGAGATGGATAAATGGGAAAGATAGGCAGTATCCTGATAGAACTCAAAGTTGATATAACAAATCAAAGCTGAACAAAACATTACGGTGGTCAATAAAGATCGTATTGGCTTGATTCGAGTATGACTTAATGGCAACATGAGTATGCTTGATGATAAAGTATAATTGTACTCAAATGAAGTTCACATTTGTACGGACTACGGGTAACACCAAATGGGCCTTCGAGAGAGCAGAAACCGAGGAAGAAACGGGATTTTCTACGCCATATGCAGTTACTAATCCAAAGATATTCAGTATAATAGCTATACTCCAACAGAATGCCAGAACCAAATGATAAGCAACACCCAAGTTTCAGCACTAATATTAACTTAGTGAAATACTAATGCAACGTAGGTATAACTAGAAAACAAAAGGGTAATGATATGATAAGCAAAATCAAGGACGATATTCAAATATACAAAATTTGGATTCTTTCCTTGCTTCAGATATATATGTGTGTATATATATATATATATATATATATTCACAGGCTAAAATTGGGAAGCGAAGATAAATATCTCAAGCTCCCTATAAGCAATTTAGCATATTCAAACCAAAGTTCATCATTTAACTTCTTGATCTTTCCAACAGCTTTATACAGAAATGAATCTCCTTGTCCTGCTCTCCTTTTCACAAATCACCCTCAACATCTCCTTGAAAATGAATTCATGTAATCCTTCTTTTCTATTTAAGCCATCATACACAATATAGAGAGAGAGACACACACACACACACACATACATGGTGAATGTCTACAAATCTTCTAGTCAACAATGAATCTGCCCAACTTTTTCTCTCTCCAACTTATATATAGTAAATCCACTAAGCCTCTAGTAAAACAACATACTTAGATTCTTGAGAGAGTGTATAAATTAATGGCAGAATGCAGTCATAGCCACTTGAAAAAGCATTCCGTCTCAAAAAAAAAAAAAACTTTGTCGATACATATCTAGCATTGATTATATGCATCCATTTCCGACTTCGAAAATCACTTCCCTATCACCAGCATATCCGAGTAAAATAATTTCATATTCGAGATGAAACATCAATTTGAAACAAAGGATCCTAACTTCTTAAAAAGCACTATATGATGCCTCTTTATCGACCAATCGCAGTTGAATCAATTTTCACATATAAATAAGCAGTAGACTAATTATATCATGACTGTGAAGGCAAACTTTTAACTCTAAATTTGGTTCATGAACTCCATTCCCTTCGCCCTGCATTCTACCAATAACATTTAAGCCGAATCAGAACTACATATACCTAGACCTCACTGAACATCATTCATGCAATCAATATTTCCATAAACACAAATCACACACACAATTTTCAGTTATTCTAGTCATGCCACTAAATTAACGGGAGACATTAAATTCGAAACAATTTCACCAACAATTCTGAAAAAATTTCCAACCTTCAGAAGCTTTCTCCGCTCCAACTCCGCCTCATGCCTCTTCAAGCTAGCTCGCAACTTTACGCCGCCGTCGGGCAGTTTAGACGTCACCAGAGGCGAACTTCTTTTTAACCTAGCAATCTTATCGATCAGATCTTTTTCAGATAAATTCGTAAGAAACTCATCCTTAGGGGAATCCTCCTCTCCGTCGACCAACATCGCCTCCTCCTGCGGCTTTGATTTCTCCGCCGCCGCCGCCTCAATTACCACCACCGGCGGAGGCTCGTCGTCGTTCTGGCCAGCGGGGAGTAACTTATCCCAGTCAAGCTCCAATGGAGCTTTCCTCTTTCTCTCTCCTCCCCCTTCCATGCATCTGATTGTATCTATATGTATGTATATATGGGATTGGGGGTGGGGGAGGGCTAGTCAATGGAGTCCTTGCCTGTGTTAAAACTTAAAACTAAAAATGTCTGCCAGCTTTTCTATTTTTTTTCTTTTTCTTTATCAAAAATTATTCCCAGGTTGTAAAATAGTGTAATTACGTACAAACGTGCGCTGAACGTACAAACGTGCAAACTGTGTTATTAAAAAATGGTAAAATACACTTTTACCCCAGACCTTTAAACTTCGTACCAAATACACACTACATTCCCCGTTTGTAGTATGAAACTGACTTGATCACCTTCAATCAACACCTTTTCTTCTATTTTTTCATTCTTCCATCATCTTTTTCCGGTCTTCACAAGCTTTTATTCTCGTATATTTAGTTAAAATTTACTCAATGTATCAAGATTATATCAAGATTATCACAAGATTAATATATTTTTAACACTAATATTAAATTAATTCAATGACAAGGTATTATATTAATAATTAACAAAATTTGACTAATAAATTATAACAAAATTAAATTAATCCACATATTGTTTAACATCTCTTATGTATAATTTGACTATATATATCTATATATATGTGTGTGTGTGTGAATACTAAATGGAGGTACGTATATTTTGGATTAACTTAAATATATATATATATGATATGCTAAAAAGTGGGGGCCCACATATACCCCTTTTACTTCGCTAAATCGTTACTATCCAGTTTACTATACTCGTGTATAACAAGGTAAATAACCTATGAGGTCGTAAACTTGGTATTTATGCCATAGGTCCCTTTCGAGTCTCGAAATTACAAAACACTACAAAATTCGCATGTTTCTTTCCACTCGGGTCGGGTTAACCCACGACCCGATCCTACGAGGTACGATCCTGGTTGTTCCTTAAAGAATTATGACATCATCCTAGTAGAACTTCCAGCTGGCGGAATAGTACTTGTCCAGCATGGATGAACACTATAAATACGCGCATTTATGAAAGAGAGAGAACGGAAAAAGAGCGTTTAATACACTTGTAAGCTTGTTCGTAGCTTCGTTATTCAGACTAAGACTTAAAGTACGATCTCATATATATAAATTTGGGATAAATCGTATAAGAATTGGCTATACAATAGGAAAATCATATCATAAATTGGAACTACGTTAGACTTGATCCCGTTGTAGTACGTAGGCAGCTCGATATCTCGAGTGCAGTCTATAATCTTTATTTAGTTGTTTTTAGTCCCTTTTTACGAGGTCAGTCTGACTGTAAAGGGAAGGGTAATTTCCGACCTAGATCAGTTGGCGCTGTCTGTGGAAACTTACTAGAGAGTTGCCGAGTCTAAATTCTGAAAAAATGGCAAATGAAAGGGAAAAACATGTTCGCATTGAAGTTCGTCATCTAACGAGCGTGCAGCGTCACCTCGAGAAGGATTGGAAGGAACTAGTGAGAGAAGGGTGACGATGTCAAAGAGAGCTTTGGATAAACTGGTGCAGGAGCGTATCGATGAGGCACCACAAAGGTTTATGGAAGCAACGCCCGCCACCCCAAATGTGCAACAGGTGCGTCTTACCCTGTTGGCACCGAAGAGTTTGTTTCGCGATCCTGAAGGAGATATGCCCGACCGGGAGAAGAGGGGTGAGCCGACCTTGGGAGATCAGTCAGAGGAAGAAGTCAACAGTCAAGTTGGTGCTCGATCGGAGGTTCATAGAGGTAAGCAGCCCATACAAGATCATAGGGAAATGCCCATTCTGTCAAAGGCAGAAATTGATGAAATGTATGAGAGGTTGGATAAGGCGAGTCAAAAGGCGGAGCGGCTGAGGGTTAATGCAACGCCAGTGTCAGCATTAATGGCGAAGCACACGCCATTTTCAGAGCAAATATTGAGAGAGGCTCCACCTAAATCGTTCAAAATGCCTAATCTGCCAACGTTTGATGGAACCGGTGATCCTAAATCACATTTAACTTCATTTGAAATGCTTATGACTTTGTATCATCAGACCAACGCGGTGAATGCAAAGATGTTCGTAACGACGCTGGTAGGTCGAGCACAAGATTAGTTCACAAGTCAGAGGCCGGGAACAATTGTATCGCACGCACAATTAGTTCACAAGTTTGAGAACCATTTTGCAAGTAACAATAAAGCCAAAAAATCCATCTCGGCGATGTTGAACTTCAAGAAGGGCCCATCGGAAGCTTACGTGACTTTGTGCATCGATTTAACCTGGAAGTTCTGAAAATTCCCGAACTAACACATGAGATTACCGTAACCTTTCTCTTGCTGGCGATAAGGAAGGGGCCCCTAGCATCGGCACTTGCCCGACATACTCCAAGGGATCAAGAGGAACTAATGCAGGTACAAGAACAGTGCATTAATGAAGAAGAGATGAACTTGTCAAAGGACAATGAAAATTCTGCCATGAACGATCGAAAGGATCGGATGGATCGTAACAGTGATCGGATCGAGGTTACAGAAAAACCATGAACGACCTAAATACGACCAGTATACTCCTCTGAATGCCCCTCGAGGTGGAGCACTATTGTCCGCTCAAATGCATAATCTCAATGCAATTCAATGGCCAAAACCGCTACATGCGGGGTCCAAAAAATCCTAACAAGTATTGTGAGTTTCACAAAGATAAAGGCCATGATACAGAAGATTGCTATCAGTTAAAAGATGAAATTGAATGGTTGATAAAATCGGGATGTTTGAATGACTTTATTGATAGCACTCTAGCGGAAGTAAGAGCCCCTGGGGCCGACCACAAAATAGAGGTAAGACAATCGAGATGATAAGATGTATGATAGGCCTCAAGAAAATGAACATCGGCGATATGATGACAATCATCATTATAATAATCAACGATACAATGATCATAATCGTCACTATGACAATTGTCGTCGCAATGACGATCATCATCGAAATGACCAGCGGAGAAATGAGAATATCCAAGAAAAGGAACCGAGAGAGCATCAGGAGCAGAATCTCGCAATTGAGGAAAAATACATGTGATCGTGGGAGGTCCTATTGATGGAGATTCGTCTAATTCGAGAAAGAGGCATGACAGAGAGATGCGCTTGAATTATTATTGTTCTGAGCCGCTGAGTGTCTTATCTGTAGGTCACGCTGATCAGCCAATCACCTTTGATGATCGGGATTACGATGGATGTGGCAAACTATGTTGTACATAAGATTTTGGTGGACACGGGTAGTTCGGCTGATATTATTTTTTTGGGATGTCTTGCAAAAAATGGACTTGGGAAAGCTAGCTCTGAAAATAGTGAATACCCCGTTGATGGGATTCACCGTCTCAGATTATGTTAAAAGGGTCCGTAGAACTTGATGTGTCATTGGGCTCGGCGCCAAAGCGTGAGACCAGGAGGATTACATTTTTGGTAGTGGACACTCCGTTTGCCTATAACATGATTGTTGGTGGGCCGATGCTGAACAAATTCGGGGCAATTGTATCGACTCCTCACCACAAGATAAAGTTCAAGACTCGGGATGGAATAGGAGAAGTCTGTGGTAATCATCTAGAAGCATGTCAATGCTACACTACTTCCCTGAAGTCGGAGGCCGGAAAGAAGCGTAAAAGAGAGGCAACAAGAGTTCATTTAATTGATCACGACACAGAAGTTTTGATGAGGCAACTTGACAAGGAGCATAAGAGGGAAGATACGCGAGTATAGCCCATCGAACACAAGATAATTCAACTTTTTGAGGGAGATTCGGAGAAAACGACGAGAATTGGAGGTCAATTGGATTGGGAGATGGAGGCAAGATTAGTGAAGTTCTTGAAGAAGAACTCAAACATCTGCACGTGGAAAGCAGCTGATTTTCAAGGAATTGATCCATCTGTCATTGTACATCATTTGAACGTCGACCTGGATGCTAAGCCAGTTCGCCAGAAACGAAGGAATTTCGGTCCTGATAGAGATGCCATCATCGAAGAGGAAGTAAAGAAACTTCTAGATATAGGCTATGTTAATGAAATTCAATTTACTGAATGGCTTGCTAATATAGTTCTTGTACCAAAGGCTGGAAACAAGTGGCGTATGTGTACTGACTTTACTGATTTAAAAAAAGTTCGCCCTCGGGATCCTTACCCCTTACCTCGCATAGATTTATTGGTAGATTCTAATGCAAGTTGTGCTTTGTTAAGTATGATGGTTGCCTATCAGGGATTTAATCAAATAATGATGGCCGAATAAGATCGTGATAAGACTTCCTTTATTACAGCATGAGGTGTTTATTGCTACAATGTTATGCTGTTCGAACTGAAAAATTCCAGAGCAACGTACCAACGACTCGTGAACATGATGTTTGTTGAAAAAATAGGCAAAACGACGGAAGTTTATGTCGACGATATGCTCGTAAAGAATACAAATGAGATTGACCATCTTGCGCATTTGAAGAAATCATTCAAAATTATGAAATGATATGGGGATGAAGCTAAACCCCCACAAATGTACCTTTGGGGTACAGGGTGAAAAATTCTTGGGATATATCGTTACGGAACGAGGTATCGAAGCAAATCTTGAAAAAATCGAGGTTATGCTTAACATGGTATCTCCGAAGTGCCTAAAAGATATTCAGAAGTTGACGGGTCGTATGGCCAGTCTAAATCGATTTATTTCGAGATCGGCAGACAAAGGTTTGCCTTTTTTCAAAGTTTTGAGGAAAGTGAAAAAATTTGTATGGACAGAAGAATACGAGAAGGCATTTCAAGAATTAAAAGAATACCTGATTTCACCTCCATTGCTAACGAAATCTGTGTATGGGGAATCTCTTTATCCGTACTTGGCAGTTTCATTGGCAGCAATAAGTGCAGTGTTAGTATGAGATACCGAGGGTGATCATCGCTCGATGTACTACATAAGCAAAATAATACGTGGGGCAGAATTGAACTGCCTAGACATTGGAAAATGGGCATTGGCACTCGCGACCTCGGCGCGTAAACTATGGCCCTACTTCCGATCTCATTAGATTGTTGTATTGACTGATCAACCTTTGAGGCAAATTCTAGCTAAACTTGATGTATCAGGTAGACTCATTAAGTGGGCCATAGAATCAGGCGAGTATAGCATTGAATATCGAAGTTGAACTGCGGTCAAGGCACAGGTAATAGCTGACTTTTTGGTAGAGATGGCGGAGACTAAGGCTGAAGTTGTATCAGTTGTTGGGCCGATAGAACCCTGGATATTGCATGTCGACGGTTCGTCAATGACAAGATGAGGTGGAGTTGGTGTATGGCGCCATTCACCCGATGGATCGGATATGGAGTTTTCTATAAAGTTGAATTTTGATGTAACAAATAATGAGGCGGAATATGAAGCTTTAGTAGCAGGTTTAAAAATGGCAAAGGAGCTAAAGATAAGGATTCTTAATGTGTATACTGATTCACAGTTAATGGCAAAACAGGAGGCAGGTACATATGAGGCACGCGAAAAGAGTATGATCAAATACCTGGCGAAGGTAAAAGAGTTAATGCTAGAATTTGAAAAAATTGAGTTGTGTCAGATACCGAGAGAAGAAAATGAACGTGCGGATGCGTTATCAAAATTTGCCAATCAGATAACGGGGTCTAAAAGTTGAAAGGTCACACTCCTTGTAACAGACCATTCTGAGATCGAGACTTCAATGGTGACTACACCAGTATACGAGGAACCAAGTTGGATGGATTCAATAATTGATTATCTCTCTCAAGGTAAATTTCCTGACGATCGAGTGGAGGCACGAAGGTTAACCAACAGGGCGGTGAGGTTTACGATCCTTAATAATGTATTATATAAACGATCTGTTAGTGGGCCGTTACTACGTTGCTTAAACCCTACAGAAGCACAATATGTGCTTCGAGAAATACATGAGGGAAGTTGCAGAAATCACTTAGCAGGAAGGTCGTTAGCTCAAAAGATAAAGAGACAAGGGTACTTTTGGCCTACATTGGTAAAAGACGCACAAAGTTTCGTTAAGAAGTGCAGAGAGTGTCAAATCCATTCTAATGAAATCCACCAACCGGGGAAACCCATGGAGGTGATAAAAATTGCGTACCCATTCGATCAATGGGGTATTGATATATTAGGTAAATACCTTTGAAGAATTCTAAAATTTTAAGTTCGTTATATCGAATATAAAAAACAAACAATTTGGTAATTGTAGGACCATTTCCTCCAACACAAGGTCAAAAAAAGTTCATTATCATGGCAGTGGAACACTTCACGAAATGGATTGAAGCCGAAGCCATAGATCGTATCACGGAGAAAGTCGTTATGGATTTCATTTGGAAAAATATTATTTGCAGGTCAAATATTGGGGAAAATGTATATATATGATATATAACTTATAACAACGCATGCTGAAGGAAAAATATTATTTGCAGATTTAGCATTCCGAGAATTTTAATCTCGGATAATGAAACTCAATTCAACGAAAAAATCATCACATCCTGGTGCCATGAATTGAAAATTCAACAAAATTTCACATCGGTGGGTCATCCTCAAGCTAATGGACTAACGTAGGTTGCAAATAGGATCTTAATACAACACTTAAAGACCAGCATCTGCGGAGATTGGGATGGATACTCATCGTGTAGATTCGTACGTTTCGGAGGAAAACACAGAGGCCAGGATATTCGAACTTGATATGGTGGAAGAGATTAAGGAACAAGCCTACGTAAACATTCTAAGACAGAAAAGTACTATGGCAAGAACGTATAATAATCGTGTAAAAGAAAGGTCGTTCCAGATAGGGGATCTTGTCCTAAAAAGAGTTGAGGTTTCGAGGCATGTCAGGAAGTTGGAAGCAAAATCAGAAGGACCATATAAGGTGATAAGATAACGAAGAGGATGACATAGATTACAAGATTTAGAAGGGAAAGATTTACCCTGACCCTGGACTATTAACAATCTCTGAAGATTTTACGCTTAATAAGACCTCTTGTATGAGGAATGATAAAACAAGTTGATATTATTACATTATTTGTAAAGTTAATTATCATGAAAGGGTGGTCAAAAGAAAATTACGAAGAACAATGATGTCTGAATCCCGATCATTTTAACAAAGCACTAATTAAATTCGAGATAACATTTAACGAAAGATTGTTTGAATTCAAGATAAAAATCAACGAAGCATTTTCAAAACATTTTAAAAGAAAATAAATGAGGAAACAAAGTGATATTCATTCAGCAGAGAAAGTCGATGATACTAAATAGAAATCATAAAATTCAAAATGTTGCAAAAGTAAATGACATTACAAAAACAAAACTAGTGAAACTAATGAAAGCACTTAAGGATCTTGAGGATTGGCTTGATTGTCACCTATACGAGCAACTGTTGCATCAAACTCTCGTTGAAAAGAAGTGCTCGCACGAGTCTCGTCTGGCTCGATCCCAACGAGCGAACTATGTTGTTAAACTCAGGGAAGTTTACGTATTTTGACTTATCACCCGGTGTCAAAGATGGACGAATTAAGTCCATATTGACATAGTCTCGTTCAAAGTCTTCGGGGGTGACACCAACATTGAATCCTCCGATCAGCTTCAGATAATCAATGACTTTGTAAAAACCATCTCTTTGATCATCGATAGCTCGGGAGATGATGATGACATCATCAAACTAAGTCGAACAAACGAAGGCTTTCACCCCGTTGAGGCAGACATCCTCGATCTTGGCTACAAAGTTTGGGCTGGATATGAACTCTTTAACTCCCAACTCATAAGCTTTGCATCGCTCCGAGTTTAACAACTCCTCGAACTCGAGAAGCTTCCTCTTAAGTTCCCTATTCCCCGCCTGAAGGCTCATCGTATCAGAGAGGAGCTGAGTATACTTGGCCTTCTAGATATCCCAGCTCTTACACACTATATCAAGCTCAGACTGGATCGAGGCAATTTTATTGCGATCCAATTCAATCGATTTCATCTCGGCTGCCACTTGTTCTTTATAGTCAACAAGCTCCTTCTCGCTGGACAAGCCGATATCCTTGTGGTTAGCACTATTCAGGGTAAGTTGGTAAATGCATAAGGCAAGCTGAATAGACAGTTAAAAAGTTAGAGCAAAAATTAGAAACGAACTAATAAGTTAACATAATAACTAAATCCAAAAGAACAAAAATAATTTTACCTTGGATAGGAGAGTAAAGGCATGCTTCTCTACCCAAGGATGGGTATGTGCAGTCATCACGAGCTTGTCACAAGGCAGCAATGTTTGACTCATCATTTTAAGGGCTATACTTGGGCCCTCGGTACCTAAAATGCTGCTATCCTCGTATACTCGCCATTTGGGGCTGAGTGGAGTGGCATCAAGTCGTAGACTCAGGCGGTCCACGATATTGCAATCATATAATCTTGGAGGTGGAGTGATTCCAATTTATCTATTGAATCCAAAATTTCTGCGTCGGATCCCTCGGGTCGTAACCCCCGAGGTGGGGCCTTCGAAGTGGAAGAGGTTGAAGTTGGGACAGTAGAAACACGAGTGGATAAAGTTGGAAGAGAACTCGTGCTGGCTTCAGGACGCCCCCTTTTGGTACGAGGGCGCAAGCTGTTGTCGTTAGGATCTGGCTAAGCCGGCAACGCCAATACAAAGTCGGTTATATTCGACATATGGACATCGCGGCTTGACGAAGGGGCAGTAGAAGTCCAAACTATTGATTAATTGATTTGGGGGTCGTTCGGCTTGATAATCTGAATCGAAGCCCTTGGAGGTTGACTCGGACCCTACCCTCCTTGTTTCCGACTCATTCGTGCATTACAAGTAGCCATTACTATAAAAGTAGCAAATATTAGAATCTTATATAATGGATAATAAGATAATATACGATTCATATTTTCTTACCAAGATCACTGACGGGGCCTAATGTTGGCAGCACTGAGCCCACAGGCTTGTAAAACGGACTCGTGAGTCAAGAAAGTTTTGTAATACCACTCGAGAATATCACTAAGGTTTTCAAGTGATGTGGTTGGATTCCTAATACCTACGAGCTTGGTATGAACGTTTAAATTCCACTTACGGCTCACTGACCAAAACTAACCAATGGGGGGAGCAAGAAAAAAATACTTGTCCTTCCAAGACCCGAAAGACGAGTTCGGACAAGCTTGAACCTGACAATGCTTTTGTGGTGAGAGAAAATAAAAAACAAAACTCATTAGGCTTTGTACATCGGTGCAATTTATAAATGATTAAAATTGGGAACGTCGGTAGGAGTATCATAAGAGGTCATCAAAACGATGAAGTATACGAGGTGTCTATACGAGTTTGGTAGAAATTGAGTTAGGCAAATATGAAGAAATTGTAGGATAGAAACTATGGCGGGGTGTAAAGGAAACCTAAGCCCAGCCATTAAATGGGCGATATGGAAGGTTTGAAATCCTATTGGTGGTCGGTGTAGACGATCTATGGGATTGGGAAGTTCGATACGATAGTCATTGGGGATATAGTACTTAGCCCTTACCTCGGCAATTTTGGCCTCGTTCAGGGAGGAGGCCATTTCTAACCACGTGATACGATGCGTATGGGATAAATTTGGGAATAAATTAGAATTAGGATGTCCCCACCCTCATAATCTGCATATGAGGCAGGGCCAGGCTGATCCTCAATTATTACTGCCGCCTCGGAGACACCCACCCCATCATCACTATCAGAAGAAATTTCTGAATCAGAATCTGAGCTATCCTCGGAGCTACTACTGACACTAAATCTAGGATTAAGGGTGTGAGTTTGAACTATTGGTTCGTTAATTTCTTCCATATCTGAGTCCCCTAGAATGTCTACAATATCGTCTCTATGATCTAAGGCCATGATATGTGGAAGAATTTAAAAAGATGAAAGATAGAGACACTATACCTAAGCAACTCGGTGGACGATGACAACTCTAAATCAACGAACGATGCGGATGAATATCAACTCTAAATTGATTCTTGTTTTACGAGCCAGATAGTGATCTTCTTTCTCAAGGATGTGTGAAATAAATGAGGTGAATTCCAAATAGTTTATATAGTAGGGTAAAAATGAGATATGGACGGCTGAGATTAATTCAAGGGTTTCTAATCTAACGGTTCAAAAAAGGTTACGTTTTGAATTCACCATGTCTTCTCGGAAATGACAATTTGCAGAGGTAATAATTATTGTGGCGCGCGTGAGGGTGTCAGAATATTTAATGCTTTGTCTGATACATCTATAACTCGTTACTTCGTCACGGATTCTCGAAAATTCAGTATAAATAATAAAATTTCGTCATCACTAACGAAGTGGAGAACTTAATGATATGATAAAAAGTGGGGGCACACATATACCCCTTTTACTTTGTTACATCGTTACTATCCAGTTTACTATACCCGTGTATAACGAGGTAAATAACCTATGAGGTCGTAAACTGGGTATTTATGCCATAGGTCTCTTTCGAGTCTCGAAATTACAAAACACTACAAGATCCATGTGTTTCTTTCCACTCGGGTCGGTTAACCCACGACTTGACCCTACAAGGTACGATCCTGGCCATTCCTTAAAGACACATGGCATCATCCTAGTAGAACTTTCAGCTGGCGGAATAGTACTTGTCCAGCATGGATGAACACTATAAATACCCACATTTATGAAAGAGAGAGGACAAAAAAAGAGCATTTAATACACTTGTAAGCTTGTTCATAGCTTCGTTATTCAGACTAAGACTTAACAGTACGATCTCACATATGTAAATCTGAGATAAATCGTATAAGAATTGGATATACAATAGGAAAATCATATCATAAATTGGAACTACATTAGACTTGATCCCGGTGTGGTACGTAGGTAGCTCGATATCTTGAGTGCAGTCTATAATCTTTATTTAGTTATTTTTAGTCCGTTTTTACGAGGTCATCCTGACTGTAAAGGGAGGGGTAATTTCCGACCTAGATCAATATATATGCAGATAAATTATAGGGAAAATTACTAAAAAAACCCCTAAAATAAATTTTTATATCCAAAAAACTCTTGATAAAATTTTTCAATCCAAAAAACCCATTCCATCAACTTTTCATTCCAAAAAGCTCAAGATTTAGGGTTAATAAATTTATGGATTGAATTGCCCTTAGCCTTCTAGACTAAAAACTTAATTAAATGTAGTTTTGTATAGAGATTTATTAATTTAAAAATTTATATTGATAATTGACTAAATATAATTTTATTTTTAAAATTTTAAAATTTTTAATCTTTTTTAAAAAATTTAAATATATTTTAGATAATTTTCATAGTAAAATAAAAAATAAATTATACAAAAGTATTGAAAATATTTAATACTAAAAATAAATATTTGTATTATTCAACTTATCAATTTGAAAATTTTAGGGAAAATTACCCAAAACCCCCTAAAATAATTTTTCATATCGAAAAAACCCATGAAAATATTTTTCAATCTTAAAAACTCATTCTACAAACTTTTCATTCCAAAAACCCCAAAAGTGAGGATTAACAACTTTTTGGACGTAACTACCACTTCATTTATTAAGTTAATAATTGATCAATTATTTTTTCTTAATGTATTGTTTTGTTTTGATTCTTTCAAATTGACGAATCATAAAATACGGATTTTCTATTGTAATATTAATTTTTTTAAATATTTGTATATAATTTATTTTTGATATTAATATGGTAATTATCTATAAATATATGTTTTAAATTTTTTAAAAAGATTAAAAAATCTGAAAATTTAAAATTAAAATCATAATTAATATCAATTATCAATACAAAATTTTTAAATAAATAAATCTTATTGGATAACAACAATAGATTAATTTTTAATCTAGAAGGCTAAGGGCAACTAAGTCCATAAATTTGTTAACCCTAAATATTGAGTTTTTTGGAATGAAAAGTTGATGGAATGGGTTTTTTGGATTGACAAATATTATCATGGGTTTTTTTGGATATAAAAGTTTATTTTAAGGGTTTTTTAGTAATTTTCCCAAAATTTTAAAACAAAAACAAAAGCGAGAAAAAAGATTGATTGTTCAATTCTTAACTTAATAAATAAAGGGTAGTTTAGTCAAAAAAATTCTTAATCTTAAGTTTTGGGGTTTTTTGAATGAAAAGTTTGTAGAGTGAGTTTTTGAGATTGAAAAATATTTTCATGGGTTTTTTGGATATAAAAATTTATTTTAGGGGGGTTTTAGTAATTTTCCCTAAATTATGTTGATGTGTTCCGCTTCACATTAATAATATAATATGATATGAAATAACACGATATATATAAACATAATAAGAATAAGAGTAATGCTTAGAAAATTGCATGTAGAATTTTATTCATCCTTTAATGTATGTATTTATATAGATTTGACGATAAGTACTTCATATGGCAAATAATCAATACATTTTTTTGCCTTATTAGGATAAGGTAATTACTGCGAATAGAAGATTATGATTTTTCTAATTAAGTTAAATCCAATCAAGAGAAATTTAGCTCAATCAGCCCAGGGATTTGGGGCTTGATTCTCTCGCCCTATTATGGAAGTTTTCTTAGTGGGACAGATCATGTTTATAGCAATGCAATGTTGTGGGTTTTTTCATGGTCCTAGACTTTCTTCAGGGACCTGACTGGAGGTATTGACTTGTAGGTTTTCCCAACTTCTTTTTAAATTTCGACGCATTAAGTATTGGACTAGTCAGCTTAGCCTAATAACCATTTCATCATATATATATATATATATATATATATATATATATATATGATCAATATATACATAAAGAATGGAGTAGTAAGAATCTGTTTGAATTTAATTTAATTTTGTGACAATGCGATAATTCCATATTTTACATTGTTTGATGCTCCAATTTACTATGATTTGATCGGGACTTTAATCACTTTTTATTGTATATATTGATCTGATTGATATTTATTTTTCTTTATATGATAAAAGTTTATTTAAGCATCAAAGACAAGAAAATATATCCAAATTGAGCTTGGAATTGAAGAGAGAAACAAAAAAAGATAATCGATGAAGGATTTTACATAGTGTTCATAGATCAAAGGGATTTTCGTCTCGTTACCGAATCAAACTTAGGTTTCTTCTTCAAAGATGTAGAGCTATGTTTTAACTTCATGTAGCAATATGAATCACCCTATTTTGATGTCTGTAGAGAAAGTTACGTTGAAAATACAATCGCTACCAGTAAGGAGGCAGAATGCTTATGCCCCGCGGGCGCAGATTTCATACCCGCGGGTGTGTGCCCTAGGGAATCCTATTTTGGGCATTTTTTTACTCATTTTTGAGACCTCCAGACTTAATATAAGAGGCCTCCAACACTTTTTACACTAGGAGAGACCAAAGATACAATGTTAGAAAGGAAAAAGCAAGAGGAACTTAAAGGTTTTGACTTTGGGAACAAAGACGGAGGATTCAAGCTACGAGCATGAAAGCACCATTGACAATAGGGAGATTGCTTTGATCTCCTAGAATAGGATTTTTAGTCATATTCTTTAAGATCTTAATTGTTTCTCTATTTTCGATTATGAACTAATTCGCTTTAGACTAAGACTATGTGATTGTTGATTATTGATATTCATTTTATGATATTTTAGTTTATAGATTAAAGTTTATTTTTGGCTATTGTTTATATGTGTGTGTAATGCTTGGTGATTGTCTGGCCAACTTTTGCATGATTTATTGCCTACATTTTTAGGACTGGGAATAAATAAGCTAGAGTTCACAAGATGAAAACAACACATAGTAAAACTCACTAGCAATAGATTCGGGTTCTTTATCGTGACTAGCTTTTGGAAAGTAACTGGAAAGGTAGTGGAACAAAGGAAATTTCATAGAATCCATTAATTCATAATTCTTAATACCCATTTCACTATGGGGATATTGAATATCATTAGAAATTATAGGGTTGCTACATGTAAGGGATTGTGTAGTGTTTTACATAAGAGAATTTCGCCATAGCTTGAGTAATCTGATAATCTATTGAACTGGAATTCATAGAATGAATGAATTGATTAATCAACTGGATCATAAGTCTTAGTCATGTTCTCTACCATCGTATACTCATTTCTATTTTTTTTGTCTTAGTTTATTAGTTTAGATAAATCACCTCATCACCAATCGGTAGGCATAACTTAATAATTGATAGTTTTAATAATTGAGTAGCTGCCTCTGTTAGGAATCAATGCGCATAAACGAACTTAAAAGTAAAAAAAAGCAAGAAAAACGAGACAACGATTTTACGTGGTTCGGCAAATTGCCTACGTCCACGGACCTATGCTAGAGAGATTTTATTAATCTTGTGAGAGAGAGATACATTACAATGAGGAGGATTTCATCTACTTATGTATCTTAAGCTTGGAAGCAAAGATACAAAGACCTAATCACAATAGGTAACTCAAAACTTGCCAAAAAAAAGATAAAATCACGTCTAACAGATGCCTACAGTTCGCTACGCGCGCCTAGGCGCCGATACTGCCAATCCTGGGCGCCGAAAACTGCTAATTCTCCCAACCTTTCTGCATCTCGCGCCTGGGCGCCATCCAGGCCGCGCCTGGCGCCTGTCTGTCCGCGCTTGGGCGCCATTTTGTCCGCGCCTGGGCGCGGTCGGCAGTCTTGATTTCGACTCCTTTTCTTCTTCCTTGACTCTTTGAGTTGTCTCCACACTTTAGACCCATCAATCTCCCACTTGGAGACTAAACTCAAAGTAAAAACACCCCTCTTCATCAAAACTCCATGACTCTTCATTCTCCAAATGAAAGCACTCTCTCTCTCGCATAAGTCGGCCTCCTCATCACATAAGTTCGAGGCCAACTGAGGTCATGCATAACCTCAGTTTCTCGGTGGTAACTCCCTTAGTTAACATATCCGCCGGATTCTTTGCACCAAGCACCTTCTTCAACTCTAAAGTCCCATCATCTATCATCTCTCGGATATGATGATACTTCAATTGAATATGCTTCGTCCTCGAGTGAAACACCGGATTCTTTGCCAAACAAATGGCACTTTGACTATCACTATAAAGCGCACAATCTCGTTGCTCCTTATCTATCTCCCTCAGAAAGTTCTTCAATCAAACCATCTCTTTGCCCGCTTCTGAAATAGCAATGTACTCAGCCACGGTTGTGGAGAGTGCTACACACTTTTGTAGCCTAGAAGTCCAACTTATTGCAGTGCCACCTACAGTGTAAATGTACCCCGATGTACTCTTCCGACCATCTTGATCACCACCTAAATCCGCATCCACGAAGCCCTCCAAAGTAACACTACTGCCCGAAAAACACAAGCACATACTCGATGTACCCCTCAAATACCTCAGTAGCCACTTTACTGCTTCTCAATGCTTTAACCCCGGATTAGCCATATATCGACTCACAACTCCCACTGCATGGGCTATATCCGGCCTTGTACACACCATTACATACATTAAACTCCCAATGGCAGAGGCATAGGGAACCTTTGCCATTTGATCTCGCTCCTCCTCAGTTTTAGGTGATTGTTCCTTGCTTAACTTGAAATGACTCCCCAAAGGTGTACTTCTAGACTTTGCATTTGAGATTGCAAATCTAGCAAGTACCTTTTCAATGTACTTCTCTTGAGTCAATTTGAGACTCCCACTCGACCTATCTCGAATGATCCTCATCCCGAGGATTGTATTTGCAGCTCCCAAGTCTTTCATCTCAAATTTCGTGGATAGTTGCTTCTTCAACTTATCAATTTCTCTCATGTTAGACCCAACCACTAACATATCATCCACATACAGTAGCAATATTATGTAACAATCCCTAAACTTCTTGTAATAACAACAATGATCCATTTGACACCTAGTATATCCACTACTAGCCATGAAGGTGTCAAACTTCTTATACCATTGCCTCGGAGCTTGTTTAAGTCCATACAAGCTTTTCTCTAGCTTGCATACAAGGTCTTCTCGTCCATTCTCTAGAAAACCTTCCGGTTGAACCATGTAGTTTTCCTCCTCCAATTCTCCATGAAGGAATGCCGTTTTTACATCTAATTGCTCAAGATGCAAATCCTCTGCAGCAACAACAGTTAGAACCATCCTAATAGTAGTCAACTTGACAACCGGCGAAAATATTTCAGTGTAGTCAATCCCTTCCTTCTGCTGGAACCCTTTGACCACCAACCTCGCCTTGTACCTTTTACTACCATCCGGTTCATCCTTAACCCGGAATACCCACTTGTTCTGCAAAGCATGTTTCCCCTTCGGTAACTCAGTCAACCTCCAAGTTCTATTTCTCTCAAGCGAGCTCATTTCATCCTTCATGGCTAGCTCCCACTTGAGAGAATCTCCCACACTTGTCGCCTCTTTGTACGACTCGGGCTCACCCGAATCCGTTAAAAGTAAATAGTGTAAGGAAGGGGAATACCTCATGTTTGGTTTAGGAGTTCTACTCGATCTTCTCAAGGTTGGTGGTGGAGTCTCTGGATCATCCTCGATCCTATTCTCAGTGTCATTCCCAGCAACCTCGTCTAGAGTGATCTCTTCCAGTATCTCGTTTTCCTCAGTCTCTGCTCCAAGTCTATCCTTGTAAAGCACCCTTTCGTTGAACGTGACATCCTTATACTTTATGATTTTGTTGTTTTGGTAATCCCAGAACCGATACCCAAAACTCTCTCCTCCATAGCCAATAAAGATGCACTTCTGTGCCTTAGGATCCAACTTATCCCTATCATCAGAACTTCGCAAGACATAAGATAAACAACCAAATATTTTTAAATGCGATAAATTTACCTCCTTTCCAGACCAAACCTCCTCCGGTATTTTGAAGTCCAACGGTACTGAAGGTCCTCGGTTGATGAGGTAAGCCGCCGTGCTCACTACATCAGCCCAAAATGTCTTTGGCAACCCAGAGTGAAGCCTCATGCTCCTAGCTCGTTCATTCAAAGTCCTATTCATCCGCTCTGCAATCCCATTCTGCTGCGGAGTCCCCGGAATAGTCTTGATCATCTTGATCCCATTCTCTGCACAATAGTCTTTGAATTCTTGGCTATCATACTCCCCGCCATTATCCGACCTTAGACACTTCAATCTCAACCCCGTTTCATTCTCGACTTCTGCCTTCCACTTCCTAAAGGTATTAAACACATCAGACTTATTTTTCAGAAAATAGACCCATACTTTTCGAGTGGAATCATCTATGAAGGTGACATAGTATCTCGACCCTCCAAGTGACTGTATGGGAGCCGGTCCCCATACATCAGTATGCACAAGCTCCAACTTCTCTGCCTTCGGTTCTCTACCCGTCTTGGAAAAGCTTACCTTTTTCTGCTTCCCAAGCACACAGTCTTCGCAAAGACCCAATTCAACCGACTTTGAGATTGGTAGCTTCCCCTTGGATGCCATGATTCTCATTCCCTTCTCACTCATATGCCCAAGTCGCCTATGCCATAAGTGAACATCCTCTATAGCCTCGACTGCAGCAAACGAGTCCTTCTTTATTTCTGTGGTATACAGAGTCCCCGACTTCTTACCACGAGCCACCATCAGATTACCTTTGGTGATTTTCCATACACCACCACCAAACACCGTGGTGTGCCCATCACTGTCAATTTGACCCATTGAGATCAAATTCTTCCTCAACCCCGGAACATGTCTCACATCATGCAGTTTCAATTGCATTCCCTGTGCCGTCGTCACGGTGACCTCACCCTTACCAACAATTTCCAAGGGTTCGTCATCTGCAAGAAAAACCTTTCCAAATTTTCCAAAAACATAATTTGTTAGATAATTCTTACATGAAGTAGCATGGAACGACGCACCTGAATCCAGGACCCATTGGTCAACTGGACTGTCAACACAGCAAACCAAAGCATCTCCGACGTCGTCTACTGCTGCGTTTGCTTGTTGATGTTCCCGGTTTTGATTCTGACCCCCCTTTTCAGAACAATCCCTCTTGTAATGGCCTTTCTTCCCGCAGCCCCAGCAATCGGCCTCCTTGCGCGGTTTTGACTTCCCTCGCCCCTTTGATTTGGATCTACCTCTACCTTTCTGACCACCTCGTTGAACACCTCTTCCTCTGCTCTCCGCACTCAATGCAGCAGATGTGAGTTCTCCTGATTCCCTCCGGCGAATATCCTCGCTCAAAATCAGATCCCGAATCTCCTGAAGTTTCAACTTCCTTTGGCCAGACGAACTACTCACAGCAGTTACCGTCGCACTCCAACTATCCGGTAATGAAGACAATAAAATTAAGGCCCTTACCTCATCCTCGAAATTAATATCAACCGAGCTCAACTGAGTGATGATCACGTTGAACTCGTTGATATGGTTGGTCACCGATCCTCCCTCCGTCATCTTCAAATTGAATAAACGTCTCATCAGATAGACTTTATTCGATGCGGATGGCTTCTCATACATATTGGATAACGCCTTCATCAAACCCGCAGTGGTTTTCTGATCTAGGATGTTAAACATCACGTTTCTCGATAACGTCAATCGAATAAATCCTAGGGTTTGCCTATCCAATAATTCCCAATCCTTGTCTGACATCTTTTCAGGCTTCTTCCCCGACAATGGTTGATGGAGCTTTTTCTGGTACAGATAATCCTCCATCTGTGTTCGCCAGAATCCAAAGTCTTTTCCATCAAATTTGTCAATCTTCACTTTTCCTTCTTCAGACGCCATTGATTCACACCAATTGATTTAACCCGTGCTCTTGATACCAGTTGTTAGGAATCAATGCGCATAAACAAACTTAAAAGTAAAAGAAAGCAAGAAAAACGAGACAACGATTTTACGTGATTCGGCAAATTGCCTACGTCCACGGACCTATGCTAGAGAGATTTTATTAATCTTGTGAGAGAGAGATACATTACAATGAAGGGGATTTCATCTACTTATGTATCTTACGCTTGGAAGCAAAGATACAAAGACCTAATCACAATAGGTAACTCAAAACTTGCCAAAAAAAAGATAAAACCGCGTCTAACAGATGCCTACAGTTCGCTACGCGCGCCTAGGCGCCGATACTGCCACGCCTGGGCGCCGAAAACTGCTAATTCTCCCAACCTTTTTGCATCTCGCGCCTGGGCGCCATCCAGGCCGCGCCTGGGCGCCTGTCTGTCCGCGCCTGGGCGCGGTCGGCAGTTTTGATTTCGGCTCCTTTTCTTCTTCCTTGACTTTTTGAGTTGTCTCCACACTTTAGACCCATCAGCCTCTAGGTCACGATATCCGGGTTCTTGTCTACTGTATTATTTACATGATCTAGTGCACTTTCTAGGATTTTTCTACGATAACAATGCATTAATTCAATTTTGTTAAGCATTACTATATGTGTTGTCATCAAATTAATTTAATTTAAGTTTTACAAATATTGTCAATTATTATTTAAATTAATTAATCTTGATGTATTGCGTAAATTTAAATATAAAAAAATAAATTTGTGAAAAAAGAAAAAAATTGTGGAGAAATAAAAAAAATAAAAAATATATATATATTGGTTAAGGGTAATTAAGACAATTACTATAAACAAAACGGGGTAAATGTATTATTTCATGGTTCAAGGGGTATTTGGTACCAGGGGTATAGTTCAAGTAGGGATGGCAATGGGACCGAGTCTAATGAGTACCCGTCCAAACCCGTCCCTTGAATGAGTCCAAAAAAAGGGGACCGGGTCCGAGTCCGGGTATCGAAAATCAAGACCCGGCCGGGTCTGGGACGGGAAACGAGTCCAATCGATACCCGTCCCGGACCCGGACCCGGTCCCGGTCAAAATAATTATAATATTTTTAAATTATATATATATATATATATATGTTGTTACTGTATATATATTATTATATATGTAGTAAGTTATATATACATATATATATATATATATATTATATATGTAGTGGTGGACACTTTTGTATAGTGGGAGACAAAAGTGTCCACCTATATATGTTGGGGGAAGAAGAAGGATAAAAAAATAGGAAGAAGAAGGAGGAGCCGGTGGGGAGAAGGAAAAAAAAAGGAAGAAGAAGAAGAAGAAGAAAAAGAAAAAGAAAAAGAAAAAAAAAAAAAGAAGAAGGGGCGGTCGGGGGCAATGGGAAGGACCCGGACCCGCCAGGAAATGACCGGGTCCGGGACGGGTCCGGGTCCAATTTTTTTTTAACGGGACGGGAAATGAGTCCTGCCCAACCCGTCCCGTTGTCATCCCTAAGTTCAAGGGGTAAAGTATATTTTACTCTAAAAATAATATTAAATGCTTTGTCTTCTTGCAATTCTTTCATCATATTAATCGATATATACTCTTTTATGGAACATCAAATGTGAAGGCCCGCCTATTTGTCCTACATGGGAAAAAGAGTTAAAAATGGAATGCTTAATAAGGAGAAGCCTAGGAACTCAATTGTAACAATGGATATCCATTTTAGATCGTGGTTTAAATTCTCACCTTCAGGTTATTGTTGGTCGTTTAGCATATGTAAAAGTTATTACCAATTTTAACGCAAGTGCATGTGCCGACAACTAATAAAGTGTACGTAAGTACAAATATCGTTCCCAGACAAATTTAACAAAATTTATGAAGAACTAAAGTAAAAATTATGTCTAAGTATCAAGTCCAATTAATAAGAAGATGGTGTGAGTAACCAACTACGGAAATAAAAATTAACAACTAATTAATAGCAAAAATCAAGTGAGAGTTATCCAATATAGTTAAATGTTGACTCTTTCCTTTACTCTAGTTTCCGGATTAAAGCAAAGAAATAAGTTCTAGTTCTATCAACATCTCTATTGCTAACTCTAAACACTAATATACTCTTGTGCAACTATCAAATACATTGAAACTTATCTAACTCTATTCTTCCCCATAAGTCCATGTAAGAAGAAACTAAAACTCATGGTCTAAAATTTTGACTGAAACACCGAAATTTCGACCGAAATTTCGGATTTCGGGGGGGTCCGAAGAGAAATCGAACTTTCGATCCAATTTCGCCGAAATTTCCCGAAATTTCGACCGAAAACCAAAATTTTCCAAAATTTTGGCCGAAACACGAAATTTCTTTGAAATTTAAAATATTTTTGTCAAATAACCATCCGAATTTCAGCCAAAACCCGATATTTCCCGAAATCAAAATTTCGGCCGATTTTTTTTTTTTTTTTAATTTTTTTAATATCATATAATTAGAAAATTATATTTATACACATAATATGGATCGAATTCACATAATATGTGTCCACCTTGGACACATAGTGGATACTCAGTGGATACAATATCACACCAACCCTACTCATATCATTTGCCACAGGTTTATGTTACTACTCCTGTCGAGTATGTTGTACCCATTGGGGTTCCTCAAGATTCAACACCAGAAGGGTACCATCATCATTAATATATACAGTACTACCAACATTTCATGTCATGGGCGAAATATTATCAACATATAACTAATAATATCACTTGCAATATGAAAGTAGAGGTAGGGCAGATACTAGTGATAGCGATTTCGATCCTCCTAGAAACTTAATGTGGTATTGAGTAGTAACTTTTACTTAAATCTTGGTACATTTTATTTTAATGAAGTTCCTATGAGATTTGGTTATTACCTTACTATCAAATTATATTTATTTTATATTTTTCGCAACAGTTTTTAGTGATATTATTTAACAAATTCATTATCCATATATTATATATAGAATATTATTGATATAAAGATGCATAAGAATGATAATTAAAGTTACCCAAAGTTTTATTGGAAATTTCCAAATATTTTTATAAATTTCCATGATTTCTTTAAAATCGAAATCGAAATTTTGAATATCCCCAAAATTTCCATAGAAATTTCCTTAAATTTACTACATCGATATCTACTTCGAAACCGATATTTAAGACCTTGCTAAAACTAGGCACATTAAGATCAAGTTATTCGAGCTAAGAAGGGCTAATGGTATATTTCTATCGTCATAGACAAATAACACTACTTAACCGATTATAAGTTCATTATCCTTCTCTGTTTTATCAAGTTCTATGCTTAATATTCTTATGTCTAGTTCAGTTAAGCAAGCAAATACTCCAAATAGGTGGTCAATCTAATTGAGGCATAGAGCACAAGATTTAACAAGCAACGAGATGAAGTTTCAAACTAAAAATAAATAATCACATTGAATCCAAATAACTAGAGCTCCGGGGAATGCCTACTACAAATTTAGCTCATAATAATTTGGAAAAATAAGTGAAAACTAGTAGAAATCATGTCTACAATCATAGAAGTCAACATTGAAAGATCTAACCAATAGAAAAGAAATAAAAACTTGAACACCCTATACTCTTCTTGTCCGTGATGGTGTTGGGTGCCTAACAAGCCATCTATTGGCTTGACCATTAGATTGAAAACACTATGACAGTCTTGTCTTTGATATTACATCAAATCAATCATTGACAACCTCGTCTTTATCGCATATTCTTTAACTAGTCTAGATAAAGATCACATGGATTACTCATGGTTAGGGGAGAGATCACCACGTGGAGAGTGACGACTGTGGAACTCTCTCAATGGTGTAATCCTAAAGCTCTGTTCCAAGTCATAGAGACTGTGAGATGTGAGATATCACAGTCTCGCCAAGACTTGTTTGTATGTGTCATTCTTACGGGAAAATGCCTTGTTCCATAAGTAATGACCATGGGGTCAGTGCACACACAAAGATCTGTACTTAGGTGAGTATGAGATTGAACGACCAGGCAAGGATTCTTCGTTGGTTCCGTGTCGAACTTGGAGTTCTTCAGTTCCGTAGTGTGAGATAATCATTTGACCTGAGATATCATGGCTGGGACGTGTGTTACCCACTACACTTTGATATGCACGTGAATTCCAGAAGAATCATATTGCGGTGTATGTTGGGCGTACTCTGGTAGTATGATGAAACGGATGACATTAGACATAAGATCTATCCACGGCTCGAAGCTCGGTATTTGCTATGTTGTTGCATAAACTGAATGATCGATAAAAGACTCCATCCTAAGCGTGGTCTTAAAAGAGGGAGTGGGGTCCCTTCTTAAAAGATCATATCATTGGTATTCCAACACAGTCATAGTTTCTGAATTATTAGGATTTCGACCGACGTCAAACCCTAGACTTCAGACGCGAAAAGATGAAAGGATTTGACTCACATGAAGATCGTAACTTGGAGAGGTTTGTTGTTCATTGTTAACATCTAGGATGTCATGGAGATGTTGTTAGGCACCGAACCATGACCAATAGATGCCTTGAATTAATATGGTGAAATTAATTCAAATCCTAAGTAATTATTTAATTAAGATAATATGGGGATTGTCTAGCCCTTGGGGATGGGACTTATTGCTAGCTTCTTAACGAGCCTAAGGGATCACACACTAACTTAGTGTAGTACCTATTGGCTAATTTAATTCTTAGTGAATTAATGGATAATTGATTAATAGGAATTAATTAATCGAGAAAAATGAATAAATAAATTAAGTAGTCTTAATTAATAAAAGTCTTATATTTAATATTAGAATATTAGATTAGGATAAACTAATTAATTAGTGGTCTAATTAATTAATGCAGAGGGTAAAATTGATTAAGTGGGCTTAATTAATTTTAGTCTTGTAATTTAATTGGATCAATAAAATTAAGAGAAGACTAATTAATTACTAAGTACAAGAGCAATTAATTAATTAGTGGGCTAATTAAATAATTGCTTTGGTCTTAAAGTCAAAACAAAAGAAGAGAGGTCCACTAGGTCATAAAGACCTAGTGTTGGACGACCACACTGAGTATAAGAATACCCAGTGTAGCAGTCCCCTCATATGCAAGAAGAAGAAAATTGCAGTCTTCTTTTATTTTCTCTCTTCTCTTATCTCTATCTCGGCATTAGAGCTTATACGCTATTCCATCTTTTTTCTCCATAAAGACAAATGTTCGATATGTTTAGGCTAGCACTGAAAAAGAGGATCGAAGGTATGAGCTAAGGTGTAGATACGCTTAGAGGTGTTTTCGCTGTTAGGGCACTAAAACAAATCAATCAAAGATCAAAGTGAAGCAGAGATTGCTGTGAAGAATTCAACAGGTGAAAATCTTCAAGAGGTAAACACGAGAAACCCCTTTTAAATCCGATGCTACCATGTCTATCTAGTTTTGTTTAGAAAATGTGCGACAAAATCTTAAATTGTTTCTTCCGCTGTGCGTGCCTCCCCGGGGCCAATCCTAACAGTCCGTAATGTCGATCTTCGCTTGTATCCATCATGGACTTGTAAAAATCCACTCCTATTTGCTCAAGACGTGTTCTCCCCCCAGTTCCTCATTCTCTTCTTAGCCCAAAAACGTCTTATCTCTTTATTTTCTCTCCCTTGGTGTGACTAAAAATCTTTTTCAATCTCTAAGATTCCCTTCTCTTCTCTAAAAACTCACAGTCGTTGAGTGCTCAATTTTCTCTAATCTAACGACCTCCAATACATCTAATCCCAATAAGAGAGTTGAAGCCTATCTTCTTAGCTATAAGATCTCACTAGAATCATGAGATTTGGAGATCTTGTTGAGGAGAAATGGTCAAGACACTACTGACTGGTCACTGGCCAAATTTAGGAGCTTCTGTCCGCATTTCTCACGCCATGTCGCGGCATGGCCTCTTCATTTTTCTACATGGGAGGTTCTGCCTATGCAACCCGTGACATCTAACACCATGTCGTAGCATGACGTGTAGAGTCCAGATTGTACTTTCATTATTTTTTATCTTCTTTCCTTTAATTGCGATTTGCTCATCCCATTTATTCATTTATGTGTATGAGCACCTATAAAATAAAAATTCTTCCAGTTGCATCAACCTGGACTCTTGAATTACTAAAAACATAGAAAACATAATAAAAAAGCATCAAAACAACTAAGACAACTGCTAAAGACGACTCAACAACGAAAAATGTAGAAAAAGACTTAAAATAACTAACAAGAAACGATGAAAGAGCATGCAAATTACAAAATAAAAGCTAGATAATTCTATAAAATACATAATTATCAGTTATGCTTGGTTGACATGGAGGCACGCATAACATCCAATGGGCTCGCGGGATCGGAGCTTAACAAATGGTATCAGAATCGTCATTAGTCGAAATTTCAAGGAGTAAGTGCTACATGGGGCAAAGTGCTACGCACGTGGAATTCACTTCTTGAACCTACGAGTCAAAATGATCAGCGGGAGCCTCCCCTTGAACACATGGGAGTCACAGCTAAAGTCCCGATGCCTGGCATAGGATCTTGGACTGATTCACATCGTGACGAGGACGTCGCGTTCTGAAGAGGGGTGGGTTGTGAAGCCTCGCCTGCATGTGCCACATGGGAACAAGAGTGGAAAATGGAATGATTTGTAAGGGGAAGCCTAGGAACTTAAGTGGAGTTGTGGTTTAAATGTCCAACTTTAGGTTACACTCAGTGAGTTCGGAGGCACGTATCGCATCCAGTAGGCTCGCAGGCCAGGAGCGTGATACCTAAACCTCGGAATAGTCACACTGATTTTTCGTCCTTTTTGGCATATGACATTCTACCACTGCTCAAAATATGCCACATGTGGAAGTTGATTTCGTTCTTCTATATATTACTATTTTTTACACCTTTTTTTTTATTTTCTCTCCATATTCTCTTATGTTTTTTCATTCTCTCTGGAAACAACTTTCTCTATACAACTCATTGCTAATTTTACAATATCTCATTAAAATTATATGCAAATAAATTATGCCTACCATAATTTCAAACAAATATAAAATACAAAAAATTATATTAAAAAATAAAAAATTAATTGTTTTTTACTTTATTTACAAATTTTAGTTCATAAACCACACTCATTTCATCTTTCTCTCTACAAGATCTACTTCATTCATGAATTTCAATGTAATAGAAATGCATGTCCTACCAAGACAGAATTTATAATTCGTTATCCTCTTGCTTAGGAGGCAAAGATTTACTTACGCGAAAAGGATGATTCATTCGGATCAAGACGAGAGCCTACTACATACATTAACATTTATAATTACTTAAAATATTTCATTGAAATTATTCATAAATAAATTATGTTTACCATAACTGCAAACAAATATATCAAAATAGGTCATATTATGAAATAATAAATTAATTAAATTTTTATTTGTAAATTTTTATTTTACTAAGTACACTCAGTTCTTCTTGATCTTTAAAACTCGATTTCTTTATTACTCATATACCTCATTAAAAGTATAGGTCAATAATTAAATAAACTATGTTTACCATAATTGAATTAAAAAATTGCTCACATCAAAAAACAATAAAGTAAATAATTTTTTACTTATCAATTTTGATTAAAATAGCATGCCCATTGCATGTGCCTGAATTAAGAGTCATTGCCAAATTTACTAGCGTCTATAAATGTAATACAAAATCTATACGACTTAATTATTGAAGAGGACTAAATGTGTTTTGGAAAGACAAAGTTTTTATCGGAGCACTTTCATACGCATAGAACTTCCTAAGAACATTCTCATTATAATGAAAGCACCATTGACAATACGGAGATTGCTTTGATCTCCTAGAATAGGATTTTTAGTCATATTCTTTAAGATCTTAATTGTTTCTCTATTTACGATTATGAACTAATTCGCTTTAGACTAAGACTATGTGATTGTTGATTATTGATATTCATTTTATGATATTTTAGTTTATAGATTAAAGTTTATTTTTGGCTATTGTTTATATGTGTGTGTAATGCTTGGTGATTGTCTGGCCAACTTTTGCATGATTTATTGCCTACATTTTTAGGACTGGGAATAAATAAGCTAGAGTTCACAAGATGAAAACAACACATAGTAAAACTCACTAGCAATAGATTCGGGTTCTTTATCGTGACTAGCTTTTGGAAAGTAACTGGAAAGGTAGTGGAACAAAGGAAATTTCATAGAATCCATTAATTCATAATTCTTAATACCCATTTCACTATGGGGATATTGAATATCATTAGAAATTAGAAATTATAGGGTGCAAACATGTAAGGGATTGTGTAGTGTTTTACATAAGAGAATTTCGCCATAACTTGAGTAATCTGATAATCTATTGAACTGGAATTCATAGAATGAATGAATTGATTAATCAACTGGATCATAAGTCTTAGTCATGTTCTCTACCATCGTATACTCATTTCTATTTTTTTTGTCTTAGTTTATTAGTTTAGATAAATCACCTCATCACCAATCGGTAGGCATAACTTAATAATTGATAGTTTTAATAATTGAGTAGCTGCCTCTAGGTCACGATATCCGAGTTCTTGTCTACTGTATTATTCACATGATCTAGTGCACTTTCTAGGATTTTTCTACGATAAAAATGCATTAATTCAATTTTGTTAAGCATTACTATATGTGTTGTCATCAAATTAATTTAATTTTAGTTTTACAAATATTGTCAATTATTATTTAAATTAATTAATCTTGATGTATTGCGTAAATTTAAATACAAAAAAATAAATTTGTGAAAAAAGAAAAAAATTGTGGAGAAATAAAAAAAATAAAATATATATATATTGGTTAAGGGTAATTAAGACAATTACTGTAAACAAAACGGGGTAAATGTATTATTTCATGGTTCAAGGGGTATTTGGTACCAGGGGTATAGTTCAAGTAGGGATGGCAATGGGACCGGGTCTAATGAGTACCCGTCCAAACCCGTCCCTAATGGGACGGGAATGAGTACAAAAAAAGGGGACCGGGTCCGAGTCCGGGTATCGAAAATCAAGACCCGGCCGGGTCTGGGACGGGAAACGAGTCCAATCGATACCCGTCCCGGACCCGGACCCGGTCCCGGTCCCGGTCCCGGTCAAAATAATTATAATATTTTTAAATTATATATATATATATGTTGTTAGTGTATATATATTATTATATATGTAGTAAGTTATATATATATATATATATGTTAGTGTATATATATATATTATTATATATGTAGTGGTGGACACTTTTGTATAGTGGGAGACAAAAGTGTCCACCTATATATGTTGGGGGGAGAAAAAGAATAAAAAAATAGGAAGAAGAAGAAGGAGCCGGTGGGGAGAAGGAAAAAAAAAGGAAGAAGAAGGAAAAAAAAGAAAGAGTATATATCGATTACCTCTTGAGGTTGTGGGAGCCACAGCTAGAGTCCCAGAGTCTGGTGATGGATCCTGGATTGAGTCACGCCGCGACGAGGACATCGCTCTTCGAAAGGGGGGGTGATTGTGATGCCCATCCCACATGGGAAAATGGTTGAAAAATAAATTAGTATATAAAGATAACCATAGGATTCAAATGTAACAATGGATATCCATTTTGGGCCGTGATTCAAATGTCGAACTCAAGGTTATGCTCAGTGGGTTCGATAAGATTTCTCTGGTCCAACGGGCTCATTAGCCCGGGGCGTGACATAGACAATGCCTCCCTGATTGTCCTTGGCTCTTGTTCTAACGTATGAGATAGAAAATCATGACCAACATATTTTGGAACTTTTGTCCTCTTGCTATATCGTGGTTCTTCATCCCTAGGATTAAAACCAATTGTAGACTCATAAGTCCTTTTAAGAGGACTTGTTTCATTTATTTCCTTGCTTGGAAAGCATTTGATACAAACATATTTGTCACACTTGTTGATTTTGAAATCTTTTGATAACATAGTGTTGTCACACTTTTCATGTCAACTTGTTTGAGTCTATACAATAGCTTAATAAGTTTGCACATCTTGTTCTTATACCTAGGAGCAGAATACCCCTCGAGTTGTTCCACGTGAATTTCTATCTAACTCTCCGTTCAGGACCAGAGGTTACAAAATAAATGTTCAAAATTTATGAGCTCATGTAATCGCTGATTGTTACACCAAGAAATGTGCGTGCAAAATACCAGATAACAGCCCATATGATAGTGGCCAACGTGATCAGTCTATTACGCAAAATCATACCTGAGAGTTAGTTGATCTTCCGAAAGAAAATAAGTCATTAGGCTGCAAGTGGATTCTCAAAATGATATATAAGACTGATGGATCTAGATAAATACAAGGCACTTTTGGTAGTCAAGGAGTACCGACATACAGAAGACCTTGATTTTTCTACACTTATATTCTACGATAACGAGAAATTCCATAAGAGTAATCATCGTTATTGGTGCGTTGCATAACCTTGAGATACATCAAATGGATTCATGACCCACAAAACTAAATATAAATCAGTATTGTCCATGGACTATAATATTCAAATTTATTTTTATTCTTCTCATTGTTTTTTTCTATTTTTCCTTCTTTTCTCTCCATTCGAACGAATTAATGTTCAATAAAAGTTTTACTAATTTTTTTGTATATCTACACTATGATACACGGATACAGATTCGATATGACATGATTACGAAATCCGACAAATTTTAAAATTTTAAGATACGATACGTCAAGGATACTTTTATGTATATGCATATATAATATGTAAAAATAAATTTTATTCAGTAGATTCATGTATATAACTAAATTTTTGTTTAGTTCTTTAAATTTTTTTGTTATTTGTCATTTGTTTAAATTTTAAGCTTTAGTATTTAACAAAAAATGAAAAATATTATCTGATTTCCTATTTTAGCTCAAAAAGTGTTGTATAATATCAAAATATATATTTTATTAAATATTCAAGGCGTGTCAGATATTTCAAATTTGGTATTGGATACGATATTTAGATTTTTTTTTATTTTCAGCCACTTTAAAAATATCCAGGGCACAATATCCATAAATATTTATAGCTATGAGTACAATATGAATGCAAATACTGCACCAAATTATTTTTAGGAATATGCGTGCATCAATTTCTATTTTGAATAAAATTCAACCGGACTAACATTATGAATATGTTCTTATCAAAAAAACAAACATTATGAATATGTCACTATCCAAATAATAAATTATATTATTTACATATGCAATTTCCACTAACAAAACCCAGGTTAAAACTTTTATTTATTAGGGCTCAATTGTCAAAATCCAAACTTGGAAGACAAAAGTGAAAAAGAGCCCGTGGGTGGAGAAACAGCTGATTATATATATACTCTTTCTCTTTTCTGGTAATTAGCTGATTATCTACTCTCAAAAATGGCGGATTCAACCACCACGCCGGAAACAACCGCCGCCGCCGCCGACTCCAATCCGCCTCCTCAACAACCGGAATCCGATGTTCGACCCTCAGAAGTCGATCCATCTTCAACAGCACTTCCCCCAGTTCACAACCCTAACCCTAACCCTAGCACGCTTCCGCCGCCGCCGTCAGTTTTACTTCCTCCTCCGCCCTCGATTCATCCGTCCTTCCGCCCAGCCGCCCCGCCGCTTGTGTCTTCTGTCTCCGCCACTCCGCAATTCCCGCCGGTGACGTATCAGACTCCCGGTGTCCCGCCGCCGGGAGTGCTAATGGGGAGTGGACCGCCGCCGCAGGTTCCGGGGACTTCGGTGATGGGGCAGCCTTTTGCGATCCCCGGTCAGCTTATGAGATACGCGCCTCCGATGCCAAATGGTTATCCGACGCATCCCCATCCTCAGGGTGCCATGCCGCTTCCGGGTGGGTTTTTGTGATAAGCTTTCTGTCTCTCAATTTTATTCTAAGCGTCTGTGTCTATTTCCACGTACTGATGCACTCGTTATTGTTTTAATCGCTTAAGGTTTTTTTAAGGATATACCATTAATTGAAATTAAAAAATTGGGCTCTAAAGGTGGATTATTTACAGTGTAAAAATATGAGCTTCCAACATTTATTGAATTCAGCTCTAAGTTGATATGATTTTATGGGGCTTCCCCATGAACATTTTGTAGAAGATTGGGAATATAGAGCTGCATCTACATATCTTGTTTATTGTGGATCATCTTTGTGATATGTGAACCGGATTTGCTGAGCTTCATGCATAATATCAGTAAGTTATTATGTGTTGATAGAAGGGTAGAATGAGTGTGAGAGAAGGGGATAGGGAGGGGTATGTGTTGGTTGGATCAGGGGTATCGATGACGGGATGTTTTCTCTACAGTGTACTCATGATTCATTGGGAAAGGTTGGAAGGCATCGTTAGAGACTACTGAGTACCCTCACACTTCAACTCCTTTTTGTTGGTATGCGTACAATTTTTATTTGCTTGGTTTTCTTGATTTCCATTGCATAATCTCTAATTACGAAAATATACGAGTAATATATATGAGTCTAATGCATAAGAAACAAGGGAATGAGAAAAAAAGGGCTCTTAACTGAAAGTCATGGCGTCATGCCATAGGCTGAAAATCTTGATTTCCCACTTTTCTTCTAAATCATTTGTGGTTCTACTATTTCATAAATAGGCTCTTATATTATAATGATAAGGATGTTCAGCCCTTATAATATGGGATTTTAATTTTTGAATTTCCGGCAGCAGACCATTAACAGTTGAGTGCAACTATGCCTCTGTCATTCAAGGTATCGCAATCTTCTCAATCATGCAATTTGGATTTAATTTCTTTGCATATATTTTGATGACTATGAGACTTTTACGCTTGGCGTAATTAAAGATTCTAGATGTTGAACTATAATTTTATTTATGCGATTGCTTTGGTGTGAGTAAGAAGTTGTTTGTCACATATCTCTACTCGAATTAAACTTTCACCTTTGGTGCCTGGAATTGGATAATTTTGACAAGCCTTCTGTTATGCAACTGGATGCATAAGGTATGGCCCGTTCTTCATGCATTCCTGATTCATGAATCCCTATGTTATTTTCTTAATGGTCCTTCAGGTTATATGTTCAGCTGGTGAATGTTGTCATGCCTGTGCGGCAATCTCTTATTGCTTGTAATATTTTTGGTAACGACATTTGATTTATCTTGTTGGATCTTTTTTTATGCTTGTTTCTATTTATATAAGGATTTATTATGTAATTTTGTGAGCATACCCTTGACAAGTTTGCATAGGTTTTGTGGACCTTAATGCAGGTGTTCTTCGTTATCCTTCTCCATATGCATCAATGATTCGACCAGCATTTCCTCCACGACCATTGGTTGGCGTTATGCCACAATTCACACGTCCTCCAATTGTTGGAATTCGTGGTCCAATCATTCCTCCGATTGTTAGGCCACCTGCTATTCCAAGTGTTGTGCCAGTAGAGAAGCCACAGACAACTGTTTACGTTGGGAAGATATCATCGACAGTGGAAAATGATTTCATGCTCTCTCTTCTGCAAGTATGAGAGTCCATTCCTTGAATTTTTTTTTTTGTCTAGGATTGTCTTTTTTCTTATTTATTAATGAGCTTAGTGTCTTGTGTTTCCCTGCTTTATGATTATCTTGTTTTATTTAGATATCTTGAAAGTTCATCAAGTCTGACTTTGACATTTTGTGAAGCTTTGTGGACCTGTAAAGAATTGGAAGCGCCCTCAAGATCCAGCTGGAACTTTGAAAGGGTTTGGTTTTTGTGAATTTGAGTCTGGTGAAGGCGTTCTTCGTGCATTGAGACTACTTAATAAACTAAGTGTTGACGGGCAGGAGCTGATGGTATGGATTGCATTCTCTTTTGCTGCTAAGTATACATTTTCTCTCAACAGTTTCCCAAAATTTTTGCTTTATTTTTTTAAAATTAGCCTTGATATCTTCATCACGATGCCGATTAAATATCTTATGCTACAAATTTGGCTTGGTAGTCAACAGGATCTTAATTATATATTTTATGCTACAAGAATCTCTCTTTATCTTGATATTTTGACCATCAATTAGACCTACATTCTAAGTTGGCATTTCTGCATGTTGCAATTTTTATTTTGAACTTACATGCCTGTCTTGATCATGACAATTATTTACAGATGCGTTTGTTGCCTTTGGTTAACATGAGCTAATAATCTTTTACTAGTTCTCTTCTATAAACTAATTCTCTCTCCGCAATCCCTGAAAAATCTAAAAAGAAACTGTACCGTTTGGCTGATGTCTCTGCAGTTAAATGTCAATCAAACAACTCGGGATTATCTTGAACGGTATGTAAAGAAAAAAGTTGAAAGTTCAAAAAACATCAAAGAATCAGGAACTGAAGGTGCTGAGAAAGAGGAAGCAAGTGCATCAGTTGCTGATACAAACGAAACTGTGAAGTCCTCTGAAGAAGCTCCGAAACCTTCCTCAGATGATCAGAAAAGGGATGACAGTGAGATGAATAAGGAAATTCCTGATCCTGCCAATTTTGGTCTTGTAACTGATGAAGACAAGAAAGCAGACCGTGAGGCTCTTGAGAAGCTTACAGGCATGATAGAGGAGAGGTTTAAGAGTAGACCACTTCCACCTCCACCCCCGCAAAGACCTGCTGATGGTCCTGGCAACTCAAATTCAGAACAGCCATCTGGGTCAGGAGATAGGGAATCAGAAGAGGATGTGGCGAAAACTGGTGAGTCTTTGTTCTGATTGTGAGATTGTTTCATGTCTTCCTATTTACAATTTCTCTGATACAACTTATTCAAAGGGGTCAAGCATGGTTGACCCTATGAGGCAGTTTAGTTTCTATTCCACTATGGTTTTCCTGAACACCAATGACATTCTTCAACTTTGTTTGCAGCTTTAGAAGACAAAAATGAAGACGATAAGACTGCTGAAAGCAAACCTTCAAGTGACCATGACAGGACTGTTTCACCTGATAGGAGTAGAAGGCATGATAGGAGCAGAGACCGAGACCGCGAACAGAGACGAGTAAAGGAAAGGGAACTTGAAAGATATGAGAAAGAACGGGAGCAAGAACGAGCCAAGAGGGAGAAGGAGAGAGAACATAACAGTCGGGAAGATGAACGGAGGTATAAGGCACGTGAAAAGGAGTGGGAAGCTAGGGAAAGAGAGAGAGAACATTGGCGGAAGAGAGAGCGAGAAAGAGAAAAAGAGAGGACTCAGGAACGGAAGTGGGAAATTATGGACCAAGAACGTGACAGCGATGATGGTCACGGAAAAAAGAGGAAATACAAAACTAGCGATGAGGAGAGGAAAAGGAGACAAAGGGAGAAAGAAGATGATTTGGCCGACAGATTGAGAGAGGAAGAAGAGATTGTCGAAGCTAAAATGCGGGCCGAGGAGGAGCAGCAGAAGAAAGAGCTTGAGGCGTTGAAAAATATAGCTGCTCAACCAGCTAATGGACATGACAAAGCTGTTTTGCTAAATGAAACCAATGTTCAAAAGCAGGATAAGACTGATCAGACCTTTGACCAAAAGCCAAGCCACGAAACTTTTGATGGTAAATCTTCTTGCTTATTTTATGATCTAGTTTCAGATTACCCTCTCCATGGTGTAGTTATATTTACTTCTGCCAATAGCAGGTGAAGAGGTTTCAAAGAATGGTGTCACTGATGAATTTGTCGTATCATCTAATTCTACCTCAGACGCGCAGCAAAATAGCAATGCACAGGGTCGAAAGTTGGGATTTGGTCTTTTAGGATCCGGAAAACGGGCTTCAGTCCCTTCTGTTTTCAACGAGGACGAGGACGAGGAAGCACACAAGGATAAGAAGATGAGACCTCTGGTTCCAATTGATTATTCAGCTGAGGAACAAGAAGCAGTTCAATCTTCCATGTCTGAGGATCCATCCTCCAATATGGCTGCTGCAGCAGAATTTGTGAAGCGTATTTCAACTGTGAATCCTAAAGAAGAGAAGCCTGAGATAGAAAAAGAGAAAAGCAGGCGTTCTCATGAAAGACATGGCCATCGAGATCGAGATAGACATGAAGAAGAGAATAATAGCATTCGTGAGGAGAGGAGAAAGGATAATTTTGACAAAGATAGGGCAAATAAAATGAAGACACCAGAAAAGCAGAAGCTTTTGGACGCTAAGCAGTTGATTGACACAATTCCAAAGACCAAAGATGAGTTATTTTCGTATGAGATAAATTGGGCAATCTACGATCAGGTGACAATGCTTCTCTTGCCTAAAATTGTGCTTTTCTTATGTACATTCTCTTTTAGTTATATTTTTGCCCTGAAAAAGATGATTATCATCTAATTCTTTTCCACTGTTTTATGAGGAATCGGTATAATGTGGAAAGTTGGAATATAAAATCAACTATTCAATTTATATTTTACTGGCCAAACATCTCATCATGACTTAAAATATGAGCTTTTCTGATTAGTTCACTTGAATATAAAACCTTTTAGTGTGACATAACTGTGAAATATAGTATAGCCAGTCGCAACCATGTGCGAAAGCATGAGGTACTGATTATGTTGAGAACAATATCTAATATTAATAACTAATTTATTTGTATCTTGCTAAGTTAAAAGATTTGATTTAATTTTGATGATGAAAATTGCTTTATCTGAGTATTGAATCATTTTAATTTCGTTTAGAAAGTAATGATATGATTGAGAAATTTAATATAACAAATATTTAAAAAATAAAATAATTGATAACGGTCATTAATGAGATATTTGATTCACATGATTATGATTGAAATTCCTTTGTATATGAGTATTAATCATATTAGTTTATTTTGAAACATTAACAATACATTGATAAATTTAATAGAACAAATAGTTAAAAATAAAATCAATTGATAACTATTATTAGTAAAGAGTAGTAGAAAGGTTGTTTTCTTTATTTGAGTTTAAGTTATATTAGTGACTATCTTATCATGAATTTTAAAAATTTGACTCTTTTATATAGAGATTGATGATAGCTATATTAATCCAAAGTCAATAAAAGATATATATATATATATATATATATACACATATATCTATATATATATATATATATATATTGATAAATTTAATAGAACAAATAGTTCAAAATAAAATCAATTGATAACTATTATTAGTAAAGAGTAGTAGAAAGGTTGTTTTCTTTATTTGAGTTTAAGTTATATTAGTAACTATCTTATCATGAATTTTAAAATTTGACGCTTTTACATAGAGATTGATGTTAGCTATATATATATATATATTGATAAATTTAATAGAACAAATAGTTAAAACTAAAATCAGTTGATAACTATTATTAGTAAATAGTAGTAGAAAGGTTGTTTTCTTTATTTAAGTTATATTAGTAACTATCTTATCATGAATTTTAAAATTTGACTCTTTTACATAGAGATTGATGATAGCTATATTAATCCAAATTCAATAAAAGATATATATATATATATATAATTGTGTGTGTGTCTCTATTGAATTCAATGAGGCTATCCACATGTGCGCTTACATGGATGAATTCAAAGGTTATATTTTATTACATATAGATGGAGAAACCTTGGATTTATTTGTATTATTTGTTTTGTTTATATTATTGTTGTTTATTATTATTACTACTATTAATTCATTATTATTATTATTATTACTATTGTCATTATTATGTTTGCTTAGACAAGGCTTTGAGTCAACATCGTTGACATCTCCTTTATTTTCATACTGAACATCCGAACTTGCCTAAGATGTGATGCTACCCAGAGGCAAAAAGGTGTTGAGATAGAAAAATATGTGCACCTCCTTTTTATATCTCTCCTCTGTAATTTTGTGTGAAAACTCAGAATACGAACCACTATTTTGTCTAATAGTCGTGCTATTATTTTTGGAACATAATAATAGTCGTGCTTTTGCTGTTTCTTTTAGTCATTAATTTTGTTTAAGAATCTGTCTTCTTTCGCATCAGAAAACTTGTTATCTGCCCAATTTGTAATATAAATGAGGATCTCTTGTTTACAATGATATTAAAGTATTAACTAATACTGGCATGTAAAATGAATAGTTAACTAGTATTGTCATTAACATGAATGTGCGCCATTTTCCAATAAAAGCAATATTGATTTATATGTTGTTTTGTATGTTTTTTTAGCTCATTTTTTGGGGTCTGTTCGACAGCACTTTTAAAATTATGCAGCCACCTTTTTGGGTATTTCTGAAAATCTGATTAGAAATGACTGGATTGTGTACATGAAAGGGGTATGTTGGAAATTGGAGAATGCTTTTGGATTGTATTTTGAGAAAATCTTTTTCATTGGGAGTACGTAACATATTGCTCTTATGGCCACCAAGCACCTTATGACCTGAATGTTATGTCACCTTACAAACTAATTGACCGGATGGCTGTGGATATTTGACCACGCTTGATATTTGAAAATGAAAACGAAAATTGTTATAAGTTCTGATTTGCAAGGGATAGCCAACCAGTGGGAGTGTATAAATGATATTTATCTTTCCGTCTTTAGCCCTTCAGCTTATTTTGTACGATCTGAACTTTTCTTTGGTTACTTGCACTTAACAGAATTCACTACACGAGAAAATGAGACCGTGGATATCAAAGAAGATTACAGACTTTCTGGGAGAGGAGGAAGTTACACTTGTTGACTACATTGTATCAAGTACTCAAGAGCATGTCGATGCAAATGAGATGCTTGAGAGGCTCCAGACTATATTAGATGATGAAGCTGAGATGTTTGTGCTGAAAATGTGGAGAATGCTTATATTTGAGATCAAGAGAGTCGAGACGGGCCTAGCACCAAAGGCAAAGGCTTGAGCTGAATTCAACTAAGTAGCTCGTTTTTTCGTTGTATTAGTAATTGGAGTCAGTTGCCTATCAAGCTTAATCTGCTTTCAGTCTGAGTTTCAGGTACAGTTTCGTAATCAACGAGTAGAATCATGTTGTACTTTTTTCGTTTATTGTTTCGGTAAGTTTTGAACAGGGGGGAAGTGTTAATTGGTATTATCTATATCTTTATCTATACACTATACTAAAAGTATGGATATTAAAAGTGTTTTTTCCAATTGTGAAAAGACAATCATATCCTTCCATAATTACTTTTTATTGTAATAATAAATAGTTTAGGGAATTGATTAAGGCACTCCACATTTTGTTAGAGACACTCCACTTTTATTTAAATTTTATCATATAGACAAAAATGCCCTTTAGTTTAGTAAAGTAATTCTTATCATTTTTCTTGACAAATTAGTTTTATATCACTTCTAATTGAATGTAGAATAAGAGGGTATTTGACTAAGTTTATAAGCTTCTCTAAATATCTTATAAGATGTTTTAGAGCTTATAAATTTTATAAATTTGTTTGGTAATTTTTTTTTAAAAAAACAGCTTATAAGATTAAAAAATAAGGTTTTGTTTGTTTATGTTTTTGAGATAAAATTTTGAAAATTTCTCCGGAAATGCGTACTACATGGATTCGTGTGAGAATTGATGTGTGTGTTGTGTTTGTTTATGTTTTTAAATAGTGGTTGAGATTTGTAAAATGTGTCAAATCAATAATAATTGATTGATAAATGATGAGTTAAATAATTGAGTTAGTTATTTGTGTAATAATTATGTGAATAAATAAATAATAGAATAAGATAGATAGATATATAAAGTTAATTTAATATTAATATATTTTGAAATTTGAAATTTGAAATTTAATATTAATATATAGTAAAAGTGGAAGATTGAATAAAAAAATACTGGTTGGAGGAAATGATGTTGATTGATAAATGTGAAATGATTGATATAGTGAGTGATAGGTAGTTATATGGTGAATCGAAAAAGTTAAGTTGAAAAAAATAGAATTTAGATGAGAATGAGGTTATGAATTTTTAGAATTTTGTGATCCAGGATATTGAAAATGGAATTTGAAAACATAAACAAACAAGGCTTAAGATGTTTGGGTCTTATAAGTTGTTTTAAAAAAAATAATACAACCCTACCTTTTTTAAAATATCTTATAAGATGTTATATTTTATATGCTCTTAAAACATTTTATAAGACGTAGGAGCTTATAAGATGTTTTGAATAAGCTTAGCCAAACACTCTCTAAGTATTCAAAATTTGATAGTTCATAATTTTAAAAGTTAGAAGTGACGGATAATTATCGTAAATAATACGTAAAAAAGTTCGTTGATATGATTGAAACTTTTACTTATTTATTTAGAACCAAATTAGGATGAATGTTATTTTATTTTCAATAAAATTGACAAATATTTTTTCATTAAATGTAACAAAACATAAAATTAGCTATTATTATGAGTAGACATATTGAGTTCACCAATACTAACTCAGTGTATATGATTAGACGATTATTTTTACTTTTGTGGTAGTTTTTAGGTTTTTGATGTTATATTAATTTTCAATATTCAAAAAAGAAATTCTAATATTTATTATGGAGTAAATGAGCAACGCATATCATTTAATGAGTTCGATAAAATCATATCGGGCCATGTCAAAATGATTAGTCTTATTGTACTGATGAAAAATAGGTTTCTTTATTTTCGAAAAGATGGTTGAGAAAAAATGCAATTTCATTTGGTATTATTTTTCACAGAAAAGAATTAAAAAATATTTTTCAAAATTTATTTAGAAGGAATTATTCAGCCCACCTTCTAATATTAAAAAGAATTTTACATGATATATAGAGGTATTATAGTCAACATAGTTAATTTAAAAAGGGCGTGGAATGCCATTAACAAAATGTGGAGTGTTTTTATCAACTCCCGTAGTTTATGATAATTACAACATTAATATATATAAAACGTTGCCTATACAACTTCCTAAATCATGATACATAATATCCGTCTTTAATTTTAACATTAGAATCTGTCTTCTCAACTTCTCAATCACAATGCTTTAGAATCTCTACAATCAATGAAATTCAAAGAATTTCACATTTATATTCATCTAAAATTTAGACACCTTTTAAAACCTATAAATGTAGCCTTTTCCTATATCGTGTCTTGGTTTCTCGTAATATGTTTTATTTAGATTTACCCTTAAAGTTTTTCTTGAGTGAATCAATCACAAATACATATTATAGATAGAAATAAGCAATTAATTTGTTCTAAAAAAAAAATAAACAATCAATTAACTAATAATTAAAAAAGTAGAGAAAGGCTCACACATTGGTTAAAATAGAATTCAATATCCTTAATATCTTGAGCCATCAACTTCTCCAATGAATACGGCACAATGGTTTCCCCTTAATTATACTCCTAATTTGTTATATCCATTGCACAAGAAATCAAGAACACTATGCTCTACATACTTATATCGTCGTAGAAAATCGAAAGCTTGAAAGATTAATACTATCAATATGGTAGGTATATATATATATATATATATATATATATATATTTATAAACTCAAAATTCCTAAAAGAATGATTTGATTTTTAGATTAGCATCATCATCAAAATTACACCTTGTTTTCGGGTAATATCAATATTAGGCGCACAGTATTTTTTTTTCTTCTATCACTTTTAATATAACTATAATTTTTTCAAAAGAATCTTTTGAGTTTAGAGATGATGAATGAAAATGAAAAAGATCGTCAACACAGTTTAGTAGAAATGCTTTGATATATCCAATATAGCACTGAAAAATATTATCGACAATTGCTTTATTATTCTTCGGTAATTAAATTTCAAATATATTAGGAGATGAGAGTCCACAAAAGTGACAAATAACAGTTGGGGTATTCATGTTTTCATTATCACAAAATAATTATTGATATATTATGTTTCTCTTTTGGTATATTTTTTTTGTTAGACATCTAACACTGAGAAATAATTTTTGTAATGATCATCTCTTAAATGTCACGGATAGTATATAATCGTGTGTGTTTCCAAACAATTATCCGCTTTGAAGTAGTGAAAATTTGAAATGAAAAGAAAATTTGAATTCATTTAAGTTGTAAAATGTAATGTCGTGCTACTTATTAGTCTATTCAAGCTTCGGACTTAGATATTATAAAAATATATTAAAAGTATGAAAAACGTTTTTTGAGTATGTAGAATATATGTAAAAATTTCATTTATAAATATCTCAGATATTATCTTAGAAACATATAGGTATAGTAGGTTTGAATAAACGCTACTTTTAGCTCGAATTGACCTCCACCATGTGATGAGAACGTTGAGTGGTATAAATAGAGTAATCTTGTAATCATTCAAGTATTGTTAATGTTCTATTGTTTATAAATTATTTGATTTACGTGCAAAAGTATGTACATTTTCTTAGTTATGCTAAAAATTATGAATGTTACAAGTGCTTTTTCCTATTGTGAATTGACTGATCTATTCTTATTAATATTAATACTAGATAATTACTATTACCATTTATGCTGTAGCTATAATGAACTAACTGTTATAAAATAACCCCAAATATTATGAAATATACACAAATATTTTAAAGGAGAGAGACTAGAGAATTAAGAAGAGAATTCTTTCTTTGATTTTGGTGTATCTTAACAATACAACTTCATGTCCTATTTATAGGCACAAAATAGTAGGTACAATTATTTCAAGAGTTGAGTACATAATGGGAAAGATGAATTTACAAGTAGTGGAAGAGCAATGATCATCCACTATAACATAAAGAGGGGGGAAATGATTATCCATCATATCATGTAGTGGAGGATACATGGACATCCATATAATTATTCATAACACTCCCCCTTGGATGTCCATCACTTAAGAATATGCCTCGTTAAAACCTTACTAGGAAAAACCCTGTGGGATAAAAACCTAGTGAAGGAAAAAGAGTACATAATTCTTTCAATACGCAATCAGATGCTGCCTCATTAAAAACCTTACCAGGAAAACCCAGTGGGAAAAAAACCTTGTTCAAGGGAAAAAGAGTGCAGCGCGTATTATCTCCCCCTCATGACAATATCAGTCAAGATCTTTAAGTTTACGCACGCCAATATTGTAAACTAGTTTTTCAAATGTTGCTGTAGGAAGTGCCTTGGTGAACAAATCAGCAAGATTATCTCTGGAACGGATTTGTTGAACATTGATATCACCATTCTTCTGAAGATCGTGAGTAAAAAAGAACTTTGGTGAAATATGCTTTGTTCTATCTCCTTTAATGTACCCTTCTTTCAATTGTGCGATACATGCGGAATTATCTTCATATAAGATCGTCGGGATCATTTTTCCAGAAGATAAACCACAAGTCCCTCGAATATGTTGAATTATAGATCTTAACCAAACACATTCTCGACTCGCCTCGTGAATAGCTACGATTTCTGCATGATTAGATGATGTGGCCGATATAGTTTGTTTCATAGATCGCCATGAAATGGCTGTGCCACCACATGTAAATAAATAGCCCGTTTGTGAACGACCACTATGAGGATCAGACATATATCCAGCATCTGCATATCCAATCAGTTCGGATTTGGGTACATTTGAATAAAACAAGCCCATATCCATTATTCCTCTAAGATAGCGAAGTACCTGCTTTACCCCATTCCAATGCCTTCGCGTAGGAGAAGAACTATATCTTGCTAATAGATTAACAGCAAATGCTATATCAGGTCGAGTATGACAAGCAAGATACATTAGTGCACCTATTGCACTTAGATATGGTACTTCAGGACCAAGTAATTATTCATCATTTTCTCGAGGTCGAAAAGGATCTTTGTTCACATATAGTGACCTTATGACCATCGGGGTGTTCAATGGATGTGATTTATCCATGTAGAATCGCTTTAACACCTTTGATATATAAGCATCTTGATATACAAAAATTCCGTTCTTTAAATATTCAATTTGCAACCCAAGGCAAAATTTTGTTCTTCCAAGATCTTTCATTTCAAATTCTTTCTTTAAACAATTAACAGTTTTTGAAATCTCTTCAGGAGTTCCAACGATATTTAAATCGTCAACATAAACTGTAATTATAACAAACTCATTTCCAGATCTTTTCATGAAAATACAAGGACAAATTTGATCATTCTTATATCCTTCCTTCAACAAATATTCACTGAGACTATTATACCACATTCGTCCAGATTGTTTCAGTCCATACAATGACTTACTTAATTTAATTGAATAATGTTCTCGAGAACTTGAATTATATGCTTCAGGCATATTAAATCCTTCAGGGATTTTCATATATATATCATTATCAAGCGAGCCATACAAATAGGCTGTAACAACATCCATTAGACGCAAATCAAGTTTTTCATGCACTGCCAGACTTATTATATAACGAAAAGTAGTTGCATCCACCACAGGAGAATAAGTCTCCTCATAATCTATGCCAGGTCGTTGCGAAAACCCTTGGGCAACAAGACGTGCCTTATATCTTACAATTTCACTTTTCTCATTTCGTTTTCGTACAAATACCCATTTGTATCCTACTGGCTTTACATCTTCAGGTGTACGGACTACAGGTCCAAAAACTTTTCGTTTTTCAAGCGAGTTTAACTCTGCCCCCATTGCGTCTTTCCATTTTGGCCAATCATTTCTTTGTCGACATTCATTAACAGACTTTGGTTCTTGATCCTCATTATCATTCATCATATTTAGCGCTACATTATATGCAAATTTATCATCAACGTTGACTTCATTTCGATTCCATCGTTTCCCGTTCATAACATAATCGATTGAGATCTCATTATTTTCACAATTTTCAGGTACCTGAGGTTCTTCTGGAACCGAAATATTAGTTATAACTGAGGACTCTTCTGGAGTTATTTTATCCTCGATTAGACCATCTTGATTCTTAGCTCCTTTTCTTTTTCGAGGATGACTATCTTTGGAACCGATAGGTCTACCACGCTTCAAGCGTGAAGTAGACTCTTTACTTTGACCTTCAGGGACAACAATTCTTACTGGAGCATTAACAGCTGGTACATGAGACTTAGTCACTTTTTTTAGGTCAGTAAATGCGTCTGGCAGTTGGTTAGCTAAACCTTGCAAGTGAATTATCTTTTGAACTTCCAGTTCACTTTGTTTTGTTCGAGGATCAAGATGAGATAAAGATAATTCATTCCAACTAATTTTCTTTTCCAGCTGCTTATTTTCTCCCCCTAATGTTGGGAAATCTGATTCATCAAAATGACAATCAGCAAATCGAGCCGTAAATAAATCTCCAGTCAATGGCTCTAGATACTTTATTATCGATGGAGAATCGAATCCAACATATATTCCCAATTTCCTTTGAGGACCCATCTTAGTGCGTTGTGGTGGAGCAATTGGAACATATACCGCACATCCAAAAATTCTTAGATGGGAAATATTTGGTTCCTGACCAAAAACCAAGTGTAATGGGGAGAACTTATGATAACTTGTTGGCCTTATGCGAATAAGTGTTGCTCCATGCAAAATAGCATGTCCCCAACAAGAAATAGGAAGTTTTGATCTCATAAGTAAAAGTCTTGCAATTAACTGCAGACGCTTAATAAATGATTCTGCTAGACCGTTTTGTGTATGAACATGTGCTACAGGATGTTCAACATCAATTCCAATAGACATACAATAGTCATTGAACGTTTTGGAAGTAAATTCACCCGCCTTATCAAGGCGTATCTTCTTAATTGGATAATCAGGAAAATGTGCTCGTTGTCTAATCAATTGAGCAAGCAATCTCGCAAACGCCAGGTTGCGAGTTGATAGCAAAGATACATGTGACCATCTTGTTGATGCATCAATTAAAACCATAAAATATCTAAATGGTCCACACGACGGGTGTATTGGTCCACAAATATCACCTTGAATACGTTCCAAAAACGTAAGAGATTCACTTCCTACTTTTGTTGTTGATGGTCGAATAATCAATTTTCCTTGTGAACAAGCAGCACATGAGAAATCATTCGATTGAAGAATCTGCTGGCTCTTCAATGGATGACCACATGAATTCTCAATTATCTTTCGCATCATAATTGATCCGGGATGGCCCAACCGGTCATGCCAAACAACAAACTTATTTTGATTTGTAAACTTCTGGTTTACGATAACATGTGTTTCAATAGTAGATATATGCGTGTAGTACAAACCAGAAGAAAATGCAGGCAATTTTTCCAATATACATTTATCACCAGATATTGTATTAGTGATGTAAAGATACTCAATATTGTCATCACTTGTTGTCTCAATATGATATCCATTTCGGCGAATATCTTTGAAGCTTAGTAAATTTCTTTGAGACTTTGTAGAATATAATGCTTCATCAATATAAAATTGCGTTCCTCCGGGTAACAATATATTAGCTCTGCCGGAGCCTTCAATTAACTTTGTACTACCCGATATAGTACTAACATTGGCTTCTTGCATTACTAAATAAGAGAAGTATTTTTTATTCTTGAGAATGGTGTGAGTTGTGGCACTATCAGCGAGACACATATCTTCATTATTGATGTTGCTGCTGATCGAGTAAATACTCATTCTTTATTGAAACATAAAAAGAAATAAATCAATACCAAACAATATTATTTAATATTAGAAACGACAATCATATGAATAAATTCATTTATTGATCTTAAAAGGAAACAACATGCTTAAATATTTATTTATAAATTACTAGAATTAAAACGTAACAAATTTATTTTTTAACACTTCCATCTCCAATCAAGTGATTTTTTCCATCAGGATCAGCAAAGAAATCAGCAACATCTAAATGAGTGTCATCAAAATGGCCACGATCAGAATCGCTTTCTTCAAAAGCAAAATTTGTTTCTATCTTCTTTCCTTTACCTTTTAACGATTCTTGGTAAAGGTCAACAAGATGTTTTGGTGTACGACAGGTACGAGACCAATGACCTTTACCACCACAACGATAGCATAAATTTTCCAAAGATTTGCTATTTTGGCCACCTTCATTTTTCTCTTCATTATTTTTCCACTTCTGGTGGAAAGATGTGTTCTTTGAATAACTACCACGATTTCCAAAACCATATCCACGACCACGTCCACGTCCATGTCCAATACCACGGCCTCTACCACGGCCACGACCACGACCACGATTTGGTTCATTATTAAAATGGTTATGGGTTGTTACATTCACTTCAGGGAATGGAACAGAACCAGTTGGATGGGACTCGTGATGTTTTATCAAAAGCTCATTGTTTTGTTCAGCCACAAGTAGGCAAGAAATCAGTCCAGAATATTTCTGAAAATCTTTTTCACGATATTGCTGCTGCAGGAGCACATTGGATGCATGAAAAGTGGAGAATGTTTTTTCTAACATATCCTCATCGTTGATTTTTTCTCCACACAATTTCAATTGAGAACTGATTCTAAACATTGCAGAGTTATACTCACTTACGGTTTTGAAATCTTGCAATCGTAAATGCATCCAATCATAACGAGCTTTTGGAAGAATAACAGTTTTCTGGTGGTCATATCTTTCTTTTAAATTATTCCAAAGAACAAGTGGATCTTTTATAGTAAGATACTCATTTTTTAAGCTTTCATGAAGGTGGTGACGAAGGAAAATCATAGCTTTGGCCTTTTCTTGATTAGATGCTTTATTTCCTTCTTTAATTGTTTCTCCAAGACCATTTGCATCTAAATGAATTTCAGCATCTAACACCCAAGATAAATAATTCTTCCCCGTAATGTCAAGAGCCACAAAATCAAGTTTTGCAAGATTCGTCATTATAACACTATCATCAAAGTATAAGAAAAGTTAGATAGTGAATCAATAAACGATAATAATAAGACATATAATGCGTGGGGATGTCAGTATAATCTGCTTGATTTGTTAGAACATGTGATACTATAAAGTTTGGAATATTTCATCATGTATCTATTCTATATGCACACACCTTGATGACTACTCACGGAAGGCAAAGAAAACCTAGAAGTAAAGACTAAATTTCCTTATGTGCCATTAAACATGAAAACTTAATATAAAAATTAGTTTATGATGATCATTCATAATGGTTCTGTAAAGTAAATATATATATGATGTTAATGGATGCAAACAAATAGATGAGATAATTTTCCCACCTAGTTCTCTTCCTCTGCAGGTGCTTTTGCTTCTACCTCAATGCCAATCCGGAAAGATAATGACTAACAACTTGAGACGGATCGTGCTGATAATGTGTTATAAAATAACCCCAAATATTATGAAATATACACAAATATTTTAAAGTAGAGAGACTAGAGAATTAAGAAGAAAATTCTTTCTTTGATTTTGGTGTGTCTTAACAATACAACTTCATGTCCTATTTATAGGCACAAAATAGTAGGTACAATTATTTCAAGAGTTGAGTACATAATGAAAAAGATGAATTTACAAGTAGTGGAAGAGCAATGATCATCCACTATAACATAAAGAGGAGGAAAAATGATTATCCATCATATCATGTAGTGGAGGATACATGGACATCCATATAATTATTCATAACACTAACATACAATATTTGATTAATAATTATATTATTATAGAAATTAAGGGTAGAAGGCAGACCCTCAACCTATAGGAGGTTTGCACTTCCCCCATTATGATCTCTAAACCAAGCCCCACTATTTTAACTAATGATTTTAAGATAAGATTAGATATAAATGTCTTATATTTTGGTGGTTTGATCAATCTGGATTTACTTTTCCATTATATATATATATATATATATATATATATATGGTGCGAATAGGTTATATTGGTTGTTCAATATTGGATGGTTTTAACTTTATTTATTCAACAGAACTTTTGGGTACTCTTAATCTCCAAACACGAGTCTAACTTATAAATATAAGAATTTGTAATGCTTATAGTTCTCCACTAAAACACAAAATAATATGAGTGACGAAATCTGAAGAGGCAGTACCGAAATTATTATTAGATATATATATAAAGTGCAACAATAATTTTTTTGTTTTATCTGAATATTGATTTCTAGTGGTAAAAATTCTTTTTAAGTTGTCATTACTAATGATAATTGGTAAGATATATTTGGTGACAACACAAAGTTACGATTATATATGTTTTGACTAATTATCAATAACAATTTTTTTTTGTCACTAATCGCAGTTACTATAAACTTTTAAAAACAATTTATGTGAACAAAGAGAGAGAGAACATCCTCTGATGATGAACAATAGCAGTTTTGTTCATCTTGATCCTCCTGTTGTAAAACCTCCGGGTTGCGTCACACTCCAGAGTCAGTCCTCCACCTCCGCCCCATTCTAGCCGCCCCGCCCCATCCATCTAGGGACCACCAAAATCAGCCAGCTTCCACCACCAAAACTTGTTCTCCACCGTCCTACATCATCGAGAGTCGAGTAGGAATGGCAATGGGACAGGATCAGATGGGTATTCGCCCCGAACACACCAAATAGGTATGGGACAGGATAGGAATATTAAATTTATGAACCGCCAGGATATGGGGCGGGTAGTGGGTTTGGTGCAACCCGCACCGCTAATATTATTTGAGAAAATAGATTTTTATTTAATATCTTTTATTTAAAAGTTAAATGACTTAATCCAATGGTTCATATTTAGCTTCAAATACTAGATATAGATAGAGCAAAATTGACTTTTAACATTTTTTTCGTTACCCTTTTCCTTTGCAACTCAATAGACTTTTTTGCAAATTCCAGCCAATTTTAACCCCGCTCCCGATATTTCCCGAAGTTATGAGGAAGGTAGATGTAATTATAAATATAAAAGGAGTCTATGTGTAGCTACACTTTGCCTCAGGGGTGGTTTGTGTAATTGACCCTAATTATAATTATGTAGTAAGTTGCAGCAAGCACTTGAAAGATCTCTTTTCAAACAAAAGCAAAAATGCCTGTGGAAAAAACAATGCAATTTCATTGCTGGAAGCACATGTAAGTTTTGACAAGTTGGTTATATACATTTATAGTATACAACAAACTAACAAGCAGGTTTCTCTATGCCTATACCTGTTTTCTGTGCCTGTATATAAATATGTAGTTCTTTAGAAGAACAAAAACAGAAAAACTGCAACTCCCTCAACGCATATTCGCTCCACGCGAAGGGCCAATAACGCAGCAAACTTATTGCTACAATTTTCCAAAAGAACCCTTGAATCAGCTAGCAAAATTTGTTGCCGTTTTTCTGTAAAAAATATGAAAATGAGTGCCCAATCTCAACTATTCATATCCTTTCTTCGTTTGCTAGTTCTACTCCTGGTTCTTGGATTCTCAGGTTCAGGTGTCTTCTGTAACTGTGGGCTGCTGGGATTTGCAAGGGGTAAATCTTCGTCTATTGCACAATTTGGCTCGAGAATTTCAGTTGTAGTGCTGGGAAGAGGTTTTTCATAAGAGATGGCTGAGTCAAGTGCGTATAAGCGCAAAGCAAGGGCGGACAGAGTTGTGATTTTAGCTGCAGTTGAAGGTGATGACCAATACCACCAATCATTTGTCAAATACTCGGTTTTGATTGCGTCCTCAAGTATGATTGTGGCTTGAACCATCTGGAAAGGAACAAGAAAGAAGAATGAATAATCTATGAAATATGAATACCAAAGATGATATCATGACTAAAAAATCTCAGAATATCTCAAGATTGTTATCATTCATCAGAACCAAAGTCAATCCTTGAAAGGTAAAAAGGCTAAAGAATTTTTACAAGCATGCACATTTAGGAATATGTTGATGAAATATGAGCAGTTTCATGCATGTGAAATTACGAAGAGTCAAAAAGCAGAGTTCATAAAAAATTATCATGTTCTTGTACCAAAATGACTAAGAGGAATACATCCCACTTATACAATTAAAAACAAAAAGGAGAGCAATCAACAGCATTCTGATTTCACCTTTAAATTGGAGGGAATGCACAGAGCATGAACGAGAAAAAAGAAAAATTCAATTCAGCACATTGCTCGCTACCACCATCTCAAAATAAAACTAAGCACTAAAGAATATCTAGGAATAGAAAGGTAAGAATGACTAACCTCATAAATTGATTTTGCTGATTTGACAAATGCACGCCACAAACATCTTCTTTCTTGATTTGACCTCGACATTCTCAAAGCATCTTCCGGTAGAGCAGCATCCATATCAAGCAAATTAATCTTAAGAAATCTCAATACTTCAAAAGCTCTACCCTGTAACGGTCTTAACGAAGATTCACGAACAATACTACTTCTCGATAACCCAAGTAGTGAACTTTTGTCCTTCACTCGACCCCTTTCACTCGTCAATATAGATTTCAGTCTCTCAACAGCAGGTCCCTCAGCCAAGCCTTTTTCACCAGATCTTGATAATCTATTTGATACTGTATTGTCCATCATTCTATCCACAGCACTTGGTCCCTTACTGTGCTGCTGCTGCTGCCTTATCAAATCTGTAGGCATTCCAGTTGAACCAGACTCGTTTATTCTTGTTGGGCCCAATGATAGGGCCGGATCACTGATATAATGGGGCCTGCGTGGCAGAAATGATGGAATGCCACCATTACCAATAAGTCCTATACCATTCACTGCATCCTTGACTGAGCTTGGAACGACAAACCTGGCCATAATATCCTCAAGTTTAAATGGACAATCGGGTTTTTGGTAGCGTTCAGAAAAACCCGCTTCATCTTTTTGTTTCTCACTCATTAATATGTGAAGATCACCCACATTACCTATTCGGTTCTCCTGTGAAGCAACATTTCTCGACTTTTTGCTCTTAGAGACATCTTCAGTAGTCTGTCTCTTCTTAGAAACAGAGGTAGCTGCTTTGCAATTTTCCTTGGAATGTTCTTTTAGTTCTTCGTTGGTAGGAAAATTCTGATGGCAAGATGGGCAATGATCATTATAAGGCCATAATAGCTCTAGACACTCGCATCTATATATCTGTTGCCTCGGACCAAATCTTTTTTCCAATGCAGCCATAGCCTTTGTAGACAAAAAATCAGGCAATAAGGTTTTTCTTCCACTAGAAAAAATAGAAGGGTTTGAACCGCCTTTGCTTAGAATGTGTTTTTCAGTATACTCCGAGTCTTTCAATTTGTTACTTAGCAACTGTGAAATGGACTCTTTTAATTCTCTCTCCCTCACATTATTCTCTTTCAGCCATCCAACTAGTTTCTCGATTTCATCATAAGATTCATAGTACATCCAGTTGTCAGAACCTGGAACGCTGGCAAACTCTTCCCGAAGCTTCTGTTTGGATTCCAAGCTCCCGTTAGCTATTATCCATGGACGGGCCCCACGACAGTGAAAGGCCCAATAAACTCTGCCATTAGCATCTCGCCCCAAGAAATCCTTTCGAAGAGATACCTTGAGAAGTTCCAATTCTATAGAAGCAATTGAGTCCTGCAGATTGGAAATATCATTTTTGATGGTGCCAAGATGTTGTCCATGGGCAAAAATGTCATTTCTTGACAATTGTGCATGGGCAACGATGTTCTCATGTTGTGATTGGCTGAATGTGTCAGCAGCACTTGTGCTACTAGAAGGCGGCCAAAAAGGCTGTCTATTGTAATCAACTTGTTCATTTATGCTGGGGCCATCTTCCGGTTTTGTGAAACCCGAGAAGGGTAAAAGATGACTGCCCTTTTCAGATGATTTTCCTCTCGAGCTACTTTCTGTATTAAGGAGAGCAGAAGATGCATCTGATTTCAGGTCTCCACGTATGTTACATACACCGGAATTTGCTTTCTCTGCGCTTAAACCAAACATTTCTTCCTTAACTTTCAGAAGTTTCAATTCAGAAGTGAGAGATTTTAGTTTTTGCTGCAAATCAGCAGCCCGAGTGGCAGATTGGTCCATGTGGTCGCGAATAGTAGCAGAATTTAGTGCTTCATCAAACAAGAACTTCATGAAGAATACTCTCTGCAATGAGGAGAAAGAGTTATCAGAAAATGATGAAGAAAGCTAGCGAACAATAATTTCTGATATTTAACAGAGCACAAAAAAGCAGTGCAATTAAGCATATATATATATATATATATATATATATATATTAATTATATAGGGTTGATTGCCATGACCTAACCTGGGAATTACAGATAACCCTTCCCTCTTTCAATACTACTAAAACCCCCTCTAAGTTCTCCCAATTTACCCCATTACACCCTTCTATTAGATTTTAGACGGAAAATGTCGATGTCATCCAAAAGCTGAATTGATTTTCCTAAATTATTTTCTGACTTTTTTTTCTTTTCGTTTTACTTTTTCACGGACAAGGATTCCCTCGGTAAAAAATGTCAAAATTGCAGGGCCTGTTTCTGTAATTTAAGGGGTAAATCACATAATTATAAATCCTCTGTAATATGTTAAAACACAAGAAAATGTTGACGACCTACCTCCTCAACAGTGAACTCCCAATACTCTTTCATCTCCATCAGGTTTGCCAATCGAGCCAGTTCTTCCAAAAACTTGCGAGTAAACTCTCCCTGATATCTTCTTTTCCGAGATTGATTTGCAACTGATAGAAAAGATATAGATTGACCAGCAACGCAGGATGGGCAATACCAATTTCCTTCAGGGATTCTTAAAAGTGGAGGATTCAAGCAATATCTATGATATTCAGAATCACATTTATCACACAAGAGAACATTGTCATCGTCTTTGTCCATGCCACACACTTTACAGATTCCTTCTTCCCAAGGAGCTCTAGGAAGAGAGCTCTTACCAACGTCAGCAAGCAAATCATCTCTCTCTTTTAAAGCATCAGCACTTGAATCGTTGGCATTGGAAATTTCATCAATTTTATGGACAAGGGCCAGTACCTGAGAGAAAATTCAAGCATATTAAGGTTGGTGCAAAAAGCTAATTCATCCAAAAGTTGAAGGCATTAACTGAAAAAACACCACAATGAAGCAGAACCAGATATAGATTAAAGATTATGAGTGAGGTAGTAAATATTTTTTAACAGAGAAAAAGGAGAGAAACTTATTTCAATTGGAAGCTAGCCTATAATTTACATGAATATCAAGAATCAACCAATAGTCATCAAGAAACTCACACTAAGAAAATAACAATAATATCAACCAACCTCTTTTTCGTATAGATCTTCAAACTTCTGGGACAAGCTTTCGGCTACGTCAATCAAATCAGATCGATCACCATATGCAGTGCGTATGTTGCGCCAAACCTACAGAACAAAAAAATATGTGCTAAAAAATAAAGGCATTTTAAGATCTGGTGGGTAGTTATGGGCTTATGGCACTTTACAGAAACATCATTAAAAGTCAGATTCTTATGCCAAGTGAAGCGCATTCAGCACAAATAACTTATGCTTGCAAGTGTGATAAATTTTGACGTTATTTTTTAATTGAATAATATTCTCAGATTAGCATATAAGTTCAGGAATCTCGAGCTATCCAATGTTACCATCACCATATCAAAACATAAAGTGACAAATAAAATCCTCACACTACAGACTTCACCAGCTTAAGGCTGTTAGTAGCCTACTATAAAAGTTAGTTAATTTTATCACTTGAACTCAGTTACTAACACAAAACAATAGAACATTTAGCCCCAATTGTTACTTAGAGCTATTTCGATTATAATGCATAAAAATGAGGGACAAGAAGGCTAGATGCTCACGTGGAAATAAATTTTGTAAATCCCATCTCATGATTCTATCACAGGTAGGTGCATACCAATATTTAGCCGTAGATTTCCATGACATATTTCAGAGAATAATCATTGACAACATAGGCAATGGCAAGACAGAGAAAAAATAATTTTAAACTCGGCTATATTTATAGTTAGAGATCTGCGAGATCTTGGGCTTCAGGAGCAAGAAGTGTATGTAAGAAATCATGATTGGAACTAGACAAGGTAAACGTACAAACTGACTGGAGACATCAAACAAGCCTAGATAACTCTGTATAATGTCCACAACAATTAAGCAAGTAATATAAAAATAAAGAAAATGTGTTCTTATGTTTAAATTAGAACAAAACAATGAAAATAAAATGACTTCTTATGTTTAAATTAGAACAAAACAATGGAAATAAAATGTCTTTTTATGTTTAAATTAGAACGAAACAATGAACTAGACAATGGAGAAAATCTAACCATTAGAGAATTACATACCTCCCGAACATCATCAATAAACGCTTCATGTGATCCACCGTAAGCCCCAGCAGCCAATCTTAGATCAATAGTCCTAAAGTCTAAAGGGCGAGAAACCATAGCAGGATAGCCAAGAAGCCCTTCGTCATCATTATCGTTCGGTTTCAAAATTATCCTTCCCAGAAGATTACAGAACACTCTATCTTCATCTGCAGCAGCAGCGCGACGGAGAACAATTCGACATTGTTTAGTAATCAGATCAGTCACATTGGTCTTAACCTTTACCTTTTCTTTCTTCTCAGCCTTCTGCTGTGGTTTTTCAGGTGTCACACTCGCAAGAACTGAGATGACTGCTCTCTGTATTCAATCAATAATAAAGAATTAGTCGCGTAAACGGGTTTTTGCAGAATATTTTTTTTTAAAATTAAAAATATCTGAAAATTTAATAAAAGTATCTGAAAATTGTCAACTATTAATAATGTATCACCTTGGTTGGTCCTGATGCATTACCCTTGTAAACTTCCTTACTAATAGAGTGTTCCAATATCTTTTTAGCCCATTCAGGAGGATTTTTCTCCAAAGCTTCATTGATACACCTTCGGATGCGGGCCCCAACATTTGTGGGTAGCTTTCTTACAGGCTCAAGCACTTGAGCCCATTCAGGAATAACACCATCATTCACCTCAACTGTTGGAGCACATTTGTCATCGGACTCTCCCTCAAATACAGTAACAATTTCATTTTTACTCTTCAATGAACCAAATATTTCCTTCATAGCATCTTGCAGAACCTGCAAATGAGATACATTATAACATAATCACTCAATAAAAGCAGTGTCAAGAAGTTGTAAGAGTTAATTCCGTTTTGTTTCTGCATGTCATATCAAATAGTAATCCCACAATTCAAATATTGAGATTTTGAAATGCAGTCATAGACCATAGAGGTAGAAACATAAATGCAGATGATAACTAAAAACACAACAGAGTAAAATGTGAATTCTTATATCTACACACTGAAAATCATGGAATTGATTTGTAACCAAAAAACAGACCAAAATAAGTGAGTAAATCTTACCACTGCATCTCCCTCCAGTGCAGCTACACCCGTAAGAGAATCACAAAGTATCCCACCATCACCTCGTAAGCAATGGAAAACTTTCCCGCTTTCACGGCTTGCAATCTCTGTAGAATCAAGATTACCCTCCATGGATAACACAGCCAAAATGTGTCTACGAGCAATTTCATGCCAAGTAAGTCCATTGACAGGCAGCATATCAAGCTTTATTTTCTTTAAAGCAGCTAAACAATCCAAATCTTTCCTCTTGCCTCGTCTTGATTTAGATTCTCCTCCATCAAAATTAGGGCATACATATGCTGCCGCTTTTGACAACAGCTCACTCACAAGCAGTTTCAGCAGTGAGCCAAGAATCTTGGCCAAAAGAAGACCATTAAATCTAGCTTGAGAATCCTTCTCGATTCTAGGAGCAGAATCTCCAATATCAACAGTTCCATGCACGGAATTAAAAGGATAGCCGTCTGACCAAGGGCTTACAAGCTCCAATTCAAGTTCCTGAAAAGAAAATGGTTGTCCAAGCCCCAGAACATCCAAGAAACGCCAGGCAAGCTCCCAAACCTGCTAACAGATGGAGAAGCAGTAAGCACATACAAATTTATACCCTGTATCAACCATGAAGGTGACAAGAGTTAGCTACCTCAGTATGCTTTTAATATAGTAATTGAATTAGCCCCATCTAAAAAGATAAATTTCAAAATAGTTTTTGTCCTCTCAACCGTGCTTTTTCTCCTTTTTCTTCAATCATATTCTCCACTCCCTTCTCTGTAACGTTCTCTCTTCTTTTTTTTCTTTTTTTTTCATTTTTTTCTTCAACCATATTCTTTACATATTACAAATTATAATAGATAAATTAAATATAAATATACTATCACTCAAAATATATATATACACATATATTATAACTTTATAATCTAAGAACATGTATCATCGCCAGTACAAATTTAATATCAAACCGAAGTTATTCATCGCACCTGCAGAGCATCACCCAATAAGTATGAAGGCAGGCTTGAACTAAGTGGCTTGCCCAGAGGACAAGGACCACGTTTCAAAATATCTTCTGCCTCAACTGATTTTAAATGATCTCTCTTAGAAGTTCCAGAGGCATTATTGGTCTTCCTATCAGCCTGAAAAAACCCGCTCCCAACTGTTTGTAGGCCAGAATTCTGCTTTCTATCATTCAAATTTTTATATTCTGAACAGGCAGCAACTCCAGGAAGCTGTTCTATAATTTCTTGAACGAAATCTGCCTCTAGTCCAAATCTGTCCTTGTTTAACCATATCAACAGCATTTCACAAGTCATGTTAAACTCTTTCTCATTCTGAACCAAATGGGGGATGCTGATAAGGCCATCAAAATAACAATATCTTGATAGAGACTCAATTTTATCCAGGTTTTCATTATTGATTCCATGTACATCATGGCCACAATAAAACTTGATTGCACCCTTTTGTTTATATGTCTCATGGCAAGCATACAAGAAAGCTTGAGAGACCATTTCCCAGACAGATGATGTTGACCTGCCCTCAACTTGAAATTCCCCAATAACATCAGTTATTCCTACAATGTCACCTATTGAATTTCCAGTTCTCTGAGGTAGACATTCTGAATCTGGATTCGAAGAATTAGATTCTTGAGGAAGCTCATCGTCTCTCTTTGAGGTAGAGAGACAAGTTTCTAGACATGGAGGGCTATCTTCATTTAGCAATGTTATTGTAGACATACTATCATCATCAACTGCCTGGGATGTGGCCGAATTATCTTTCCTCACATTGTCATCCCCTTTGCTGGAAGCTGGAGCCGTCTTTGATAGGATAGTTGAGCCAACTGGTATGGGCTGCACGGTGCATGGGTATCTTCGGACCTTAAAAATAGGGCCAGAATCACCACCATCTGCAATGTCGCATACAAAGAGAGACCCAGTAATCCTATCATGCCAGCTACATCTATAACCAATAGGCCAGATTTGGTTGCTGTTGTGGTAAGATGGGCGCCAATCAATATTGCCAGCTGATATAAGACAAAAGTCCTGAAACTGAATTGGGAAACCATCCTGGAAAATGAACAAAAAAGTTCAAAATAAAATTAATACCCAGTTACATATGCGTAATCACAGTGCTCTACACTTAGAAAAAATGGCCTCTTATTCTCAAAATTGGTGTTTTTTCAGTGTCAAGATCTGTTGAAGAGCTGCTTTTAAACTGGCAGTTACAAGGAAGGAAATCACAGATAAGCAGAAAATACTCTTAACGTGCTCTGCATTTTGGTGCTTCAATGCTAGCAGAACTGACTAGCTTCTAAAGCAGCAGAGAATGGAGTTGAAAATATGAGTAACTTTTCAAAACTGTAGAAAAGGAAGAACATCTTGGTCCTTTGGCTTATAACTTTTGTGGATATACTCATCAGATTAATTACCACTTTATATATATATATATATATTTGTAAGCAGTTGCATATTGGTGTGCGTGGCACTTGAGTTGATCTTGCCAATCACAAAATATGATGATGATAACAATAACAAGGGCAAGCAGCATTAAGCAAAAAACAAGGGTACATGGAAGAGGGTTATTTTTGTAAACCAAGTTACAAATGTAGTTTAAGCATATACACTTACATGGATACCATCTTGCCGACTGCCACTTCCCAAAAAGCCAGGTTTCTGAGTGAAGGAAAATCTATTACTTCCACTCTCAGATGGCAACCCTAAGTGGCGAGCAACATCCTCCATCGATTTGAGCCTACTCCCATCAGGTGCAATGTAAACAGCAGAAGTTTTATATCTTTTGTCGCAGAATTCAAATTCCACGACCCAACCTTCTCCCAAAACACCTGAACTTTCACCAATATATTCCCTGAGAGTTTGTAGATACACCATGTTTGGACTCTCGGGGGAAGTTTTCGATGGAGTGGCATGGCTAGAGCGAAGGGCCCCACCAAATGTGGAATCCCTGAGAGCTATACCGATGTTTGAATCAGTACGCACTCTTTGTTGCAACATATCTTGAAATCTAAAATTGGCAGAGTGTGTTGCAACAGATGAGGGAAGATTATGCCTCATATCCTCCAGCACAGGGTTTAGCTGCCTTGTTGTGGCACGATGGGTAGAGAAAGAAGAATGGACTGATGCCTGTGTTCTGCAAATTGGAAATACACAAGGAAAACACAGTTATTAAGGAGGACATACAGTAAGTAATTCCTTGCCTGGACAATTAAATTGCAGTATCCTAAACCCCTTCGATCAATATAAGTCAAGATCGACAGAAACATCTATAGAACGCAAAATCAAGCCCTATCAAGCAAAGCACAAAAATCTATAAAGGCAAAGCAAAGCACATCAGTATAATTGAAACAGGTCGGACCTCTCTCTCTCTCTCTCTCTCTCTCTCTCTGTATATATGATACACACACACACATATATATTCTTCCTTTCTTTCCTTAGGGGGAGGTTGGGTGGAAGGAGATGGGCACCACTATAATGAAAATTAATCATTAGCTTAAGAAAGGAAATTAAGGCCATGCGTAGAATCATTTTTGTTGTTCTGGGAAAATATTTGTAGGGAATGTAAATCTAACACTTGTAACGGAAATGTGTGGAGAATGAAAATGTGTTGGAATGAGTATATGGAAATGGTTGATCTGATGCATTCTTGCGACTGAAATGCATATAATCATTTTCAGGTAGATATTTTCAAGATTTGTCACAAATAAGTGATTAAACACAGAACGACTCATTTTGTGCTTTCCTCATTTGGCAATTAAATCAACAAGAAAGATTTGAGGATAAAATAAACCAGCATTGAATCACTACCTTTTGAGAGATTTTATAACATAAATAGCTGATGTCGACACGCAAAAAGATGCCGATTTACATCGACTCAAGCAATTGTGGCTTCTCATGCAATGAAAAGTTGTGTGCAATGCAAAAATCATGGTATCACATTAACTAAAAAGTTAGTTCGTTTCTGTAATTACCAACACAACAAAAAAGTCCTGCTTGATGTGTATTGAGCTACAGTCTGGATAATGCGAAAGGAAAAGGAAAGTAAAGAAAGTTAGTTATAGCCAACTTATATTATTTATATCAGGAGAAAACGGCAGGAGGGTTATCATGCTAAAATCTTCCTCAAGACTATTAACATCCATGGAAAATCTCAAGGAAACTTTTTGCTCACCAGTTTCCTCTTCAGTAACCCCCTTTCTTTTTCTTCCTTCCAACATATCACTATAAAAAATTGCTTCATTCCCCTTTTTACTTTCATGACATAGGATTCAATCAAAATGACTTTCCATTTGTGTACGGGTAAGATGTGCAAATCAAAAAGGTTTTGATTTTATGAGTACCTAGACTTGTTGTGCCTAACTCGATATCAGTGAAATACAAAAGTAAATATGAAGAACCAAAAATACATGTCAAGATACTGTATTGATGAATAGTTATAGCTTTGCACTTAGCGATTGTATTAATGGGAAAAAATGCTGTCGATTATGAAAGCCCTGAGATGGCACATGCCAACAAGACATACAAAGCAAGGAAACCAAAGAGTCAGAATAACATGACTTTATATGTCAGCAATCATGAAAGTCTAAACAACTAATGAATCAAATAAAAATTAAAATTTAAGACTAGAAAAGGGATATATAGACCTCTAGTTTTCTGCTTTGAGAAGAACAAAGGTGCAGTTGCTATACTATTTAAGGATGAAAACCTATCACTAACATCTAATTTAAACAAATTTCAATAACTCTAGGAATACATTGTACCCAAAAATGGTGTACTAACTATATCCATAATTGGAGAACAATGGCGGATATAACAGGGACATCAGCAGTAGAATGGGGCACATATAAACTAACTACGATTACTATCAAATGGTTTGACCGGCCTCAGCATATTAACAATAGTGATCCAAATGTAACACAAACCTTGAAAGACACTTCCTCTATTCAGGCATTAAAACACATGTGCCAATAAGATAAAAAACAATATACATTTTCTAGGCTCAGCTACAAGTCCCGGAAAGAAGTGTGAACAGAGTAACAATAAAAAGGAAATAAGCTTTCAATCAAAATAATTTCATGGTTATCTTTGGCCCAAATAACCAGTTTTTATGGGCTCTTTTAATCAAAGTATTTTGGCCCAAAATTTTTTGTGGATGTTAGCCCAACTTTGACAAGCAAATGCAGAAAACCCTACATATATAACGGAACGGGAGGAATCGGAGGGTTACAGCAAGAACTAATTGAGCAGTCGGCGCATTTTCCTATATATATAGGGGGGAAGAGTTGGAGGGGATACAAGCAACTTGCAAATAGAGCAGTCGGCGCAGATCTCATTTCCTTCCTTTGCTTTTTACCTTTTTCCCTTTCTACATCTGCAATGATCATCTGGAAAGATGACCTAAGAGGTAAGCCCTTCTATTTCCCTTTTATTAGTTTTCTTACGATGTCTAGTGCAGAGTATCTTCATTTTCAAAAGCCATCTGCACGGTTGACCAATTGTTATGCTCTTTTAATTCTTGTTACTCACAATCCCTTGCGCAGAACCAGGCAATCTGGATAGCGGAAAGGAATGCTCAATTCTTTCTTCAATAGTTTTCACACGATGCCTTATGACAAATCAATTGGACTTTAGCAGATGGATTGGAAAGGTAATTCTTTTACTTCTTTCTTCATTAATTGTTTAAACGTGCCTAGTCTAGCATCTCAAGTTGTTCAAAACGGATCATGTGAAATAATTTGGAGACTAAACATACTTCTACATTTTAAAAGGAGAAAAGGTGTGTGTGCTTTTTTCTTTATTCTTTTTCCTAACTTTCGACAAAGGAGTCATCTTTATTTGAGCACGCATGAATATTAAACACCCTAAACTTTTTTTAACAAATTCAGTCTGCAATCTACGCAAACATAAAATACAAAGAATTGATATGTATAGGTTTCACAAGATCTTCTGTTTTATGTGCATATATGCATACAAAGTTAAACAAAAGATGCTTGTCTAACTGATGGTATACATATCATCACACATATCTTGATTTTAAATCACGGGAAAAAGCAGACAAGCAATCGATAACACACAAACAAGCAGGCATGATTTTTCTGTTTGCTTAAGACCCAAAATTGTAAGCCAGCTAACTTTGTGAAACAATCACATTTTTTAGAATAAAAAAATTCTTTATATGTTAATTAAAAAAAATTGGAACTTTGAAATAAAATTACAAAATGAGGGGAAATGATCATCAAAAACTCAAACAATCAAAAAGCAAAAGAAAATGAAGAAAAAGATAAAACTCCAAGTATACAGAAACAAATAAAATTTACCAATTTAGCAGAGTAAGACTTAACTAAAAGAAGTAAACGTTATACACATCTAGCATTGCAAAAATAACAACAATTATAAAAATTAATTTCAAATTAACAAAAAAGGCGCAAACAAGAAAAGTGAAAATTCATACTTGGCACCACCGTTTCCACTCCGGCCAGCCGCAACCGCCACATCCTCACCCTGCGCCTCTCGCGGTGGCGAAGCGTTGATGTCGAAGCGGCCGAGCTCAACTCCTCGGCCACCGCCGCCGCCTCCGTCGCTCTTTAGCAAGCACCGGAAGCATTTAAACTCCTGTAGCTGCACCAACGTCTCCTTCTTGGCACGCCTCCCCATAGGTACCCCCTTCCGGCATACCGTACATATGGAAACGTTAGCGCTCCCAAAAACGGCATCGTTTCCGGCTTCCCGAGGGGAAGCTATCGGCGTTTCGTTCAGATCTATTGGGAACGCCATTCCGGCGCTCCTGTTAGTGTTACTGTTTTGAGCCTCCATTTTTCAGCAAAAAAAAAATTACTTACAACGGCTTACAGAATGTACAGAAAACAAATGAGCTGCGAAAAATTGGAGTAATTAGCAAGAAATTTGGTGGAATAGGAGAGAGAATCAAGGTTAGTGAGAGAGGGGGTTTAAATGAACACGGACTGAGTGATACAAATCGTTTGGTAGATAGATACAATTCATAGTTTGTAATTGTAACGTATGAGGGGGGAAAAACGTGAGCGGTGAGAATGAGGACGAAACAATAAAACCTCTGATTTTGTCTTTGTGTGCAAAATAATTTGCAGAGAGAGAGAGAGAGAGGACTGAAGAAGTATAAGAAGAAGAAGAAATATATATGTGTGTATGTATTGTGTATGTATTGGCCGGGCGGGGGTCCTTAAAAATTGGCTGGGGAAACTCGGGAAAGTTGGGGGTGGGGGTCCAAATGACAAAAATACCCTTGTTTAGTTTGGGGGTGATGGAGGGTTTTGTGGGATTTGGGGTGTGGAGTGATAATATTGGATTTGTATGTTGAGGGGTATTATTGGGATTTGAAGTTGGTTTGACTGATGAGGTGGGTAATGAATGATTATCTAAATAGTTATGGGGTGGGTTATGGTAATTTGGTTTCTTAGTGGGAAATTTATTGGTGGGTTTTGGACAAATGGGAAATGGATTTGAAGGGCTTTTGTAGGATTTGTTATGAATTTAATTGGGGATTTGGTGAATTTATGTAAGGTGTGTGTAATTGAAAATAAATGTCCATAGTAAGTGGTAAAGTACAAGGGAGGTTTATAGTTGTCTCCTTAGCCATTTTGTGAGAATATTTATTGGGAAATTTTGAATTTTGAAATTTTGATGAGGTGGGTGATAATCTAGGAAAATAATAATAATGATGGTGAGTAGGAATGTTAATTTGGTTTGATTCTTGAATTTATTGATGGATTTGGCACAAATGGTAAATAAATTTGAATGGCTTTTGTAGGATTTGGTGTTTATGGAGGGTGGATTATTAAAAATCTTAGTAATACTCAATTTGATTGCTATCATCATAATACATATTACATAGTAAGTGAGAAAGCATAAAATCACACACCTTAAGTTGGTTTTAATGCAGTCAAACCGAGTCTTAGATTTTATTGTATATTAGAAATTCGATAAAAAATTCTAGTCACACTCAATTTGATTGCTACAACCTTAATGCATATATAGTAAGTGAGAAAGCAGAAATCACTTACCTTATGTTGGTTTGAATGCCGTCAAACCGAGTACCTATTAGAATTTCTTATATGTATTAGTTTTTCAGTAAAAATTTCTAATCATACTCAATTTGATTGCTACAACCATAAAACATAGTAAGTGAGAAAGCATAAAACCACTTACCTTATGTTGGTTTGAATGCAGTCAAACCGAGTACATATTAGAATTTTTTAAACGTATTAGGATTTTGATGAAAAGTTCTAGTCATACTTAATTTGCTTGCTCCGACTTTAATACATAGTAGGTTATAATCATATATTTACTTACCTTGCATTATTGTGGATGTTGTCTAACCCGAGCGAATATTAGGAACTAGGATATGGTGAAACTAATTACGAACGTTTGACGTTTTTGTTAAGATATATTGAGATGAGTTTTGCAACTTTCATACAAATCTATAATTTACTCATTGCAAAACTCTTTATTATTATATTCTTAACTCAAAACTCCAATATTTTTGTGATTTCACCAATAGGTCACTTCTCACGGGACTTAATTAACATTAAAAAAATTGAATTAATTTCCTAAAAAAAAATTCCAACACATTTAGTTAAATTTTGTGTGGAATGCCTTGTGCATCAAATAGAGGCTCAATGCTCCATAAGTTATAATTGTTTCATTAGTATTCCACTTTTAAAAAAAGAAGGTATGAGCATTATTAGTGTAGAGTATTAGATTACTCTCGTTATAATTTATCCTTTTAGATAGATCCTTCATCCCTCTAAAACATAATGGCGTTCCCGATACATTTGAACGAACTGCCAATCTCGTCACCTCGGGAAGCCTACGGCGCCATAGTGGGAGTGAACAACTCTTGTGCTAGTGTTTTCATATGTGACGCCTGAGAATGGACTTTAACGTGGAGGCGCGACGAAGGAGCACATGAGGAAAAATGCTTGTCGTGTTTGCTAAAATGTGACGAAGATGATGGTAAATTTCATGATACAAGATTTTTGCTTAGAAAATTATTTCAAATAATTATTCTCACTTGAGGTCATATTATTATGCATTTCATTAATATTGATGATCATGCATGTCCTCTATGCTTTAACCATGTGGAAATTATCGAACATATTTTTTCCTTCATTATCATTCGCTACAAGTGTTTGTTTTGTTTCAAATGTTTCTAATTTTTCTTTGGAGCCATAGTTGGCTACCATCTTTGATAAAAAACAGGTTCCCTACCATCCCTGGGAGGAAGAGTTCCATATATTTGCAATGCGTGCCATCAATGCTATTTGGAGAGCTCGTAATGTGCTCATCCATAACTCGATTGTAGTGGACTCGTCTATGACTCTCAAGTTTACGAACAAAAGTGCGCTGAAGCCTATCGATGCTCAAGTTCTTAAAGTCATCAACTTTCCCATTCCCTCTTGTTCAAATAGCTTGATGTCCAAGGCTGCTTGAGTCATCCAAAAGCGTTGTCGATGCGACTTTTTTCAAGGGGAAAAAATCTATGGCCTTTGGTGATCGTAACTCGGCTAGGGGAAGTTTTGTTTGCCACTGTTGTTTGGTCTTGGAGTCATGATGCTACCCAAGCATAAGTGGAAGCTTTGATTTTAGCTATTGAGAGATGTTGGATTGTCTGATGATCCATCTTGACATTATACTTTAAAACAACCCGATTAGTTATGTGAAGATGATTCTCGATTCAATTAAGTTTTCAGATTGGCATTCTTCGACTTTGACCGAAAGAGCTAAGCTCTTATCCTCAAGTGACCGAATTGAAAGATCCTCCATATACATCCTCAAGCTAATCCTATGGCTCTCGCTCTTATTAATTGGCATTTCATTCAAACTTTATTTGGTAGCTTGAAGTAATTAGGAGTATTGTTCTTTTTTCTGATAATTATATGAGTATTAATTTTGTTATGTTAAAATATGGGCAACCCCCTAAATTTAGGTTGGCTCTCTTCATGCTTTTGCTTGGTTAAATTGTATAGTATGCATATTTATTTTTATACTAAGAGCTACAATCTTTATAATTCAACTTATTTTCTATTTGAAACAATAGCAATAAGGATAATGTAAGAAGAACAAGAAGTTTAATTGTTTTTTTTAATGTATTATGATAATAAAAAAAGAAAAAATTACATTTTTTGTCCCTGAAATTGTCCACTAAAATATATTTGGTTCCCCATATTCCAGACTCGACAGATTTAGTCCCTCAACTTGTTATTTTCAAACACATTTAGTCCTTACCGTTATTTTTTTCCCCCTTAATTAACAGAATCCCCAAAAAAATCAAAGTTAGGGTTTTGTTAGGTTTTTCAATTTGGGGATTTTTAAATTTTCAAACCAATTGTGCCTAGGTGGACACATGACTTACCAATTTGAGAAAAAAAAAAAAAAAGACAAGTAGTCAAATCCCAGACGCCATGTGGAAAATGGATGAAAAATAAAAGATGAAATGCAAATTTTAATTAAAAATTTAAAAAAAAGTAACATAATAAAAGAAAAAATTAAAATATTTATATAAAGTTATTAAATTTTAAAAATAAAAAATTAATTCAAAAAAAAAAAATAAAAAAAAGTAACAACACAAAAAAATAACAACACAGAAAGGCTAAATTGTGATATTTAATTTACTTTTTCTCCCTATTTTTTTAATTTCTTGAAATTATTTAACATAATTTAATAAAATATTTGTCTATCTTGAAATTTACTTTAATTTGAGATCTAAATTCTAATGAAATATTTTTATATTTATTAAATTATTTTGAGTAATTTAATATTTAATTTTTTTCATATTAAAATATACAAATCTTAAATATTTTTCAAATTTGTAGATATTTTTTATGTTTTTTATATTTTCAAAATTTTCAATTTTTTAATATTTGTTTAAATTTCCATGTCTAAATTTAAAAGTAAACAAAAAGGAAAAAAAATCCACCTTGGACATTTTCGTTACTTTTAAATGGCATTTGACAACAATGACTGAATGTGTTCAAAATTGCTAAGTTGAGGGACCAAATCTGTTATAATTGAAATATGGAGACCAAATGTGTTTTAGTGGGCAATTTTAGGGACAAAAAATGTAATTTCCCATTTAAAAAGTAAAAATAGATAGTACAATTGGTGATTATAGAGAATTATTAAGCTCTTCACTTTGAGTGTTCAAGATTATTACAATAATTAACAATTAGTACTATTGTTTCAACACAATTGATCCATTTTGTTTAAGCACATATTTTTCGAGATGAATCGATTTGATTTCGCCGAGTGGGTCAAGTAGAGAAGTGTATATTAATATGACATATTTTACATTTTTCAATTAAAAAGAACTTGGATGATCTACGAGGGGTAATGTCACTTTTAATCCCTCAACTTTTGCGTTAGAATCACTTTAATCTCTCATCATTCGACCGATTGAATCCCTCAACTTAAAATCGAGTTTCATTGTGGTCCCTCCCGTCAATGAAAGTACGTCACATGTGTGGCATGTGACCTACTTTAAAGGTAAAAATGTCATTTTCTAATTTTATTTTTTTTAGAAAAAAGAGCAGATCACACTATACACACTCAAGCCCTCAACACCTATACGTTTTACTGAAAGCTTAGATAACAGAAATTAGGGAAAACTTAGGATTCTTGAGTTCATCTTTAAATCGTCAAACACTCGAAGGAGAAGAGGATTCTAGGTGGATTATGGCTCGGGGTTTGATAATCGCAAATCAAGATCACCAAATCAACAATGAAGATTTCCCCATAATGTCGAAACAAAGGCACCCCAATACTGAAAAAATCGAAAACTTCCTACTTGGATTTGTATAAGTCAAAGACCATCGGATCTTAGCCCTCATTCCAAAAAACATGTCAAATTATTCATAATTTACCCTCCCAATGGTTGATGTCAAAACATGTCAACACAACCATTTTTAGCTTTATAAGTTATAAAGTTCAACAATGGCTCTACATTCTTCAAAAAGGCGAGAATGTACAATGCACATCCCGTCAAAGGACCAAATTACAAACTATGTCAAAGCTATTGTACCAAAACAATAAATATGAAAAAGTTAAGGTACCAAAACGGAACTCAGAAATTGAATTGACATTTTTATCCGTAAAATAGGTCATGTGCGCTATTTTGATTGGAAAGTCACCGTAGGGACCACATTGAAACCTGGTTTTAAGTTGAGGAACCCAAGTTATACGATTAAAAGGTGAGGGACTAAAGTGATTCTAACCCAAAAGTCGAGGGACCAAAAGTGATAATATTCTCAATCTACAATTAAAGGGGCCAAGGCAAGGGCAAGGGCAAGAAGGTCATTTCATGAAATGTTGGTCGTTGGTTCGGCATGCTTGCCTGGTGTCCGCTGAAAGTGCCATTTCCGTGGCACACCAAATTTTAATGGCAAATGTACGGCACGCGCGTATTGGGCAAGTGAAGAAAGGTGGACTCCACGCTCTAAGGTGCTGCAACTTTGTGATTGTACAGTACAAGTTACTATAGCATCCTCGCTCACGTGTTGATATTGTGCATCATAAACTGGATTTTTCTTTTTTCTAGAAATTTCACATTTTTTGAAGCTTAATAACTTGATTCTTGAGCTAGTATAAATAATTTATGGGCATAATGATAACAGTCATACTTCATCCATCACGATTTTGTTTTGCTCTTATTTAGTTTTGGAATGTTTTAGGATAATTTATTCGATCGTACAAGTAGAAATTAGGCCAACTTAAATGTACAATATATATAAAATAATACAATTGATGTATTCAAAATAATCTTTTCCCGATTGTATTTATTATATTATTAAGGGATAGTTACATCGACCTCCCCTAATGAATGGGCTAATTAGTTTCCCCGTCCCTCAACTATACATAATTATAAACATCTCCCCTCAAGTTAACAGATCTTCAAAAATTCTAATGGAATCGATGAAATGACATTTTTGCCTTTGATTAAAATCTTTTAAAAAGTCCAAAAAATAGGGTAGGATAGTTCAATAAAATAGTCAAAAGTCAAAACTAAAAATAAGGGTAAAATCGATTTTTTTGAAAAAATAGCAATGATGTCAGTTTTTTCCATTGCAAAAGTTAATGGAGGGGAAATTGCAAGACGTAGGTTGACGGAAGAGGAGGTATTTGTAATTACGCATAGTTGAGGGGAGGAGACTATAATTAACCCATTTATTGGGGAGGTAAGTGTAATTATCCCTATTATTAATTAATCACGTCATCCTATAAAAATAAAGGTAAATATCTGCGCGTTAGAGGCTCACAAGCCCATCGTTTTGTTGACAAATACCCCACAAATACAAGGTAGAAGGAACATTTTACATTTTTATTATGAATTCGCTTTTAAGAGTAATCACTGACTTGAGCGTGAAATGAACTATTCAGGAAAATTTTCCAAACATATCCTTAACATTTGAAATATATATGTGCATACCAACCCACATATTCATCTCAAAAAATTCTTCTACGAGGAACTGCGATCATCAACAATCTAATCACACATATTGTAATATTGAAAACTCAACATTTATAAACTACAAAATTAAAAAAAGAAGAAAAAAAATTGACATTTGAATTAGACTATATTATGGCTTTTATGGGGTGGATTTCAAAGTTGTTTATTTATTATCATATAATATTTTTAATGGTAGAACATTATATAATCGGCAGAACATGATTTTCTTGAGGCACATTTGCTCTTTTTTGCTGCAAAAGTCATTCATGCTTTGCACTTTCTAAAATGAGATCAATCATGGCAATAGTCATTGTAATTCATGTTTTCTTAGCATGTTTAAGCAATTATCAATTCACAAGTTTTTCATGACGAGATACCTAGATAAAAGTGCTCTTTCATTTCTTTTCTTTTCTTTGTTTAAACTTAGAAGAGTAAAAAACAGTTTATTTTCTTTGTGTTTTTAAAAATGGGTGTTTTGCCCCGTTCTTTGTGTTTTTAAAAATGGGTATTTTGCCCCGGGTCTTATCAAAAAGAGCTGATTATCCCCTTAAATTATCAAGAAATGGGCTACTATCACCCAATTTTATTTTTTATTATTTATTGAATTGAAAATGACAGTTACACCCTTATGTAATTATGATGAAATTTTCTCAATGTTATTTATTCTTTCTTGCATAAAATCAAGTTGTCAACTCCCCCTTCCCCGTCCCACTTTTTCCAAAGGACGGACATGAAATAAAGAAAAAAGGGGAACTTCATGTTCTCATTTATATTCAGTAAAATTTTTTTTTTTTTTGGTAGTAAAAAGTTCGGGTGGGATCGGTGCCGGTCCCCCACCACGGGTCAGGGAATACCCTGGCGAGACCTGCCCTGACTTCATATCAGGGCCAATCAAGGGGGAAAATTACATATTGCCCACCAACACTCTCCTCACGTCGACAGAGGGACTCGAACACACAACCTTCTGAGGGGAAGTGGCCCGGCCTTACCAACTGCACCAAGGGGTGTTGGTATATTCAGTAAAATTATTAAGCAAACAAATTGAACTTGTTGCTAAAGATGGATTAAACATAACTTATTCATATATGTTCGTATTTAGATGGGGAATACAATGTAGCTATGATGTATTATCATGGACATGAGATGTATTTTAATGTTCAATTTAATAAAAACAACTACAAATTCAAGAAAATACTCTTTTCGATTCTTGGATTTTGATAAGAAAAAGAAAAAAAATGAAAATTATCAAAAGATAAAGCGTAAAGAACTATAGATCAAAGTACGCATAATATTTTTCTTTTCCTTTTTCTCACCAACATTCAACAACCAAACGGAGTCAATTTCACAAATAGTAGCCAATGCCTCCAAGCTAAAATTTTAATTTCCACAAATCAAAATTAAAGAATTATGAGGGGTGAAAGAGAGAGAATTTCCCTTTTTAGGGTGAGTGGTGACTTTTGTCCACCCAAAATAACAAAAAAACTGTTCTTGGAGTTCATGGTGTTTTTTGGATAATGAGGGAAACCCACAGCCGCTACCGTTAATGTGTGTATTGGGTAAACCTCGCTCATGTGTAATAGCCTGCAAATTGTATAGGAGAAATAAGCTAGTCTAGGTTACCCACAGCTGACAGGCTCACAACAGAGGACGCCAATAGGCATTTCTTCAAGGGGAATCGAGCTCGTACCCTAAAACACAAGGCTCAACTGCCCGACTAACTCCGCTTTATGGTGTTAAATAATGAAATTCACCCAAATCAAATTTGACAATTCTTCCCTCATATATGGTTGAACTAAAGGCTTCTCCACTGTTGAAATTAAAGATGTATTCTTCCACCATGTATTTTTCTATCATATGAGACGTGTATCGAGTTTCATTTTGAAATCAATCCTAAAATTTTAAGTTTATAGAAGTGTATCGACCAATGATAACTTTCCTTGTTACTACAAAAGTTGAAAATTTTAGAGATTAGAACGTATATACACTAGATGTGCGTGTATGTATATCATGCATACAGGCCATAGCTGCAAGAGCAAACACAAAGCATAGAAATATCAATGAACTAAAACTCAGCTCAAAGTTCAAAAGACACTGTCGAAACTCACTTCCTGGGAATTTACACAAATATTTGCGGCATCACACATTTGTACAAATCATTAGTTATAGATACAACACAAGTGTTCAGTAATGAATTTGCATAAAAAACTGATAATATAAACAAATACGGGTTCAAAAGCCATCGATTGGCCAATTCCGAGCCATCCTTGTCCTGGAAGAAGATATACCACTTCCCAAACAGTACCCAAATGCCTCCACACCAGCCAATTTGAGTTATAAAACCCAAAACCAGGATACAACAGAACCAATTGCCAAACCGACAACTAAGTACAACACGACCACGATTCCTGCAGTCTCAGCATGTTGTAAATGGACAGTCTTCGGAGCCAAAATCATTAACACACAAGTAAAGTACCCGTTTGTTAGACCCAATAGACACGTCAAGACTGTAACTGGGATTTCCGTTCTGAAAAACCCCGGCCCATGTAAGCAACCATAGAAAATAGGCAGAAATAGCAACCTTCCAAACGAGGCACTGATAGCGAGTTTCGCATTCTCCATTAGATAAATTGAAGTCAAGGATTTCCCAATCAGATCAAAGATATTATAACCCGCGATTAAAATGATGGGGTACCAGTCTTTAAGTGTATCAGAATGTACATCTTCTGTAACGGATCCCGGGAAAATACTCAATGTCACTACATATATGATTAAAATCCCCGACCCGTACCATTTAACGGACCCCACAATGTCCCATAAGGTTGATCTCCATAATTTTCCAGTAAGATCACCTTTTTGTTCCTTCTCCTCATTTACAGCCTGACTTTTGAGATCATTGTAGTATTTGATAACCGGAAGCCTATGTGCAACATTATAGAAAACGATGTTTAATAACATTACGATGATGCTAACAATGAAATAAAGGTTCGCACTTTTTCTCAGCCCACGGGTATCTTGAGGATATAGAGCCTTGGTTAGTACTCGTAAAACTGACACAAGGACACCTGCATTCCGTAAAATTAGATATTAATATTTCATAGTACATAAATGAATTGAAATTATCTAAAGTACAAGAAGTAGAAACAAAAGAGAAACCGTTGGGACTCGAGAAAACTCTTGAAAGCTTAAATCATGCATGCTAGTGAGCACTATCTTATCAATTGGTCTACAAGCTACATCTCTTTCTTACATGATAACAACGTAACTTGGTAATTTTTTTGCTCAGGTTTGGTGCAGAACAATTCCAGCATATTAAACGAGTAGATTTTCTCGAAGATGAGCTAAATTCGCTTTTCTAACTATGAAAAACAAAATGTGGTGGCTTCAGTGCTAATTAGAACATAACAGCAACAGAAAAGCAATTCATTTTAAATAAGCACAAGTTGCACAAAGTTAATTGACTTCAACCAAATTGCTGAACTTTGTCAATTATTGACACATAACTACGAATAAAGGTTTTGGGCTATATACAAGAGGTGCACTAGCCACCTAAGTTGAGTGTTCTTTTCTTTTCCTTTCCTGGTAAATACTAATTACACCTAAATTGAGTTCATTACATAGAAATAAAGATCGGACATTAGGAGTTTCAGTTAAAGTTCACTTAAAAACGACTCACAGGAGCAATCAACACAACAAAACACAGTTCAGAATATAGCAAATTATGACAAAAACAATCAGCAGTAATCTCGAATCAGAGCTCAAAAGTTCAACCTTTGCTTGATCATGACATTTCTTCAATAAATTCATCTAAAAGGCAATCAAACCTAAACAATACCCAATCACTAAATCTTCAAATCTCAAAAAGAAAAAGAAAAATTCACCGGAGTCGGCTCACATAAAGGACCAAATTTCAAAACTAAAGATTCAATCTTTTCACATTGTTGACCAAATCCCAATTCAAATCACCCTTTAAGTACAAAACCAACCAAAACCAAAAACTCATTTGCAGCAACACCCAAAAAATATCAATATATATGTAACGAACAAACACGAAATAAAAGCATAAAAGATTAAACGACACATCAATTTACATCGTTCGGCAATTGTCTACATTCACGGGAGAGGAGAAGAAAATTTCACTACTACAGAGTATAAAGTACGTCAAAAGTTCGAACCGGCCTATTGATCTGGGGGCTTCCGCTTAATTTTGTGCTTAAGACTATCACAATATATATATATACATATATATGCATATTAAAGCATCAGATACACAAACCAGAAATCAAATCCTCACAAAATCCCAAAAATAAATTTAAAAAAAAAACTTTCTTTACCAGAAGCAGCAGTTCCAGCAACAACATTCAAGACTAAAAGATTCAACCTTTTCACATTGTTGATTAAAACCCATTTCAAATCACCCTCTATCAAAATACATACATACATATATATAAATATATACATATTAAAGCATCAGATACACAAACCAGAAATCCAATCCCCACAAAATCCCCAAAAAAAAAAAAATCTTTACCAGAAGCAGCAGTACCAGAAAAATCAACACGCACTCACACACACACACACACACACACATGTATTCACATTGTTCCTTGTTGACCAAAACCCAATTCTAATCACCATTTACCAAACAACCCAAAATCAAAAACCCATTTGCAGCAACACCCAGAAACAACATTCAAGACTAAAGATTCAACCTTTTCACATTTTTGATCAAAACCCATCCTAAATCACCCTCTATCAAAATACATATACACACATATATATAAATTTAACAAAAAAATTAAACTTTCTTTACCAGAAGCAGCAGTACCAGCAACCACAGCCTGCATATACCTCTCCGGCATCTCCCCTGCATTCCCCACAACCCCACCCTGCACCAACCCATCCGCCACTCCACACAACCCCACAAACCCCACCGTCAAATAATACCCACCGTACACCCCAACCCTCCCCTTCACATACCAAGCATCCACCAACGGCACCGCCAAAAGCGCCACCAAAAACAGCACATACCCCACATTAATCCTCACTACAGAGCTCGATTTGTGCGCAAACGCCACGATGAATAGCAGAGATATGAGCCCGATGAGCATGTACACGACGCCGAACACGCGGTCGACGGACGCGTCGGGGTAGAGGTAGGTGAAGTAATCGACGGCGGTGATGAATGCGTTCCATGGGAGGAGGTAGCCTGTGCCCAGTGTGAAGTATATTATGTAGGCTAAGTGGAATGTGTCTTTTGGGATTTTGTCTGGGCTGGGTTGTAAGGGAGCTAGAAGGGTGGCGGATTCTGAGTCGCGATCGGCGGCGGCGGCGGCGGCGGTTGTTACACCCATCGGATCGGTGGTGGTTGGGTTTTTTTCCGATGAGTGGTTGATAATTATTTGGGGGAAATTTTTTGGATGTATTAGGAAATGGGCCACATGTTGGAATTTTGGAAAATATCTTGTGTTCTTTTTCTACGGAGCTTTACGTTTCGCGTAAGTTACAATTTTTGCGGAGTTGAAATTTGAAACGAAGCGCGACTTGTTAGTTTAGTACCATCGGCTTTCATTTTTAAGGAAGGTAGGAGTTCAATTTCAGCTTTGTAAGTTGTGACTTTTTTTCTCAAAACAAAATTGGATTATTATAGGTGTCTGTATGACTTATGATTAACAACTATCGACTCAAATTTATTGGGTCTTAATGTGGCCTATGAATAAAAATTATCGGTCCTGATTTGTTAGGTCAATGTATTCTCTTCGTCTAAAATTAAAAAAAAAATAAAGAAATTTGAAACATATTAAGTTATACAATACTAGCGGAATTGTGGACACGAGATACTGATTGTGTAGGTAAAAATAATCAAATATATACTATAGCATTGGTAATATATAGATACGAACAATCAAATATAAATAATTTATAACATGCAAAATTAAAAGTTTGATTCAAGAATGATGACTATCATCAAGACTTTTTTTATGAGTATTAAATCACATTATTTAATTGAAGAAATAAAATGATTCATAAATATCATTAATAAGAAAAATAAATATAAAAATGTTAGTTTTTATTTGAATTTAGATTATAGTGCTAATTGTCTTATCTTGAATATTTTAATAAAGATTACTAACAATATTTATATAAATCAAATAAAAGAACATATAAATTAAATTACTTTTGTGGCAAAATTGATTTCAATTACACTATGCAATTATCTGAATGACCTTAAAAATGCATTTAAAGTCGATTTATTTAGCGTAATAAGCATTGATCACATATTTTTAAATTTTGAAACTTGATTAGAACTTATTCTCAACTTGAAAAGCATAATGAAACTTAAAAAAATTATACAAACCTCCCCTTGTATAATGTGTAATTATCCAACAACTCCCTCAAACTTTTAAAATTCCATAAAAACCCCCTCAATTAAGGTACTTCTTATAATTACTCCTCCTATATTTATAAATTCTTACAATTTACACTCTAAAAACTTTACAATTAGGCCCCTGTAAGGAGTGTTGGTAATTTAAAAAATATGAGGGTTTATTGGTAATTACACATTATAAGAAAGGATATTTTTGTAACTATTCATAAAATTTATGTAAACATATATATCTAGGTACTCGAGTTTGACTTGTATTTGACAGATTTAAAGTTTATTTGACCTGGACTTAATCAGTAATCAAATCAAGTTCAAAGTACTTCTTTAATGTTTAATATAAATTCAAAGTTCAAAATACTTATACAATGTTTTATTTGTGTCAATTAAATTCATTTACACGAATAGGAGTTTTTCCTCGGAAAAATTGCTCAACCTCCCCCAAACTATGGTCATTTAGTATTCACATCCCTCGGTATTTGGAATATTGGTATGAACCTCCCCTTTTTCAACTTTTTCACTAAATTGACTAATAAAAGACTAAAAAGCCCTTCAAATTTGGGTTAAAAAAATGTTAAATTAAATAATTAGTTGGAGTATGGAAAAGTGGCACTAGGTTACATATTTAATTAAAAAAAAGAAATAATAAAGCATCTTAAATTTAACAAATTCTAGAAATATAGCTTTAAAATTTCTAAACTTTAAATTAATAAAAAAAATAATTACTTAAAAGATATTACTTTAAAATATTAATTTGAACTTTCCTAATTCAACTAATGCGAAATCTCATGAAAAAATATGTTACTATTATGATTATGCTAATTTAATTTGTTACACTATTTGTTTTATTTTATAAATGTCAATCTTCAATAAAAAAAAATTAGTTCTTTTTTTATTTTCATATTGTATTTAGTATGAATTCACATTCATGTTTAAGAATTTATGGTGATAATAATATGGGTGTTCCTTATTATTCATTTAGACAAGAAGAAAGAAAGAACAAATATTATGTTGTGCTACTTTTATGTTTTGAATTTTTATTAAATTATACCATTGTTATTATGAAATAGTCATAAATTATTATTATTTGTACACATATTACCATATCTATTTCAGAACAAAAACATGGAGGTATATAAGAAGTGCTTTTTTTTTTATAATATATTTTTTTTCAATTGAATATACTACTTCTAAATTAGCCCATTTTCGGAAGAAGTTGTTCGTAGTATTCTTTTTTTCAATAGAATATATTATTTTTAAATTAGCACATTTTCGAAAGTTGTTGGTTTTATTATGAAGAAGCATATTTGAATAAATAGAATTTTAAATATATAAGGATTTGTCAGTTTTTTAATTCTGTACTTATGTTTTTTTCTAAAATAAGAAAATTAGAAGTATTCGGGTTATGGAAAATGTTTGAATTCTATTGACATACTTAAGCAATTATATTTATAGATCACAAAAAGATTTTGCGGTTATTCAAGAGAATATTCTTTTAAGAGTTTAGAGTATATTTCTAAAATTTTAAATTGTGGATGCCGCATTTTTTTTTATTATTATGTCATTTGGAGATATTCTGATAATTTTTCATTCTCCACCATATTATAAGTGACAGTTAACTTTTTCTAATTCGAAAGTGAAGGGTATTTGAGTCTTTAGCTATAAAATATAATGAAAAAAAGTAAAGGAGGGGATGTCCATGCCAATTTTTCAAATGCGAGGGGTGTGATGCCAAATGCTCACAGTGCAGGGGAGGTCGATACAATTCTGCCGTTGATATAGTAAAATGACACACTATGCCACAAGGCCCAAGTCCAATTGAATGAAGAGTTAGGCCCACCGGAGGCCCAAACACCGAAATCACTAGACTAGGTCCGCGCTAAGTAACAGTATCGGGTCGGGTCGTTTCATGACCCGACCCCACTAGAACGAGTCATCCACCGTCTATTGTAGCCACCTGTCAACATCCTATGAATACCCAACAACCGTTGGTACAAGGTGTTCTCTATAAATACCCCCCTCATAACATTTATTAGGGGGTTGAAATCAAGAGTATTTGCTCAAGAATTAGCCTCGTATATGCTCAACGAGTCTATAGACTGAGGAGTACGATCCTATAAACATATAAATTGGAGTTTAGATTCGTTCAGGAGTACGATTCCGAACATCACACCTAAGATAGAACTACGTAGGCTTGATCCTTATTAGGTACGTAGGTAGCTTAATAACTATTGAGTGCAGCCGTAACACTTTATCCTCATACTCAAGGGGCGATTCTAATCATTCCAGACTGTGAGTCCTAATCATTGGATTAGGGAGATCAGTTGTCGCCGTCTGTGGGAATCTTACTTTGAGGTTGCTGAGATTCGTGAGTATAAAGATCGAGGTTAAGATGAAGAATAAACAAGTTAGGGAGGAGGAAGAGTTGATTGCTGATGTGCCTGCTGACGGAGGAACGAGTGCAGTCATCACAATGACAAAAGAAGAGCTGGACAGGAGGATGAAAGAGTATGCTCAAGAAGAAATGCAGAAGTATCTTACCCGCACTCCAACAACTCCTAATGTGGGAGAGCCTTGTACGGATCTGTCTGCAAAAAGAAGTTTGTTTCGAGAAGAGGAGAATTGTGAGAGGGAGGGAGAGTCATTGAGCGATGACGATGTTATTCGTGTTCGACAAGAGGAGGGAGAACGAAGAGGAAAAGTTAAGGCGATGGAGTCGCCCGGTATACGACGACGAATGGTGCACTACGAAGAGGACAGATGTGTGAGGATGGAAAAAGTTGCGGGCCCTGTACAGACGAGGCCAGCCCCTATGTTGATGGCCCACAATAGTCCTTTTGTCACTGAAATCATGAAGGAAGTTCCGAATGGACTATTTCGAATGCCAGATTTCCTAAAGTTTGATGGAACGGGGGATCCGAGACCCCATATTACGTCTTACGAGCTGTTGATGTCTTTACAAGGACAATCGGATGCCATTAATGCTAGAACTTTCACTACGACTCTGGTGGGTCGGGCTCAAGACTGGTTCATGAGTCTCGCTCCCGCTTCCGTAGAGTCGTATGCCCGATTGAAACATAAGTTTGAAAGTCACTTTGCTAGTAACAAAAAGACTAAAAAGTCTATATCTGTGATTATGGGACTGAAGCAGGGCTCAACCGAGTCCCTGCGTGAATTTATACATCGCTTTAATCAAGAAGCCATGGACCTTCCGGAACTTAATAATGAATTAATGTTAAGCTTCCTTATGAGAGGCTTAAAAAAGGGAAACTTTAATGATGCACTCTCTCGCCGCCCTCCTCGATCCCATGAGGAGTTGATGGTATTGGCGGGAGAGTATATCAACGAAGAAGAAATGAATGAGTTAAAGGACTCGGATAACTTGCAAGTTTTAAACGACTCTCGAGGTCGTAAAGAAAAATATGCATCTGAACGATATGAGGGAACGGGGTCAAGGAGAGACCTTGATCGACCCCGTAGACCGAAGTTTGACCATTATACACCGTTGAACTCGACTCGTACACGAATTCTAGTTGCTGCGTTGCGTACGAATCAAGTTCAACGACCCATACCAATGAAAAATGGTGTGAAAAAGAACATGAATAGATATTGTGAATTCCATAAAGATCATGGTCACAACACGGAAGAATGTTTTCAACTGAAAGATGAAATTGAATGACTCATTAAATCCGGGGTGTTGAACGATTTTATTGATCGAACATTGGCAGAAACAAGAGCTCCTGAAGTCACTCGTGTTACGGAACTTTACCGACCCCGCAGTCGTTCTCACGAACAACCGCGAGAGAGATCTGTTGAAAGGGGTAATCACACTCGTCACTACGACCAGTCTAGGATGGAAGACCACGGAAGCGATAATCATCGCTTTAACAATGAGCGCCCACGCGGCAACCCTCGTTATAACGAGCAAGCTCCGCATCACCGTAATGACGGTCCTCGTAATTACGAGAGAAATAAATACCACCGTAATGACGGTCCTCGTAATCACGAGGCAAACAGAGATTATCACCGTAATGACGGTACTCGTAATCACGAGCCTACGGAGAGAAGAGTTGAAACGGGAGACGCACACAAACATGGTGTTCGCCTAGAAATACATATGATAGCTGGGGGGGCGACTGATGGAGATTCTTCGAACGCGAGGAAAAGATATGTGAGGCAGGGTCGTACAAGCTACCCCCGTGGGGAACCGGGACGAATATTTTCGCTTACTGGTGGATCGAGTTCAAGGAACGAGGTTATCAGTTTTGATGATAGTGATTACGAAGGCATGCACGGTCCTCACAACGATCCTATGGTGATTTCAATGGATGTTGCGAATTTTGTGGTCCATAAGGTTTTGGTTGATACGGGGAGTTCGGTAGATATTATCTTTTGGGACGTCTTGAAAAAAATGGAACTGGATGGAACTCGGTTGCGTTGTGTCAGCACTCCCTTGGTTGGATTTACGGGATCCTCGATTATGCCCAAGGGATCGATTGAGTTAGATGTGTCGTTGGGAGCGGGGTCGAAATCAAAAACGAATCGTGTGACTTTTTTGGTTGTAGATGTACCATTTGCATACAATATGATTGTGGGACGGCCAATGCTGAATACGTTTGGAGCAATCGTTTCGACTCCGCATTTGAAGATGAAGTTCAAAACGAGCAATGGTGTTGGTGAAGTGCGTGGCAACCAACTGGAGGCTCGGCAGTGCTATTCAATTTCGTTAAAAGTACATCAGTCAAAAAAGAAAAAGTGCGAGACCAGCAGAATAGAAGTCTTAGATGAAGAAGCAAAGACTTTGATTGAAAGTTTGGATAAGAAACAGAAGCGAAGTGATGCACGAGTTGAACCCCTAGTTCACAAATCAATTGAACTCGTACTAGGCGACCCGGACAAAACAACCCAGATTGGAGGAGAGATGGACCCTGAAGTGGAGATCAAGATGATAAGTTTTTTGAGGAACAATTCTGATATGTTCGCATGGAAAGCTGCAGATTTCAAGGGCATCGACCCTTCTGTGATCGTGCATAGACTCAATGTTGACCCAGATGCACGACCCGTGAGGCAGAAGAGGAGGAATTTTGGTCCAGATAGAGACTCGATCATTGAAGCAGAAGTCAAGAAACTCCTAGACGTAGGATATGTAAACGAGATCCAATTTACTGATTGGCTCGCTAATGTAGTCCTTGTACCCAAATCGGGAGGAAAATGGAGAATGTGTACTGATTTCACTGATTTGAATAAAGTATGTCCTCGTGATCCTTATCCCCTGCCTCGTATAGACTTACTCGTAGATTCTACTGCAGGTTGTGCTCTTTTAAGCATGATGGATGCTTATCAAGGTTTTAATCAAATAATGATGGCAGAAGAGGATCGCGAGAAGACTGCATTCGTTACTGCAAGAGGAGTCTATTGTTACAATGTCATGCCATTTGGCTTAAGAAATTCAGGTGCGACTTACCAACGACTCGTTAATCTGATGTTCGAGGATGAAATTGGAAAGACCATGGAAGTCTACGTGGATGATATGCTTGTAAAAAGTGTGAACGAGGATGACCACCTAACTCATCTCGAGAAGTCGTTCACAATTATGAGAAAGTATGGTATGAAATTAAACCCAAATAAATGCACCTTCGGGGTACGAGGCGGAAAATTCTTAGGGTATATGGTTACCCAACGATGGATCGAGGCTAATCCTGAAAAAATTGATGCTATCTTGAACATGCAATCTCCAATGAATGTCAAAGATGTACAGAAGTTAACAGGGAGAATGGCCAGTTTAAATCGTTTCATTTCACGATCTGCAGATAAGGGTCTGCACTTCTTCAAAATCCTAAGAAATATAAAACGCTTCGTATGGACGAACGAGTGTGAGGATGCTTTCAAAGATTTAAAATCTTACTTGTCGTCTCCACCTCTGCTAACGAAACCCTTGTTGGGAGATCCACTGATCCTATACTTGGCAATTTCACTGGTAGCCTTGAGTGCGGTACTTGTACGGGATGTAGATGGTGACCACCGTCCAGTGTATTACGTTAGCAAATTGATGCAAGGGGCTGAGTTAAATTATTTAGAAATTGAAAAATGGGCTCTTGCGTTAATGACTGCGGCCAGGAAACTCAGACCGTACTTTCAATCACATCACATAATTGTGTTAACAGATCAACCACTAAAATAAGTGCTTGCAAAACCAGATGTGTCGGGCAGACTGATTAAATGGGCCATTGAGTTGGGAGAATTCAGTATTGAATACAGGACTCGTTCGTCCATCAAAGCTCAAGTGATGGCAGATTTTCTTGTGGAAATGACGGTAAACCCGAATGTAGTGGCCTCGATCTCAAAAACGATCCCTTGGTCGCTGCATGTTGATGGCTCGTCTATGACGAGACGAGGAGGAGCTGGTGTATGGTTTCGCTCTCCGGAAGGAAACGACTTGGAATTTGCAATAAAACTGAACTTTGATGTTACAAATAATGAAGCTGAGTATGAAGCGTTGATTGCGGGTTTGAAAATGGCAAAGACTTTGGATATCACAAATGTGACAGTATTCACCGACTCGCAACTAGTAGCACGACAGATCTTGGGGACCTACGAAGCAAAAGAGAAAACCATGATAAAGTACCTACAAAAAAGCGAAACAGCTAATGATGGAATTCGAGAAGATTGAACTTTGTCAAATACCAAGAGACGAGAATCAAAGAGCGGATGCATTGTCAAAATTCGCAAATCAGATCGTTGGATCAGCGACTCGTTCTGTATCGTTACTGGTTTCCGAACATTCCGAATTGGAATCTCAAGTCACGGTCAGTGCTGTGGAAGAAGAGACGAGTTGGAAGAGTCCAATAATAAGATACTTATTAGAGGGAATCCTCCCGGAAGACAAAGTCGAAGCTCGTAGACTATGTGGTAGAGCTGCGCGTTTCACAATGTTGGACGGCGAGTTGTACAAAAGGTCTCATGCGGGACCCTTGCTTCGTTGTCTAACTCCGGCTGAAGCAGAATATGTGTTAAGAGAAATACATGAAGGAGTTGTGGGAATCACTCGGCTGGAAGATCGTTAGCTCAGAAAATCACACGACAGGGGTACTTTTGGCCAACGCTCGTGGAGGACGCACAAGCATTTGTAAAGCGATGCAAGCCATGCCAATTGCACTCTAATGAAATACATCAGCCAGGAAGACCCATGGAAGTGATAAAAATTGCATATCCATTTGATCAATGGGGCATTGACATACTTGGTGAATATCTATCCCGTACTCGTATGGAACAACGATGCGAATATTCTGCTGAAGCATTTTTAAATTTTCGAATTGCAGGTCCATTTCCACCGGTTAAGAATCAAAAGAAGTTCATTATAGTGGCGGTGGAACATTTCACAAAATGGATTGAAGCTGAAGCGGTGGCTCGTATTACAGAAACCACAATTGTCGATTTTATTTGGAAAAACATCATATGCAGGTTTGGTGTTCATGGAATATTAATTTCTGATGGGTCGCTTATAATTATAAAAAAAAAACAACAAATTTCATCATATGCAGGTTTGGTGTTCCTAGAATTTTGATTTCTGATAATGGAACTCAATTCAATGGAAAATCTGTTGTAACTTGGTGCAAAGAAATGAAGATTCAGCAAAACTTTACATCAGTCGGACACCCACAGGCTAATGGCCTAACCGAGGTGGCAAATATGATTCTACTTTAGCACTTGAAGACCAGACTCGATGGCATGAGATCGGCTTGGGCAGACGAACTTTCGGGGGTCTTATGGGCGTATCGCACGACTCCCAGGTCCTCCACAGGGGCATCACCATTTTGTCTTGTATATGGATCAGAGGCTGTTATCACAGCGGAGATTGGGATGATGACACATCGAGTATTGGACTACGACCCGGGAACGAACCGCTGTAATCGTGAATTTGAATTGGAGGTTATTGATGAAGTGAGAGACCGAGCGTATGCAAACATATTAAGACAGAAGAGTACCATGGCGAAGGCATACAATAGGAGGGTCAGAATGCGGTCCTTTCAAGTGGGAGATTTAGTCTTAAAACGAGTAGAAGTCTCAAGGCGTGTAAAAAAGTTGGAGGCCAATTGGGATGGGCCATATCAGGTTACGAAGATAACAAAGGGGATGACGTATAGGTTGCAAAACCTTCAAGGAAAAGAGCTGCCTCGTCCATGGCATGTTGATAATTTGCGAAGATTTTATGTATGAGAAAGAGTTCGAAATTTTTTCCTTGATAAACCTACTAAAACTACATGTTTTGCAATGCTCGTACACTGAACGAGTTCAGCTCAAGTCGATGTGTTGTATGTTTAATATCAGTTCGTAGTTCCTAAACGAGTCCATAGACATAAGTTAGCACGAGAAAAATATAAGTTTTACCCAATTAAGTTCATTCCTCGCACAAACGAATCTATTGTTAAACTGAGGAAAATCGACTGGATTTCAAAAAAAGCAACTACGAAAATATCATACGCCACGACGAAACAACTACAAAAATATCATACGCCACAACTGTTCAGAGAATGCTAATACTATGCGAACAACGCTAAAAATAAAAACAACGCTTAAATTAAACAGAAGTTAATACACTAAAAACGACTTCAGCTTTGTGCTGGGTTCTCTTTACTCTGGTTAGACGATTGTGCTGGGTTGACCGGGGGTTTATACCAAGGAGCCAGTGGGGCAAACTCCAAAAATTCGACAGGTACAAATTCCTCGTCTTCCGTTGAAAACGAATCTCGGAGGAGCTTACGCTTGGAGCAGTCTTCGAGGCAGTGAATGTCAAACTCTGGCTTGAAGGCATTAAGGAGATTTCCATAGTCTATGCATTTGAAGAAGCCGTCCTTCTCATCCTTAAGGGCTTTAGACAGGAGAAGACGGTCGAATATGGTAGACTTCATGAAATCACGGGCACCTCCAAAACGACTCTCAGCGAGCTCATCTGCATATTCTTGGGATGCAAGATACTCGTGCTTCCCTTCGATCCAACCCGACTCGTATGCATCGGCATTTTCTACCACCAGCTGATCATAACGAGTCTCACCTTCAGCAATGTGGGCCTCCAGACGAGCTATTTCAATTTCTAACTCCTTCGCTCTATCTTGATGTTTGACTCTCTCTGCTGTCAAGAGACGACTTGACTCCAATAACTCGTTTTTCACTGTGGTGAACGAGTTCCTTTCAGCAGCTGTATCGGCCACGTACTTGGCAAATCTGGCCTTTTCCACCCTCACGTCATCTTTTAGCCCGGCACAACTCAGAGCTAAATCGTGTAAACACGCGGAAGCCTGCATGAGTTCTTGATATGTGTTATTATCTAACGAAATAACAATACGATAAAATCATAAATCCAAATGAAAACTGAAAAATAACGAGACCAACATATACACGAGTCTTACCTTCATTAAATGTGCGGCTCCCATTCTTTCTACGGCAGTGTACGACTGCTCGATTAGAATAGCTTTGTCACGAGGAAGATGCATGTTGCGATACATCTCCAGGGCCACATTTGTCCCTTGAGGACCAGCTAATATGGAACTCTGAGGATAAATCCTCCAATCTGGAACAAGGGGAGCATTTTCCGGATCCTCTGGACACCGATCTGACACGCTATATTCCTTAAAATCTTTCAGGGTTAGGGCTTCCAACTTCTGAATGAGTTCTACGGAAGAGGGTCGAGTACCTGCGAGCGGTTGATCATCGGAGGATGGTGCATCTCTTCATCGCTTAGCACGGCTGAATTCAGCATGAACCACAAGCTCTGGGTCGGTGGGATCCCCGGCGGAGACAATGACTCGTGTTTCGGGACGAGTCTGAGAAATTTCACGGAAACCTGAGGTGATGATCATGGGACGATCTCGGCCACGAGAAGTCTCTTCGAGAGGCTGCGGGGGTGGAGTGGAAATTCTCCGCTGACCTGCAGAACCCTCGGCCACGGGTGTCTCTTCTTCTTCACGAAGGGCGGCGAGACGAGCAGCGCGGGTGGCCATCTCTGCAAAAGAAGATGTATCTTACATTCAATATACGGGATAAATACAAACGATAAAAGGAACGACTCTTACCTAAGTCGGGGACTCCAGCTATAGGTGCGGAACTCAGACCGCAAGAAACGAGTATAGACTCGTCCATTAATTTCTCCGGCACAAAAGGAATAGACACTAACTCTTCTAAAAATCCTTGTCCCCACGTAGGATTTCCCACCTCTAACTCTTTTTCACGAACACACCATTGTCTAGGAACGAGCCAATTTTCATTTTTTGGCGGGGAGATAAATATATAGTTATCTTTCCACCGACCGAAGGAGTCACGAGTATGGGCTTGAAAAATAGCATCTTGACGAGGAGAAAGATAAAAGAAACCGAGTTGAGGCATTCTTTTACAACGATTGAGATAAAACATTCTATGAAAATTGGCTATATTTGCTTCCTTTCCATGGGCAGTCATTAAAATTATAAAAAGTATGATATGCTTATAAGAGTTGGGCAAAAATTGGGTGGGACAAAGCCCGTAATTTAATAAAATATCATTAATGCTGGCATGGAGAGGAAATCTAATACCAGAAGTCAAGTGGGCGAGATGAAAAGTACGAAACCCTATTGGCGGTTTGTGCATACGATCTGAAGATCCGGGGAACCGAATTTCGTAATTAGTAGGAATAAAAAATCGAACCCTCAAGTCGTTTTCTCTGGATGGTCTCACTGTTGAAATTTGATTTAGCCAAGTGATATGTGTATTCACATTGGCAGGACCCTCCAGATCTACAAGATCCTCACCCTCGTTCCTATGGGACGACTCGGGGACATCTCCCAGTGAAACGAATCCCTCGACCAAACGATCAATGGTCTCCGAATCGGACCCCTTAGAAGAAGAGCTCGAAAGCTCATTATTATTAACAGAAACAGAAGACCTAGTACGAACCATAGTTAAAAAGAGAAGGAGAAGAAGACGTACGATGGTGACAGAATTCGGATTCAACTCGGTCTCGAGTGAAGATTTTTCTCTTTCACTTCTCTCTAAAAACAACCCTCTATAAGAATTCTCTCTCTAAGCAAGTGAAAGTGAAAGTGAAAGTAAAAAGTAAAAAGGTTGGGGAACTATTTATAGTAGGAGAAGATGAAAAGACGTGTACGGTCCGGATCATTTATATCCGACGGTTGGGATGCAGGGGTGTGTGTGTTAAAAGTGATCGGTTACCAAGGTTATCATGAGTTACGGCTTGTGACGGCTACTGTAGCGGCACGTTTCTCCAAACGATGAGACACGTTTTCCTATCCGAAAAGACACGTCTCTTGAGATGGGGAGATAATTAAAGAACATTTAATGTCAAAATAACGTCTATAAAGGATAAAGAGACATGTCTCTTGAGATAGGGAGATAATTAAAGAGCATTCAATGTTTGAGTAACACCCTTGTTGAAATCAATAATAAAATTATTGAAAGAGAATACGAGAACGACTTGATCGGATAAGTCGAGTAAATGGAGTACTACTTCACCAGTACGAATTCGAGAGGTTTCGCATTCAACTCTTCATACTGATAAAGTGGGGGACTTAATGATATAGTAAAATGACACACTATGCCACAAGGCCCAAGTCCAATTGAATGAAGAGTTAGGCCCACCGGAGGCCCAAACACCGAAATCACTAGACTAGGTCCGCGCTAAGTAACAGTATCGGGTCGGGTCGTTTCATGACCCGACCCCACTAGAACGAGTCATCCACCGTCTATTGTAGCCACCTGTCAACATCCTATGAATACCCAACAACCGTTGGTACAAGGTGTTCTCTATAAATACCCCCCTCATAACATTTATTAGGGGGTTGAAATCAAGAGTATTTGCTCAAGAATTAGCCTCGTATATGCTCAACGAGTCTATAGACTGAGGAGTACGATCCTATAAACATATAAATTGGAGTTTAGATTCGTTTAGGAGTACGATTCCGAACATCACACCTAAAATAGAACTACGTAGGCTTGATCCTTATTAGGTACGTAGGTAGCTTAATAACTATTGAGTGCAGCCGTAACACTTTATCCTCATACTCAAGAGGCGATTCTAATCATTCCAGACTGTGAGTCCTAATCATTGGATTAGGGAGATCAGCCGTTTTCCATCAAAAACTCCTATGCGTTTGTCAAAGTGCACCTTTATTTATTTATTTATTCAGTTTTGGTTCAAATCCACTATTTTTGCTACTCATATTTGGTGGGTGCCATTAAAGTGCACCATTTAAATGCTTCTAGATCTAGATGTAAATATTGCTCTAATAGTTGTTCAATGGAAAACAAAAAATCCTGTAATATTCCGTTTATATTTTGTAAAGTAATGACATTTAATCAAGAATTAATCGAATTAAATAACTACAAATCAATAATTGTGCCAGAGATAATGGCGACGACAAGATATATAGTATTAAATTCAATTTTTATATGATATTAGTTTATTCGTAACGTAATTATTATTTAAATTATGCCCACATGATATGCAAGATAGAGTTGTCTTAATCTTTTAGGACTCGTTTGGTTTGAAAGATGGGATAAAATCGATAAGATAGATAAATTGGGATTGCATTGTTCACATATGGATTTATCTATCTATCAAGTTGTTTGGTATGTAAAATTATATTTTCAATTAGTCCTACATTTATTCCAATCATTCGTTTTGAATATTGGATTATTTGTATGACAAAATTGAATTTGCACATATAACCCTGGAGTACATGCATAAGTCATAACATTGGAGGACAAATTAGTTAAAGAAAAAGGCTTTTAAGGGGTAAAATTGGAAATCAAACTTTTCAGTTTGCTGCCCAACAAGCTGGATTAAATTATCTCACCCCCCTTGATGAGATAAGTTATCACCTAAATCAAGGATAAAAATCCCGATCGTGAATCAATTATGGACACTGATCTATAATACCAAACGCATGAATAAATTAAATTAAATAATTTATCAAGTCTTATCAAACAAACCAAACAAGTCCTTAGGGAATTCCACTAAAAGTTGTTCCCTTGGACCAATAAAGAAAAAAAAAAAGACATTGATTTTTGAAGCAAGCTCATCTCTTGAAGCAAGATGAGCTGTTTGTCTGTCCATGACTTGCACGACTCTTTGGGATGAATCTACGATACACTGGATCTAATGGTTCTAATCTATAATACACGGATACTTTTAAAATTGAATTCATATAGTATCGTACTTATATCAAATACGATACTATGTGGATACCACCCGGTTATATATCGGATATTCTTTTTAAGTATTCAAAAATAAAATAATTTTTTTTTGAATACCGTATCTGATACTCTCGGATGCCGTATCCCATACAAAAATTGAAGTATCCGACTCGTCTTGAATATCATATATAGTATTTTTGAATATTATATAATACTTTATAGGTTAAAATAGAAAAATAATAGTGACATTGACCGTACGTTAAAAAGTTAAACAAACAATAAGGAGATTTAAGGAAACAAAATACCATTTCGGTTTCACTTCTTAATATATTTTTCTTCTCTTACTCCACGTTAAATCTATCATTTACACTTTAATACCAAAGATTTTCGAAAAGAAGGTAAAAGTTGGAATCAATGAAATGATATTCTTACATTACCGTAAATGATGAATTATTATGGTTACCTTCCAAATTTTTTGAATTTATAAACAATGAACCTGTGTCAGTATTGCACTTTTATTTATGTTAATGAGCATACTGACACAAATTATTTTTAGATAATACATATATATATATATTCATACATATAGTATTCCCAATGTATCGTATCATATAATTTTGAAGTTTGTCATATTTCGTAACTGTCTCATATTATACCCGTATTTTCGTATTCGTAACTGTACATCATAAATTCCAATCCTTCAACATTGGATGGAAAATGATTTAGTGCTTTTAAGTTTTACCATCACATTCTTGCTTCTAATAGTGTATAATGATCTGGATCAGTTGTTTGTCCATGACCTGATGACTCTTTGGGATGAATCTATGTTGGATTGTTCAATAACCCCAATCCGCCATATATTATTGGATACAAAATGATTGAATACTTTTACCATCATATCATTGCATCCAGCAATGTATAGTGAATCGGCTACAAGGATCCCAATCCATTATATATTGTTGGAATGCAAATTGATTGAGTATTTTTATCATCATATCATCATATCCACCGATATATGATGGACCGAGACCCCATTAAATCATATCCACCATATAATCACCTAATTCATTGTACTTACAAGTTACAACGCAAACAATTAATTAAGCCACTCATGTGTAAACTTTACTTAAATTTCCTTATCTTTCAAGTTATTGTCCAAATAAGAAGGGTCCACGAGTTATTTGTAGTCTTTAAACTTTACGTCGCAAGTGTATTCACTAAGGTTGTGATATGTGACATCTTATGCATCTGAATCTAATAAGCACCCTTTCATTTTTACAATCAATGATCCATTTAAGACTCTATAAGTGTTACTATATCGTAACGATCTTTCTAGTTAAATATTAACTTGATCGTTGCAAGTTTGTGATTCATCCCAACGAATTGAAAGGATTTTTGATTTCAAATTGATCCCAATATAAATTACAATTTAGAGTTCTAAGTTCCGACAAATCCTTTATAGATTGATTTAGGTCCTGCGAACAATCCGAGTCAACTACAGAAGATCCCATTTCTTTCATTTTGCCTAAATTAATAATATCAAGATTATGATATCCTCTTTTAGTCTTTTTTATTATAGGCTATTTTGTCTAAACATTAAAGTTCCCTTTATAAAAATAAATAAATAATCGCCCACGGTTTCTCGATTTATTTTCTAATCTAACCAGATCCGTAATTAGATTTATATGAAGAGAATTTTCCGGACAAGCTCCAGCAGGCCAGCCCAGTGAGTAAAGTCAGGCCTATTTTCTTTGGGCTTAAATATAGATCAAACATCCTCTTTTCTTTTTGGGATAAATGTAGACACCCCCACCTATAGGGTAATGTGCACTTTGCCCCCTCACCTATTGAAAAGTGCACCCGACACCTTCACCTATCATAAAATGTGCACTTAATCCCTCGATCAGATCGGGCAACACACATGGGGTAAAGTGTTACAAACCGCATAGGTGAGGGAGTAGTCTGCTTAGTTCTTAAATTTCTTGCATTTTTTATTTATTTTTAAATTCAAATATTCTTATTTTTTCAAAAATAAAAAAGACAATTCAAAAATTCGGAAACATGAAAATAAATAAGAAAAAAATGAAAAAAAACTATAAAAATACAAATTTAAAAAATTAAAAAATTAGTAAAAAACTGAAAATTTCCTTTTTGTTCTAATTTATTTTTTTCTGGATTTTTCAAATTTTTAATTTTTTCTTATTAATTTTCTATTTTTTTATGATTTTTTTTCAAGAAATTTAGTTGAATTTTGTTTTTTCCGGAATTTTCTATTTTTTTCCTTTGACTTCTTTATTAAATTTTCAAAATTTTAAAGATTATTTCTGAATTTTTGTTTTCTTTTTGTGATTTTTTTTCTCAAATTTGTTTTGATGTTTCGAATATTTTTATCTTGTCCTTTTATTTTTCAAATTTTGTCTTTTTTATTTTTGAAAAATTAAGAATATTTGAATTTAAAAAAAAATTAAAAAAATGCAAGAAATTTAAGAACTAAGCAGACCACCCTCTCACCTATGTGGTTTGTATCACCTTGCCCCCTAGTCCTGCCCGAATCTGACCGAAGGGATTAAGTGCACATTTTAGATAGGTGAGGGTGTCGGGGTACACTTTTCAATAGGTGAGAGGGCAAAGTGCACATCACCCTATAGGTGAGGGGGTGTCTACATTTATCCCTTTCTTTTTTAGACATAACAATTGTAAGAGTAATGCTATACACAACTGTTTATATATAGGTTTTTTCACTTCCCCTAGTTTTTGGCAAGAAATCAGTTGAATTAATTAATTTTAATGAATTGATTACATCCATACTTTCTAAGTCAAAGGAAAGTGAAAAAAATAGTAATATAAAAATAATGTTATATAACATTTTCCTAATTATAACTACTTGTAATAATTTTTTGACGGTTTTGACTTTTGGGCAACAGAGTTCGACTCTATTCCGCAATTGAACTAAGTCCTTGATGTTATGAGATGGACACTTTTTCAAAGAGGGGTGCTAAACTGAATTGTATTATGTTATATGTTGGGGAAATTCTTTCAAATGATTAAGAATGAAAAAAAATAAAAAATAAGATAAATAAATTGGGCTATGTGTATCACTTACGATAATTTCTTAAGAACAATAATTTCCACATTATGCAGGTGTTTCTCGGGAAATATGATTGTTATCAAGATACAAGCCCAACACCAAATTTTATTCAATAGATTGCATTCTATGAATAGATACACCTATCACCCGTTATGGATTGATTGAAGATAATGTGAACAAGAAAAAGTCGAGAGGGATCTTTTTTCCTTTTGTTACTGTAAATACTTTTATTTTTCTGAGAGAATTTCTCTATCTCCATATTTTAAATGAATTACCGTGTGTATATATATTTCACGCCAACGGGGGCAAAAGCATTTCAAGTAGATGCATCACTTCTCCAAAGGACTCCTCATTCAAAGGATTAGTAGAATTCTTGAAAAGACAACCATTTACATAACACTAACACTTTAAATAGTATCCAACGGTTAATTGCAAGTTAGTTAAAAGTATAACATAATTATATTATATTTTATTATTGTTTTATATTCAAGTATCACTTTATTGTATTTTGAAAATAAATAAGTTCCAACATTATAATGTTCGGATAATTCAATCCTAAGACATGACTTGGATAGTCATATAAATATACATTGGAACATCATAATTTTGTACGAAATTCAAGTTTCATACCTTATAATTAAAATCATAACAATCCCAAAGTTTCACAATTCCCGCGCCCACATGAGTTGGCATTGAGCTAGTTAACTAGCTCTAGACAAACTCAATAATATTGATGTAGCCATATGTGTGCATGTACCAGCTTCGCACTAGATTTTAGTCTCGAGCAAACACTGCGATGTGGGGTTTATCGCACACGCACGATTGCAACTAAGAGGAGTGCTGCTCAGACTAGTGTTCGGCTTCACACTAGATTCTAGTCTCGAGCAAACATTGCGATGTGGGGTTCATCGCACACACACGACTGCATCTAAGAGGAGTGCTGCTCAGACTAGTGTTTTGACTATGTGGTGCCCACACTAAGAGTCGTTTGCACACTAGCCGGCCGGCGGACCCACAAATCTCAATACGTCACATCTGTTAACATATGTATCTATTCACTATGTGGTTACCACATTTGTTTGGACTCTAAGTAGACTCTACATAAATTCCACTATGTTAACAATTGCGATTAATGAGTATGCTAAATCTTCTAATGCTGTTTTAGCACGATCAGCCGAGACCCGCCAATAATACACCTCCCTCATATGACTATTTAATCATTGATCAACATCAAAATAAAAAAATTGAGTCGACGCTATTTCATGTTTTAGCCTAGCGCCAACTCCATAATAAGACTTGCCTCTTTTTTTTTCTTTTTCAGTTTTCAGACAAATCTCTCAAGGTATGATTGGTATGATTAGGCAAAATTGCAGGACAACTCTCAAAAAAATTTGATGCATACACAAGGGTTTGAATTCAAAACCTCTCATTCCACTTATGTCAAGCTTTTCTTTTTTTGTTGGAACAAGGTTTGTTGTCAAACACTTAAGATTTAAGAAGATGGATCCATTTGGTAAATGAATGGAAGATAAAAACAGGAAACCGTAGATACTTAGAGTTGATATGTGCTGTCATTATTTTTCACCCTATAATGTAAATATTATTTGATTTATCTACATTCTTAAATTGGCTGTCAACAAGAAAGAAAATACTAGAGAAAATATTCAATATTTCTTTCTTTAACTTACAAGTATGATTCTAATCCTTCCTCATTTTGTCCCATTCCCTTCTGCCGAATATATGAAGTTGACAGATGGGCAAATTACTCAATTAATATCGTCCTTTTGTCTTCATCTTCTTGTTTTTTTCTTTCTCAAAGGGTATAGTATTATTGAGAAATAAAGAAATAGAAATATTACTGTTATTATTACCCCAAAATTGCATTTCTGATTTGGTCCCAAACTCAACGGTCTCGAAACATTTATCTTGCAATTTTAAAATTATTGTATATCTGGTTCGAATTGTTCATATTTTGACACAATTGTCTAATTAAGTATCACGTGACTATTAAATCTACTGAATTCATGGGCCAAATTCATGTGATAGGCACATAATGTCACTAAAAGGGATAAATGTGCGTCATTTTGCTAGAAAAATTCAGGTGCAAAAGTTTTCGTTGAAGCCCTTAGTTGCTTTTCTGACGAGCTTTTCTCAATAATTCAACAAAATTAATTCTCATGTAACACTTACTTAGCCAATTGTGTCCAAAAACTAACGATATACGACCAAATATACAATTATTTTTGAATGTGTGACTAAAAGTATTAAGCTTATAAAGTTTGAGACCAGAGGTGTTCACATACTGATCCGACGTAACTAAAAATATAATTTTGCTTATTATTATTAATCACTTTTTGCAATTTCTCTTGTTCGGCAATTGTCCTCTAGTTGAATAATAAAGACACATTTTAAGTATTGTTCCTTGTTCAATACCTAATTCCAAATTGTGAATTTAGACTCATTCAAATCTCTTAAACAATAAATCCAAAGTCTTGATGTAAACTACTCCATTTGTCATAGCTAAAATTACCCCCCAAAAAATAATATTTTAATATTTTCTTTATGTCTTTGCTTTGTTAAGAATCAAAATGAAAATCCCATTTCATTTTATCGTTTCAAAATGAATTATTTAGCCATATACTTCATTTTTCACTTCACTTTTCTTCAAGCCTTAGCCCAAAAATGTGTACTAGATATGAATGTCCCTTCATCATGGAACCAATCCAACGGTGTGGAAGGGAACTGGGGTGGATTCCTAACCAATAACAGCTGTAGATCACCATTTGAAAGATACTTATATTCATTGAGCAAGAAAGCCAATAAAACTGGAGAAATATTTTTGAATATCACAGAGCAAAAATATTGTACAAGTTCAGATAAATATGTTTTGAGCTGTGGTATAGAGAGGCTAAGTAGTGGAAATGGAGGCTGCTCTGATTACTCTGTGACAAATGTGGTTAACAAACTTGGAAGTTCATTAGAGAATTTAGATGAAAACTGCAAGAATTTAGGCTCAAATAGTGAAGATGATCATGAAGAGTGCAACTCTTGTTTAGGGAGGTGGGAAAAAATACACGACGACGTTTGTAGGTTTTCAGTGCTGGTTTCATTGACGAGTCGAAGAATTTATGATGTCGAGTGGATCAAGTCAATGTATACCTGTCTTGGAAATGGAATTCCTGTAGGTAATTTATGTAAAAGTTTTTTGCTTATTAACGATCGAGTATTTGAACGCAAGTCGGACATCATTATAATATATCCTTGTGCCTATATTTACGAATGCTAGTTTTGCAATTTAATTTCGTGTAAGTATATGTTCGGCGTATGAATGTAAAGTCTATCTTTTTCTGTAGATGATCAGGCAAGAGAACGACACAAGATTAAGTTCATTACAGGTATCGAAATTCTTGAATTTTAGGAATAATTACATGTTACACGCCCTCACTTATTACATAATTACCACGAGCCTCTTCAAGTTATCAAATTAACAAAACACCCTCTATCCTAATAACTTGAAAAATAGGGGGTGAAGTTATAGTAATTTCTCAAACGTCAGGGTGATTTTCATAATTAGGGTCTCACGCAAGGGGTGTCTATGTAATTAACCTTTTCCGCAGGTCTTGAAGTGCTTGTTGGTGGAGTGGGGGGTGTTTCTATGATTGTAGCTATTGTTTGGATGATCATGTTCAAGAAAAAAACTAAAGCAAAACCTCCAAAAGGGATTAATGGTAAGAAATTGCTAAGAATTTGTACTGATATTCAAATAGGTAATTGTTTTTGTAAGCAATGATTCATTTTTCTTCAACTCGACAGCACACGATGACTCGTTTTTTGAAGAATCGACCAGCGACAAGATCTCTCTGAGAGAAGTTTACTTGGCGACGGACAATCTCAATGCATCAAATTTCATCGGCCAGGGAGTAGCAGGTAAGATAGCCTAATTTCACCATGAAATTCTCTATCATGGTATATTGCAATGGTCTATGCAAGTTTACGCACGAAGTGTTATAGAGAAGTTAGTTAAAATTAAGGGATGTTTACATTGAACTTAAAGCCATTTTCCCTGACGTTTATTGCGATGATATGATCATTTTCACAGGAAAAGTATATAAAGGTGTTCTATTGGATGGTCGGCGTATTGCAGTAAAGCACATTATAAACGACGGGCACATGGAAACATTTGTTAGAGAAGTTACAAGCCTATCACACATCAAACACCCGAATCTCGTTGCATTATTAGGCCATTGTGATGGAGAAGATGAGAGTTTTCTTATTTACGAGCTTTGTGACAATGGAAACCTCTCAGAATGGCTATTCGGTAAACAAAAAATCCTAACTTGGATCCAAAGACTGGAAATAGCAATAGACTGCGCCAGGGGCCTCTGGTTTCTTCATACGTATCCCGAAGGCTGCATTGTCCATAGGGATATTAAGGTAATTTCTCCTGTTATACCTCTTCCATTTTCTGGATCGTATATTGTTGATGAATTTTGATTCCTACTTTTGCAGCCTACAAATATTCTTCTTGGGAGCAACTTTCAAGCCAAACTATCTGATTTTGGCTTATCAAAAGTTATATGCATGGGACTTTCCTATGTGAGCTCTGAGGTTAGAGGCACGTTTGGCTACGTGGATCCCGAGTACCAAAAGAACCACCATGTTCATTCCTCAACCGATGTTTATAGCTTTGGAATAGTGCTCTTACAGCTTTTATCTGGGCAACGGGTTATTAATATGGACGTCAATCGACCAATGCCTTTGAGTAGAATGGTAAAATATTTAGCTTCTATTAGGTCTTACCTACACCTAATTTGGGCCTCACTTCTATAAGTTGCAAATTTCTTTTCCTCTAACTTCAGTAGTACTTGCAGGCTAAAAACCTCATAAAGGGAGGGGATATAACAGAATTTGCAGATCAAAAACTTAACGGACAATATTCTGTTGAGGCTTTTCAACTAATATTTAAGCTCGCTTTATCTTGTATCGGGCTTAAGCAACAACGACCATGCATGGAGAAAGTCGTCTCTGTGCTCGAGAAAGCCCACCGTATTTCAGACACAGTGAAGTCTCTTGATTCTTCATTTCAATCAATGTAACCTTTTTATTTTCTATCTAAACTTGAAAGAAAATTACAAAATAGATATTTGTAAGAAAGATTCATGATACTTCAATCAATGCTGTTTTTGTGTTTTTGATAGACAAAGTTAAATGAGGAAAGATTTGTACATCCCAAACATATTTCACATTATTACAATAAAGAAAGAATCAATACAACACCTATTTATACACTGCTTCAACAAAAAAACAGAAGCAAATTAATCTGTGACACGCTCTTGAAAAAACCAAGCTTCTGTCACGATAATGTTTATCTACATAAGGAAAGAATGAGGAGTGGTAATCACCAAAAAATTGGATTACCACACATGAACAAATTGTTCTTGAGGCATACCCGAAGCCATCGCTCCAAATGTGCTCTTCTCATCAAAGGCATGCAAGATTCTAATGAGTGAACTAGCTTTCTTGCTCGATCTAGACGAGCCATCAGCGAGCAGAGAATAAAGGGCCACCATTAGATATTGGTTCTTTACTAAAATCGGAACCACATCCGCCTCGTCGTTCATGCACAAAGCCAGCAAAGCTGAAACACAGTATTCTTTTGCCGTTCTTGAAGTGGAAGAGCTCAAAATCTCCACTATGATAGGCAAAGTACCTGCAGTTATAATCGACATTGCTCCATCGAATTTTTCAGCAAGAGTTGCTAATATTGCTAAAGAATATGTTATAATATCTTCTTTTTCGGAAGATTTTAACACATTAATCAATATAGGGACTAATCCAGCTGATAATACCCTCCAATGGTTCTCATGGCACATTAGGAACCCCAAGATCGCTGCCAACGAGTTTTTCTTGGCACGATTTGGGCCGTCCCTGATCAGGTCCATTAGACCTGCAATCGCGCCAGAAGATTTCCCTATTTTTCTTCGGTACTCTTCGATTGAAGCAAGGTAGAACAATGCACCAGCTGCGTGTTGGCGAGCTTCGATTTTTAGCCCATTATTTAACACGTCGATTATCATGCTTAATCCCCCGTTTTCAGCCACGATGGTTTTATTTCTCGAGTATTTCAAGAAATTCAGTATAGCTGCCATTGCATTCTCTTGTCCCCCAGGATTGATGAAACAAAGCTTATCCAATAGATGTGGAATAAGCATAGCATCAGCCTCAACCAAACAAGACCTGTTAAAAATGCTCGTTTTCGAAAGGAGACGAATCTCGTAAAGAGCTTTTTGCTGCTCTTCATTTGTTCCATTTCCAAGCCTGCAGATAAGAAAATTAGCAAGAAGTGACATGGCCTGATCAGCTACAACAGAACTACCCACACCAGGTGAGGGCTCCCGATTACGCCTCGATGGGATCTGATAGTATTGCTGTATTACGCGCTTCATCGCGTGATTTGGAACGAGATCAACGGTGATCAACCTCTCGCCTGTCTTGGGACAAGTGTGGTTACCACACCTGAACCATTTCAGGATCGAAGACCGATCATACGTGTGGCCCGTCGATATCGTCACTGGATCATTCATGACTTCAAGAGTGATTGGACACTTGAAATCATCAGGATTCAAACCTACAATCATCTCACCGGACTGTTCTAAAACACCATTGCTCACATTTTCAATACTCACAAAAAGAGTACACCTGCAATAAATCAAGAATGCCATTAGACTACTGAGGAAACCTAAATCCCTCTTCTCAGCACCCAAATTCTCTTCCCCAATTTCACTTTCCAAAAACCGAATTTCTCGATTGCACTCAATCCACCTTTCGATTCTTAAATAATCAAGAATCCTTTTCAAATCAATGGATTCTGGTGCAATGCCACCTTCGAATTGATCCAAAATCCGAAGAACTCTCCTCATAGCTCTTCGATCATCGTTTTCGACTCCGAATTTCGATTTCAACACTTGTTTCCTCACGAAATCAACCAATTCTTCAAGTTCATCAACAACATCCAATTCCACCAACGGAAAAAACATCTAAAGCCACCACAATCGCCCTAATTAATACTTGAAAATGAGTGGCGACTTTTTCTGATTTCACCAACATCCATAGCCTGGCGTCGTCTCTAGAACAGTCTTCCAGGAGAAATCGAACCTTCTGGAAGATGAAATGGAGCTCGGACAAGCTCAAAGCCATGGAATCATTGAAAATTGAGTTGCTATTCTGAATTTCTTCGAGAAAAAGAACGAGATTCTCGATCAAACGAATCGAGTTCTTTACATTCTTCTTGTTTGTGAAGAACGATTTCGATTTGAAGCTGCAAATTGTGTGCCCTAGATTGATCAAAGAAGTGAGGAGAGCAGAGGAAGAGACTGATTCGCAGGGATGAATCGCCGGAAAATTCAAAATCCGGCGGGTGAATTCATTAGCTTTATTTATCATTGAGTAGCAAATATATATATATATATATGTATATGTGTGTGTATGTATATCAAATATTATGGATTAAAACTATAAATTGAAAGAACAAAGAAGCGTTATTGAAGAAATGTATGTGAAATTTGAATTTTTGGATTCGAGGAGTTTGGGGCTATATATATATATATATATATATATATGGGGTTGGCCGTTGAAAATGTAGTGGGGACACGTGGTATCACATGGTGCGTTGACTTTGATCTGAGGGTGGTGAAGGATGCCACGTGTTGAGAAGATGTAGGGTTCACGGGAACTTGGAAAAAGGAGGCTTCATGTAGACTTTCGCTAGCAAATCAGAAACGGACACGTGTGGCGAGAGGACGGGTAGTGCTGTGCAGCCGACATGTTGTAGTGCATGGTACGACATTATTAGGCATGGGAAGTCGTGTTACATTTAAGTTAGTAAGTATATTATATGTCTGTTTTTGTGATTTGATTAGTTCTCATCTCAAACACAGCAGAGATATATATATATTTTTTAAAGGAAAACGGTAAAAATATATTAGGTTAAGTCAGTCACAATCAAACTCAAAATAACTTCGGTACAACACAAATGCTAGTTCTAAGAGCAACTCCAATGGGCTCTATTTTTGTGTAATTTTTACCTTTTTGCCACTCCAATGGAGCGGCAAATCTCACACAAAAATAGGGGGAATGAATAGTGTCACGCTATATGTAGCGTGACACTGTTCATTCCGCTATTTTTTTGTGTGGATAGGCCCCACAAATTTTATTTTTTGTTAATGTTTTATCTATTTTAGTTTGGTATTATAATTTTGTATAGTTACAATTAAGTCCTATTTAATTAGGTCCCTAAACTTTGAAAAAGTTATGACTAGGTCCTATGTTTGTAATTTTTGTTAATTTATTATATATGATTTTAATTCAATTATGAATAATAGATATATATTAAAAGTAGTACAAAGTGCACATTAAAATATGATAGACAAAAACCAAAATATTCATTTCAACATAGATTATATTGCATAAAATACCAAAATACACGTTTTGAAAAAAGAGTAATTAAAGAGATAAATAAGACTAATAAATTAGATGGACAATAACAACTTAATATGGTGGTAAATCGGTTCCATCTCCACCGAAACTAGGAAAATAGTGACCATAATCATTTGATGTAGACGGTGGTTGAGCTCTTTTTTGTATAATTTGTAATTGTTGAGCTTGATAATGAGCACGAACCGTTGGATCATCAATAGAACTCAAGTCCTTCTCCAAAATTTTATCCTCTCGTGCAATATCTATGTTTCTTTGTTTTACAGCCGCTTGTTGTTATCTGAAAAGTCTGCGTTGTTGTTTCTCATACAATTGTTGTTTTTGCAGCTCGATAAGTTGGAGTCTCTCTGCTTTTGCATTCTTCATCATCTCCTTAAGCTCTTCATCGAGCATATTCGAGTCTTTTTCCCTTTGTTCTCCAATTTTTTTCTTCAACTTGGCCTTTTTCACCCCAATGGGTCGTTCATATGAAAACCCACCAATATCATCATTATCATCATTTAAATTCATAGAAAATTGTGGAAACCCAGGAGATTCTGGTGTATTACAATCAGGGGTTTGAGAATCTGATTGTGATGTGGAATAGTCGGAAGGATGTTTTCCACAAATTTGTCTCCTCGTGGTGTCATTATCATGGAATTTCTCAACATTTTTGAGTATGTTCCACACATGATCAAATTTGAATCCAGTTTTGAATTGAACATCTTCAACAAACATTTGTTTTGCTCGTTGAAGCTGCAAAGCAATTTAAGTATCAAACTTAGCTATTTACATATATAAATCATAAGAATGAAAATTTTAAGAATTACTCACTATATCTTGTTCTGATGCCCCGCTGGGATTACAGAGCTCCACTTTCTTGATGCATTGAATTAATCTTCGAACACCCCTCTCAATCGCCTTAAACCGAGAGTCTAAAGATCTGAGGCTACGTTCCTCCATAGACACATCTTTTGTTTCATTATATAATTGAGTAACCCTATTCCATAATCTAGTTCTAGTCTGGTTATTACCAGTAATTGGATCTTGAGAAACATCCAAATAAATTTGACATAAAAGATAATCTTCCTCAAAACGATAATTGCCTGACCGAGAAGACATTTTTATACAAATTGTGGAGAAAAAAGTGTAGTAGTAATAGCAGTAGTAATAGAAATTGAAAAGATTTGTGATGGAATAAAATGAGTGGGTAGTCTATATATAGACAAAATGTAAAGTGAGATATATATATATATGTATGTATGTATGTATGCATATAAATTATATGTATATATATATATATATATATGTACAAACAACTTGCTTTTATTTTTTCAGAAGAGAGTAGTCATTTTCATGTCATGTACACCCATGTGAACTCACATAAATGTACACCCACGTGAACTTGCATACGAGTAGTCATTTTTCAGAAGAGAGTAGTGAAGTGAGATATATATATATATATATATGTATGTATATATATGTACAAACAACTTGCTTTTATTTTTTCAGAAGAGAGTAGTCATTTTCATGTAATGTACACCATAATATATATTATTCTATCATTATTCTTTATCTATATATAACAACCTTTACTAAATTCAATTCATACCATAATCTCTACATTGTTTACAATTCACATTTTTTTCCCTTCTCTAAATTAGGCGAAAAATAATCTTTCAAAATGAATTTCGATATTGGAGGTTCTTCTAATATGTCAATTGAAAATCCATCTCCATCTCAATCGCCATCTTCTTCTTCTTCTTCTTCTTCTTCTTCTTCTTCTTAAGATGATAATGGTATTGAGTTAATATTGCAAAGTGTCATTGAGGATGAAGCAATGTTACACCTTATGCTACAAAACAATAATAGGCGGCGCCATCATAATATGCAAGACAGACAGTCTTCCCATCGTGGCTCTGTCCTAGGTCATAGAGTGATCAATCGTGATCGTGAAGCAGCAGATGCTAATCTCTTTAATGATTACTTTAGCCCTAATCCACGATATAATGATGAAATGTTTCGTCGACGATATCGAATGTCTCGAGACCTGTTCATTCGTATTGTTGATGCAGTCAAAGATCATGATGAATACTTTGAACAACGAAGAGATGGTTTTGGTAAACTTGGACTATCAAGTTTACAGAAAATAACAGCCGTGTTTCGGATGTTAGCATATGGTATAGCGGCAGATGCAACTGATGAGTATGTTAAAATTGGAGAGTCAACAGTAATTGAAAGCCTAAAGAGGTTTTGTCGTGCTGTTGTTGAGATTTTCTCCGATCGATATCTTAGATCACCTAATGCTAGCGATGTAGCAAGGTTACTTCACATTGGCCAGAGCCGTGGTTTTCCAGGAATGTTGGGCAGTCTTGATTGCATGCATTGGAAGTGGAAAAATTGTCCCATAGCCTGGGCCGGACAATATGCAGGACGTAGTGGATCACACTACTACAAAAATGACCTTTGGCAGCGGTTTTTTTGGGCCTATGGCAGCGGTTTTAACCGCTGTCAAAGGTACCGCTGGTATAGGGGTGGACCTATGACAGCGGTTACAAAACCGCTGTAATAGGTCTACCTATGACAGCGGTTTCCTGAACACCGCTGCGAAAAAACCAAAAAAATAAAAAAAAATTACGGACCTGTGGCAGCGGTTCTACAGAACCGCTGCCACAGGTGGACCTCTGGCAGCGGTTCTGGGAAAACCGCTGCCAAAGGTCTCACCTGTGGCAGCGGTTTTGGGAGAACCGCTTCCACAGGTGAGACCTTTGGCAGCGGTTTTCCCAGAACCGCTGCCAGAGGTCTTACCTGTGGAAGCGGTTCTCCCAAAACCGCTTCTACAGGTGAGACCTTTGGCAGCGGTTCTGGGAAAACCGCTGCCAGAGGTGAGAACTGTAGCAGCGGTTCTGCAGAACCGCTGTTTTTTTTTCTGTTTTTTTTTTAATTATTTATTGCGCTGTCATGATAGTGCCTGTAATATGCAATGATCCAATCAACAAATTTCAACTAACAACAAAACATATTCAACATAAGCAAACATCATCCCAAACTTCAATATTACCATCTTTAATCTCCAACAAAATATACAATTAACTAATTAAATTACTAATGACCTTACGAAATACAATAAATCAAATCTCAATTTATAGCAAGTCACAATGTACAAAAACTAAATTACCTAATTTCTAAGGAGCTGCTAAGAAAATGTAACGTGCAACTTCGCAGCGTACTTCATCAATTTGCTCATCAGTATAGAAGGATTGACAATCCTTAAAGTACTGCAAGATATATGTATATATATAGAGATTAATTGCAAAGTGAAATAACATTTCAATTACCTACCAATTAAGGTTTAATAATTTCAAAAGTAATAGAATTAAGTATATATATATATATAAGGATTATGTATACCGCTGTTGGGATTATAGATAGTCCGTGGCTAATAATCTCTTTCATGAATCTCATAACGAAATAGCCACAATCCACCTCGTTGGTCTGCCGGGGGCACTACAAAAGCAATCAAACTTACATTGTATTAGAAGACGAACTTCTATACGAATATATAATCTCATGAACCTAGAAAACGCTAACCTTTATAGTAAACCATTTACAGTCCGAGTTTTTGGATTTGTTGGATTGGTTGTTGCAGTTTGCACGAAATATGTGCACAGCTCTATAAAAAAATATAAAAAACAAGAAAATATGTTAAAAACAAGAAATTATGTGAAATAAATACAATTTAAAAAAATATTAAATATAATGGATACATTGATTGAATGAAAAACTTACTGATTGAATTTTAGCATCATATCATCTCGGTATTGCGGCTCACCATGCACAGAATCCAGATAGTAAACAATCTCTTTAAATGGATTAATTGCAAGCAACAACCAATGACCCCTACAAAACATTCAAAAGATAGTTGAAAATTTGTTTTGCGTAGCTAGTTTTACAAATTAAAATCGAGTCTTTAGTAGCTCACCCGGTGTTGTAAGGTGCAAAAAATAACTTATTTTGTTGTGTACTCTGCATCATAGCACGTGCTATGTACTGCACTTGTTGAACTGACGGGTCTGTTTGAGCAGCTATGGAATGTGGGCTAAGGAACCCGAAACTTGTTTCTTTTCCTTCGGGGATCACGTAGTTAAACCACAAACACCTAAATTGAGCATAAAAAATGAATTTCGAGTGACGAAAATAATCGTAGTTTAGATGTAATAAAATAATTAAAAAACTTACTTTATGTACGCTGTAATGATAGAGGCTCCTATTTCTTGTCTACACAGAAGGTGATAGATCTCCTCCCTCCCAATGAACTCTGGAAATGAAACATTCATAATGGCTTCGTCCATATATATATTGATCTGGGCATCAATCTTCATCATCTTCGTGTACTTTCCCAGAAATACAAGGTCATTAGGGAGTCCATCTAGTTGAAGATCTGCACATATGTCTACTTCACCTGCAGGCTCGGCCACTTGAGATTTTCCTTTGACAGTTGACCGCTTCGACGTCCCTGACTTACGGTTTGCAGATGATTTGGACTGTTTAAGCAAGAAAATAAAATATAAATGTTACACACCAAAGTATATTTAGTAACCTCAAACAAATTGTTATAATTTATTAATGACTAGCTATTAATTACATACCGGTGCAGCAGTGACAATGACAAGACTCGCTGGCCAAGCAACAAAGGTACCCAGCGCATGAGAAATGGAGAATATTTCATCATTGAGAGGGACGGGCAGGAGTGTATTAGCCTCAACTGCAGTGTCAATGCGCACTTTCACATTGTTGGTGGCTAATTGACAGTTGTGAAGTGTTCTATCAGTCTCTGATCGATTGTATAGCTGTCCTTTAGCCACCACACGATATGATGGAGATGAAAGTGCTAATTGACATGGAGTGATACCCTACACACACACGTATATATATATATACAACATTATATTAGAAAGTTTTGTATGATTTACAGAAAATAGAGAGTCGCAAGTTATATGATTAATAAACAAGTTCAAATATTTTACCTCAGGAAGCATCTTATAACCTGGTTCTGGGCTGCTATCTTTCAAAGAAATGACGTCATCTTCATGTGGCTGACGCGAGCTAGGGGCTTCCAAAACATCAATTCGTTGTTGCATGGCAACCATAGTTTCGGAGAGGTTTTTCACTATGTTTCTCAAGTTTTCCATCTCCTTTTCTGAAGCAGGCTTTGGATCCTTAAAATAGTCTCTTTGTGAGACCCCAAAGCCAACACCCCTAACGCGACCCGGATGCTCTTTCCTTTTAATAGCTTTAGCCAATAGGTCATCTCGACTCGTGTAAGTTCCACTATGGCTAGTGCTCTCTTGTGAAATGCTCTCCTGTAATGATATATTTTTAAAAATTAAAAAAATAGTGAACCTTGTGCTTTTAATAGTATTTCAATAAAACAATTAATAGAGCTAAAATTGCCAATAACTCACCATTTCATTCACCACTCTTCTAACATTTTCGTTATCAATTTGATTTGTCGGATCGGAACGCGAAACCCTCCACACGAGTGCTCGTGTCACATCTGTACAATCGGATCCCGCATCCCTTCTTTTATTTATCTGTATTTTCATAAAAAAATATATGTATGCATTAACATAGAATTATTATTAAAAAAATTGTAAGGATTCACTGCTAAATGAACTACATACCTCCATTTGCTCCACAACAGCATCTCCAAAACTCCCTTTCCGGTAAGGATATTCAGGGTTCTTTGCTCTTTCCTGATTGTCAATGCTTATTTTCTGTTTATTACATTATCAAATTATTAGCTAAATATAAACGCAATAACCAACAAATGAAACTGTAAATTAAAATGACTAGCTACCTGCCAAGGTTCACCTAAGCGAACCTCTAAAAATGCCGCCCAATCGGCTTGGGATATCTCATATTGTGGAGGTGGGTTGACATTAACATTTCCATCATCATCTCGCACATACTTTCTGCTTATGTAGCTCCTGAAGTTACGTGCTAGCCTCCCAGCTTCTGCTAGTACGTACTTTTGTCGACTTTCGTCAATATCAAACGCCAACTACAAAAAACAAACAATAAAGTATATATAAAATTATAATTTAGAGAATATGATAATATATTAACACTTACAAATAAGATAATATCCAAATTACCTTCATCTCATCCCAAATGTTTTTTTTTTGTTGCTGACGGGACTTTGCGCCAAGTACTAATGGCAATCGACACCTTCTGCCGAACCTGCACGCCTATATACCCAACAAATATTGATTTGTTGGGGTTAATTGGCTGACCTCTGTCATTCCAGCCGACAGGTAGCCTTATGCCTTTACTTCTGGCATTGACAACTTTTTTCATAGCAGAGACACCTCTCCGTATGTCCTTCTCATGACCGCTATCTGATCCATATACATCATCGTCGGGAAAACTACCATCAGGATTTGAAGCCATCGACCTACAAAAGACAAATAATACAGAAGTTAGATTCATATAAATTTGGCAGATTCATTTGGCAATAATAAATTTCAAATAGACGTAATAAATACAGAAGTTATCTTCATATAAATTTGGCAGATTCATTTGGCAATAATAAATTTCAAATAGACGTAATAAATACAGAAGTTATCTTCATATAAATTTGGCAGATTCATTTGGCAATAATAAATTTCAAATAGAAGTAATAAATCACAAAATAAACAAAATTATCCTAAACCACAAAATAAACAAAATTTAATCCTCAATTAAACATAATTAACCCCCAGCTAAACCAAATTAACCTTAAAATCAATCAACCCCTATTTCCCTTAAATTTTCCACAAAAATTGGCAAATCTCAAGAATATAAATTTTCTAGCAACTAAGTATAAATATTGAAAGAAGTCTATCATACAATTATGAAATAAATTCTAATACCTTTCATCGTTTTCTTTTTGTCGTTGGCTTAGCAGTCTTTTGCTTCCCATCGGTACGACCATTTTTTTTAGTACGGCGACGAACTGACGGATTAATCCATATCCCCTCTTGGTGATCTTGACGCATATACAATTCATCATCACTTATATCCAAGTCATCGTCACTATCAATTGATTGTGAATCACCTAAGGAGATAGGGTTTTCTCCATCATCTTCACTTTCTTCATAATCACCTTCAATACATGTATTTTTGTTTGCCGATAAAACAATGGACCACCTCTTATCAATAGGATCGGTAACAAAAAATACTTGTTTAGCTTGTGACGCTAAAATGAAAGGTTCATCTTTGTATCCCACTCTTTCAAGGTCTACTCGAGTGAAGCCTATTTCACTATTATCGACACCATGTTTATTGTCAACCCACCTACACCCAAATACAGGCACCCGAAACCAACTATAATCAAGCTCCCATATACGTTCAATCACCCCGTAATATGATAAATCGGCATAGATAGGATTATTATCTTTCGCACTTGAGATATGCATTGCTTGAGCTACAAGACTCACACCACTATTCTGCATTGTACTTCGTTCGTCTTGGTCTTTTGTATAGAATGTGCGACCATTGATACGATAACCTGAATAACAAAATACTAGTCTGTCCGGACCCATCGACAGCCGTGTCAATTTATCTGAAACTGAAAGCTGTGGATTCTCTTTCTGTTTTTCTTCAAAATGCTTTCGGAACCAATCGATGAAACTCTTATTATGCTCTCTTGAAATCCAACTCTCATTTTTAATTGGATTGAATCTCCTAAGTTGGTTCTTATGCTCTTCAACATATGGGTCAACCTCATCGGTGTTGTGGAGCACATATAGGTGTGCCTGATCCCTTTGTGTAATATGAACACTAGCTAATTGTTTTCCCATTAATCCGACTCCTTCTGTTCCCCCTCCCACAACATGAGACTTTGGGAGCTCTGCAACATTAGAATCTGTCAGATACTCTGTGCAAAATGTAATGGCTTCATCAACTATGTACCGTTCAACAATGCAACCTTCCGGTCGACTACGATTTTTCACGTAGCCTTTCAATACCTTCATATAACGCTCAGCCGGATACATAGATCTCATAAAAGCCGGTCCACATAGTTGAGTCTCTCTAACCAAGTGAATGGGAAGATGAGTCATTATATCAAAAAAAGCAGGTGGAAAATACATTTCAAGCTCACACAAAGTGATGACAATTTGTTTTTGAAGTGCAGGAAATTGCTCAGGATCAAACACCTTGCTCCACATTGCTTTGAAGAAGAAACACAATTTAGTTATCGTGTCTCTCACCTTTTTTGGCAAAATGGCCCGTATAGCAATTGGTAGCAAATGATCCATGATTACATGACAATCGTGAGTCTTCAAGTGTTTTAGCTTCAAATCCTTCATTGATACAAGACTGCTAATGTTTGAAGAATACCCTTCTGGAACTTTCACTCCATTAAGAAACTCACATAATGCAATTTTTTCTTTCCTGGCTAGAGTGTGAGCTGCTGGAGGCAAATAAGTACGTTTCCCCTTATTTGTTGGTGTCAATTTTCCTCTTATCTTCATTTCAACCAAGTCTAACCGTGCCTTTACGCCATCTTTTGTCTTTCCGGGCACATTTAGAAGTGTTCCAATGACGCTATCAAATACATTTTTCTCAATATGCATTATATCGAGAAAATGTCTAACATGTAAAGACGTCCAATACGGCAACTCAAAGAAAATTGACTTTTTTTTCCACCCAGTTTTTGCAAGGCCACATGCAAAAGTCTTTCCAAATTTAACCTCCAAGTCTCTTACATTTTCAAACACTTCTTCACCAGTTAAGCACTTAGGAGCTCGACCTTCTTCTATATTCCCATTGAAAGCTTTCTTCCACCGACGATATCGATGGTTCCGATTTAGCCATCTCCGATGCCCTTGGAATGCATATTTCTGGGAGTGTGTCAATCGATATTGATCTGTACTCTTCACACATATGGGGCATCCACATTGGCCATGTACACCATATCCCTCGAGGTTTGCTCTTGCCGGAAAATCATTGATTGTTCCAAATAACATGACTCTGAGATTAAAATTTTCTTCTCTCAACCCGTCATATACTTGAACACCGGTGTCCCACAACACCTTCAAATCCTCAATTAAAGGGGTCAAGTAGACATCTATATCATTTCCAGGTTGTTTCGGCCCAGAAATGAGTATAGGCATCATTATATGCTCTCGCTTCATGCATCGCGATGGGGGAAGGTTGTAGATCATCAAAATCACCGGCCATGTACTATGTGAGCTGCTTTGCAAGCCATGAGGGTTCATGCCATCTGTAGCCAATACAAGGCGCAGGTTTCTTGATTCTTCACCAAATTCAGGGAAATCATCATCAATCTTTTTCCATTGAGGAGAATCTGAGGGATGTCGAATCTTGTCATCTTCAATCCTTTCTTCAAACCTTCTATCAGCATGCCATGTCAAGTCCTTGGCTAACTCTTTACTACTGTACATGCGTTTAAATCGTGGTATTATAGGCAAATACCACATGGTTTTGACAGGCGTAGATCCATTCTTCTTGTACCGTGAGGCGCCACATTTTGGACAGGCCTTCAATGATGCATAGTCAATTCTAAATAATACGCAATCATTGAGACACGCATGTATCCTCTCATATCCCATGCCAATTGAGGTTAACATCCGTTTAGCCTCATAAGTACGATTAGGTAACACATTATCCTCAGGTAGCATGCTTTTTAATAAACCAAGCAAGTCTGTGAAACTCTTATCACTCCACCCATTGTTGGCTTTTAACTTGTATAGGTTAAGAACTGTTTTCAATCTCGTGAATTTACTACCACTATACAGTGGGTGTTTGAATCACTTGTCAAATTGTCAAACATTTTAGGACAATTTCGCAAATCCTCCTCAATCACATTTGTCATCTCCTCCAAACGATCAGGCTCATAATCATTCATGTTGAAATCGTGTGATGGATATGATGTACCACCCAAATCATCCAACGGGACACTGCTTTCACCGTGTCTTGTCCAACGTTTGTAGCTTTTATCAATTCCATTACACACCAAATGATCTTCCAACTCACGTGGACTAATTCTCTTTCCAAAACAACAACGTAAACACGGGCAAGTGATCCTAGTTCGATCTGGTGCATGGTCAACCGCAAACTTTATGAACTCTTTCACACCTTTCTCATACTGTTCCGACATACGATCTGCTAAAATCCAACTTCGATCCATTTTGATTCTAAATTAATCAAATTAAACAATTTTATCATCAGTTGATAGTTAAATTAATTAAATAATTTGTATTTTAATTTATTTCCCATTATTCTAGAAAAAATTCAGCAGAGTAACAACGCAAAAATTACTACCAAGTTCTCGACTTAATCTTCACCCGGTTAGGTTGAATCCAACAAAATTCGAATCTGACGATCCGCTAAAATCCAATTTCAATCTTAATTAATTATATTTTCAGCAACTACAAATATTGATCACCAGTCGGATCACATAAATCACATAAAACTATAGATAAAACATTATTTTTTCAGCAACTAAGTATAAATATAGATCACCAGTTGGATCAATGTACCCTAAACCACCAAATAACCACAATTTAATCTCAAATCAAACGGAATTAACACCCGACTAACTAAAATTAATACTAAATTCAGTCAAATTCCTAGTTCCCTTAAATTTTTTATACACCCACACATACACAAATACACGCACACATACACAAATATATATACATACACTCATATATGCATACACCCACATATACACAAATACAAGCACACATACACAAATATATATACATACACTCATATATGCATACACCCACATATACATACATCTATACATACTCTATGTGTGTGTGTATATATATATATATATATTTATATTTATCTAAAAGAAAATACCAAAACTAAATGGACCACGGCGGCGGAAGCGGAGGTGGGCGGCAGGGGCAGCGGCGGCGGAGGTCGGCGGCGGCGGCGGCGGAGGTCGGCTGCGGCGGCGGCGGTGGTAGAGAGAGAGAGAGAGAAAAACCGAGAGAGAGAGAGCAAAACCGAGAGAGAGAGAGAAAAACCGAGAGAGAGAGAGAAAACGGGAGGGGGGCGGCGGATGGTAGTGGTGGTGGTGGTGGTGGTGGTGGTGGTGGTGGTGAGAGAGAGAAAAACCGAGAGAGAGAGAGAGAAAAACCGAGAGAGAGGGCTAGATATCTAGAGAGAGAAAAAGAGATCTAGGGGGGCGGCGGACGGTGGTCTCGCGATGGTGGAGGTGGTGGTGGTGGTGGTGGTGGTGTTGGTGGTGGTGGTGGTGAGAGAGTTGAGAGAGAGAGAGAGTGAGTAGGTGGTGAGAGTGAGAGTGAGAGTGAGGGGGGCCGGGTTGTAGAAAACCCGGCCCTTGTGCCAGCGGTTCTGTCGAACCGCTGGCACATGTCTGTTTGTGGCAGCGGTTCGGCTAGAACCGCTGCCACAAAGTACACTTCTGGCAGCGGTTCGGCTAGAACCGCTGCCACAAAGTACACTTCTAGCAGCGGTTCGGCCGAACCGCTTCCATACGTGCGCTTTGTGGCGGCGGTTCGGCCGAACCGCTGCCATACGTGTGCTTTTTGGCAGCGGTTCTGGCCGAACCGCTGCCACATTCAAAATATTTTTTTTTTTTTTTTTTTCTGAAACCTATGCCAGCGTTTTGGCTCGAACCGCTGTCATAGGTCCGAACCGAATGCCACTTTTTACAGCAGTTTTCAAAACCGCTGTCATAGGTGCGCTGTAATAGGACTTTTTTGTGGTAGTGTCACCAACTATTATTCTTGAAGCTGTAGCCGATTATGATCTTTGGATATGGCATGCGTATTTTGGTATGCCAGGTACCAATAATGATATTAATGTATTAGAGTCATCACATTTGTTTTCCAATCTTGCTCAAGGTATTGCTCCCCCAGCACATTATGTTATTCAAGGAAAAGAATACAATATGGGATATTATTTAGCTGATGGTATATATCCAAAATGGTCCACTCTAGTGCAAACTATTCGAGAGCTGCGGGGACCAAAGAAACAACATTTTGCGAAGAAACAAGAAGCATGTAGGAAAGATGTGGAGCGTGCATTCGGAGTTCTACAATCAAGATTTGCAATTGTTGCAGGACCGGCACGTTTTTGGAAAAAAAATGTGCTACATGACATCATGACTGCGTGCATATTTTGCACAACATGATAATTGAAGATGAACGTGATCTCAGCGCACCAATTGCAGTTGTGGTAGAAGCACCACCTTCAACAGTTGAACCGGCGGATGAAAATCAGAGGTTTCAACAATTTCTTGATCGATATAGACAAATCAAAGATAGGAATGCTCATATTGAACTTCGTAATGCATTAATAGAGCATTTATGGGAGCAACATGGTAATTCACAAAATTAATGAATAATATTATCGAGTCATTTTCAATCGTGTTGTATTAATGTAAATCAATCAATGTAATGTTTGTTTTAATGTTCTATATAAATTGTAAACTCAACCTTTATATCTCGTGTAAATTTTTAATTTAATTTACAAAATATCAAATAGATTTAAATTTAATTTTCATAATTTATTATTAAATATTTATTTTAAATTACGAAAATATAATAGATTGTAATATCATAAAACAAGACAATATATTTACCTGGATGAATACGTAATAAAAAACTTAAAGTTGGGTGTTATTTGTAAAATATGAGAAATATTATAAATGAGGTGTAAAAAGGAATATTCTAGGGAATATACTTTTTGTGTGAGAAATAGTGCAGTACAATGGAGTGCAGTTACTGTAGCTGCACAAAAATAGTGCAAAAGTTGCTGTATTTTTGTGTTATACCTTGGAGTTGCTCTAAACGAAACAAACAACAATCGAAAACCTGAAATGAAATGACCCACAGAAGACATGTCTTCCGATGGTAAAATAATTTTTGAAAGAGGGAAAAACAATCACCCTCGAGAACCACATATCTCCAACCTTGCAGATTCAACGTAGTAAGCCCATCTACACACGCCAATGACCGGGCAACAATCCCCACTCCTACACCGTACGGATCAGGAAAAAGGGCTCCATCAAAGGTAATTTTCACCTACCCAATCGCTGGCGGAAACCAATGTACGCAAGTTGTATCAATTTTTTGAGAGTCGATCTTCTTATGTAGCTCAACAACAATGAGAACAACACTAAAACGCCACCATAGTAAACTAAACAAGAACATAAAACAGACAAACGAGACAAAAAGATAAAACAATATAAGACTGAAAAAACACAACAAAAAAGCAAAACCCCTCCAAATTTTACTCGAAGGAACCACCAGAGACACAGTTGAAAAATTCAAACCAAGAAACTCCAGTGAAACAAAAGACGAGCACCAAATCTGGAGCGTGTAGATGGTACCCAAATCATTCATCAAGACCGGGGTAACCATCAAAGGATTGCATCTTTTTGGCCCGGGCAGCAGCAGAGAGGGGTTTTCGACCTGATTTGGAGCCAAAATCAGAGGTGGGGAAGTGATTTTCGGTGGTGGAGAGCTCAAATCTGGAGGTGGAAGGCCCGAGGTGGTTTCCGGTGGTGGCCATTGAGATGGCTGGAAAAAGGCGAAAGGAGAGATGAGAATGGAGATGAAGGAGGAATATTGAAAAAAAGGAGGAAAGCCACCAAAAAGTGGTGGAGATGGAATCTAAAGCTGCTGCTTGGAGGCAGCAGTTAGGAGATGAACAACCCTAGCTTCTCTTGAGAGAGAAAGCAGGGTAGAGAGAGGTCTTTTGAATCAAATATTTAGAATGCAGAGATATTGAAGCACCTTTAAAGTGGACAAAATCGTGTATGGGGTGGGTCAAATTGAACACGGATGGGAGCTATTTCAAGGATTCGGAAATGCAGCTGTGGGAGGAGTTATATGAGACCATCGAGGAGCCTGGTGCATTGGATTTAGCTGGAATCTTGGCTCTCACAATATCAATGAAGCGGAACTTCTCGCATTAAGAGAAGGACTCAAAATTGCATGGGAAAAAAGATTCCAAAAAATTGAGATTGAAACGGATTCTGAGGTTACGCTCTCTTTCATCCATAATGCCGAGACCTCAAGATACCCGTTGAGAAACATCATTGAACATTGCCGAAGACTTCTTCGTAAGTCATGGGAAACGAATATTAGATACATCAAGTGAGATGGCAATTCGTGCGTTGATGCACTTGCGAAAATGGGGCATAATACTCAGGGAATCACAATCTGACGAGATCCTCCTAGTGAAATTGAACTCATTCTGAGTGATGAGATGTAATCGTTAGTTTTGCTCTGTAATTCACCAAAAATAAATAAATTATTATATCTCAGTGCTACAATTAAGTTTAAACTACGCGAAATCTATTTGTAATTTTAAGCTTATTCATTTCACATACAAAAAAGGGTCTCGTTGATTAACACCTTAAAATGTTAGTAATAATTTAAGACATACTTTTCATTCTTATTTGCAATTTGTCACTGTTTTCCGATTGTTTTGCTTAGGTATAAGTTTTTGTGTGGGAACAAGAAAATATATAAGGTGATTTAGCTGAATTTTCTGGTTTATAATTGGGAGTAAGGATGATTTTTGCTATAGATGTTTATAAGGATCAGAATAATTGTGATTACGAAAATATATTTGGTTATATGATTATTAAATGTATAAACTGAGTTATAATATTATTTTTTTAAAAATTCATGTCAATGGAGATATCTTAAATATCTAGCCTGACAAATTCGGATTGATAGTCATAATCCTGAGCCACAAAGGAGGGGAAAACCACAACTTATGGCAGGCTGAATTCAAACTCATGACCTCTCACATAAAGTGGGAGGTGGAATAGTAGTGAGTGAAAGGACATGCTAAATTAAGTTATAATAATATTATAAATGATTCGAGTCAAACCACGACATTATTAATATAGCATAAAGAGTAACCCGATTTCTCGATTATAAGCATAGAACGAACTAAAATTTGTTGTTTTTTCGGAGCATGATACTCTTATTTAGGGGTGATCGCCGGTTCGATTTTGCTATTTTTTTTTTATTAATTTCAAATCGAATTGGCAAGTACGGTTTGGAGGAAATAAAATTTGAAATTGTGGTTTTGTAAATCAAAACCGACTATGTGGTTTTGTGCGGTTCGGCGGTTTTTCAACTTATTTTATATTTTAAAACTGAATAAGCTAACAATGTTTGTCATCTTTTTTATTAAACTAATTAATAAAAAGATAATGATACTCATAACTAAGAAAATACTTGTCCGAAATTATCCAACTTAAACTCCATGAATCATTAAAAGGGTGCTTGCAAACACTAAAAATAAGTGATTCTCCACTTATAGCTGAAAATAAGTTATTTGAGAGTGTTTGCAAAGACCACTTATGCTTCTAATTCTCTAAACTTAAGCAGTTTTAAGCTAGAAGTTGATAAGAGGGTGCTTTAAAGTGATTATGATTTTTTCTGAAATAAATTGAAATTATTTGTGACATATTTGTCCTCATCCAGATTAATACAATCCGAAATTATCCTCACCTAATATCACGTTCAATTCTTTCTCTCCTCACTCAAGCTCTGTTCTCCAAATACATCAATCCTTAAGTTTTGGCTCCTCCGTCGTCGTCGCCGTCAAGTCTATAGGCTCCTTCGTCGTCGCCATCAAGTTTTTGCAGGTAAGTTTTATTCTCAATTTTTCTCCAATTCTGTAAATCTTTCCCAGATTTATATAAGAACCCTAATCCCCAATTTTGAAGAACGGTATTGATGAACAGTGCAACATAATTTAGTAAAAATTGAATGCTAAATGTATTGCAAGAGAGAATTTTGTCAGCACGCTAACTTTCTGAATTCGAATTCACATTCTCGCAATGTTAGTAAAGGAAGTGGGGTTCTCGTAAAAATGTTTAAATAGTAGTCAAGTTTTATATAACCGTGCCCCAGGAGATAAAATAGAAACATTAATTCTCAGTGAATTCTGTTAATGATCCAAACCTCTTATATCAATCTTTATTTTATGTGTAACCCAATTTTATGTTTTATTCTTATTTATGCTTGATGCAATTTCTTGATTCAATTACGTGTAACTCAATTCTTATTTCATTTTTCCCCCTAGACAATATGAATTTTCTAATTTTAGGAGCAATATTGTACTTTTAAAAATTAAGTTAATTAATAATCACTTTTAATTGCAAACACTCCACAACAACTTTTTTTCACTTTCTGCTTATGATTGCAAACACTCTCCACTTCTACTTCTTAGCTGATTCTGCTTATTTTTCATTTATAATCACTTCTCCATAAGCAGTTGTGTTTGCAAACATCCCTTAAAGAACACTAGTGTTATAACATATTATTATATAAGAATATCACACGTTTAGAACAGAAAAAAGTACTAATATATCACTTTAAATATCTGTTTTACACTCATATATAAGAAAATGTCTTAATCTACTTTGTATGAAAAAGTAGGACGAGAGATTTGTACATAAGCAAGTAGTACAATAATCACATGTTGTTTGTTTACAAAATATTGTGCACTAAAATCTGCAAATTGATATTGTAAAAATTACTATAAGGTAATAAAACAATAGATGATCTAATACGACATTACTATTACACATAATTGTGAGAGTTAAATAGAACAAATGCCATAAATATAATCTATAATATTTTTTTTTGTCAAACTCTTCAAGTGTCTATTATTCGAGAAAAAATATGACACTAAAATATCATAAACTATTATTACTTTAAAAGTCTCAAGCAAATGTTGATTGGAATTATTATTAATTATGTAAAAGATATAACCATATCAAATCAATAACAAATATTAAATTAAACTACAAGTATCAATCGTTTTACGAGTAAAACCTATTAAAAGTTCAATTAAAAAGAATATAAGTGAGATACACACACACACACACACACACATATATATGCGGTGGCGGTGCGACGCAATTTTTTAAACACTAATTTTGAAATCAAACCGCATAGGGCGGTGCGGTTTTTATTTAAACTTTGAACCGCGAGTTTGTTTAAAAAATTAGAAAAAACGATGCGATTCGGTGCGGTGTGGTTGATTTGGGCGTTTTAAAACCAATTCATCAAGTCAATAAGTCAACTTCTATGATTGGTACGATTTACGATCCTAAAATGCATATTTTTAGTTAGATAGAATAATAAGGTTTTTATAAATTTTGTACGTGTGAACCCATCTTAAAGATATAGTATGTCATGATTATAGAGAAGACACATGTTCAGGTTCGATGGTTAATTAGACCAAATCCAACTCTGGTCGGATCTTGGGTCGAACGGGTTCACCTAGCAATAACGTAGATTCACCCTCCTATCCCCAAGTCTTGGTTCACCATTTTTGCATGTAAAGCTTGTACAATCTTACTTTCAAGTAAATATTGGGTAAGCATTTTTAATCATTATTTTTATGCATGCAAAGCTGACCTGATTTATTAATTACATGAAAGATAATGCAAAATCTAATCTGGCAACTCATATTTGTTCGTGATTGGCCCATGCAAAATAAAAATGTGAAATGAATCTCTAATTAACAACTAATTGGTCCATGACATATCTGTTCGTGATTAAGTGACCAGCTAGAACAAGGAATCATGCGAATGCTATACTAATTAGTTGTTTCACTGTTCGAATGCTCGGTGCAGGTTTACTATTGTAAAAGCTTTTGAACGTGACAAAGAAATGTTCGAACGTAGTCACCAGTGTTTTGGTAGATGTTGATTCTGAATTATTCTTGGTTAGCAATCGTTTATCTAGTGTTGAGAATAGACTAGGTGCTTGTTGGTTGTGGTAAGGTATACCTTGCGCACTATTCCGTACTCCGCTTTTAATTTTAATGCAATTGACTTTAAAAAAAAAAGGTTCATGGAAAATAGTGGAGTGTTTTTCTATTCTGATATTTATTTCATCAATTATGAAGAAAGATATATATGAAACTCTGGCATATTTAAAGTCAACGTCAGCAAGGAATTTGATGGTTATGTTTGTGAATGGTCATTCTTAACCAGTCCTCAACTTTCGGTACGATTAATATCACTTATGTATAATAAATTCTAGGGACAATCACTTTCATGGTCTCTCTGGTTTTAATTTCGTTTTGTGTATTTTGATCCCTTTATTAAAATTGTGGCAAATGAGGCTCTATACTATAAAATATATTCCACCTTGGTCCCTAAACACACTTTCCAGCTTATTTTATCCGGCCAACTCAGCATATGCACGCGTGCACACCAACACCGTTAACTTCTGACGGAATAGGGATATTTTACAGACTTTTGGATAACACATAAGGGTGTTTGGCCTATTTCTATAACACAGGTGTGTATATGCAATTTCACATTATCACAGGGAGATTTTTTGCAATTATTCCTTCAAAATATTACTAATATGATATAATAAACTAAATTACAAATTATATAAGATACTTACAAAAACATAGAGAATCTACACCATTCCTATTCAATTAAAAAAATTATATAGATACCATAAACAATGTATAAGATTAACAAAAAATATCAAATATAATACACGATGTATACATATATATAATATGATATTTTTATCATTAAGTTTGAATTATGTTAAGGAAATATGAATCATAATAATTGGAAAATGGTTTAGTTGTGCATGTATTTTTAGATAGATTGTAATATTCTGAAACATATTTAATTTGTAGGTACTGATCCAATTTCAACAACTTACAGTACTACTGGATCTAATCAAGAACGTGGTTGTACAAGTGCATTAGATATTAATGCACCCATGAATCAAGGTACGTAAATCTATTCATTGTTTATAATTATACAATTAAAGTGGTATGTATACTTTGTGGGTAAATAAAGAAAAAAGAAATAAAATGCAAGAAGTTGTACACATGTCAACTTTAAATAGAAGTTGACAGACACATGTAATATAACGTGTGTGTATATATATATATATAAAATATGATGTGTTTTTTGTATACTAATTTAATTGAAGTGTATTACTTTTGTTTATGAAGTATATATTTTACATAAATTTAATTTTAAAGTAGTTTTTCATTCTACATTTGTCGCTTTAATCTTAATGAATGAGAGTTAGCATATTGTTAAAAATTAATATTTCATTTTACCATAAAATATTTGTGGGTATTGATACAAGTGTATCCACTCATGAATGTGGTGGTACAACTACAAGTATAGAAAAAGTTTTGGTAGGTGGAACCAAGAGGTTGTTTGGTAGGTGAAACCAAGAGGAGTTTTGGTAGGTGGAATTACTCCTATAAATAGGAGTGAATTTCCTTCATTTCAAGTATCCAAAACTGAGAGAAAACATAGAGAGCAAAGTGTGTGTAGTGTAGTGTATACTGGAAAAAATAATTTGTGGTAGATACAAATTGTGCTACACGGGAAACACTTGTGGGGTTTTTTCTTTCGGGGCAATACACCAATCAAAGAGAGCAAGAAAAGAAAAGCAAGAGTAGAGCATAAGAGTGAATATAGTCATATACACTCTCAATCTCTTGTAATTGTGTTTCTCTCTCATATAATAAAATCTCTCTAGCATAGGTCCGTGGACGTAGACAATTTGGCGAACCACGTAAATCGTTGTCTTGTTTTCTAGCTTTCATATTTTCACTTTTAAGTTCGTTTATGCGTGTTGATTCCTAACAATACACATATATTACAAAAAGTAATAACTAATTGCGGAACGATTACAGTGCTAATTTCTAAATTATGACTAGATTTTCAAAGAAATAAATAATGGCAGTGGATATAGTAATGAGTGATTAATTTTTTAGGAAGAGATGTGTTGTTTAGGAAAAAGACGGAAAAAGAAAAAATGATAAAAGGTGAAAAGATAAGAGGATGTAAATTAACTTGATACATGGCAAATTTGTAGTGGTAGTCAAATGCCTTGAAAAATGATCCAGTCCAAAAATATATATTAATGGATCTTTCATTATTAAGTAGTATAGACTAAAATGATTTCTCAACGCATATTTTAAGGAATAATTATTCACCTAAAACATAAGAACAAATATTGGTTTTCATATATAATTTTATGAATAACATTGATGATGTGTCATTGACTCTAGGTTGTCCAATAGAAACATTCACATCCAATCATAATAGTAGGCGACATGATACACCACGCAATAATATGCGCCGCTTTACCCGTCCGCACCGATATCATAACGTGGCAAGAAAGTTTCATGAGAGGAATGGATATATCAGGTTTTAGTTGTCCTTACCAAGAACATGCACACATTGTGGCGCAAAATTATTTCAAGGTGAAACGTCCTAACTATGTTGTCTAAATAGAGCTATAACATTGCATTCAATACCATCTCCAGTTGAATTACGAGAATTATTTGATGCACAAACTGCAGAAGGAAGTTATTTTCAACAGTACATTCGAGCTTACAATCATGTCCTCTCATTCACCTCAATAGGGATTCATATAGATGAAAATTTAGCACATAGTGGTCAAGGAGTATACTCATTTCGTGCTCACAGGTTGATATATCATCAGATAGGAAGTTTGCTTCCAGCGGAAAATCATAAGCTAAGATATCTACAAATTTCGACAACTTGGGCAATGTCCAGATTTACCTCAATGTAGACTCATTATCAAGCAACATGCAGCTAATCAATATCAGTATATTCTTCCGACAACATTGCAAGTTGCAGTAGTTATTGTGGACAATGAAGGAATAGAAAATCTGAATAGCAGGGGTTTTATCATTCAAGCTGTGGATGGACGTCTTATGAATATTCAAGATATAATTGGTTACTATGACCCCTTACAATATCCCATACTTCTGCCTTCCGGTACATATGGTTTGGGACATAAATAGTCGTACTATCTACGGAAGACGTTTAACATGTCGAAAGTTTTATGCATATGTATTCTATGTATGTTACACTTTAAAATAAATAGAAATTTAAATTAATAATTATTTTTTCTCCTATTAGTTTTAAACTCATTTTGAAGAGAAAATACTATAATAATTTATTTAGAATATTTGTCAGATTGGGGAAAATGATTCTTCTGTAATACTACGAGGAGACCATCTGTTGCAACAATATGCGATTGATAATTATGTCATAAGCTTAGATGGATACGTGAACATCAACACAATATTCGTGTAGAACTTTACCAAGGCCTTGAAGATTGTTTGCATGGTGGTAAAAATAATGCAGGTAGATGAAAGATTAATTAAACCTAATATTTTCTTCATCAAGTTTAAAGAAAGTTACTAAGCAGAATTAATCATTTTAGGTAAGATTGGCCACAGAATAGTGCTTCCATCATCTTTCACTGGAAGACCACGTGATATGCACCAGAAGTATCAAGATGCCATGGCTCTGGTACAAACATATGGAAAGCCAAATTTAATGCTCACAATGACATGTGACCCCAACTAGATTGAGATAAAAAGAGAGTTGAAGAGAGGACAAAACCCTCAAGATAGTCTGGATTTAATAACAAGAGTTTTTCATGCAAAATTTGATGTATTAAAAAAGGACATAGTGGATAGGGGAGTCTTGGCGAAGGTACGTGCTTATTAATATGTTATAGAGTACCAAAAATGAGGACTACCACACGGGCATCTATTGCTCATATTTGAAAATAGTGATAAGTTACGCCCTCCAGAAGATTTTGATCAAGTTGTTCGTGTTGAAATTCCTTTAAAAGAAGATGAACCTGCATTATACTAAGCAATTTTAAAGCACATGATTCATGGTCCATGTGGCCATTATAATCCACAGTGTTCATGTATGAAAGAGGGTCAGTGTAAAAAGAACTTTCCAAAAATATTTGTGCAGCACACATCTCGGGGAAATGATTCATATCCACTATATTGGAGACGAGTAAGTCCACTTGTTCCATTGAATGATACTTCGAGAATATTAATTGACAATGGATGGGTTGTTCCCTATAATCCTTGGCTTCGTTTGAAGTATGATTGTCATATCAATGTCGAAGTTTGTGGATGGATCAAAGAGGTGAAGTATATATACAAATACATTCACAAAGGTCCAAATCGTGCAGCTATGGAGTTGCGCAATGGTCAAAATTATGATGAAATTCAACAATTTGTAGATGGAAGATGGATATCAGCACCTGAGGCATTTTGGGGGTATATTTGAATTCACTATGAGTAGGATGTATCCATCAGTTATAAGATTGCAAATATATTTGCCAAATCAACAATCTGTTACTTTTAGTTCTCATCAAAGGGTAAGTGATGTCTTGGCTGATGAACAAAACTCAAAGACTATGCTCACTGAGTTAATGAATTGTGATCCTGTGCTCGTTGGAAAATATTTGTATGTTGAATTCCCACAACATTTTAGGTGGATTCAATCTCAAAAGAAGTGGGTTCCACGTACCAACTAAAACAAAATGATTGGAAGGATATATATGTTAGAATAGTGCCCTGCGAGCCAATCCTAGATAGGCTTTATTTATATATTCTTGTAATAAATAATTTTGTTTTACATTATATTAATAAAAGGCATTTCTTCATCTTATGTTTATATTGTTTATAACTGTATGATGAAGTCCCTAGAATTCACACATAGCTATTGGACTTGATATCTACTTGTATGAATATCATAAAATAAGTCTCTAAGGCTGTGATTTCTAAATACCGTCTAAGTCATAGAATTATCAAGATGAGACAATGATAATTTGGATAGACTTGCGCCTATGATGTACACTCTTAATTAGAGAATGTCTCGTTTTATAGACATTAGTGTAGTTGACACAAATGCACATACGCGGGTGCTTGTTGAGAACAAGTTCACTGATTACCCTGACTGAAACTTCCTGAATTGGAATTATTTGTATATATGTCGAATTAGGAGTTTCTTAATCACGATAGTGCAAGATTAATCAGTAATCTTGTATATTGACTCACTACACTTTGACTTTCGTGTCAGTTCTTTTACAAGGACACATATGGACTGGTGATTGGGTACAGTGACTCGTATATAGAGGTTGATGTTGAGAACAAAGGATCCATCATTTGTCTAGATGAACAAGTGAATTTCCTATAATATTCTAAGTGGTTTGACTGAGTTAGTCCTTGGCCAAGGCAAGCAAGAAATGAGTTTCTCGAATTAATTAATCACTAGTCAAACACACTTGAATGATTAAAATTGAATTTACATGGATCTCGACCAATAAGGTTTCTCGATCCTTAATTCAATTGGGAAATTAGTTGATGGAAGAATCTCACTTGTATGGAATGTGATTGGAAAGGTTCACTTTGAATCGCCTACATCTAGGCCTTCAAGATAAGTAGCTAGAAATTTTTGTTTGATTTATGAGTATCTTATATTTAATAGAGATTAAATAATAAGATGTTTAATTAAAAATGTTTAACTAATCGAGACAATTTAATTGTCCAAATTAAATTATAAAGGTTATGAACCCATTACTAGTATGTTGGTGAACCTAAAGGGTCACACACAATACTCGGACAAATCCATTTCTTAGCTAAGGAAATTTAATTCAAAGTAGTTGAGTTAATATATTAATTAATTAAGACTTTTTATTTATTCAATAGTTGGATGAATATTTAAATAAATCCAAAAGATATTTGGTAAAAATTTAGAAAGCATTTAATTAATTGGGTAAGCCCAAATTAATTGGAAAAGACTTTTAATTAATCTAGTATGGTGGATTAAATATTAAAAGGCTTATTTTATAGCATTGGTTGAAAATTTGGTGGAAGAAAAATAATTAAAGGAGTTTAATTAATTTTCTTCTACAAGAAAATTAGATTTCTTGGAGAGAAAGAATTCCTTTTAAAGATAGGAATATGATTCCTATTAGATAAGGATAAGATTCCTAATAAATAGGAATCTACTTGTATGAAGAAACTAATTAAAGTAGAAGAGTTCTATTTAGAAAATAATTAGTCTTCTACTCCTATAAGAAAAAAGATTATTGTAGAAGAGTTCTACATGAGAAAGAATTGTAAGAACTTAGTCCTATATATATGACTAGTATGGAACGAAAATAAGATGATGACTTTTGGAAGCCAAAAATTTTCGTTGCTATTGCAAGAGAATCGTTCTCTCTCTCTCTACCCACATATAAGTATTCTTGTGTTCTTGGTTATTCATCAAAATCTTGAATTCAAGAATTCTTCCAAAATACTTGGAGAATTAATTATTTTCTTTCACTTTAATCCCATACACTATTCCTTAGAGTTAGAATAAACGTTTATTAATCAACCTAGTTAAAGATTATAAATGAGTGGGTATCCGGGGTGTGGATAAACTTTAGAGCGAAAACACTTGGGTCTTTGAAGTGAATCAAGAATCCAACCAAAGACATTTTTGGTGGAGGAATTCAAAATCTTCATCAAAGGGAAAAACGAAGGAGTTGATTCAAGGAACGAGGAGCAAGCTAGGGATCTTATGTTAAGGAAGAAGAAACTCTTTGATTTTTGCAAAAAATTGAATAAGGTGAGATCTTCTTTATTTAAGTTTTAAATAACTAGTGTAGAGATGCGCAAGCCAATGATACGTAATGAGCCCCTAGAATTAATAAACTCGCATGTTTAAATCCTAAAAACTAAAATTTTAATTTTTCGCTGTGCTTAGTCGGGCTACGTGTATAATTGCCAACAATATATTGTTTCGCCTTCTGAAGGTGAAAGATTCTTCCTTCGTGTCCATTTAAATCATATAAGAGGACCAACATCTTTTGAAGAATTACTCACCGTAAATGGAGTGACATTGCAACATTCAAGGAGGCTGCACAAAGAAGAGGACTTCTTCAAGAAGATGATTACATTCATCAATGTTTGCATGAAGCATGTTTAGTTCGGATGCCTTCTTCCTTGAGAATACTGTTTGTATCGATATTAGTGTGTTGTCAACCAACAGGAGTTCGACAACTATGGGACGAATTTCATCCGTTCATGGTTGAAGATTATTCCAACTCCAGTGTAGCAAATACTTCTTACAATATGAATACATTGTTGCTTGAGATAAGAAGGTTACTACATTGGTACAAAATAAACATTTCTGAATTTGATTTGCCAGCCGTTAGCGAGGACTTTGTGGGTGGCTCTCCAGTTATGAGGATAATTCAAGATGAGCTTTCTGTTCATATTCCAGAAGAAGATTTAGGGTCATTGAAAAGCTGAATTGCTATCAAAAAAATTATAAGGACAGTTTCGCGCAATGAATCAACAATCTTCTTCACAGATGGACCTAGAGGATCTGGAAAGATGTTCTTATATCGTGCTTTGCTGGCTTATTTGAGGGTGAAAAATCATATTGTTTTTGCAACAACAACATCTGGAATAACAGCAACATTGCTTCCAGGTGGAAGAACTGCGCATTCATGATTTAAAATTCCACTAAAGCTAACAACTAAAAGCTTTTGTAAAATCGACAAAGAATCGGATCTTGCTGAATTGATAAGGCGTGCCACTGCTATAATGTGGGATGAAGCACCAATGGCGAATCGCTATGCATTTGAGTCAGTGAACAATACTTTTCAAGATATAATGGAAAATAATTTGCCATTTAGAGGGAAAATAATGCTACAAGGTGGTGATTTTAGGCAAGTCTTGACTGTGGCAATAGGTGGATCTATAGGTCAACAAATAGCTTCAAGCGTCTCAAAATCGACGTTTTGGAATGGCGTTAAAATCTTACGACTTTAGCAAAATGTGCTATCTCGCCAAGATGAAAAATTCTCACAATTTTAGCAAAGAACTGTCACAATTTTAGCAAAAGAATTGGTGATGGTGTGCAACAATCTCATGATGGTGATTTTATACAGTTGCCTCATTCAATGATCGTAACATGGGAGGACGACCAATCTATCTAAAATGATTGATTCCATCTTCCGAAATATGATTGATCATGTTAATGATGCCCACTACATGGTGGATAGGGCTATAATCACGCCTAGAAATGTGATGTTGGCAAGATTAATTAATGTTAATTGAATTATTCCCAGGTGAGAAGAAAGTGTACATTTCTTGGGACTCAGTAGATGATGATACTCATAACCTTTATACCAAAGAATTCTAAACTCTCTCAACCCAAGTGGTTTGCCACCACATCGACTCACTTTAAGAATATAGCACCTGAACTTGGACCTTTGCAATGGTACTAGGCTTACATGTCACAATCTATGTACAAATTTCATTGATTCAGAGATCATGAGAAGTCCATTTAAAGGCAGACGATATTTCTTACATCGAATGCTTATGAAAGTGAAGAGAACTCAGGGTTATCATTTGTGTTGACACGCACTCAATTTCCAATATTGAGTTTTGCCCTTACATTTAGTAAAGCTCAAGGGCAAACATTCCGAATGTCGGTATCTTTCTTCACAATCATGTTTTTAGTCATGGGCAACTATATGTAGCACTCTCTAAATATGTTTCACAAAACACTACAAAAATTTTGGCCAAGGATGGAAAGTTACAACGCAGAAGTGGTGTGTTTACAAGGAATGTAGTTTACAAAGATGTTTTACTGCCGTCGAATCCATGAACAAAACTATATATTCAAACTTATTATAGATTTTCATATCTATATGTAATTACTTTTTATATATTATACTTGACATAAGGAACCAATTTTTTTTTTTTTTGAGAAAATGGTGTTTGCATGTTTTGAGCACTTCGTCATGTAATTCAATTTGTTAATGCAAAATATAATTTACCATTCTGCAATTTTGTTTTCCTGTTCATGCTGCACGAGCAAATACTATAGCTCAAAGGGTATGTCTTATGTCCTTTTGGGTACTATGTTTACATTGTTAAAGCACTATAATAATAAACTAAGGAATGATAATACTAATTGTTTAAAATTGAAATGTTGCCGACTTTAACAATGTAAGTACTGAGTCTAGGCTGGAAAGCTACGGTAGGGATAAATGAGAAGGACTTGGGGAGATGAATTTTACGAGTTCTCAGGAAACAAGAAAACATAGGCAAGTGACAATTCTTATACTATAACTTTTGATTTTTGATTCATGATAAATAAATATGTTAATTATTTGACAGGAAAAAGTGAATTGCTTGGATAGAAGGTTGGGATTTGACAAAAGTATGAATTATTTGTTAAATTTTTTTAATATAACAATAGCAACTAATAGATTTTGTTTAAAGACTTTTCTACTTTTATTGTGCAGCTAGCCATCACAGAATGTAGGAACAAGGATGAAAATAAATTATTTAGGTATGATATTATCGTAACAAATCACACATATTTTTATACTTTTATCCAAGTGTGCTATGTAATAAGTTCTATTTCACATATATTAGGAAAGATATAAGGAGTGATGCTGATGCTGATATCAAAGTGATACAAATTCAACTAATTATTTCAATATTACATTGTTTATGATATATTATATTTGTTTACATTATATGTTCATCATGATTTAACTATTATTTAAATTTTAGTTTTACAAGCATTGTCATCAAAGGTGATGGGTATCAAAGAATTCAAGGGCAATTATAAAGCAACTACAAGGTATTTTTTTAATAAAAAAAATATATATGTGTGTTTTCTATTAAAGAGGTGATAGTGAGATAATACTTAAACTTTTATATTTAATGACAGGCCTTTGGCAAAAGTTCATCATGTGAAATTGTAGCCACACGCTCAAAATTTTGTTTGTATATAATGTTGTACTTAGTTATCTTTTTTCACTTTGTTTGTACAAATTGCTGTAAATATTTTTTTTATATTCGCATCTTTAGGATTTTCTCATACAACAATTTCAATACAAACCTTTATGATGAGACTGTTAGTTTTATAAATAAAACTTTGTTTGTGTATAATGTTTTAGATGATTATTCATCTTCACTTTATTTGTACGTAATATAATGTAACTGATGTGTGTTTAGAAAGTTTATATGTCATTTTCATTTCAAATTTCTTTTATGATCTCAAATTTATTTATATTCAAATCATGGTCCCTTTACAGTCCATAAATTACGTATACTTCGGTCATTATATGCGCACGCATTGAGTGTGCCCCGGCTGCTAGTACATATAAAGTACCTAGACAGATTTAATTTTAAATATAACCTAGAGTTCGTCCTTTGGGATGAATGATGACTTCTTGACAGGGCATGAGTCTTCCATAGATATACTGCAAAGTCCCTCTTTCGCCTTGATTCTACGCTGCATTCGAATATACCCCTTCTCCCCCCATTCAACCCTCTCCCCCTGAATTCTTTAGATTTCAGTACTTTGTTCTATCAATTGTTGTCCTCAATCCAACTATTGTCATTGCATGACCTAGCCTTGTCCCACATTTTCCATTGAAAACACCTTATCAAAGAAAAAAAAAGGGGACATACTTCAGTATTTTTTTACAGTAAATTACATAAACCCCCCCCCCTCCCAAAGAAGATTAATTGCAAAACTAACCCCTATTTTTTAATTTACCTTCGTTTCATCTACCGCAACCTAGATCGGTTGATTCGCTGTTGCTTTTAGTATTGCTTCTTCATTTTTTTTTGGTACAATCTCTTACCCATCAATTGATACCACGTGAAATTCAAATTTCGAAGGAGCAAACAAAAAATTATGTTAAAGATTGTAAAGGGGAAAAAGTAAAAACTAATCTAAATTTTAAATGATTTAGTGAAGAAATGATTTACCATTTTTGCATCACATTTTCCTTCAACACCCGTGTAAGGGTAGTTCTTCTCGGTTGTAATACCTCCTTTGTTTGTTATATACTTAAATGTTGGTTCCATAAGACCTCCATCACAACCTTGGTTATATTCAATGTCACAATTCACAAGTTCTTAGGCGGATAGAGAAACCAAATTGTTTGTCTTGATAAAGTATATCCCCTCAATTGCTATCACGGTTGAAAATGCCCAGCAACTACCTGCAATATTGATTTATTTAATATTTGTCTAATTTTGTTACAAGGAGCCAGTGGTTAACTTTCTGAAAAAAACCTTGGTGTACATGTGAGTGCACTTACATATTTTTTTTTATCCATATACAACTTTTATTTTTAATTTTTTTTCAACAATAGAAACCCATAATGTATATTTATGCTAATATTAATTATATGCTAAAAATTCAATTTAAAGGCTGCCAATTTGATATCTTATTCTTACCACAATCTTGGCCTTGGTCTTTGACATCAGTCACAGCTCCTTTCTCCCTCCAATAAATTGAGCTTGGCACACTATGTACGTTCTTGTACATAAATGTCCCATTTTCACCAACACCTCCTTGGAGCATCCTATGGTGCTTGATTCGTGATCTGGAATACATCGTCCTCAACTCATTGCTTGTAATGTCTCCAAACTTGTTTAACTTCAACTTGTACGACTTGTCTTTCTTGTTGAAATTGTGAATATAAATAGCATTTGCTTTAAACATGTTGAAGCGTTTGTGCTTCTCGCCTATGCTACTTGAGATTGTGTGGTGGCTCCTCCATTTTTCTTACAAGTCCCACAACTTCCCATCGGTCTCCAAGCCTTTCTCACTGAAATCAAAGGTCTCCTCAAGAGTTATCAAAATAGCCAAACAAAAAATTACTAGCAAGAGTTTCTTCATTTTGAGTGAGTGAGTGAGTTTTTTCTTTATATCAAATGACAAATTAATGAATGTTGAGACCCTGGCTTATACAGAGAAGGAAATGGCTAAGGATTGAGTTTGAGATAGTGTACGTATGAGTTTTATTATGAAGCATGATAATTATCTATGAGAATTTAAAGAATAGAAAGTATATATTGTATGGACGTTTCAAGAAATGTGTTGTACAAAGATGTTTTGCTACCATCAACTCAATGATAAAAAATTGTAAGCATATTAAACTACTATAGCTTTCTATTTTTTAATTTTTTTATTCATTTAGTATTGAATAAGTAATTAGAAAAACGAGGTCAAAGATATTTGCATGTATAAGCACTTTGTCATGTTATTCATTTGATTGTTTTAGGAGATCACTTTTCCACTACTCCAAATTTTATTCATGTTGATGCTACTCACATTGAAGAATTAGACGAACAAATGGAAGGGTGGTATGGATGGAAGGAAATCAAGCACAACCAATATTTCGAAGGGTATAAAATAATTTTTATTTCAAACCTACATGTATATTGTTGAAGTTAATGAATACTAGCAATCTTTTATTACATAATTGGGATGTTTGCACCCCTCAAAATTGTAGGTATTGAGTCCAGGTTGGAAGACGGTTGCTGGAATAAACAGAAAAAATTTAGAGAGATGGATTTTACGAGTGTTGAGAAACAAAAAAAAAAATACAAGCAAGTAATTCTCGATGGGTGTGCAAATTTAAAGAAAGATCAAATAATTTTTAAATATAAAATGCATTTGCTTATCTACAAACGTAATTCAAAGAAAGAAGTACATGAAAACTCTTGCTTTCCATCTTAAGCCTGAAAAAATCATCTCATTCAAGATTAATGAAATGTTAATTGGATATTCCCAAATGAGAAGAAAAGGTACACTTCTTGGGACTCAGTGGATGATGATACTCATAACCTTTATTTTGGAGAATTCTTAAACTCTCTCAACCCAAGTGGTTTGCCTCCACATCGACTCACTTTAAAACGAGGTTCTTCCATTATGCTTTTAAGAAATATAGCACCTGAACTTAGACTTTGCCATGGTACTAGGCTTATATGTCGCAATCTATGTACAAATTTCATTGATTCAGAGATCATGACAAGTCCATTTAAAGGTACACAGTATTTCTTATATCGAATACCTATGAAATGTGAAGAGAACTCAGGGTTATCATTTGTGTTGACACGCACTCAATTTCCAATAGGATTGAGTTTTGCCCTAACCATTAATAAAGCTCAGGGCAAACAATTCCGAATGTCGATATCTTTCTTCGCAATCATATTTTTAGTCATGGCAACTATATGTAGCACACTCTAGAGGTGTTTCACAAAACACTACAAAATTTTTGGTCAAGGATGGAAAGTTACAACGCAGAAGTGGTGTGCTTACAAGAATGTAATTTACAAAGGTGTTTTACTGCCTTCGAATCCTTGACAAAACTATAAGTATTCAAACTTATTATAGATGTTCATATATATATATTATAATTACATTTTGTATATTATACTTGGCATAAGGAACCAATTTTTTTTATTGTTTTTGAGAAAATGGTATTTGCATGTTTTGAGTACTTCGTTATGTAATTCAATTTGTTAATGCAAAAGATTATTTACCATTTTGCAATTTTATTTTCATGTTCATGTTGTTGATATTGAATAATTGGATGAACAAATGGCAGCACGGTGCGCATGGGATAAACAACGAGCCAATACTACAATTGAAAGGGTATGTCTTATGTCTTTTTGGTACTATGTTTACATTGTTTAAGCAAAATATTCATAAACTATGGAATGATAATGCTAATTGTGTAAAATTGAAATGTTTGGCAGCACATAAAAATGCAAGTACTGAGTCCAAGCTAGACAACTAAGGTAGGGATAAATGGAAGGACTTGGGGAGATGGATTTTAACGAGTCCTCATGAAACAAAGAAAACATAGCAGTGGACGTTTCTTATTTGATAACTTTTGTTTTTTGATTCATGATAATGAAATATGTTACTCACTATTGACAAGAAAAACGAATTGCTTGATAGAAGCTTGAGATTTTGACAAATGTATTTTATGTTTTACATCTTTTATATAACATAACAACTATAGATGTTTTTTGTTTAAGATTTTTTTCTGCTAAGTATTGTGCAGCGAGGCCTCACAGAACGTAGGACATGGAGAAATAAATTATTTAGGTATGATATATCGTAACAATCACACATATTTTTATTAATTTATTATTTTAATTTTTTTATTTATATGTATTGTTTTATTTTTTATTTTTTTTTTTAAATTATT